>OY740784.1:2406324-3006324 GCA_963514005.1 Raja brachyura
ATGTTGACGTGTTAATCCTGGCTAAATTGGACCAGTCAGGACTTCTATAATGGGGCTAAATTACAGGGCTTGTTGGGAGATTTGGTCAGATTGGGAATGATGTCTGCAGAGCTGGGACAGGCTGCGAGAGGTGCCAGAGAGTCTGGAGTTTAGATACAATTCATTTGCAAAAGGGTTGGGCACCTGCAAGCCTTGTCAATCTGGTACTAAATGCATAGAATGGATTGGGTGGTGGCAAACTAGATGTACATTTGTAAATAAGTTATATATAATGTTACAGACTCTGACTCTGCTGGATATTTATTGGATGAAGTGTTAAGCCTTTTCTGGAAACCATGTAAATCAGGGCACATGTTTCAATAGTTGCCTTCACCCTGGGGTCCGTTAGGAATACAATGTACTGAGCTGTTGTATTATTGGGTTAGGGAGATGTCTGCTATGTATGGGGTTAATCGATATCTGTTATTGGCTGAGTGTAAGGCAACCCCCTGTGTGGTTCGGCCCTCAGGTTCAAGACAAGACAAGGGACATTTAGTTGTCACATGCACCAATTGGTGAAGTGAAATTTGGGGTCACCATACAGCCATACGAATAAAAAGAGAAGAACAGAACACGATAGTCTTTAACATAAACATCCCCACACAGCGGAATCAAAGTTTCCCACAGTGAGGGAAGGCACAAAAGTTCAGTCATTCTCCTCTTTGATGTTCTTTGATGTTCTCCCATGGTCGGAGCCTCCCAAAGCTCCCTGCAGTAGCTGCTACGGGCAGCCTGATGTTCTGGACCTGTAGCCGGGATGATGGAAGTCCGACGTCGGAGCGGGGGAACATCCTCAGTGGTTTGGAGCTCCAAATCGGCCACTTCCTACCGGAGTCCGCAGCTCCCGAAGTCCACAGGCCGCTCTGGGAGGAGATTCACGCTGGAGGCCCTCGGCAAAGGGATCCCAGGACTCTGCAATGTTGAAGTCAATTCCGCCCTCACTGGGAGCTCCACAAACCACAGCTCCACGATGTTGAAGCAGCGGCACGGCACTCCGGAGCTTCAAACGGCGGTCCAGGTAAAGCATCGCCCGCTCCGCGGTGAATCCAGCGCTGCGCCACCGCTGAAGCTTTGGTCCGGTCCCCGGCAGGAATGGCCGCACCAATCCAGTTGGTAGCCGCGAGGAGGGGGGGGGGGGGGGAGGACGAGACTCGGAGAATAGTTGCATCCTCGCCAGAAAAAGACTGGGAAACGGTTTCCCCCTTATCTTACCCACCTCCCCACATAGAAATACTAAAGAAACCTCCACAACAAACTTTTAAAACAGACTAAAAATGAAAAAACGATAGCAAAACAGACAGACTGTAGGCAGAGGCTGCCATCATGCGGCGCCCCTAGTGGTTCACGGGGCATATAAAAGACGGTGGTCACCAGGTTCATGGTCAATCTTCAGGCGAACGTCTGGAGTGTCTCTGTATACGCGAGGCCTAGAGGGCTTGAACAGACAGAAGCAGGGATGGAACCCACAGTGGGGATAGGTACAATGGTTGATCTGGGACCCACTTTTGATAAAATAAACGTTAGTCTTTTCAAGTGCTTGATTCAGTGTTTTTACTGACACTAGACTCGGGGGAAGCTCAGAAACGAGCCATTATCAGGGGGAGTCCAGAACCAGGGGCCTCACACAGTTTAAGATTAAGGGGTAAGCCATTTTGAATGGAGATGTGGAAACACTTTTTCTCACAGAGAGTTGTGAGTCTGTGGAATTCTCTGCCTCAGAGGGCAGTGGAGGCCAGTTCTCTGGATACTCTCAAGAGTGATCTAGATAGAGCTCTTAAAGATAGCGGAGTCAGGGGATATGGGGATAAGGCAGGAACGGGATACTAATTGTGGATGATCAGCCATGATCACATTGAATTGTGGTGCTGGCTCGAAGGGCCGAATGGCCTACTCCTGCACCCATTGTCTATTGTCTATTGTTTGCTGCCCCTAGCGTGTCTGATCCCTCGGCATTGAACTTTATTTCGGGAAGACGTTGTCTGCGGGACCGCTTGCCGGTCACTGTGACTTCCTTAGATCGGCTGCTTCCCACTGCGTTGGTGGCTTGGCACGTGTACTTCCCAAAATCCGTGTAGGATATGGATGGAAACTCGAGATCGTGATTGCTCATCCTGTGGATTTCCGCTCCGTTTCTGTACCAGGTGTAGCTCCGGACTGGTGGATTCGCTGCGGTTGAATTACAGCTGAGAAGAACTCTGTCCCCTTCACTCAAACTGCGGTCGATCAACCCGTTTACTCTCAGCGAGACCATGACGTTTCGGGGTTGGTCTGAAAACACAGAGAGAGACACACACACACAGATAATAGACAATAGACAATAGGTGCAGCATTAGGCCATTCTGCCCTTCAAGCCAGCACCGCCATTCACTGTGATCATGGCTGATCATCCACAATCAGTACCCGGTTCCTGCCTTCTCCCCATATCCCCTGACTCCACTATCTTTAAGAGCTCTATCTACCTCTCTCATGAAAGGGGAGAGGGGGTGTAGGGGCCAGAGGGGAGGGGGTTACAGAGACAGGGAGGGGTGTAGGAGCCAGAGAGAGAGGGGAGAGGGTTACAGGGACATGGAGGTGAGAGGTCAGACACATACAGACACATTATGAAAGCGGGGGGAGTACATTTTCGGCGACTTACACTTGACGTCCAGCGATCTCGCTCTTCGGATGGAAGAGGTCCTGGTAGCAAAAGTGGCCTTGCACGAAACCGCCCGCTGTGGTCCGTCGGAGCTTGGCATGAATTCCACCTCGCTGGAGTGGATCCAGTGCTGGTCCCAGTAAACGACGCGGGTCACGGCAGGGCGGAGGGGAGGGGGCTGCCAGAGGAGGAGAGGAACATCATCTGCGCAGTAACTGTGCAGGGAGCAGGTCAGAGACACCAGCCTTCCCTCCACCACCTGTCCTGGGTCGCTGATCTCCGGTCTTTCCAGCTCTCCTGGTGAAGGAACGACACGGTTAAGCTTCACTTCTGTAGAGTCGTTTAAGTTCCTGGGGACCATCATCTCCAGGGGCTTTAAAATGGGGGGGCCACCATCGACTCCACAGTGAAATATTCCTGGGATGGCGGGACTGTCATATGCTGAGAGAATGGAGCGGCTGGGCTTCTACACTCTGGAGTTTAGAAGGATGAGAAGGAATCTCATTGAAACATATAACATTATTAATGGTTTGGACACGCTAGAGGCAGGAAACATGTTCCCGATGTTGTGGGAGTCTAGAACCAGGGGCCACACGCTGTTTACGAATAAGGAGTCGGCCATTTAGAACGGAGATGAGGAAACACTTTTTTCACCCAGAGAGTTGTGAGTCTGTGGAATCCTCTGCCTCAGAAGGCGGTGGAGGCCTGTTCTCTGGATACTCTCAAGAGAGTGCTAGATAGGGGTCTTAAAGAGAGCGGAGTCAGGGTCAGGGATATGGGGAGAAGGCAGGAACGGGGTACTGATAATACACAATAGACAATAGGTGCAGGGGTAGGCCATTCGGCCCTTCGAGCCAGTACCGCCAGACTACTGATTGTGGATGATCAGCCATGATCTCATTGAAAGGCGGTGCTGGCTCGAAGGGCCGAATGGCCTTCTCACAGAGAGTTGGGAGTCTGTGGAATTCTCTGCCACAGAGGGCGGTGGAGGATGGTTTTCAGGATACTTTCAAGGGAGAACTAGATAGGGTTCTTAAAGATAGCGGAGTCAGTTGGTATGGGGAGAAGGCAGGAACAAGGTACTGATTGTGGATGATCAGCCATGATCACATTGAATGGCGGTGCCTGCACCCATTGTCTATTGTCTATTCTTCACATGTTTATATTATAATGGTTTATTTTTAATTGTCTACTGTATATCGTGTTGTTACTTGTGAGCGGAGCACCAAGGCAAATTCCTTGTATCTGTATATACTTGGCTAATAAAAATAATTTAATTCAATTATTCAATAAGGTGATAAGCAAGAGAGGTGTGGAATGGAGTCGCAGGTAGATAAGGTGGTCAACAAGGCCTTTGGCACGTTGGCCTTCATCAGTCAGAGTATTGAGTCTAGAAGTTGGGAGATCATGTTGCAGTTGTGTAAGACGTTGGTGAGGCCGCATTTAGAGTATTGTGTTCAGTTCTGGGCACCACGTTACAGGAAAGATGTCGACAAGCTGGAAAGGATTCAGAGAAGACTTTTACGAGGATGTTGCCGGGACTCGAGGGGCCTGGGCTATATGGATAGGTTGGGGCAGGATAGGACTATTCCTTGGAGGATGAGGGGTGATTTTATAGAGGTGTAAAACATCATGAAAGGAATAGATCGGGTAGACGCACAGAGTCTTTTGCCCAGAGTAGGGGAATCGAGGACTAGAGGACAGGTTCAAGGTGAAGGGAAAAAGATTTAATAGGAATCTGAGCGGTAACATTTTCCAGTTTATTTTAGTTTAGAGATACAGCATGGAAAAAGGCCATTCGGCCCTTCTAGCCCCTTGGAAAGTGTGAGTTCCTTGTTTCTACATGGAACAACATTTATTTCCGGAGTACTGGAATATAAACACAGGGATCTAATGCTGAGGCTCTATAAGGTGCTGGTCAGGCCGCATTTGTAATATTGAGAGGAATTTTGGGCCCCATATCTGAGGAAGGGTGTGCCGGCTGTGGAGAGGGTCCAGCGGAGGTTTACAAGAACGATCCCAAGAATAAGTGGGTTAACGTACGATGAGCGTTTGTTGGCACTGGGCCTGTACTCACTGGAGTTTAGAAGAACGAGGGGGGGGACACCTCCTTGAAAAGTTGCCGAAGAATGAAAGGCCTGGATGGAGTGGATGTGGAGAGGATGTTTCCACTAGTGGGAGAGTCTAGGACCAGAGGTCACAGCCTCAGAATTAAAGGACGTTCTGTTAGGAAGGAGATGAGGAGGAATTTCTTCAGCCAGAGGGTGGTGAAGCTGTGGAATTCTTTGCCACAGACGACGGTGGAGGCCACAAGTCAGTGAATATTTTTAAGGCGGAGACAGACAGATTCTTGATTAATTCGGGTGTCAGAGGTTATGGGGGGAAGGCAGGAGAATGGGGTTGGAGGGAGAGATAGATCGGCCACGATTCAATGGCAGAGTAGTTGCAATGGGCCGAATGGCCTAATTCTGTTCCTAGAACTTGTGAAGATGATCTATCTCACCAATGGTTGACATCCCGTGCATTGGCCTATAAATTGGTTTGTCCCGTACGGGACCGCCCTTGTCCTGTATTTAACTGCTACTACTCGGGTCGAGGGGACTGTCCAGTCGGAGCACCGGGAGGGGAGGAGAGGAGAGGGGAGTGGAGGAGAGGAGAGGGGAGGGGAGTAGTGGGGAGGAAAGGGGAGGGGAGGACAGGAGAGGAGAGGGGAAGGCTTTGTGTGCAGTCCAGCACCCGGTCCAACTCATCATTCACCCAGCCATGGCCAAGTCGGCCAATGAATTGCCTTGGGGAATTTGTCCCGTATTTTGATCTTTTGTCCCTTATTTGGGAGCGGGAAAGTTGGCAAGCCTAGACTCACCTGACAGTAGGAGATTTACGCCGATGGGATCTGACCATTTATCTGAGCCTTCAAGGCGGAAGAAATATTTCCCACTATCCGCCGATCCTAGGTTCTGGATCTTCAATGAACAGTTTTGATCTTCCATGCTACCCAGAAAGTGTACCCGTCGTTTATAATCAGTCCCACCGTTGCCTGAGGTGGTGTACACACGTGTCCCGATGTAGTTGTGGTCTTTCAGCCAAATGCCGGTCCAGGGACCACGTTTGTTTCCAGGCACACGGAAGCGACACGGGATGGTCACGCAACTCCCAACACGGGCTCGGATGGAGACGGGGGTCCACACCGCCCAGCCGGAGACCCCTGAAAGAAACCAGAGGCAGGGGTGAGAAAGGGAGACAAAACCAGGCTAACTCAGCCTCGTAGCAACGGGTTCGATCCCAACCACGGGTGCTGCCTGGGCGGAGTTTGCACGTCCTCCCCGTGACCCACGTGGGTTTTCTCCGGGTTCTCCGGTTTTCCTCCCACACTCCAAACACGTGCGGGTTTGTCAGTTAATTGGCTTGGTGTAAAATGTGTAAAAATATGTTGGCCCCAGCAAGTGTTGGATAACAGAGGCCCAGGAGCCGTTGGAGCAAGAGGAGGAGTTACCCAAACCTGTAACGTTCCACACAAGTGTTCTGGTGGAAGCCGCTGATTAGTGGAAGCAGCTGATTGGGTGCAACTCCTGGTTTGCATTAAAGGTAAAGTGAGTTAAAGGTAAAGTGAGTTAAAGGTAAAGTGAGCTAAAGGGCTCAGTGAGCAAAGGGTTAAGTTGGCTAAGGGTACAGTGCTTTTTTGTAAAGGTTAGTTTAAAGGATTTAGATTTTTATAATGTGAGTGAGTTGATTTAATTTGGGGGCAAGCCATGTCATTTGAGATCGTCCCCATGGTTTGCTCATCCTGCAACATGTGGGAGATCAGGGAGATGGCCGGTGTCCCTGGTGACTACATTTGCAGGAAGTGTGTCCAGCTACAGCTCCTGGCAGACCGCATTGAAGTATTGGAGCTGTGGTTGGATTCATACTGGAGCATCCACGATGCTGAGAAGCTCGTGAATAACATGTACAGTGAGTTGGTCACCCCACAACTTAAGCGGACAGAAAGGGGATGGGTGGCCATTAGCCAGCGTAGCAGTAGGCAGGTGGTGCAGGAGTCCCCTGCGGTCAACTCCCTCCTAAACAGATATACCATTTTGGATACTGTTGGGGGAGATAGCTCATCAGGGGAAGGCAGCAGCAGCCAAATTCATGGCACCATTGGCGGCTCTGCGGCACAGGAGGGGAGAAAAAAGAGGGGAAGGGCAATAGTAATAGGGGATTCGATAGTAAGGGGAATAGATAGGCATTTCTGTGGCCACAAACAAGACTCCAGGATGGTATGTTGCCTCCCTGGTGCAAGGGTGAGGGATGTCACTGAACTGCTGCAGAACATTCTGGAAGGTGGAGGATGAACAGCCAGCTGTCGTGGTGCACATTGGCACCAACGATATAGGTATAAAACGGGATGAGGTCCTACAAGGCAAATTTAGGGAGCTAGGAGATAAACTTAAAAGTAGGACCTCAAAGGTAATAATCTCTGGACTCCTACCAGTGCCACGTGCTAGTCAGAGTAGAAATAGGAGGATATTACAGATGAATACGTGGCTTGAAAAATGGTGCAAGGGGGAGGGATTCAAATTTCTCGGGCATTGGAACCAGTTCTGGGGGAGGTGGGACCAGTACAAACAGGACGGTCTGCACCTGGACTTGAAGGGAACCAATATCCTTGGGGGACTGTTTGCTAGTGCTGTCAGGGAGGATTTAAACTAATGTGGCAGCAGGGTGGGAGCATGAGCAGAGAGACAGAGGGATGTAAAATGAGGGTAGAAGCATTAGGGAGCAAGTTGAAAAGTAAAAGAGGCAGGCAGAAAAATCCAGGGCAAAAATCAAAAAGGGCCACTTTTCAACGTAATTGTATAAGGGGTAACAGTGTTGTAAAAACAAGCCTGAAGGCTTTGTGTCTGAATGCAAGGAGCATTCGTAATAAGGTGGATGAGTTAAATGTGCAGATAGTTATTAATGAATATGATATAGTTGGGATCACGGAGACATGGCTCCAGGGTGACCAAGGCTGGGAGCTGAACATCCAGGGATATTCAATATTCAGGAGGGATAGACAGAAAGGAAAAGGAGGTGGGGTAGCGTTGCTGGTTAGAGAGGAGATTAACGCAATAGAAAGGAAGGACATTAGCTTGGAGGATGTGGAATAGATATGGGTAGAGCTATGAAACACTAAAGGGCAGAAAACGCTAATGGGAGATGTGTACAGGCCACCTAACTCTAGTAGTGGAGTTGGGGATGGCATCAAAACATGAAATTAGAAATGTGTGCAACAAAGGTAAAACCGTTAAAATGGGTGATTTCAATCTACATATAGATTGGGTGAATCAAATTGGCAGGGGTGCTGAGGAAGAGGATTTCTTGGAATATATGCAGGATAGTTTTCTAAACCAACATGTAGAGGAACCAACGAGAGAGCAGGCTATTCTAGACTGGGTACTGAGTAATGAGGAAGGGTTAGTTAGTAGTCTTGTTGTGCGTGGCCCCTTGCGCAAGAATGACCATAATATGTTGGGTTCTTCATTAGGATGGAGAGTGACATTGTTAATTCAGAAACAAGGGTTCTGAACTTAAAGAAAGGTAACTTTGAGGGTATGAGACATGAATTGGCCAAGATATAATTGGCCAAGAGTGATTCTTAAAGGGTTGATTGGGGATGTGCAATGGACGGCATTTAAAGACTGCATGGATGAACTACAACAATTGTTCATCCCAGTTTGGCAAAAGAATAAATCAGGGAAGGTAGTGCATTCGTGGATAACAAGGGAAATCAGGGATAGTATCAAATCAAAAGATGAAGCATACAAATTAGCCAGAAAAAACAGCCTACCAGAGGACTGGGAGAAATTCAGAGTCCAGCAGTGGAGGACAAAGTGCTTAATTAGGAAAGGGAAAATAGATTATGAAAGAAAACTGGCAGGGAACATAAAAATGGACTGCAAAAGTATTTATTGATAAGTGAAGAGAAAAATTTAGTTAAAACAAACGTAGGTCCCTTGCAGTTGGAAACTGGTGAATTGACCATGGGGAACAAGGACATGGCAGACTAACTCAATAACTACTTTGGTTCTGTCTTCACTAAGGAAGACATAAATAATCTTCCGGAAATAGCAGGGGACCGGGGGCCAAATGAGATGGAGGAACTGAGTGAAATCCAGGTTATCCGGGAAGTGGTGTTCGGTAAATTGAATGGATTAAAGGCCAATAAATCCCCAGGGCCAGATAGGCTGCATCCCAGAGTACTTAAGGAAGTAGCCCCAGAAATAGTGGACGCATTAGTGATAATTTTTCAAAATTCTGGAGCAGTTCCTGAGGATTGGAGGATAGCTAATGTAACCCCACTTTTTAAAAAGTTAAGGAGAGAGAAAACGGGGAATTACAGACCAGTTAGTCTAACATCGATAGTGGGGAAAATGCTAGAGTCAGTTATTAAAGATGGGATAGCAGCACATTTGGAAAGCAGTGAAATCATTGGACAAAGTCAGCATGGATTTACGGAAGGTAAATCATGTCTGACGAATCTTATAGAATTTTTCGAGGATGTAACTCGTAGAGTGGATAAGGGAGAATGTGTTATATCTGGACTTTCAGAAGGCTTTCAACAAGGTCCCACCTAAGAGATTAGCATACAAACTTAAAGCACACGGTATTTTGGGTTCAGTATTGGTGTGGATAGTGAACTGGCTGGCTGACAGGAAGCAAAGAGTAGGAGTAAACGGGTCCTTTTCACAATGGCAGGCAGTGACTAGTGGGGTACCGCAAGGCTCAGTGCTGGGACCCTAGCTATTTACAATATATGTTAATGATCTGGATGAGGGAATTGAATGCAACATCTCCAAGTTTGCGAATGACACAAAGCTGGGGGGCAGTGTTAGCTGTGAGGAGTATGCTAGGGGGCTGCAACGTGACGGATAGTTTGGGTGAGTGGGCAAATGCATGGCTGATGCAGTATAATGTGGATAAATGTGAGGCTATCCACTTTGGTGGCAAAAACAGGAGGGTAGACTATTATCTGAATGGTGGCCGATTAGGAAAAAGGGAGATGCAACGAGACCTGGGTGTCATGGTACACCAGTCATTGAAAGTAGGCATGCAGGTGCAGCAGGCAGTGAAGAAAGCGAATGGTACGTTAGCATTCATAGCAAAAGGATTTGAGTATAGGAGCAGGGAGGTTCTACTGCAGTTGTACAGGGTCTTGGTGAGGCCACACCTGGAGTATTGCGTGCAGTTTTGGTCTCCTAATCTGAGGAAAGTCATTCTTAGAGGGAGTACAGAGAAGGTTCACCAGACTGATTCCTGGGATGGCAGGACTTCCATAATGAGAAATACTGGATAGACTCGGCTTGTACTTGCTTGAATTGAGGAGATTGAGAGGGGATCTTATAGAGACTTACAAAATTCTTAAGGGGTTGGATAGGCTAGACGCAGGAAGATTGTTCCCGATGCTGGGGAACTCCAGAAAAAGGGGTCACAGTTTAAGGATAAGGGGGAAGCCTTTTAGGACCGAGATGAGAAGATTGTTTTCACACAGAGAGTGGTGAGTCTGGGGAATTCTCTACCATAGAATGTAGATGAGGCCAGTTCATTGGCTATATTTAAGAGGGAGTTAGATGTGGCCCTTGTGGCTAAAGGATCAGGGACCGTAATGGAGAGAAGGCAGGTATGGGATACTGAGTTGGATGATCAGCCATGATCATATTGAATGGCGGTGCAGGCTCGAAGGGCCGAATGGCCTACTCCTGCACCTATTTTCTGTGATTCTATGATTCGATAATGTTAATGTGTTGGGATTGTTGGTCGGCACGGACTCGATGGGCTGAAGGACCAATTTCCGCGCTGTTTCTCTGAACTAAACATAGAACTAGTGTGTGAATGGGTGATCACAGGTCAGCACAGAGTCGATGGGCTGAAGGACCTGTTTCCGCGCTGTTTCTCTGAACTAAACTACGACGAACCATAAACGGGCAGCTTGGTTTTCTCGGAGGCCGTTGGTCCAACTGAATTGACAGCTTCACACCAGTAGTCTTTAGTTAGTTGGTCGATCTTGATCTTGTTTGTTGGCGTCTGTGTTTCAGTCGTCTGGGATGATCCAGACCTAATCTGGTGCCACCTGTAACGTGTAACTGGAGGATTACTAGACCCCACTGTACATCTGAGTGATAGAAAACTCACTCCAGGCAGTAAGGTGAAGGGAGAGAGGGTCAGGAGAACAGATCTGGGGGCATCTGTGAAAACAAAAAGTTTTTAAACTTTAATGGGGGGGGAGAGAGGGGGAGAGGGGGAGAGAGGGGGAGAGGAGGAGAGGGGGAGAGGGGAAAGGGGAGAGGGAGAGGGAGAGAGCGCCTCCCGGTGGCTCAGCACTTCAACTCCCCCTCCCATTCCGTATCTGACCTCTCGGTCCTGGGCCTCCTCCGCAGCCAGAGTGAGCAACACCGCATGTTGGAGGAACAGCACCTCATATTCCGCTTGGGGAGTCTGCATCCTCTGGGCTTAAACATTGAATTTTCTCAATTCTGTTAACCCTGGCTGCCTCCTCCCCGTCCCACCTCTCCCTCGGCCCTCGTCCCTGGCATTCCTTCTCTCTCTATCTCTCCCCCACCCAAGTCGCACTAGCTTCTAATTTTCACACTACAAACAGCTTACAATGGCCTGTTTCCTTTATCATCGATACTTTTTTGCGTATCTTTCATTCATTGTTCTTTATCTCTCCACATCACCGTCTATATCTCTCGTTTTCCTGATTCCTGACCAGTCTGAAGAAGGGTCTCGACCCGAAACATCGCCTATCTCCTTCGCTCCTTAGATGCTGCTGCACCCGCTGAGTTTCTCCAGCTTTTTGTGTAACCCCCAGATAGTCCTACTGACTGATTCTAACGGGAAGTTTCTGGACCCCCAGAGGTTGTTCCCAGGTCGCCAGGTATTGGTTAAAACGTGCAGCACCACAGACCATGCAATGAGGGTCCTGAGCAAAGACACCATCGGGAGCCCTCAACACCTTGTGATCCATACAGGCACGAATGGTCTGCGCACCTTCAGCCATGGTACTGCTGGGGCAATAACGAGGATGGCAGAAAAGGCCAGCAAGGAATTCCCTGATTCGAGGATCGTGATCTCTACCCTGCTGCACAGGACGGATACCCCACCCCATGTGATTCACAACACCAACATGGAGATCAGCAGAGGATGTGCCGCCCTCCCGAATGTCCACTTGGCCCATTATCTCATGTCATGCCCTCTTGTTTGAATCTTCCCTACCCTCAATGGGAAAAGCTTATCCACGTCAACTCTGTCTATCCCTTTCATCATTTTAAAGACCTCAATCAAGTCCCCCCTTAACCTTTTGCGCTCCAAAGAATAAATACCTAACTTGTTCAACCTTTCTCTGTAACTTAGTTGCTGGAACCCAGGCAACATTCTAGTAAATCTCCTCTGTACTCTCTCTATTTTGTTGACATCCTTCCTATAATTAGGCGATCAAAATTGTACATCATACTCCAGAATTGGTCTTACCAATGCCTTGTACAATTTTAACATTACTTCCCTACTCCTATATTCAATGCTCTGATTTATAAAGGCCAGCACACTAAAAGCTTTCTTTACCACCCTATTTACATGCGATTCCACCTTCAGGGAACTATGCACAGTTATTCCTAGATCCCACTGTTCCACAGCATTCCTCAATTCCTACCATTTGCCATGTACGTCCTATTTTGATTTGTCCTGCCAAGATGTAGCACTTCACACTTATCAGCATTAAACTCCATCTGCCATCTTTCAGCCCACTCTTCCAAATGGCCCAAATCTCTCTGTAGACTTTGAAAATCTACTTCATTAGCCACAGCACCACCAATCTTAGTATCATCTGCATACTTACTTATCCAATTTTCCACCCCATCATCTAGATCATTGATGTACATGACAAACAACAGTGGACCCAACACAGATCCCTGAGGCACCCCACTGGTCACCGGCTTCCAACCTGACAAACAGCCATCCACCATTACTCTCTGGCATCTCCCATTCAGCCACTGTTGAATCCATCTTGCTACTCCGCCATTAACACCCAAAGATTGAACCTTCTTAACCAACCTTCCATGGGGAACCTTGTCAAAGGCCTTACTGAAATCCATATAGACAACATCCACTGCTTTACCCTCATCAATTTCCCTAGTAACCTCTTCATAAAATTCAAGAAGGTTTGTCAAACATGACCTTCCAGGCACAAATCCATGTTGACTGTTCTTGATCAGACCCTGTTTATCCAGATGCTTATATATATTATCTCTAAGTATCCTTTCCATTAATTTGCCCACCACTGACGTCAAACTAACCGGTCTATAATTGCTAGGTTTATTCTTTGAACCCTTTTTAAACAATGGAACAACATGCGCAGTACGCCAATCCTCCAGCACCATTCCTGTTTCTAATGACATTTGAAATATTTCTGTCATAGCTGCTGCTATTTCTACACTAACTTCCCTCAATGTCCTAGGGAATGTCCTGTCAGGACCTGGAGACTGGAGATGATGGAATACATCTAAATAGACAGGTGCTGAGGGTCTTCGCAAAGAACCTCAAAGATACTGCCCTGGGACGTAACCTTCCCACCCCCTCGATCAATGGGAACCCAAGAGGCCAATCTGGGCTCCCTTCCCCCCACCATGTCAGGACCACCCGCCAAACTGCGAGGAGACATAACAGCCCAGCCAGGGCTGCCATTGCCCCCGGCTCATCATTCCTGCCACAGCCGCGGACCACCTCAGAGATGGGAGAGATCAGGCAGCTGCTGCACGCCCTATGTTCCCATCTTCTGTGGTAACAAAGGATGCATATATATATAAACAGTCCCTTCGGAGTGACTGATAAACACAGCATATGTTTGCACTGAATTAGTACTGTTGATATTGTTGATATTACTATTAATACTGTTGATATTGCTATTATTAACATAGTTATTACTAGGTGGCAGTGCGAATCTGCCTTACCTTGATATACAAAACTTTACCTAACATTCTTCAATTATAGAAAAAACTAGTGTTTTCGCACCTGTCCCACAAAATAGGTTTTATTTAAATTAAATAAGAAAAGAATATAAATACAAACTAAATGAGTTGATTCCATATCGGCTGCTGGAATATCCAGGGTCTCTACTCTTCAACCTTCGGGAAGAAGACTGGCAACCCTGAGTTCCTAAAGTCTATAGAAGACACCGATATAATGATATTAACAGAAACATGGTACGGAAAGGATACGTTCATTCACTGCCCCTCAGGGTACTATGAAGTCATGGTGCCCTCAGTAAAAACTACTGATATACATAAGGGCAGAACCTCCGGGGGGGTCTTGGTGGTACAAAGAAGGACTAGACAGTCACATTACATCAATAAAACAGGGGAAACCACATGAATGGTTGAAACTCGATAAAAACATTGCAATAATTGGAAAAGATATATATCTATGTGCCGCCTACATACCCCCAATAGAAGCGACATATTTTGAAGAGGATATATTTGAAACACCACATGGAAATCAATCATTTCCAGGCCCAGAGAAATGTGCTACTATGTGGAGACCTGAATGCAAGGACCGGATGTGAACCCGATTCCATAGACCCACAGGGCAACAACCATGTGTTGGGTCAAATCTCCTTGTATGTCACACCTACTATCATTAACCGAAACAACGATGACTGTGAAATAAATAATAGTGCTAGAGAGGCAGTGCATCTCTGTCGAGCCTTGGACCTGTACATAGTTAATGGCAGGCTCAGAGGGCACTCGCTGGGAAGGTTTACATATTCCTCAGCTCTTGGGTCTAGCGTAGTAGACTACGCAATTACTGACATAGACCTCTGCACTATCAGTGCATTCACTGTTAGGCAGCAGACCCCTCTTTCAGACCATAGTCAAATCAATGTGTACCTAACATTTCCTGTTCAAACTAAAGAGGTAAAAAAGGAACCCAGTAAGCTGTATAAACTAAATCCGACTTACAGATGGGCTTCAGATAGTGGAGATACATTCATCATGGCCCCGAACTCACCTAATCTCACAAATAAAATGCTGAAATTCAAGACAAACCCATATGAGACTGCTAGAGATGATGTAAACATGGCTATAAATGACATGAATATGATTTTCCACAAGGCAGCTATCAAACCTGATCTTGTGAAACAGAAGAGAAAAATTATCAAAAAACACAACCATGAAAAATGGTTCGACCATGAGTGTAAAAGTGTCAGAAAAGATCTGAGGAAAATATCGAACCAAAAACACCGTCAACCAAACAATCCAGACTTACGTATTAGATATAATGAAACTCTTAAAAGGTATAAACACACTATTAGGAACAAAAGACAAATTTACACTCATAAAAGACTTGAAGAAATTGAAAATTCCATAAATCAAAACCAATTTTGGGATATGTGGAATAACCTGAGCACAACAAAACTACAAACATTACCAATTCAAGACGGCGATATCTGGAGAGCACGTTTCAAAAATCTATATAAAAACATCCCAATAAATAAAGTAAACTCAAATTATTCTCATATCAAAGAAAAACTCCAAACTAGAAACAATAATTAAAGATTATCAAAACCCCCTTAATTCCCCAATTACTTTGGAAGAATTGACCATAAAAATAAAATCTCTTCACTCAAAGAAAGCGTGTGGTCCAGACAGCATTAAAAATGAAATGCTGAAGTGCAGCACTCTGGAGATGCAGGACATAGAGCTTAGGCTGTTCAACATCACACTATGTTCAGGTTATTTCCCTGATATTTGCTGTCAAGGGCTTATTTCACCCATTTATGAGAGTGGAAACAAATTAGACCCAAATAATTATCGTGGCATCTGTGTCAGTAGCTGCCTCGGGAAGTTATTCAGCAGTATCATAATTGACAGAATGCAGGATTTCCTTAACAAATACAACATTCTCAGTAAAAAAACAATTGGCTTCCTCCCAAAAACACCGTACCACTGACCACATTTATACCCTCCACACTCTCATTGAAAAACATGTACACCAGGCAACAAATGGGAAAATATGTGCCTGTTTTATTGACTTTGAGAAAGTATTTGACTCTATTTGGCATGAAGGGCTCTATTACAAACTCCTCTGTTGTGGTACAGGAGGAAAGGTGTATGACCTCATCAAATCAATGTACCTGAATAATAAATGTGGCGTTAAAATTGGGGACAAATGCACTGATCTCTTCGCCCAGAGAAGAGGCGTCCGGCAAGGCTGCAATCTGAGCCCCACACTGTTTAATGTTTATATCAACGATTTGGCAGTAAAGTTGGACCAGAGCACAGCGCCGGGCCTCAGTCTCCTGGACGGAGAGGTCAAATCCCTGTTTTATGCAGATGATTTGGTTGTGCTGTCCCCAACAGAACAGGGACTGCAGCAACAGTTGGACCTACTTGATGAGTACTGCCAACATTGGGCCCTGGCAGTAAATCTAAAGAAAACCAACATCATGATTTTCCAGATGTCAGGAAGATAAATACAAATTTACTCTCAATGGTATTATTATCGAACACACTATGAGCTATACCTACCTTGGTCTAACTGTTGCAGCATTAGGGAGCTTCAATGTGGCAGTAAATGCACTGAAAGAGAAAGCTCAAAGAGCTCTGTATGCAATAAAAAGAAGATTCTACAACATCCAAATCCCAATTAAAATCTGGCTTAAAATATTTGCCAGTGTAATCCAGCCTATTGCACTTTATGGTAGTGAAGTATGGGGTCCGCTCAGTCACCATAGTTACAGTAAATGGGAAAAACATACAATGGAGGCCCTGCATGCGGAATTTTGTCGGATCATCCTCCGTATCAAAAGGAAAACACCAACATACGCATGTAGGGCGGAATTAGGCAGATACCCACTGATAATAAATATCCAGAAAGGGGCACTACACTTTTGGAATCACCTTAAATCTGCCCCCAGATACCCTCCAGTTTAAAGCCCTTCAAACACAAGAGGGGAGCCCAGAAAAGAGTTCCCTGTGTCAGTTGGCACTGAGACTAACTACCCCTATTCAGTTAAACTCTATCCAGTTAAATCCTGACCAGCCTCAGATCAATACTGATCCCCAATCACCAGTTAGAGTGAACCAAATTATCGAACATGTAACAAAACGTATTTGGAACATTGGGATAAAGAAACCAAAAGCCAAAGCAGATTAGAATGTTACCGTGCCCTAAAAAGATATTATAAATTGGCAGACTATCTCTCGACTGTTAAGGCCCTGTCTCACGGTGCGAGTTGACACACGAGTGACCCAGAGTGACAGACTCGTGGTTGTGTACGATATTCCAAGTTGATGTGCAAGTGTTTGAGGCGAGTTCCCACGGGTATGGTAATCTGCGATGTTCCGAGATCGTCTCCAGAGTTACCAAGTTCCCCTCCCGTTTGCTCTTGAGTTACCAAGTTCCTCTCCCGCTCAGGGTGTGTGTTGTTGCCGCAGTCCGGGATTCGCATTTAAAGCACTCGGTTATCTTCAGCAGTTCAGGCGAGGACAGGTTTGGGGGGGGGGGGGGGGGGGGGGGGGGGGGGGCGAGGGATGGTGGAATTGGTCCCAGCCCTAAACATCCCTATACATTTTATGATTTCCCTCCAAAGATGCAGTCTCCCGTGGTTTGTTTGCACAACTCTCTTCACTCTCTCTCCCAACATTGGGGGGGGGGGGGGGGGGGACGACGACAAGACAGTTTAAACGGACCTTACCCCCACTTCATGCTTCTGTTGCGCATAATTCAGCAGTAAAACCTCTCTTCCCCTTACCCAGCGACGCCCGATTCCTCGCACCCCCACAAGTTCACATCGACGAGGGAAGAAATGAGCGGGGAGTCTGAAGAAGTGGTACCGACCCGAAACATCACCCATTCCTTCTCTCCAGATGCGCAGCCTGTCCCGCTGAGTTACTCCAGCATGTTTGTGTCTATCGTCGGTGTAAACCAGCATCTGCAGTTCCTTCCTACACACCGACAGTGAAGTGCCTCGGCCAAATTAGGAACATTAGGATTCTCTGATGTGAAGGTAGTCTGGTTTGCGTTTCTTACACTTGATCATATCCAAAACTAAAGTATAGATAGACACAAAATGCTGGAGTAACTCGGCGGGACAGGCCGCATCTCTGGAGAGAAGGAATGGGTGGCGTTTTGGGTAAGTCTGAAGAAGGGTCTCGACTCCATTCCTTCTCTCCAGAGATGCTGCCTGGTCCGCTGAGATACTCCAGCATTTTGTGTCTATTAAAGAGTTCCCACGGTAGACGCACGAATCACTAAACTTAACGCACGGGCCACTACGATATAACTCTGAGTTTAAATGTTTCAATTTTAAACTTGACCACGAAATTTGACTCGTGGAAAAAGTCATGTTTGACTTTTTTTACGAGTTCACAAGTTTCACAGGTACCTGCCGTTAGCGCCACGAGTGGACAAGTTGATCGCGCGAGTTCCGACGTTCCCACTAAGTTGGCTGTACGTGATCACCACGAGTGAAAACTCGGGTCACTCGTGGGCCAACTCGCACCGTGAGACAGGGGTTTTAGAGACATGAAGCAGAGACAGATCCTCACCAAATACAGGTTAAGTGACCACTATTTGGCAGTTGAAAAAGGAAGACAGGAGAGATTCTGGCAACCAAGAGAAACTAGAATATGCGGCCACTGTTTGACAGATGAGGTTGAAACAGAGGTGCACTTCCTCCTAAAATGCAAACAATCTGACAAAACAAGGAAAACTTACTTTGACAAACTCAGTCTGGCAACCCCTGATTTTAAAGAACTAGATGATACATCAAAACTAAGAATAATCCTTGGTGAAGGAAATATGGCACATCTTGGTGCACAATACGTAACAGCACGCCATAACCTGAGAGACGGTGAATGACAAATATGCACATATGCACGCACACACTAATTGACATTATCTGACACTAAGAAATTAATATTGAATTGCTAAACTTGCTATTCTGTTGTACTGCTTACAGCTGCAAGAACGTGTAGCATCAATAAAGGGCTATAGGCCTATTGCGAGTTTATGTACAGGGACATATCTATCCATGCACTGTATACTTGTATTTATACTTATGCATTTTAAATATGTATGTCATGTTATATATACTTGGCAATATAACAATGTATTTTCTCATGCCAATAAAGTTTTTAATTGAAATTGAAATTGAAGAGAGAGAGAGAGAGAGAGAGAGAGAGCGAGAGAGAGAGAGAGAGCGAGAGAGAGAGAGAGCGAGAGAGAGAGAGCGAGAGAGAGAGAGCGAGAGAGAGAGAGAGCGAGAGAGTGAAAGAGTGAAAGAGAGAGAGAGAGAGAGAGAGAGAGAGAGAGAGAGAGAGAGAGAGGATAAGGAAGAGAGAGAGAGAATGTTGCCATGACTGCGTGACTGCGTGACTCACAGTTGACGTTCAAGGTGACCATTTTCCCTGCGGAATCTCCGGGTGAATGGACGCATGTCAAAGACCTCCCGTGGTGTTGATAGGAAGCCACGAAGCTCAGAGTGAGGCTGGTAGTCCAGGAGTTCTCAGCTGATCCTGGAGTTTCCGTGTCAGAGACTGGATCTAAAGCATCCATCCCTCTCCATCGCAGGTGACCAGGGCAGGCGAACTTTAGCGAGCAGGTTAGCACCACCTCATTTCCCTCGATGATCACCTTTGGTGAGGAGATGGTCAACAAACTGGATTCATCTTTGAAGAGAGAGTCAGAGCATCGATTAGTAAAGTTTTTTTCTCTCGTTTTGTCCCCCTCCTTAACAAGGACTTTATTCAGTAATTGCAATTTGCCGCTTACCAGAAGGTGCAAAAACTTTCAATCGTCACCTTACAATAGACAATAGACAATAGGTGCAGGAGTAGGCCATTCGGCCCTTCCAGGCCAGCACCACCATTCAATGTGATCATGGCTGATCATCCCCAATAAGTACCCCGTTCCTGCCTTCTCCCCATATCCCCTGACTCCACTATCTTAAAGAGCCTTATCTAGCTCTCTCTTGAAAGCATCCGGAGAACTGCCTTCTGAGGCAGAGAATTCCACAGACTCACCACTCTCTGGGTGAAAAAGTGTTTCCTCATCTCCGTTCTAAATGGCCGAACCCTTATTCTTAAACTGTGGCCACTGGTTCTGGACTCCCCCAACATCGGGAACATGTTTCCTGCCTCTAGCATGTCCAAAACCTTAATAGTTTTATATGTTTTAATAAGATCTCTTCTCATCCTTCTAAACTACAGAGTGTAGAAGCCCAGCTGCACCATTCTCTCAGCATATGACAGTCCTGCCATCCCGAGTATTAACCTTGTAAATCTATGCTGTACTCCCTCAATAGCAAGAATGCCCTTCCTCAAATTAGGGGACCAAAACTGCACACAATAGTCCAGGTGTGGTCTCACTAGGGCTCTGTACAACTGCAGCAGGACCCCTGTGCTCCAATACTCAACTCCTCGTGTTATAAAGGCCACCATGCCATTTGCTTTCTTCTCTGCCTGCTGTACCTGCATGCTTACTTTCATTGACTGATGAACAAGGACCTGTTGTACGTTCTCCCCGTGACCTGCGTGAGTTGTCTCTCAGATCTTCGGTTTCAACCCACACTCCAAAGACGTGCGGGTTTGTAGGTTAATTGGCTTGGTATAAATTTATATTGGCCCTTGTGTGTGCAGGATAGTGTTGGTGTGCGGGTATCGCTGGTCGGCACGGACTCAATGGGCTGAAGGGCCTGTTTCCACGCTGTATCTCTACACTAAACTAAACTACATTTACAATGCTCTCCACACCCCTCACAGTGACCAGTGATCACAGAAGCCCCCTGGACACCACATGTGCATGTGTGTGCGTGTGAGTATGTTTGTGTGTGTGTTGGTGTGTGTGTGTGTGGATGTGTGTGTGGGTGTGTGGGTGTGTGTTCGTGTGAGTATGTTTGTGTGTGTGGGTGGGTGTGTGTGCGCGCGAGTGTGAGAGAGAGTGTGCGTGTGAGTGTGTGTGTGTGTGTGAGAGAGTGTGTGTGTACCTATTCACGTTCTCCACAGAGATGCTGCCTGACCCGCTGAGTTACTCCAGCACTTGCCTGAGTTACTCCAGCAAAAGTGTGTTTGTCTTACCGGATATGTTCAGCAGAACCCCGTCTGGTCCAGAATATTTCGCACCCCGATTGTTCTCCATTTGGAAGTAGTACCATCCAGCGTCCCCCTTGGTCAGGCTGTCGATTGTCAGCGTGCAATCCTTGTCTCTCTGCCATTGTTCTCGGATCTTTGGAAGCTGGGGAGGATCGGGGCTTTTGGCAGAGCTTACGATGAGGGTGCCGTGTGTCTTGTCGCCCTTCAGCCACTGAACGGTTTTCAGCAGTGACTCGGCGGGATGGGAGAAGGAGCAAGGAATCTGTACGCAGGTTCCCACGGCAGCCATGACATCCCTTGGAGCCTTCACCTCCCACTGAATGGCAACCACACCTGCAGAGAGAGTCACAGAGTCACAGAGACACAGGGACACAGTCACACAGAGACACAGAGACACAGAGACACAGAGACACAGAGACACAGGGACACAGAGACACAGAGACACAGTCACACAGAGACACAGAGTCACAGAGACACAGTCACAGAGTCACGGAGACACAGAGACACAGGGACACAGAGACACAGAGACACAGAGACACAGAGTCACAGAGTCACAGAGACACAGTCACACAGAGTCACAGAGTCACGGAGACACAGGGACACAGGGACACAGAGACACAGAGACACGGAGACACAGTCACACAGAGACACAGACACACAGAGTCACAGAGACACAGAGTCACAGAGTCACGGAGACACAGAGACACAGAGGCACAGAGTCACAGAGACACAGAGACACAGAGACACAGAGACACAGTCACACAGAGTCACAGAGACACAGAGACACAGAGACACAGAGACACAGAGACACAGAGACACAGAGACACAGAGACACAGAGACACAGAGACACACTCACAGAGAAGAAAGCGAAGAGGTTCTTCTGCAGTTATACAGAGCCCTGTTGGGACGACACCTGGAGTATTGTGTGCAGTTTTGGTCTCCTAATTTGAGGAAGGACATTCTTGCCATTGAGGGCATGCAGCGTAGGTTCACCAGGTTAATCCCCGGGATGGCGGGACTGTCATATGTTGAGAGAATGGAGCAGCTGGGCTTATATTCACGGGAATTTAAGATGAGGGGGGATGTTATAGAAGCATATAAGGACCAGCTAGATGCAGGAATAATGTTCCCGATGTTGGGGGAGTCCAGAACCAGGGGCCACAGTTTACGAAAAAGGAGTAAGCCATTTACAGTGGAGACGAGGAAACACTTTTTCTCACTGAGAGTTGTGAATCTGTAGAATTCTTTGCCTCAGAGGGCGGTGGAAGCTGGTTCTCTGGATGAATTTAAAAGAGAATTAGATAGAGCTCTTATAGATAGTGGAATCAGGGGATATGGGGAGAAGGCAGGAACGAGATACTGATTGGGGATGATCAGCCATGATCACAGTGAATAGTGGTGCTGGCTCGAAGGGCCTACCTTGGGCGAGGGTCAGGAGCGCCCACAATAAAGTTGTCATCCTCATTGGGAAAGATCTAGAATGGACAAAGAAAGATGGTGACCATCAGCACAAGTGTAGTTGTGTCAAAAATCCTGCCCCGCTCATCTCCTTCTGCCTCTTCCTCTCACCCTCTCTCTCCCCGTCCCTCTGTCCTCCTCTCTCCCTCTCCCTCCCTCTCTCCTTCCCTCTCTCTCTCCCTCTCCCTCTCTCCCTCTCTCTTCCTCGCTCCTTCTCTCTTTTTTTTTTTTTTTTCCATTTCAAAAACTTTATTCAACACAAATCATAAAATACAACACATCAAAACACAATCAAAAATCACACTATAATGAACAGATCATTGTAGTACAGCAGTACATTCATTTATAATCGCCTCAACCCCACGCGGCGACCAGCGCTGACGGAAGGCCTCCAGAGTCCCCGTGAACACCGCGTGTTCCCTCTCCAGGGACACACGTGCACGGACGTAGGCCCGAAAGAGGGGCAGGCAGCCGACTCTCGCCAGACCGTCGACCGCCCGCTGCCTGGACCCACGAATGGCCATCTTGGCCAGGCCAAGGAGCAAACCGACAGGTAAGTCCCCCCCCCCCACACTCGGCTCTCCCCACTCCCCGCCTTGTGTCCAAACACCAGGATTGTGGGGCTAAAATGCAGCCAGAACTTGAGGAACAGCCCCTTCAGATATTGGTACAGGGGCAGTAACCTCACACACTCCATATACACATGGAATACGGTCTCCTCCTCTCCGCAGAAAATACATGCGGCAGAGGAGCCCGTGAACCGACTCAAAAGTTTATTACAAACCACCGCTCCATGCAGCACTCTCCACCCCAGGTCCCCAATATAAAGGGGTACAACTCCCTTATAGAAGGACCCCCACTGGGGCCCCCCGCCGCCTTCGGATGGTAACACCGTCCTCCATGGTGAGTCAGGACGGGAAACGAAGGCACGGTGGTTCAGAATGTGCAGGAGCATCCTGTACAGTGCGCGTCTCCTTGCATCACAAAATGGCATGCTGGTCATCTCAGAAAGGCAGCTCAGATTATGCGGAGCCGGAGGCCGAGAAATATCCCGAAGCCTAGGCCCGATGAGCAGATCTGACGGAGCAGGGGTAAGCTCTATCTGAACCACTCTAGGCTCGCGCCTCTCCTCGACAACCACCATGACAGGATGAGGACCAGCCACACCCGCAGCCACAACATCCCCCTCTCCTCGTGGAACAACACTCTGGCTGAACACCACCAAATTCCTCACTCTTAACACATCCCTATAGAAAACAGGCAAGCCCCTTAGAGCGGGTCGACTGACACCCGCCACCGGGAGCCGCGAGACCCCCCTTAGGCAACGACCCTGACGAAAAAAATACGTGGCCAGAGCGTGCCATCTGGGAGGGTTCTCTACATACATGTATCTCCGCAGAGTCCTGAGACGGAGAGCCGCCACCTGGGTGCGCACGCACACCAAGGACTGGCCGCCCTCCTCTAACGGAAGACTCAGGACCGCCGCGGAAATCCAATGCTTCCTATTTCCCCAAAAGAAATCCACCAGCTTCTTCTGTATAGCAGTTACAAATATAGAGGGCGGGACAAGAGTAGCCAGCCGGTACCATAACATAGAGGCCACCAGCTGGTTTATGACCAGCACCCTCCCCCGAAAGGAGAGAACTCCAAGCAGGCCTGACCAGCGCCCCAGCCGAGCAACCACCTTCGTCTCCAACTCTTGCCAGTTTGCCGGCCAAACATCCTCAGTGGGACTCAGGTACACCCCCAGATAGAGGAGGTGCGTGGTACTCCACGCATACAATGCCATCTCCTCCGGCAGGGAGTCTACCCGCCACTGACCCACCAAAAGTCCAGAGCACTTACTCCAGTTAATCCTAGCAGAAGATGCAGCCGAGAATATCTCCTGGCAGTCACGCATCCTCCGCAGGTCACCAGGATCAGTGAACATAAGAAGTACGTCATCGGCATACGCCGATAGAATCACCTCAACCCGCGGGCCAGGTAGGGCCAGGCCTGTCAACCTCCTCCGAAGAAGACACAGGAACGGCTCCACACAGACCGAATACAACTGGCCCGACATAGGGCACCCCTGGCGGACCCCCCTCCCAAAATGAAAAGGAGATAGCACCGCGCCATTAACCTTTACAAGACACTCCGCCGCAGCGTACAAAAGCCGGACCCGGGCCACGAAGTGTGGTCCAAACCCAAACGCTTGCAACGTCCCAAATAGGTATTCATGCTCTACCCTATCAAAAGCCTTCTCCTGATCAAGAGACAGAAAAGCAGCTGACTCACCAGTACCCTGGACTAAATGAATCAGGTCCCTAACCAGGTGGATGTTATCCTGGATGGACCGGCCAGGGACTGTATAAGATTGATCAGGATGAATCACTTGATGCAGCACGGAGCCCAGGCGATTTGCCATTGCCCGTGCAAAAATTTTATATTCTGTGCAAAGGAGAGAGACTGGACGCCAGTTCTTCAACAAACGGAGTTCGCCCTTCTTAGGCAGCAAGACAACAACCGTCCTACGCCACGAGAGAGGCATCACTCCAGTCGCCAGGCTCTCCCCCAAAACCAACATATAGTCACCCCCTAGGACGTCCCAGAATGCTCTAACAAACTCCACCGTCAACCCATCCAGCCCGGGGGACTTACCCCTCCTGAGCTGATGCAAGGCGCAAGTCAACTCCTCCAAAGATAAGGGGCCATCAAGAAGATCAGCCTCCCCCCTATCTACGGCCGGTAGACCCTCCCACAGATCTTGCTGAGCCTCCACACTGAATCCTTCCGCAGAGAACAGGGTCCCATAAAAGGACCTAACCAAGGCATTAATCCTCTCTGGATCAGTGACAGAGGAGCCGTCATCTGCAAGCAACTCCACGAGCTGTTTTCGAGCTCCCCGCCCCTTCTCCAAAGAGAAAAAGAAAGGCGACGCTCGGTCCAGCTCGTGCAGCATCTGGACCCGAGACCTCACATAAGCGCCTCGAGATCGCTCAAGCAGCAGACTCCTCAAAACCTCCTTCTTCCTCTGAAACTCTCCCCATTCGCTGGAGTCTTCACCAAACTGACCCAGGCGAGACTCAGCGTCCTGTATCTCCCTCTCCAGCTTCTCGACCGCTGAGTCCCGCCTCCCAGTCGACCCCCATGTATATTCCTTACAAAAGAGACGGATGTGAGCTTTACCCACATCCCACCACTGCCTAAGGGAAGAGAAGCACCTCTGCCTCTCTCTCCACTTCACCCAAAACCGAGTGAATGACTCCCGGAAACACCGATCCTCCAGCAGCCTGTTGTTAAAGTGCCAGTACGCGGACCCAGCCCGAGCGCACGCTGGATTGAAATCCACACGCACCAGACAATGATCCGAGCACGGCACCAGCCGCATTGAGGCCGCTGAGACACGGGAAACAAACGCTCGGGAAATATAAAACCGATCAATGCGGGAACCACCGCCCTCAGACCTCCGCGAAAAAGCAGTGGAATCAGGGTGAAGGTCCCTCCAGGCATCAACCAACTCAAAGGAGTCAATCAAGCCTCTCAGCTTCTTCGCTACAGCAGGCGCACACTGAGTACCAGAACGGTCCCGCACCTCAAGTGTGCAATTAAAGTCCCCACCAAGGAAGACACACTCTCCCCTATCAATAGTGCCCAACAGAGCATTCACCTCCCGAAGCAGGCCGGCCTGCATCGTGCCGGAGCTAGGGGCATACACGTTAATGAAATGCAACGGCATGCCATCCAGGCTCACGGCCAGATGGAGCAAACGTCCTGGCACCACTTCCTGCACTTTTAAAATGCTTGGCAGAAAATTTGGGGCCAACAGAAAAGCCACCCCACTCGAATTTGAGCTGAGATGGCTCATATAAACCCTCCCTTCCCACTCCAGTTGCCAGGTAGGTTCATCACTAGCAACGGTATGTGTCTCTTGCAGATAACAAACTGCAAATCTCCCCTCCCTTAGGGCTGATAAGAGCTGAAATCTTCGAAAACTCGCTCTACTCCCATTTAAATTTAATGTAGCTACTGTGAATGTGTAGACACATTAGATTGTGACCCTCACACTCCCTGTAGTCACAGGAGGTCCTTTTCTGAGGACCTTCAACAAACCCCAAAACTGCCCCAAATCCGAGTCAGAAAGACCACTATCCTTGTTACTAAGGATAGCCTCGAGACTCTCCCGCACATCTAGCCAATCCTCCCATCTCCTTGTAATGGCCCACCATAATGTTTTGGGAGCACGACTTATTTTTAAGAACTCTCGCACCTCAACAATAAGCTTCGCCTCAGACACGGCCTTGGAGTCTGGGCTCTCAGCCAACCCGCTCGCACCTGAATCAACAACCTCAGAAAGACCAGAACTGTCTGACACAACACTCTCTGAGCCCCCCCCACTGGCCGCATCGCTCTCCTCCTCCACAGCCATGACACGACCACCCGGATCAATGCTGGGGGTGGGTCCCAACACCCCTACCTGAGACTCGCAGCCCCCTGAATGGCTGGGCTCCTGCCCGCTACCATCACCCTCCTCCTCCGGGCCTGGGGAAGCAACAACAAGAGGCATCCCCAGGGCCTGTGGAACACTGGCACCCTCGGAGTCTGAAAGAGGATCACGTCCCATAACAGCCCTGACCTCCACATCATCCAGAGTGCCCTCTCCACAGGCATCACCCAGAGAATCACCACCTGCCATTAACCTCACCCCAGACAACTCATCCGGTGAGGCATCCCGCCCCCCAGCACCTCCACTGGCACTGATATGGAGCACAGACTTGAACGACAACACCCCCGAAACTCCCCCCTCATCCTGACTCTGCACATCCCCCGTCACAGAGGGCACACTACCAGAGGAGCCAACCACGTCACCTACCGTGCTAGCACCCTCAGTAGGCCTCTGAAACGAGGGGACCTCATCCGACCCAGAGGGTACACACCCAAGGGAGCTAACCACAGCATCCGCCGAGATAACTCCCTCAGAGGGCCCCTGAGATGAAGGGACAGACTCCCGCCCAGTGGACACAACTCCACCGGAATCAACTTCAGCACCCAGTCCGGTGACACCCGCTGTAGATCCATGAAGAGAAGGCCCAACCACCGACCCAGAAGACACCGGGTCAAGACCACTTTCAGCCACCTCAGTGGTGGAAAGCCCGGAGAAAGACATCCCCTTCGCTCTGGACCCACGCCCTTCCTCCTCTTCACCAGGCAAATGCCTCCTTTTAGTCCCACTCGCATGCGGAGGTGCGGTAACCTCCATAAGGGAAGGGTCATCCGCCTCCACATTACCCCCAACCACTTTGCCACCCACACGTTTAGACTTCTTTCCCCCCTTCCGAGCCACCACAACTCCCCCCTGGGCCCCAGCAGGTGCAGTCTGCACCACACTGGAGCCAAACTCACCCGATTGCACTTTCTTCGCTCGGGCAGCCCTATCCCTCTCCTTCTTCTTATTATGCTTCCCCTGCTTCTCCCAAAACCCCCCCTCAACACTCCCCTCCTCCTGCGCCCCACCTCCATCCACCGCCACAGGCGCAAGACGTAGGGGACGTGGGGGGCTTGGGCTCTCACTGCCCAGGGTCCCCAAAGCGGAACCTCTGGACCCAGAAGGCTTAGCACTGCCGCCCCGGGTCACCAAGGCAGAACTGGCAACCTCAGCCGGGTCAGCAGTACCACCCCGCGCCGCTGAGGTTTGACCAGCCACCCCAGATGGGCCAGCAGCGCTTTCCTGGGCCACTACACTAGAACCTCTAGCAGTGCCCCCGCGAAAAAGACACTCCCTACGGAGATGTCCAAATTCGCCGCACGCATGACACCGTGCCTTTCCCCAACTCCAACGCACGGTTCTGGGTACACCCTTATGCACCACCTCAAAACTCCCCTCGGCACCATCCCCCTCACCCACCTTCATGAACACCCTCCTCTTGAAACTGAAGACCCCTTTTTCCTCCGGGTCCCCCCCGGGATGCAAGAGACGAAAACATTTAGACCGCACCTCCCCAAACTTGGACAGGTGTGGAATAAGCACTGCATCCGAAAAATAAGTGGGGCAGCTCCGCAGGAGAACCGGTCTCACCCTGGATACCCACGGATCCACCTGTACGTGGACCCCCCCCACTGAGATCCCCTCCTCCAACGCTCGGGCCACACACTCCCGGGTCTTAAGTATCATCTCCACCTTTCCCCTTTCGAGCTCAGAAGAGACAATAGCCCCCCTCCCAAGAAGTTCATTCATGGCCTTCGTAATTACCCCCCTAGACATCATAGGCCCAGTTTGAACAGAAATACCAAAACTGTCCCCATCCAAGTCAACATGAGGCTCAAGCTCAGATGGCCTCGCACCCGCCACTGATGCCGTCGCTGCGTAGGTCCGGACCTTCGGCCGCGCCCCTTCCATCGCCATCCTCACAGAGGCACAAACCAGCTCCAAGCACCTCAGCAGCACAGCTCCAAGTTAAGTCCCAGAGACAGTCAGTCAAAGACAGGCAGCAGAAAACAGAAACCTCCAGCTGAAGCAGGAAAGTCCCCAGGTTCATCCACAGCCAAGAGCAGCTTACGGGAAACTCGATCCCAGTCGCGCTGGACGCAAAAGTACCTTCTTCACATTAAGCCAGGCAGCCGCACTGAGCAAAATGACTTTAGGGCAGAGAAGCGGAGCCAAAAACGACAAAGACACCGCACAACTTCAGCCCACGGAGATCACAGGCACTCTTGGCAATCCGCCAACGCCAACCGCACCCTCGACAATGTGGAGAAACTCAGGAATCTTCACACAGAAGGAGGCTCCCCAGACCAGAGAAAAGCTTCAACAGCCCAACAATAAGTTGAACTATGAAGCCCCCCTGGGTCTGTGCCCTCTCCAACGGCAAAATCCTGGAAAGGCTGCTCCAATCCTTCTCAACTGCAGAGCTGAGAAGAAAACACGACCTCTCTCTCTCTCTCTCTCTCCCCCTCCCTCTCTCCTCCGCTCCCCCTCTCCTCCTCACCCTCTCTCCTGCCCTCTCTCTCTCCCCCTCACCCTGTCGCTCCCTTCCCCCCTCTCTCTCTCTTTATTGCTCTCTCTCTCTTTCCCTCTCTCTCTCTCTCACTGTTTCTCTGTCTCGCTTCTCTCTCTCTTTTTCTCTCCCCAACTTCACCCTCTCCCTCTTTTCTCTCTTTCTTATTTGCATGCTCTCTCTCTCTCCCTCTCCCCTCTCTCTCCCCTCTCTCTCCCTCTCTCTCTCTCCATCTCTCCTCTCCCAGAACTGTACCGTTCACAGAGTTGGTGAGAAAAGCCTCAGGAAGGAGTCGGCTGGAAGGCGATGGATTGGAGCGTGTGAATACATTCACATTTCTCAGGCATAAATGTCACCAACCAACACATCCTGCTTGAACCACATCAAAGTTACAGCCAATAAAGGCCACTTTCACTTCCCCTAAAGAAACAAGAGTTTTTTTAACTTGTACAACCCTCCCCCCCAACGGTCCAGGGCGGTCACGGTGGCGCAGCGGGTAGAGCAGCGGGTTCCATCCCGATCATGGGTGCTGTCTGTACAGAGTTTGCACGATCTCCCCGTGACCCATGTGGTTTTTCTCCGGGCGCTCCGGTTTGCTCCCACACTCAAAAGACGTGCGGGTTTGTAGGTTAATTGGTTTCGGTAAAATTGTACATTGTTCCCTAGTGAGTGTGTGTGTGGGATAGTGTTAGTGTGCGGGGATCGCTGGTCGGCACGGACTCGGTGGGCCGAAGGGCCTGTTTCCGCGCTGCATATCAAAACTAAACACAGAACTAGTGTGTGAACGGGCGATCGCTGGTCGGCTGGCCAACCAGCGACCAAGTCTGAAGCTACAGTTGATCTCTAGAAAGCAAAATGTTGGGAATAATTTTTTTGTTCACGTGGCTGTTGCTCAGTTCCCCTTTATCTTATACAAACCTCCTACATAACATGAGTAATCAACTTCACAAACCCTAAACCCAGATCTTATTATAACACTTACTTCCAAAGCATTCATAAAATCTAGCAGGAGGATTAGGCCATTCGGCCCGTCGAGTCCATTCTGTATTTAAATCATGGCAGATCTATCTCCCCCACCCAACCCCATTCATCTGCCTTCTCCCCATTACCCCTGACACGCATACTAATCAAGAATCGATCTCCCGGTGGTTCAGCACTTCAACTCCCCCTCCCATTCCGAATCCTCCATGGCCAGAATGAGTCCCACCACAAATTGGAGGAGCAGCACCTCATATTTTGCTTGGGTAGTTCACACCCCAGCAGTATGAACATTGAGCTCCAATTTCAGGTAGTCCTTGCTTTCTCCCTCCTTCCCCTCCCCTTCCCAGCTCTCCTACAGCCCTCTGTCTCCTCCTCTTCCTTTCTTCGTCCCGACCTCCCACCCCCACATCAGTCTGAAGAAGGGTCTCGACCCAAGACGTCACCTATTCCTTCGCTCCAGAGATGCTGCCTCACCCGCTGAGTTGCTCCAGCATTTTTGTCTACGGGCGATTTTTCCAGCATCTGCAGTTCTTTCTTAAACAAGAATCTATCTATAACAGCCTTAGAAATACCCACTGACTTGTGGCCTCCACCGCATCTGTGGCAAAGAATACCACAGATTCACCACTCTCTGTCTAAAGAAATTCCTCCTCATATCCTTCCTAAAGGAACGTCCTTTAATTCTGAGGCTGTGACCTCTGGTCCTGGACTCTTCCACTAGTGGAAACATCCTCTCCACATACGACCCAGGAATCATTCCCCACTGCAATTCCTTGGAGAGCAAGATGAGTCCCAGCCTCAACTACCTCCTCCGGCATACACTCACCACCCTCTGTGTGGAAACGTTACCCCTCAGATTCCTATTCAATCTTCCCCCTCCCCCACATTGATCCTATGTCTCTGGTCCTCGATTCCCCTACTCTGGGCACGAGACTCTGTGCGTCTACCCGATATATTCCTCTCATGATTTTGCGCACCTCTATAAGATCAACCCTTATCCTCCTGCGCTCCAAGGAGCAGAGTCCAGCCTTCCCCAACCTCTCCCTGTAGCTGAGGCCCCTCGAGTCCCGGCAACATCATCGTAAATCTTCTCTGCTTCTTTCCAGCTTGACAACATCTTTCCTGTTACACGGGCCCAGAACTGAACACAATATTCTAAATGCGGCCTCACCAACGTCTTGTACAACTGCAACGTGACCTCCCAACTTCTGTTATCAGGCAACTGAACTGTCCTCTCACCAACTAGAGAGCGGTCCTGACCTCCCATCTACCTCATTGGAGACCCTCGGGCTATCTTTAATCGGGCTTTACCTTGCACTAAACGTTATTCCCTTAATCCTGTATCTGTACCCTGTGGACGGCTCGATTGTAATCATGTACAGTCTTTCTGCTGACGGGATAGCACGCAACAAAAATGCTTTTCACTGTACCTCGATACACGTGACAATAAACTCAACGGAACTGAACTGAGAAAAGGGGAAAACTGCAGGTGCTGGTTTAGAATAAAAGACACAAAGTGCAGGAGTAACTCAACGGGTCAGGCAACATCTCTGGAGAACAGGGTGGTCATGATGGCACAGCGGTAGAGTTGCCGCATCATTGCACCAGAGACCCGGGTTCGTCCTGACCATGGGTGCTGTCTGTACGGAGTTTGCACGTTCTCCCCGTGACCTGCGTGGGTTTTCTCCGGGCGCTCCGGTTTCCTCCCACACTTCAAAGACGTGCGGGTTTGTAGGTTAATTGGTTTTGGTAAAACAGATGTAAATTGTCCCTAGTGTGTGTGTAGGATAGTGTTAGTGTGTGGGGATCGCTGGTCGGCGCGGACTCTGTGGGCCGAAGGGTCTGTTTCCGTGCTTTATCTCCAAACGAAAAAATAAAAAGTGCTGGAGTAACTCAGGCAGGCAGCATCTCTGTGGAGAACGTGGACAGGTACAAAGTGCTGGAGTAACTCAGCGGGTCAGGCAGCATCTCTGTGGAGAACGTGGACAGGTACAAAGTGCTGGAGTAACTCAGCGGGTCAGGCAGCATCTCTTGAGAACATGGACAGGTACAAAGTGCTGGAGTAACTCAGCGGGTCAGACAGCATCTCTTGAGAACATGGACAGGTCCAGAGATGCTGCCTGACCCGCTGAGTTACTCCAGCACTTTGTGTCTCTCTTCGGTTTAAAGCAACATCTGCAGTTCGTTCTTACGCCAACTTATCAAAACTATCATCTCTATTGTCCAGTGAGTGACACGAGTTTCGCTGAATGAGGGTGGGGGAGGGTAAATGCAGAAGTGTTGGTCTTTAACACTTCCTCACAGCCTTGTTTCAGCTCTTAGTCTGAGATTAAACCTTGTCCCCTCCCCCTCCTTCCCCTCCCCTCCCTGCACCTCCCCTCCCCTCCCCGCTCCTCTCCTCTCCTCCCCTCCCCGCTCCTCTCCTCTCCTCGCCTCCCCTTGCCTGCCCTCCCCTCCCCTCAGCTCCCAGCTCCTCTCCTCTCCTTCCCTCCTCCTCCCTTCTCCTCTCTTCTGGCCCTTACACTCCCTCACCCATCTATGTAAACCCCTCCCCTCAGGTGTGTGAGTGTGAGTGTGAGTGTGAGTGTGAGTGTGTGAGTGTGTGTCTGTGCGTGTGTGTGTGTTGTAAGGAACTGCAGATGCTGATTCAAATCGAAGATAAGACACAAAGTGCTGGAGTATCTCAGCGGGTCAGGCAGCATCTGTGTGGAGAACGTGGACAGGTGCAAAGTGGTGGAGTAACTCAGCGGGTCAGGCAGCATCTCTGGAGAACGTGGACAGGTGCAAAGTGGTGGAGTAACTCAGCGGGTCAGGCAGCATCTCTGGAGAAAAGGAATGGGCGACGTTTCGGATCGAGACCCTTCTTCAGACTGATGTTAGGGGAGGGATTGTTACATTTATAAGGAAGAGTGAGGTGTGAAAAGTGGGCAAAGGGGATGGTGATCAAGGGAAATGTCGAATAGGTTGCTGCCAGCGGGGAGAATGTGCAGTCTGAAGAATGGTCTGGACCCGAAACGTCGCCCATTCTGCATTTTTCAGAGATGCTGCCTGACCCGCTGAGTTACTCCTGCACTTTTGTACCTGTCCACGTTCTCCACTGAGATGCTCCCTGACCTGCTGAGTTACTCCGGCACTTTGTACCTGTCCACGTTCTCCAATGAGATGCTCCATGACCTGTTGAGTTACTCCGGCACTTTGTACATTTCTCGCGTGTAAACCAGCATGTGCAGTTGCTTCCCACACAGAGGGTTTTGCAAGTGGTGGTCAGGTTTAATTGCAACACATGAGTATTTTGGTCGGTGACCGGAAAACAGACACAGGAAAGGATGATCAGCGAGAATCAAGACATTTCGAAACACAAAATAACTCACAGATTCAACCATTTCCTCTTTTCTTCCAAAACCTAATCTCCTGAAGAACGGACTCGACCCGAAACGTCGCCCCTTCCTTCCCCCCAGAGATGCTGCCTGACCCGCTGAGTTACTCCAGCACTTTGTGTCTATCTACGGTGTAAACCAGCATCTGCAGTTCCCTCCCACACAAACCAATCCTTAAAATCTCCATTACTCCATCAACCTTTGTCACACAGTGATACAGCGCGGATATAGGCCATTCAGCCCAACTTGCCTAAACTGGCCATCATGCCCCATCTACACGAGTCCCACCTGCCTGCGTTTGGCCCATATCCCTCCAAACGTGTCCCAGCCATGTACCTGTCTAACTGTTTTTTAAACATTGGGATAGCCTCAACTACCTCCTCCGGCAGCTCATTCCATACACCCACCACCCTCTGTGTGGAAAACGTTGTCCCTCAGATTCCTATTTAATCTTTTCCCCTTCACCTTGAACCTATGTCCTCTGGTCCTCGATTCCCCTACTCTGGGCACGAGACTCTGTGCGTCTACTCGATCTATTCCTCTCATGATTTTGCGCACCTCTATAAGATCAACCCTTATCCTCCTGTGCTCCAAGGAGTAGAGTCCCAGCCTTCCCCAACCTCTCCCTGTAGCTGAGGCCCCTCGAGTCCCGGCAACATCATCGTAAATCTTCTCTGCTTCTTTCCAGCTTAACATCTTTCCTGTTACACGGTGCCCAGAACTGAACACAATATTCTAAATGCGGCCTCACCAATGTCTTGTACAACTGCAACGTGACCTCCCAACTTCTGTTATCAGGCAACTGAACCATCCTCTCACCAACTAGAGAGCGGTCCTGACCTCCCATCTACCTCATTGGAGACCCTCGGGCTATCTTTAATCGGGCTTTACCTTGCACTAAACGTTATTCCCTTAATCCTGTATCTGTACCCTGTGGACGGCTCGATTGTAATCATGTACAGTCTTTCTGCTGACGGGATAGCACGCAACAAAAATGCTTTTCACTGTACCTCAGCACACGTGACAATAAACTCAACGGAACTGAACTGAGAAAAGGGGAAAACTGCAGGTGCTGGTTTACAAAAAAAGACACAAAGTGCAGGAGTAACTCAACGGGTCAGGCAACATCTCTGGAGAACAGGGTGGTCATGATGGCACAGCGGTAGAGTTGCCACCTCACAGCGCCTGAGACCCGGGTTCGATCCTGACCGTGGGCGCTGTCTGTACGGAGTTTGCACGTTCTCCCCGTGACCTGCGTGGGTTTTCTCCGGGCGCTCCGGTTTTCTCCCACACTCCAAAGACATGCAGGTTTGTAGGTTAATTGATTTTGGTAAAACAAATGTAAATTGTCCCTAGTGTGTGTGTAGGATAGTGTTAGTGTGCGGGGATCGCTGGTCGACGCGGACTCGGTGTTGCCGTATTGTATCAACCAAACGATAAAATACAATGTGTTGGAGTAACTCAGCGGGACAGGCAGCATCTCTGGAGAATGCGGACATTTACAAAGTGCTGGAGTAACTCAGCGGGTCAGGCAGCATCTCTGGAGAGAACATGGACAGGTACAAAGTGCTGGAGTAACTCAGCGGGTCAGGCAGCATCTCTGTGGAGAACACGGGCAGGTACAAAGTGCTGGAGTAACTCAGTGGGTCAGGCAGCATCTCTGTGGAGAACACGGGCAGGTACAAAATGCTGGAGTAATTCAGCGGGACAGGCAGCATCTCTGGAGTGAAGGAATGGGCAACATTTCGGGCCGAGACCCTTCTTCAGACTGAGTTAGAGAAGCAGGAGACACTGAGATAAGGAGGTATGAAGTATGAAAATGAGACATCAAATGGGAATGTGATCTTCTGAACTGATTAAACATCAATCATAATCATAATCATACTTTATTAACCAAGTATGTTTTGTGCTGGAGTAACTCAGTGGGTCAGGCAGCATCTCTAGAGAACATGGACAGGTCCAGCGATGCTGCCGTTGAGTTAATCCAGCACTTTGTACCTGTCTTCGGTTTAAAGCAACATCTGCAGTTCCTTCTTACGCCAACTTATCAAAACAATCATCTCTATTGTCCAGTGAGTGACACGAGTTTTGCTGAAGGGGATGGGGGTGGGGTGGTAAATGCAGAGGTGTTGATCTTTAATTTTAACACTTCCTCACGCCCTTGTTTCAGCTCTGAGTCAGAGATTAAACCTCATCCCCTTCCACCCCTCTCCTCTTCCCCTCCCCTCTCATCTCCTCTCCACCCCTCCCCTCCCCTCCCCTCTCCTCCCCTCCCCACCCCTCTCCTCCCCTCTCATCTCCTCTCCTCCCCTCTCCTCTCCTCTCCTCCACTCTCCTGCCCTACCCTCTCCTCCCCTCTGGCCCCTATGGTACCCGGACGTGGCTCCGACAGACAGGAATGGAAACGAGACCGAAACGCCAATAAACCGAAAGAGCCCGAAGATGAAACGCCTACTAACCGAAAGGATGGGGCGCCTAATTGCAAACTAACCGAAAGGGCGGGATGTATAAAAGACAACGAACCGAAAAGCTGCATCGCCTAAAAGGAAACTTACCGAACGGCAGCTCTAGTTATAAGGAAGAGTGAGGTGTGAAAAGTGGGCAAAGGTGATGACGATCAGGGGAAATGTTGAATAGGTCGCTGCCAGCAGCGAGAATATTCAGTCTGAAGAATGGTCTGGACCCGAAACGTCGCCCATTCTGCATTCTCCAGAGATGTTGCCTGACCCGCTGAGTTACTCCAGTACTTTGTATCTATCTTCGGGTGTAAACCAGCATCTGCAGTTCCTTCCTGCACAAACCAACCTCCCTTCCACCCATCGCCTCCATCTCCACCTCACGCTGCCTCAGCAAGGCCAGCAGCATAATCAAGGACCAGTCTCACCCCCGGTCACTCCCTCTCCTCCCCTCTCCCATCGGGCAAGAGGTACAGAAGTGTGAAAATGAACGCACGCCTCCAGATTCAAGGGCAGTTTCTTTCCGGCTGTTATCAGGCAACTATTGTCTGTTGTTTCCTGCCTCTTGCGAGTCCAATCCCTAGGCGTTGAACTTTATCTCGGGAAGACGTTGTCTGCGGGATACTCACGCTTGCCAGTCACTGTGACTTCCTCAGATCGGCTGCTTCCCACTGCGTTGGTGGCTTGGCACGTGTACTTCCCAAAATCCGTGTAGGATATGGATGAAAACTTGAGATTGTGACTGCTTCCCCTGTGGATTTCCGCTCCGTTTTTGTACCAGGTGTAGCTCCGGACTGGTGGATCCACTGCGGTTGAACTACAGCTGAGAAGAACTCTGTCCCCTTCTCTCAAACTGCAGTCGATCAACACGTTTACTCTCAGTGAGACCATGACGTTTCGGGGTGGGTCTGAAAACAGAGAGAGAGAGACACACACATAGATAATAGACAATAGACAATAGGTGCAGGAGTAGGCCATTCGGCCCTTCGAGCCTGCACCGCCATTCAATATGATATGGCAGATCATCCAACTCATTATTCTGTACCTGCCTTCTCTCCATACCCCCTGATCAATTTAGCCACAAGGGCCACATCTAACTCCCTCTAAAATATAGCCAATGAACTGGCCTCATCTACCTTCTGTGGCAGAGAATTCCACAGATTCACCACTCTCTGTGTGAAAAATGAGAATGGCATCTCGGTCCGATGTAGATCTCAGTCCTAAAAGACTTCCCCCTTATCCTTAAACTGTGACCCCTTGTCCTGGACTTCCCCAATATTGGGAACAATCTTCCTGCATCTAGCCTGTCCAACCCCGTTGAATTTTGTAAATTTCTATAAGATCCCCCCTCAATCTTCTAAATTCCAGCGAGTACAATCAGTCTGGTGAACCGTCTCTGTCCTCCCTCTATTGCAAGAATGTCTTTCCTCAGATTAGGAGACCAAAACTGTGTGCAATAGTCCAGGCGTGGCCTCACCAAGACCCTGTACAACTGCAGTAGAACCTCCGTGCTCTTGTACTCAAATCCTTTTGCTATGAATGCCAACATACCATTCTCTTTCTTCACTGCCTGCTGCACCTGCATGCCTACTTTCAATCACAATTGTCATCACAAATGTCCTCGTTCTTCAGAGAACGGGGTTTCCACTCCCCCACTATAGATGAGACTCCACCAGGGTCTCATCCATACCCCGCAACACTGCCCTCTCTCCCCATTCCCCCACTCACAACAAGGGCCGAGTCCCCCTGGTTCTCACCTTTCACCCCACCAGCCAGCGCATACAACAGATAGTCCTCCGCCAGTTTCGCCACCTCCAGCGTTACCCCTCCACTCGCCACATCTTCCCATCTCCCCCCCGTCTGCCTGCCGCAAAGACCGCTCCCTCCGCAACTCCCTCGTCAATTCTTCCCCTCCCTCCCGCTCCACCCCTTCCCCGGGCACTTTCCCTTGCAACCGCAAGAGATGCTACACTTGTCCCTTCACCTCCCCCATCCACTCCTTTCAGGGACCCAAGCAGTCATTCCAAGTCCGACAGAGGTTCACCTGCACCTCCTCCAACCTCATCTACTGCATCCGTTGCTCCAGATGCCAGCTGATCTACATCGGTGAGACCAAGCGGAGGCTGGGCGATCGTTTCGCCGAATACCTCCGCTCGGTCCGCAATAACCAACCCGACCTCCCGGTGGCTCAGCACTTCAACTCCCCCTCCCATTCCGTATCCGACCTCTCGGTCCTGGGCCTCCTCCACGGCCAGAGTGAGCAACACCGCAAGTTGGAGGAACAGCACCTCATATTCCGCTTGGGGAGTCTGCATCCTCTGGGCTTAAACATTGAATTTTCTCAATTCTGTTAACCCAGACTGCCCCCTCCCCTCCCCACCTCTCCCTCAGCCCTCGGGCCCTGACATTCCTTCTCAATCTAACCCCCCCCCCCCACCCCAGTCGCACTAGCTTCTCATTTTCACACTACAAACAGCTTACAATGGCCTGTTTCCTTTATCATCAATACTTTTTTGCATATCTTTCATTCATTGTTCTTTATCTCTCCACATCACCGTCTATATCTCTCGTTTCCCTGATCCCTGACTAGTCTGAAGAAGGGTCTCGACCCGAAACGTCGCCTATCTCCTTCGCTCCTTAGATGCTGCTGCACCCGCTGAGTTTCTCCAGCTTTTTGTGTAACCCTACCTACTTTCAATGACTGGAGTACCATGACACCCAGGTCTCGTTGCATCTCCCTTTTTCCTAATTGGCCACCATTCAGATAATAGTCTACCCTCATGTTTTTGCCACCAAAGTGGATAACCTCACATTTATCCACATTATACTGCATCTGCCATGCATTTTCCAACTCACCCAGCCTATCCAAGTCACCTTGCAGCCTCCTAGCATCCTTCTCACAGCTAACACTGCCCCCCAGCTTCATGACCTCCGCAAACTTGGAGATGTTGCATTCAATTCCATCGTCCAGATCATTAATATATATTGTAAATAGTTGGGGTCCCAGCACTGAGCCTTGTGGTACCCCACTAGTCACTGCCTGCCATTATGAAAAGGATCCGTTTACTCCTACTCTTTGCTTCATGTCTGCCAGCCAGTTCTCTATCCACATCAATACTGAACCCCCAATACCGTGTGCTTTAAGTTTGTATTCAAATCTCTTGTGTGGGACCTTGTCGAAATCCTTCTGAAAGTCCAGATATAACACATCCACAGGTTCTCCCTTATCCACTCTACTAGTTACATCCTCGAAAAATTCTGTAAGATTCGTCAGACATGATTTACCTTTCATAAATCCATGCTTAATTTGTCCAATGATTTCACCACTTTCCAAATGTGCTGCTATCCCATCTTTAATAACTGACTCTAGCAGTTTCCCCACTACCAATGTTAGACTAACTGGTCTGTAATTCCCCGTGCTCTCTCTCTCTCCATTTTTAAAAAGTGGGGTTACATTAGCTACCCTCCAATCCTCAGGAACTACTCCAGAATCTAAAGAGTTTTGAAAAATTATCACTAATGCATGCACTATTTCTGGGGCTACTTCCTTAAGTACTCTGGGATGCAGCCTATCTGGCCCTGGGGATTTATCGGCCTTCAATCCATTCAATTTACCTAACACCACTTCCCGGCTAACCTGGATTTCACTCAGTTCCACCATCTCATTTGACCGCTGGTCCCCTGCTATTTCCGGCAGATTATTTTTGTCTTCCTTAGTTAAGACAGAACCAAAGTAGTTATTCAATTGGTCTGCCATGTCCTTGCTCCCCATGCTCAATTTGCCAGTTTCTGACTGTAAGGGACCTACATTTGTTTTAACTAACCTTTTTCTCTTCACATATCTATAAAAACTTTTGCAGTCTGTTTTTGTTCCCTGACAGTTTTCTTTCATAATCTATTTTCCCTTTCCTAATTAAGCACTTTATCCTCCTCTGCTGGACTCTGAATTTCTTCCAGTCTTCTGGTAGGCTGCTTTTTCTGGCTAATTTGTATGCTTCATCTTAAGTTTTGATACTATCGCTGATTTCCCTTGTTATCCACGGATGCACTACCTACCCAGATTTATTCTTTTGCCAAACTGGGATGGACAATTGTTGTAGTTCATCCATGCAGTCTTTAAATGCCATCCATTGCATATCCACCGTCAACCCTTTAAGAATCACTTGCCAATCTATCTTGGCCAATTCACATCTCATACCCTCAAAGTTACCTTTCGTTAAGTTCAGAACCCTTGTTTCTGAATTAATTATGTCACTCTCCATGCGAATGAAGAACTCAGCCATATTATGGTCATTCTTGCCCGAGGGGCCACGCACAACAAGACTACTAACTACCCCTTCCTCATTACTCAATATCCAGTCTATAATAGCCTGCTCTCTCGTTGGTTCCTGTACATGTTGGTTTAGAAAACTATCCCGCATACATTCCAAGAAATCCTCTTCCTCAGCACCCACACACACACACACAATAATTTCAGGAGTAGGCCATTCGGCCATTCGAGCAAGCACCGCCATTTACTGCGATCATGGCTGATCATCCCTAATCAGTATCCCGTTCCTGCCTTCTTTCCATATCCCCTGACTCAGCTACCTTTAAGAGCTAACTCGCTCTTGAAAGTATCCAGAGAGAGAACCGGCCTCCAACACCCTCTGAGGCAGATAATTCCACAGACTCACATCTCTCTGCGAGAAACAGTGTTTCTTCATCCCCGTTCTAAATGGCTTACCCCTTATTCTTAAACTGTGTGTGGCCCCTGGTTCTGAACTCCCCCAACATCGGGAACATGTTTCCTGCCTCCAGTGTGTCCAAACCCTTAATAATCTAATATGTTTCAATAAAATCCCCTCTGTAGTTGGAAAACAGCAGTGAATAATATTAACCTCTTCCAAGAATGTTTTTATGTTTTTAAGGGCCTGTCCCACTTGGGCGACCTAAGCCGCCAGTCCAGAAGTGTGCCTTCAACCTTCAAGCTCGAGGGGTCTCTCCTGGAAAGCCTCAAGATGGATCAACCGACCGCGTTGAAAACACGAGCTGGATCGATCGAACCGCGAGCTGCATCAACCGACCACAGACACACACACACACACACACACACACACACACACACACACACACACACACACACACACACACACACACACACACACACACACACACCACACACCACACACCACACACCACACACCACACACACACACACACACACCACACACACACACACGCGCACACACACACGCACACGCGCACACACACGCGCACACACACGCGCACACACACGCGCACACACACGCACCACACACACACCACACACACACACACACACACACGCACACACACACACACACACACGGTGAAGGTGGGGACCAGGGAAAGCGGAGGAGCAATGCCTACACGATGAAGATGAACAGCTGTCACAAAGTACTTTAAATTCTTTAGAGAGCGCGGGGGGGGGGGGGGGGAGAGAAGGGGAGAGAAGGGAGACAGAATGGAGACAGAAGGGAAACAGAAGGGAAACAGAAGGGAAACAGAAGGGGAGAGAACGGGGAGAGACGGGGAGAGAAGGGGAGAGAACGGGAGAGAAGGGGAGAGAAGGGGAGAGAAGGGGAGAGAAGGGGAGAGAAGGTGAAGAGAAGGTGAAGAGAAGGTGAAGAGAAGAGGAGGAAAGGGGGAAGAGAAGGAGTGGAGACACTTTTAAGAATTATAATAAAATTCAGTGGGCATTTTACCAACTTCCTAAGTCCATGAGCCAATCAAAATGCCGAGTCAGCGAAGGAGATAGCCTGCGGCTGCCCTCGACTGCTTGTAAGTGAATAGCGACCCCACTCCACTGCACCACGCGTGAAATAGACCCATGCCGACCAAATGTTACTCGCGGAAACATTTTCAACATCCTGAAAATGTTTCCGCGAACTAGCTGAGGCCGTGAGTAGGCGGGAACATCTCTCGAGTATGAAGAAGTGATGCAACTACCTCATACGATCACTTAGGATCTCGTGTCGACCATGCTGCGAGTTTGAGTCCAGGGCAAACTCTTCTAAACTCACAGCTTAGATCTCCCAAGTGGGACAGCCCCTTTACTTTGAGACGTGACATCTGACGATGGAATATGACTGGTCACGTCGGTGACATTTTGGTTCACTTTACAAAGAATGGGCCTAAAATGGAATAGTTTGTAATCTTGTCTGCGCCCTTTATGTGCCGACTGTTCGCATACCTTGTTTATGTAAAAAAAAACATAGAATATCAGTGTGACGTGACAATAAAAAATCATTAATTCAAGGAGAGATTGTGCGGAGATCACTTGTCGGTGTGGATTCGGTGGACCACAGGGCTTTTTTCCGCGCTGTATCTCTAAACTAAATCTAGAGCTAGTGTGTGAACGGGTGATCGTTGGTCGGTCAGGAGTAGGTGGGCTGAAGGGCCTGTTTGAACACTAAAAAAAAATCAATGCTGTTATTGGACTTGATATTAACTCTACACCCTCTCGTTTCCCTCTTCCCTGATTCAGTCTGAAGAAAGTTCTGGCGAGTTTGCCCTCGACTCATACTCGCAGCATTGTTGACACAAGGTCGTAGGAGGTCTTCGTAACTCTCCTTCATGCTCGAGAGTGGTCTCCGCATACTTGAGGCCTCGGCTAGGTCGCGGCGTTTTTTTCAATATGTTGAAAAATAAACGAGTACATTTTTACCCACCTGCGATTAAAAAAAGGTCGCCATGGAAAAAATCAATACTTCTTTTACTCGTAGGTTTAGTCGTAGTACATCATAGTAGGTCGGCATATTAGTCATAGGTACTCGAGGGTAGTCAAAGATAGTCATAGTTGGTCTTCATCATCGTTGAAGGGAGGTCGAAGGGGGTCGAAGGAGGTCATCTTCACTCTCCACTAATCGGTGTCCAATTTCCCGAAGTTAGTCATAGCTAGTCGTACCTAATCGAAGGAGGTCTTATACATAGTCGAAGGAGGTCTCCAACATGACATTTTTTTCAAACTCTTCTAAACTAGCGAATATGTCGCCGAAGTGGGACAGCCCCTTTACAGTGCCAGAGACCTGGGTTTGATCCCGACTATGGGTGCTTGTCTCTACGGAGTTTTTACGTTCTCCCTGTGACCTGTGTGCATTTTCTACGAGATCTTCGGATTCCTACCACGCTCCAAAGACGTGCAAGTTTGTAGGTTAATTGGTTTGGTATAAATGGAAAATTGTCCCTAGTGGGTGTATAGTAGTATTAATGGTCGGTGTGGACTCGGTGGGCCGAAGGGCATGTTACAATGCTGTATCTGTAAACTAAACTAAACTAAACTAATGCCTTGAATTTGACCATCAACAAAGGATAAGGATAGCCATCAGCCTGAAATGTGACTGAGATGGAGATGCATGAACCTTTGCTAATAAGCTGCATGACACCTTGAATAAATAATGCTTTAAGTTTGCAGATAATTGTGTTTTGAAGAAATAATATATGAGTTTGCAATGTGGTAAAAGTTGGAAGACTTCACTAAATTACAATTAGACTATTTTTATTTTCATTTACGAATACCAACTGACACAAGCAAGTATTACCCTTTGGCAACAGAAGATTTTAGGCTTTTGAGTGTATACTTTGGAGATGCAGCGTGGAAACGAACCCTTCGGTCCACCAAGTCCACGCCGACCAGCGATGACCTCATACACTAACACTCGGAACAAGTCACGATTTCCAGAAGCCAATTAACCTACAAACCTGTACGTTTTTGAAATGTGGGAAATGTAGAATGTTTAAAACTCCACTCATATTATTGATTTTCTATTTTTATTATTATTTTAATTTCTTTTATTTCTTTCTATTAATTTCCTTCTTTATTAAAAATAATTTTTAAAAAAATATGTTGAAGTATAAACAAGAATGACTGTAAATTTTATAAATATTAAGAATGTATGTGATGAATAGTAAATTCTTTTGTTTCTCTTTTTTTACTTACATTTTAAATTGTCTTAATATGTATCAATATGCATTAACTTCTAATTAAAAATATAATTAAAAAAAAAAAAAAAAAAGAAATGTGGGAGCATTGGAAGAAAACCGACGGGATCACAAGGAGAACATAGAAACTCCATACAGAACCAATAGTCAGGATGGAACCCGGGCCTCTGGCGCTGTAAGGCAGCAACTCTACCGCTGCACCACTGTGCCACCCAACTTCCCAGATGTTACACTCTGTGTAGGAGAGAGGGTAGGGTCAAGGATGTCCTGGTTGGGTTGCTGCTGGGCCTGGCCAAGTTGACCATCCGCGAGTCACGGCGCCTGGCGGAAGAGGGCTCTGCCTGAGCTGGCTGCTGCCCCTTTTCTGAGTCCGTACCTTGGTGTTGTTAGGGAGGGACTGCGTGCTGTCCATGGGCCCCCTGTTTCTTAGATTACCTACGGGAGTCACCTCAAGGCAGTGAGAAAGAACCATCTCCAAATTCACACGAGGGCTAGGCAAACAAATCAATCTTCTCTCCCAGACCAACATCCCCAGTTTTGAGGGCCTATGTTAGTCTCGGTCGGTTAAGTTTGACAAACAATCTTGCCTGCGTGATTAACACTGAGCTCTTGAAGCAGATAGTCCATTCCAAGCTCTGCTTTGGCATTCAGAGCGAAAAAGAGCTGACAAATGTTCTCAAAGCTTCCTTTTCAACAGCGCCATTTGGACACCTACAAAATCTATCACTAAGTCCAATCTTTACTTCGCACAGAACATGCCTGGCAATTACCACAGCTCCAAAGTCATGGATCTTCTTTCCAAATGAAAACACTTGTATTTAAAACAATATATCACACGGTATTTGTTACTGAAGCTGAGGAGAGTGAACAAAGAGAGGATGAGCTATTTGCAGAAAAGCTTACATTCAGTCCTCAACCATACCAATTTCTACAGATGCGCCATGGAAAGCATCCTTTCTGCATGCATAGCAACCACTCTGCCCAAGATTGCAAGAAACTGCTGAGAGCTATGGACACAGCCCAGGATATCTTGCCAACCAGCCTTCCCCGTCTATCAACTGAATCCTCACTTCACGTTGCCTCCACAAAGCAGCCAACTTTATCAAGAACCTCTCACACCCTGGTCATTCTCTGTTCTTCCATCTACCGTTAGGGAGAAGTTAAAAATTTATTTTATCAGTTTCTTCCCTGCTATTATCAAACTGCTGGTTAGACCTGCCATATGTCAAGGATTAATTCCTGATCTTCTAAGCCACCTCGTTGCAACCCCTCTATTTTTCTCTACCTGTATTTTCTCGGTAACTGTGCACTGCACTACATGCTGAAGTCTGGTTATGATTTCCTTTACACTGCTTATTGCACAACTATGGTATGGTCTGTGCAGGAAGGAACTGGACATGATGGTTTAAACCGCAGATAGACACAAAATGCTGGAGTAACTCAGCGGGACAGGCAGCATCTCTGGAGAGAAGGAATGGGTGATGTTCCAGGTCGAGACCCTTCAGATTGAAGAAGGGTCTCGACCCAAAACATCACCCATTCCTTCTCTCCAGAGATGCTGCTTGTTCCACTGAGTTACTCCAGCATTTTGTGTCTATCAACGGTATGATTTGCCTGGATCGCACACAAAACAACATTTTCACTGTATCGTGGTGCAATGAATACAGACAATAATAGGAAAATACCAAGACCAATACTAACAGCAATACACCATGCTGGGATACCAATGCAACAGCCTGGATGCCACCTCTGAATCTAATGCCCATTCTGCTTCTATTCCAACCTTTCTAATCCCAGTCCTGTCCAGTTTCCAATGAAATTACAGGGAAGTACCTTCTCTCCACTATGCACATGAAAATCTTCATGCTCTACACTGGGATAGACCTTCTGTGTCCCCAAGATTGCTGGGTACCCGACCATTGGATTACATACAATTTACTTCAGTGTGGCCCCATGCACAGTTCTTTACTGGGAGGCAAACTTCCTCCACATACACAGGGGCCAGTGCAATGCAGTGCAGGAGCATTTCCAAGCATCAGTAGCCGGTAGTATTCTCATTAATGTTCAATAGTGTTTTCTTTGTCAGATATGCAACTGCACAGTGAGATTCATTTTGCATATATTACACTGGTGGGAGCCGCTATTTTTGGTGCCATTATTCAAAGTCCATCGGCCCGCATGCTCGATGTACTGGACCAGTTCCCCCGTGAACCGACATCCCTCTCCTCTCCTCGCCCGGCCATTCTTTGTGTCCAAGGGGCATCTCCTGCAGCTGAACCTGAAGGCACCGGAGGCAATACGGCAGTTCACCCTACCACCGGCCCTTGTTCCTCGCGTCCAGCTTCTCCAGGCCCCTCCCGTTTACGCCATCTGTCGAACCTTCAGGTGCATTCCCAGTCCCGCCAACCAAACAAGTCTTTAGGCAGGTCATTGGTCCCGCTGAGCCTTCTAGCGGGCCCCAATGAGCCTTTGGGCCGGTTAAAGAATGTTTTCCTCATCTCGGTCCTAAAGGAATTCCCCCTTATCCTTAGACTGTGACCCCTTGTTCTGGACTCCCCCAACATCGGGAACAATCTTCCAGCATCTAGCTTGTCCAACCCCTTAAGAATTTTGTAAGTTTCTATAAGATCCCCCCTCAATCTTCTAAATTCCAGCGAGTACAAGCCGAGTCTATCCAATCTTTCCTCATATGAAAGTCCTGACATCCCAGGAATCAGTCTGGTGAATCTTCTCTGTACCCCCTCTATGGCAAGGATGTCTTTCCTCAGATTTGGAGACCAAAACTGTACGCAATACTCCAGGTGTGGCCTCACCAAAACCCTGTACAACTGCAGTAGAACCTCCCTGCTCCTATACTCAAATCCTTTCGCTATGAATGCTAACATACCATTTGCTTTCTTCACTGCCTGCTGCACCTGCATGCCTACTTTCAATGACTGGTGTACCATGACACCCAGGTCTCGTTGCATGTCCCCCTTTCCTAATCTGCCACCATTCAGATAATAATCTACCCTCATGTTTTTGCCACCAAAGTGGATAACCTCACATTTATCCACATTATACTGCATCTGCCATGCATCTGCCCATTCACTCAGCCTATCCAAATCACCCTGCAGCCTCCAAGCATCCTCCTCACACCTAACTATACTCCCCAGCTTGGTGTCATCTGCAAATTTGGAGATGTTGCATTGAATTCCCTCGTCCAAATCATTAATATATATTGTAAATAGCTGGGGTCCCAGCACTGAGCCTTGCGGCACCCCACTAGTCACTGCCTGCCATTCTGAAAAGAACCCGTTTACTCCTACCCTTTGCCCCCTGTCTCTAGTCAGTTCTCTATCCACATCAATACTGAAACCCCAATACCGTGTGCTTTAAGTTTGTATGCTAATCTCTTATGCGGGACCTTGTCGAAAGCCTTCTGAAAGTCTAGATATAACACATCCACTGGTTCTCCCTTATCCAATCTATTAGTTACATCCTCGAAAAATTCTATCAGATTTGTCAGACATGATCTACCTTTCGTAAATCCATGCTGACTTTGTCCAATGATTTCACCACTTTCCAAATGCGCTGCTATCCCATCTTTAATAACTGACTCTAGCAGTTTCCCCACCACCAATGTTAGACTAACTGGTCTGTAATTCCCCGCTTTCTCTCTCCCTCCTTTTTTTTAAAAGTGGGGTTACATTAGCTACCCTCCAATCCTCAGGAACTACTCCAGAATCTAAGGAATTTTGAAAAATTATCACTAATGCATCCACTATTTCTGTGGCTACCTCCTTGAGTACTCTGGGATGCAGACTATCTGGCCCTGGGGATTTATCGGCCTTCAATCCGTTCAAATAACCTAACACCACCTCCCGGCTAACCTGGATTTCACTCAGTTCCTCCATCTTCTTTGACCCCCGTTCCACTGCTATTTCCGGCATATTATTTATGTCTTCCTTAGTGAAGACAGAACCAAAGTAGGTATTGAATTGGTCTGCCATGTCCTTGTTCCCCATGATCAATTCACCTGTTTCTGACTGCAAGGGACCAACATTTGTTTTAACTAGTCTCTTTCTCTTCACATATCTATAAAAACTTTTGCAGTCAGTTTTTATGTTCCCTGCCAGTTTCCTTTCATAATCTATTTTCCCTTTCCTAATTAAGCCCTTTGTCCTCCTCTGCTGGATTCTGAATTTCTCCCAGTCCTCCGGTAGGCTGCTTTTTCTGGCAAATTTGTATGCCTCATCTTTTGTTTTTATACTATCCCTGATTTCCCTTGTTATCCATGGATGCACCACCTTCCCCGATTTATTCTTTTGCCAAACTGGTATGAACAATTGTTGTACTTCATCCATGCAGTCTTTAAATACCTTCCATTGCACATCCACTGTCAACCCTTTAAGAATCACATGCCAGTCTATCTTGGCCAATTCACATCTCATACCTTCAAAGTTACCTTTGTTCAAGTTCAGAACCCTTGTCTCTGACTTAATTTTGTCACTCTCCATCCTAATGAAGAACTCAACCATATTATGGTCACTCTTGCCCAAGGGGCCACGCACAACAAGACTGCTAACTAACCCTTCCTCATTATTCAATACCCAGTCTAGAATAGCCTGCACATTCTATCACATGGTTCCTCCACATGTTGGTTTAGAAAACTATCCCGCATACATTCCAAGCAATCCTCTTCTTCAGCACCCCTGCCAATTTGATTCACCCAATCTACATGCAGATTGAAGTCACCCATTATAACCATGTTACCCTTGTTGCACGCATTTCTAATTTCCTGTTTGATGCCATCCCCAACTCCAATACTACTGTTAGGTGGCCTGTACACAGCTCCCGCTAGCGTTTTCTGCCCCTTAAAGTTTTGCAGCTCTACCCATATCGATTCCACATCCTCCACGCTAATGTCCTTCCTTTCTATTGCATTAATCTCCTCTCTCACCAGCAACGCTACCCTACCTCCTTTTCCTTTTCATCTATCCCTCCTGAATATTGAATATCCCTGGATGTTCAGTTCCCAGCCTTGGTCCCCCTGGAGCCACGTCTCGGTGATCCCAACTATAGCATAGTCATTAATCGCTATCTGCACCTTCAACTCATCCACCTTATTACGAATGCTCCTCGCATTGAGACACAAAGCCTTCAGGCTTGTTTTTACAACACTCTTACTCCTTATACAATTATGTTGACAAGTGGCCCCTTTCACATCGATCCCTATTACACTTGGCCATACTCTCCTATCCCTTTGTGAGCTTTCTTTCCCGTTAATTCTGGGGTCATTAACCATCCCTTTACTCTCTTTCCCTTTAACTCCGTCCTCGACTATCCCATTTGACACCCCACCCCCCTTATTAAGGCAATTGGGTGCTGCTTTCTGGCCCACTGGCTGTCAAGGCTGCCATGGAAATTGAATTGGATGTACATTTTTGACGTTCATAAAAATTCAGGAGTATTAAATATAAATAATGTGAAAATAAACTACAATTATCTAAAACATTTAAAAGATGTAAACCTTAAAAAAGCACATTGTTTAAACATAGATATATTTAAACGTATTCATTTCAGTTCAATTAGATGTTAATGTTCTGTGGACAACCATTTCTTCCCATTGATAGTGATGAGATGTTGGCCTTGCAAAGTTGGACAAGGCACAGGCTCAGCAGCCACATTTGGCAACCGAAGAGATATTGAGATGCAGTGTATGGACAGTCAGACACACAAGCACCATAGTACAAGATCCCACTGCCAGCTGAAGCCCATGCCAACACCAGACTTCAGAAGGAACTGCAGATGCTGGTTTAAACCGAAGATAGACTCAAAAGGCTGGAGTAACTCAGCGGGACTGGCAATATCTCTGGAGAGAAGGTAGAAGGTATGGGTGACGTTTCGGTGCAAAATAAGAGTCTCAAACCAAAATGTCACCCCTTCCTTCCCTCCAGCGATGCTGTCTGTCCTGCTGAGTTACTCCAGCATTTTGTGCCTACCAGACTTCAGCAGCTCTGTGTACAAAACATAGGTGATTCCAGGCAAAACGTTTGGGCAGATGATCTGACCCAATGTGTTTTACAAATTCAGGCACCCCACCTGCACTAGGCTTAGCTTCTTTCCTAGTTATATTGCCACATTATTTCCCCCAGTCCTATTATAACCCATGCCATTTAATGTCTACAACAACACACACCTGACCATTTGTTCTCTCCTCTCCCTTCCACTTTTTCTTTTCCACCTTAAAACTAGATTACTTCAGGATGCTTATTTCATTTCTGCTGAAAGCACAACAAAATGATACTTTCTCTACAGATGCTACTAGATCTTTGGTTTATACTCTCTAGAATTTAGGAGATTGAGAGGGGATCTTATAGAAACTTACAAGATTCTTAAGGGGTTGGACAGGCTAGATGCAGGAAGGTTGTTCCTGATGTTGGGGAGGTCCAGGACAAGGGGTCACAGCTTAAGGATAAGGGGGAAATCCTTTAGGACCGAGATGAGAAGGACTTTTTTCACACAGAGAGTGGTGGGTCTCTGGAACTCTCTGGCACAGAGGGTAGTTGAGGCCAGTTCATTGGCTATATTTAAGAGGGAGTTAGATGTGGCCCTTGTGGCTAAGGGGATCAGAGGGTATGGAGAGAAGGCTGGTACGGGATACTGAGTTGGATGATCAGCCATGATCATATTGAATGGCGGTGCAGGCTCAAAGGGCCGAATGGCCTACTCCTGCACCTAATTTCTATGTAACACAAAGTACTGGAGTAACTCAACGGGTCAGGCAGCATCTCTGGAGGCCATGAATCAACAACGTTTTGGGTTGGCACCCGCTTCAGACTGAGGAAGTGTCCTGACCTGAAATGTTGCATATCCACGTGTTCGAGAGATGCTGCCTGACCCGCTGAGGGAATCCAGCACTTTGTGTTCCAATACACAATTAGCGACTCTTTTAACTGGCGACTTATAATTACCCACTTAACTGTGGCATTTTGTTTGTAGACAGCCAACTGTGCAGAATCACATATTCATAATGAGTGCACATCTCACCTGACAGAACCTGTGAATGTTCAATTATTAGTGGCTGGGGTCTGAGGGGTTCTAAGCACAAAATCACCAGTGGACACCAGCTGGATCGTGGCTGCAGACCGGGAACCCAGCCGGAGGCCTTTATCGAGGTGACGTGGTCTTGATGGTCTCCCAGAAGGCTGGACGGGCACCCTTGATTCATCAGCTGATGGCCAAACCTGTCCATTGCCCTTGGCACGGAACTGCTGGATGCTCAGTCGGAAGGCCGGCCGGGCATGGAGGTGGCCAGCCATGCCTGGGGGCTTCGTCAGAAGGTCCAAACCAGCAGAGAGTATTCACTGGGCATCCAAACTGACCTGAAGCCTCCTCGAACGCAGAACTCCTCCCCGAAGGCAGGTCGAACATGAAATGAAGTCACTTGAGACATCGAGTGTGAAGAGCAAGGGGCGGTAGGAGGGTGAACCAGGGTAATACCTCCAGCACCGTTCATGAGGCTGGAGAAGGGGGTTGCCCCCGGGACATAAGATGGCCGGTCAGGAGAAGAGAGGGACGACAGCTCGCGGGCCAAGCCAGTCGTGGGCAACGGAGGGAATCGGGAGCCTCTCTTGTAGAATGGACACACGGCAGTCCGGACTCTGAACTCAATACAATGGCGCCACACATAACAGTGCCGCCATTATACGCAAAATGAATTTCACTCTGCAATGTTTTATTGCATATATACCCACACAGTAAATGGTAGTGTAGTAGAGCAGAGGGATCTAGGAGTACAGGTGCATGGTTCCTTGAAGGTCGAGTTGCAGGTGGATAAGGTGGTCAAAAAGGCTTTTGGCACTATGGCCTTCCTCAGTCAGAGTATTGGGTATAGACGTTGGGAGGTCATGTTGCATTTGTATGAGATGCTGGTGAGACCACATTTAGAATATTGTGTTCAGTTCTGGGCACCATGTTATAGGAAAGATATTGTAAAGCTTGAAATGGTTAGAAAAGATTTCCGAGGATGTTGCCAGGACTAGAGGGTGTGAGCTCCAGGGAGATGTTGAGTAGGCTCGGTCTCTATTCCTTGGAGCGCAGGAAGATGAGGGGCGATCTTCTAGAGGTGTACAAAATCATGAGAGAAATAGATCGGGTAGACAGACGCACAGAGTCTCTTGCCCAGTGTAGGGGAATAGTAAGATTGAACGAGAACTTACCAGTTCGAAGGTTGATCTTTATTTTATGAGGAGTCGAAGTGAGGGATTTCGTGAAGAGCCCGCCGGCGCGCATGCTCGACATACTTCAAAGTAGCGGCGTGGAATCACAGAACCAACAATAGAAATGACTTCGCATAGTATGATTGAATTGACTAAGATTACCAGATGAAGGTGATTGAGGGTTGGGCGAGGAGGGCACGAAATCCCTCACTTCGACTCCTCATGAAATAACGATCAACCTTCGAACTGGTAAGTTCTCGTTCAATCTTACTATTTCATTTCGGAGTCACGTGAGTGACTTCGTGAAGACTTCAAAGCTTCTGTGATTACACGCCCTGGACCACGTCCATGCTGACACACCACTACCAGGGATGGATGGGAGGAACAAACTTGCTCAATAGTTCATACTGCAAAACAAGAGCATATTTATTAATAACAAATCAAAAACCCCTCATGCGGGGACATCTCCACGTTCTTGACCTGCATTCAGCACGGCTTCTGCGAACTGTAGAGGAGCAGCAACAGGCTTGTTATAAAAACGCTGGAACACAGCTTCATTCGCCCATCCTGCTGTGGCGAGAATTTGGTCCATGGGCACCTCCATGACCCTCGCCGCTGACGTCGATGCAGCCCTGGTGGAATGAGACTTGAACACATTAGTGTCGATACCTGACTTACCCAAGACGACTCGAAGCCACCTGGATATCGTCTGGACTGTCACTCGATGATGAGGTCTCTTATGAGTGACAAGCAGGTATCTCTCCATTCCTCTGATGCGTGCCGTCACCTTGACATAGTGGCGGATATGTGAGGCTAAACATAGCCTAGCATCTGCGGGGTATGCCGGAAACTTCAGCTGCAGCCCTGTGCACCCAGGTCTATGCTGCTTTAGTAGCTCGTCAATGAAAAAGACTACTTCTGTAGGGGTAGATGTCATTCTGTCGACACGAAGTTTGTGTAGTGTCTGTACCCTCTGAGCTGAAGTCAGCGCTAGTAACATCACCAGCTTCATGGTGAGTTGGTCCAGTTGGAGCCCTTCCATGGGAGACCACGTCCTGAGCAGGGTTAATACGTCCCTGACATCCCAGGTGATATTATAGCGTGGTGTAGGCGGATTCATATTGAATATACCCCGCATGAGTCTGGACACTAGCCTGTTGGATCCTACCCCAATCTTGAGGTAGAATGATAGCGCACTTCTGGCGCTGTTGATGGCACTGTAACTTAAGTGTTCATCATGGTGCAACCCCGCGAGGAATTCCAGGACGTCGGTTATTGTCACGTCATCGTACGTGATGCGAGAGCGGCTGCAGTAGGCTTCCCACTTCTTAATATGCGAGCGGTATCTTCGCCTTGTGGACTCTCGACACGACGCCCCGATGGTATCCATGGTCCGAGCCGAGAGGCCGTATTGGACTAACGGCCTGTTCAGAACCTGCAAGCCAACAAATTTAAATAGCCATGGCAGGGATGTGGCTCCCCTGAGACAGGGTGAGTAACCAATTGTGGGCAACCCTTCAAAAGGACCCAAGGTTCGTTGAGCATGTCAAAGACCACCGGATACCAAGGCTGTGTGGGCCAGTCGGGTACAATAAGGATGCCCTTGGCAGCATCTGCCTGAATCTTTCGCAATACCCGACTGATGAGGCAAAACGGAGGGAAGGCATAGAAAAACCAATTTCCCCAGTCCAGCGAGAATGCATCTAGCGCTATTGCCCTAGGATCTGGTTCCCATGAAACGTAGGCTGGTACCTGATGGTTTAACCGTGACGCAAAAAGGTCAATGTCCGGTTTACCAAATTTGGCTGTGACTTTAGAAAAAATCTCAGGATGCAACATCCATTCAATGTTGTCATTAAATTTGCGTGACCTGGTGTCCGCCACAGTATTAAGCTCACCTGGCAAATAGGTAGCTGAAATCCAAATATCTCTTTGAACACACCAGAGCCAAATTGAATTAGCCAATTTGTCACACGAAACTGACCTGGTACCACCCATATGGTTTAAATATGCCACAGCTGTGGTGTTGTCTATTTGGAGACGGACGTGTGCTCCAACAAGCTTGGAACAATATGCACGAAGTCCGTGGAATGCTGCCAGCAACTCCAAATAGTTAATCCCTTGAGTCAACAACATCGATGCCTCAAGGGTGTCCCATCTGCCCCCACAACTAGAGCAATTATCAGTAGCTCCCCAGCCATTGGAGCTTGCGTCAGTCTGTAAATATACCACCGGATTAGCCTCCCTAACAGGCTTAAATGAGTTGCTAATGTGACACACCCACCATTGCAACTCAGTTATTGCTTCGGACGGCAGCTGCATTGATCGATCGTAATGACCAGCGTTCCGTTTTAACGCAATAATTTTAGCTCTTTGCAAATTCTGATAATGCAAAGGTCCATATCGTGCTGCCGGAAACAAAGCCACTAGCTTGCCAATTACTGTGGCTGTATGCCGAATCGATGGTATATTGGTGCCAATTAAATCTCTGCACACCTGAGTGACTTCCTCAATTTTGTTAATTGGTATAGTTATCCTCATGCTCATTGAGTTCACCGTGAACCCTAGGTAATTAATTACCTGGGCAGGGCAGAACTTCGATTTCTCTGGATGGACAATGAACCCTAATTGTTGAAATATATTGACAGCAGCTGCAACACCCTGTTCAGCCAATTGCAGGGTGTGGCCCACAATAAAGACATCATCTAAATAGGCCATAACTATATGATGTCGTTGTCTCAAATAAGCCATGATTGGCTTCACCAATTTAGTGAACAATCTAGGGGCTGTAGTGAGCCCATTAGGCAAAGCCTTATACTGCCAAAGCTGCCCCATCCAGATAAATTTCAGAAACCTTCTATCATATTTCTGGATGGATACTGAATAATATGCATCCCTTAAATCAATGCATGCCATAAAGCAGCCATGAGAAATCAATGATTTGGCTGTTTCAAACGTATCCATTTTAAAATGAGTATATGTTACAAACGTATTCAAACGGGTTAGATCAATAATGACACGACAGCCTCCATCCTTCTTAGGTCTAGTAAATATGTTCGAAACAAATTCAATTGGCTCATGCACCGTTTTCTCAATCACACCCTTCTGTTCCAGACTTAAAATTTCCTTATAACCTGCTGCCTGTTCTGCAGCAGACAATTTGAACGTACGACCAGGCATGTGCTGGGATGGAGGAATGTCGCCATTAATAAACTCAATTTTATGCCCCTGAATATTCCGCAACACATACTCATCACCAGTAAAATTACCCCATGCACCCAAAAACAACCGTAAACGACCACCAACATGGGAAGTTAAACAGAGAGAAAAAAGAGAACCAGACCCCCTCACCTCCGTGGTTACCGGCGGTCCTTGACACGTGTGGGTGGCCGTGGAGGTGCTGGGTTGGCTTGAGGGCGCGGCGTCTTCGATTTCCACAAAGGTCTCTGCCGACCCTGTCCTAAAAAAGACCCTTGGTGCTGGTTCTGGTGCTGTTGTCGTTGTGGAGCTAGAGGGTGAGTCCTCGTCGTGGCACTGGCCGACCCTCGTGAGCGAATGTATGGAGCTTTTGAGCCTGACGGTGTGGGGGCACTCTGAGAGCGCATGATCCCCACCGTTTTGGCTTGTTCGTCAAGCTCTTTGACTCTCTTCGAGAGGTCCTCACCAAAGAGCTGACGGGGCGGCGGCGTGGGCGGTGGTTTGCACAATCCTGCAAACTTCGGGTTGAGTGCTGGGCGGATGCTGTTTTTGCGAAACCCGTTGATTTCGTGCTGGGTCGCGCACAATAAGGCCAGAGCATCTTCCTGGTCCAAATTTAGTTTGTCCCCGTCCACCGACCGCGCAAAGGCGGTAATACCGGCCGTGAGGAGTTTCAGGATCCGCTGCAATTTTAGCTCTTGTTGACGGATAGCCGAACTGATGTTGCCCCATATTGGCGTATTGACCACAGGCACGTTGAGGGAGTTGCAGTTTGATGGAGCCTTGTGACGGCTCATAGCCTGGATGAGGACTTCTTCCTGCAGCACCTGATTATTAAGAAAATCCACTGTGGCTGCCAGCTTTGTATTGAGAGGAAGACCAGCCGTATGTGGGGCCGCGAATTTGGTCGCCACATCCAAGAGTTCCTCCGCTGGCACCTCCAACGGAGGTGGTACGGGATCCACCAGAACCTCCTCCTCCTGCTGCTCCAGGCTGATAGTAGATGTTGGTGAAGACGCCCTGTGCCTGTTGCTGCCCTGCTGTTGTTGACGTTGAAGCAGGAGCTCCAGCAGCCGCTCCATACGGTCAATACGCCCTTCACCCTGAACACTCAGGTGGTCGGAGTCCTCCGGCTATGAAAAGAAAACCGGGCTCCTGTCATCGGCCCGCACCTCGTTGAGGCCCTGCCGGTGCCGGTAGTTGTCGCTAACAGCCGCCGAGGCGAAACTGCGCGATTCCTGCGCGGGCGTGTTCAACCGCCTCCGTTTAGCGGGAGCTGAAGCCGCTACCACTAAGGGCACTTGCGGCGAGGTGTCGGCACCAGCCGAAGCATGGCTGCCTGGGGCCCGCGCAGTCTTGCCGGCTGCCCACATCGTGGACGTTGCCGACGCATGGTCTCGCCCACCCATCCATGGGGGGCTCGGCGACCGTGACGAGACCCGACTCGACCGACCCGTCCCGGCGTCGAGAGTCGGGGTGTGCCGGCTGGACCTCACAGCCGCCCCGGGTCTCGCCCTGGAACCTGACCGCTCCTCCGCGATAGGCAATGCCTTAGCCCTAACAGGGTTAGGCTTCTGGGCTCCTGCCCTCCCCCTTCTCGGAGGGCTGAGTGGAACAGGCCGTGCAACGGCACATGCCCTGCTCGAGGTCGCCAGCGAGCCCGCTGACGACCTGACTGCCATGGCAGGGTCCCCCTGCTCTGGCGGCACACCACACTCCTCCTCGTCGAACTCCTCCGAGCTGTGGTGTGCTGGCGGATCTGGACCTGTGAACACAGGGCTTACCCACATCTCCGCCTGAGTCCCGGCCTGCGCTGCAGGTACTGCCGATGGTAAAGGCCCCGGAACTGTTGACCGGCGAACTCGTCCTGACGTCCTCCGGCCCTTCGAACTCCCATCCATGTCCTTGCTGCAAGACATAATCAGACAACAAGGACCACCAACTAAAGGTAGAATACTTACCTCCGTGGCCCCTTATGAAGGGCTGACGAGGAGCGCGCTCCACCGCCAGCCGTCGCAGCAACGCGTTACGACGATATGTCGAGCATGCGCGCCGGCGGGCTCTTCACGAAGTCACTCATGTGACTCCGAAATGAAATCGCAGACTTGAGGACATAGTTTCAAGGTGAATGTGAAAAGATTTAATAGGATTCCGAGGGGTAACTTTTTCACACAGAAGGTGGTGGGTGTGTGGAACAAGCTGCCAGTGGAGGTAGTTGAGGCTGGGACTATCCCATTATTTAAGAAACAGTTAGACAGGTACATGGATAGGACAGGTTTGGAGGGGAATGGACCAAGCGCAGGCAGGTGGGAGTAGTGTAGCTGGGATATGTTGGCCGGTATGGGCAAGTTGGGCCAAAGGGCCTGTTTCCACACTGTATCACTCTATGACTCTCGGTTACAATAAGTATCCATTGAAGCATTATATATATTTATTGCAGCTTTGAGGAGTGGTTCCCTGGATATAGAAACAACCAGCATATTCAGTGATTAAAATAGACATGTCTTGAAATGCAGTGATATAACTTTAACAAGACAGGAGATGGTCACTGAATGCCCCTGTTCTCACATGAGGGATTCATAATGGCTGATAAACTTGAGCCTTTATTGACTGCCCCTGCCTACTTGTTATGGTACAGAATCAGACCATCCCACACCTGATGGTGGTCTTAAAGTATCAATGGCACTTAAGTTGTGAACCAGATCTGTTTTTCTTAAAGACTGATTTTTATTTGAATTAACCAGGTGCTCACCCTATTCCATTTCCTGAAGATGCCCCAAATACTCCCTGGGCGCTATGTTTTGAGCTCAGCTTAAATAATGGCTCAACAAGGAGCAATCATTCTGTTAATTTACATGAACCCTAATTAATGAGCACGTTACTGCATTACTACAAATAAATTATCTCAGATTCAATTCAATTTTAATTTCAATTTAATTGTCATTGTCAGTGTACAGTACAGAGACAACGAAATGCATTATCTTTGCTGCTTTCTGCTGGTGATATATATCTGTAATCCCTAAGATTATATTTTATTCATCAGAATAACAAGTGGTCAGTACTAGTTAACTTCACATTTTCAAAAAAGAAATCAACCAAACCATTCAATTTGTCACATTTATAGTGGAAATCAAGTGGATAACAACTTAATTTGAAGATCGCCTGAGTAAAAGCTCACACACGGATGTTGTTTTGCATTGAGTTGTTCTACATTTAACAAAAGGCTTTATTGCTACCTGATCACACCACTTCATCATCTCCATGGGACTGGAAGTCTCCATGGGGTTATTGGCTGGATGGTACCTGATTAATTTTCACATTGCTATTGCTGCTTCACTTCTCAGTACACGCGCAATTAAAGCTGTGGATGAGCGCTGGAATAATAATGGTTATTATTCACTTTGGAAAGGGAAAACATGCACTGATGCTCAAGTAACTAAAACAGCATGAAACAATGTTACACATCTTTTATCTTAGAGTGGTAGTGGTGTCTGGCTGAATTAATGTTGTTGGGAGATGTTTAAATTATGTCCATTCTGCCTTGCATTGATACAATAAAATACTCCTGAAGCAATAAATATACTGAGCTGCCACATATTTATTTTCATTATTATCATTCTGCTGGTGTCTCCTGTAGCGCACTGTGTACTGACTTGAGGCCATAATCTAGGTTTGCAGCTGTGTACAGTTCTGGGCACTGCACAGTCATTGGTACCATACTGAGCCTGACATTTTGAACTGACACTGTATCATCTTACTCAGGTCTAGGAATACAGGGCAATATTCAACGAGCAAGGGCATTTTCTTAATATTTACTCCAACCCTTATACTTCCAAACAGCAAATTAGAAACAGATGCCCCTGAACTTTAATTCTCAGTACTGACATGCATCACACAACACACTTCAAATACTACAAAAGCAAAATTCTGAATTTCCTTAACTGTATGTTCTGTGGTTTTCATTCTGGTTTCCCGTTTAGATGGGGGTGGTGCAGCACGGTGGCGCAGCAGTAGAGTTGCTGCCTTACAGCGCCAGAGACCCAGGTTCGATCCTGACCAAGGGTGCTGCCTGTACAAGTTTGTACATTCTCCCCGTAACCTGCGTGGGTTTTCTCCGACATCTTCAGCTTCCTCCCACACCCCAAAGCTGAACCGGTTTGTACGTTAATGGGCTTGGTATGAATGTAGATAGTGTGTGTAGGATAGCGTTGTGTGGGGTTCGCTGGTTGGTGCGGACTCGGTGGGCCGAAGGGCCTGTTTCTGCGCTGTGTCTCCAAACTAAACTAAACTACTGATTGCACTGAGATGCCAGGACGTGTGCAAATGCATCCTTGACGAAATGCAAGGTGCAGCTCACACCCATCTGCAATCTTCATCCTGTTTCCCAAGCCAATTAACCTACAAAGTACTGACACTTTTGAAAAATATAAAAGTGGATAAGTCTCCAGGTCCAGACAGGATATTCCCTAAGACATCTTGGCAGAAGCAACACATCTCAGTACGTAGTGAGGTCTGCTGTGGAAATAGTCTGACTTGGACAAATGCTTTGTTTAATTTAGTTTAGAGATATAATGCGGAAACAGGCCGTTCGGCCCATCAAGTCCGCACCAACCAGTGATCGCCACACTTACACTATCCTAAACACATAGGGACAATTTATAAACATACCAAGCCAATTAACCTACAAACCTGTACGTCTTTGGAGTGTGGGTGGAAACTGGAGATCCCGTAGAAAACCCACGCAGGTCACGGGGAGAACGTACAAACTCCGTACAGACTATATACACACTGAGACTGACTCAAATTGTCATAGAAAACAGTGTAAGAACCAAGTAATGCTGTCTGCTGCCTACTGTCTACGGTCTTTCAGACAAACAACCATTCACAGGAAGACAACTATAGAATCAGCAGACTGTCAGCTATAAACAAAAGTACAGAATTCTCAAAAAGCTCAGCCTTTCGGGAAACTTATGTGGCTAGAAAACAAGTGAAATTATATTTCTGTTTCCCTTTCCACAGATGGTTCATGGGGACCTTCTGAGAGTTTGCAGTACAGTACACCCCCACAATAACGGCCCTCTATGTTGCAGATTTTGGTTACAATGGACTGAGGCCCCCGTTGCACTGCGCCCCCACTTCCTCCAGTTACCCCACGAAGTGGGTAGTGTAAGAGAGTATTGGACTCACCACTGGAGCACCTTGTGTGGGGCCAGTGGCTCTGCGGTCTTTTGCATTTAATTGTCTTGTAGAATTTATGTATAATTTGAACGTAATTATTATATATAATGATCTTGCATGTTGCTTGAATCTAGGTGCCTGTGCAAGCAGGATTTTCTTTGCACCCGCACCTCACCGCATGTGACAATAATCCTGATTTTACTGTACTTGCCTTGTCAGCTGAAGAAAACCCTTCTCTTCAATGTTCAGTTTTCAACATACACAAGCCAATGGGTCACGTACATTGCTTACCAACTTTCTCTCACTTCTGACAAAAGTGCCTTGATATTGAGGTTCCAGAGACACAAAGAATTGAAGACGGTGAAATAGGGAACAAAACATAAAATGTTGGAGGAAGTCAGCGGGTCAGGCAGCATGTGCAGAGGGAATGGCCAGGTGACATTTTGGGTGAGGACCCTTTAGTTTAGTTTGGAGATACAGCACGGAAACAGGCCCTTCAGCCCACCGAGTCCGCACTGACCAGCGATCCCTGAACACTAACACTATCCAACACTAGGGACAATTTACACATACCCCAAGCCAATTAACCTACAAACCTGTACATCTTTGGAGTGTGGGAGGACACCAAAGATCTCGGAGAAAACCCCACGCGGTCACGGGGAGAACGTGCAAACTCCGTACAGACAACACCTGTAGTCAGGATTGAACCCGGGTCTCTGGCGCTGGAAAAAAGCTGCAAGGCAACAACTCTACCGCTGCGCTACCATGCGGCCTAGATTTCTCACTCGTCATCTGAGAAAGGGTCCCAAACGGAAATGTCACCTGTTCAGTCCGTCCCCAGATGCAGCGTGAACAGCTGAGCTCCTGCGGCACATTGTATTGCTTTTTATTCTGGTTAGGAAATAGTTTCACTGTCTTCTTTGTGTGGAGCCGCAAAAGATAGGCAAGTTCCTTAATGAATATTCCTCCTCTGTTTTAACCGCAGAGAAAGACCTGGAGACTTGGAAATTTGGGGAAATTAATGCCGATATCTTGTGATAGTTGTATTACAGTTGAAGAGGCTATGGATATCATAAAATGGATGAGAGTAGATAAACGTTTGTGTATAAATGTCTGGTGTATTCAACAACAAAGTGGGAAGCTGAAGTTGAAATTGCAAGATCCCTGGTTGTGATATATGAAATATCGTTAGGGATGCGTGAGCTCCCTCGTGACTAGAGGTTAGTTAATCTTGTGCCTCTATTGAAGAAGAGCTGCAAATAAATACCTTCCGGTAAGACTAGCACTTGCAGCTGAAGAGTTACTGGAGAGGGTTCTGAGGGATAAGACAATACGAGGCCATGAAATAGGGCTGGTAAAGACAAATCCCAGGAGACTCCTACTGCTGCATAAAAAGTAAAAAGCTGGCCGAGGAAAACATTGGTCCCCTTAAAGATGAATATGGTTCTCTTTGTGTGGACCTAAGGAGATGAATATTTGAATGAATATTTCTCATCTGTTTTTACTGAGAAGATCATGGAAGATAAGCAATTGAGGCATAAGCGTTGTGATGTGTTAGATTATATACAAATTGTTAAAGAGATGTAATAAAACATAGAACTGCAGCAGCTGGCTCACAATGTCGATGCCAAACATGATGGCATGTCATGCCAAACAGGATTAAATGATCTCCTCTGCCCGACCTATGAGACCAAACCAAACACACCGTATGTGTTCTTTCTGCTTTCTCTGCCCACACCTGTTCCTGGTGGTCACCCATCTACTTCCTGTCCGCACTTTAGGTGTGACCACCTCACTATATCTCTGATCTCTGGCTCTCTCATTCGTTTGGCTGATTCCGAGGTCAACCAGCCACCGCTCCTCACACTGTCGGTCAGGACTTGCAACTGGGCACATTTCCCACAGTTGCAGTCCTCATGGACACTGGAAATACCCATGACTTCCCACATCCTGTGGGAAGAGCATACAAATGCCTTAATTAAAACTTTCAATGCACTACCACCAGAGGAACTAAGTTTAGTTTAGAGATACAGCCCACCGAGTCCACGCCGACCAGCAATCCCCGTATACTTATTTTGCAATTTACAATTTCAATTAGGATTTCAATTTAAAATGTTTTAATTTTTTAATTTCCGGAGGAAACCAGAAACCCCGTAGGAAACCCACACAGGTCACAGGGAGAACGCACAAACTCCATACAGACAAGCACCCGTGGTCAGGATCGAACCAGGGTCTCGGTCGCTGTAAGGCAGCAACTCTACCGCTGCACCAATTATCCGCACAAACTTGTGAAAATAAAAGATGTTGCCTTGATTTATCTTGCTTAATGAGTTGAGGGTGATTTCACCTAACATTTACATGTCAAGAGGCTTAAAGGAGCAGCAAGGAATCTCAGTCAACAGTGATGAGGAAAACATTTTGCTGGCTAGAGTCACATTCACCACAAAGTAAAGCCCTTCTGAGTTGATGAAAAGTAATCATCTCTGCCTCAAGCTTGAAAGGGTTTAGAAAAGATTTACGAGGATGTGAACCATATAACCATATAACAATTACAGCACGGAAACAGGCCATCTCGGCCCTTCAAGTCCGTGCCGAACAACTTTTTTCCCTTAGTCCCACCTGCCTGCACTCATACCATAACCCTCCATACCCTTCTCATCCATATGCCTATCCAATTTATTTTTAAATGATACCAACGAACCTGCCGCCTCCACTTCCACTGGAAGCTCATTCCACACTGCTACCACTCTCTGAGTAAAGAAGTTCCCCCTCTTGTTACCCCTAAACTTCTGTCCCTTAATTCTAAAGTCATGTCCTCTTGTTTGAATCTTCCCTATTCTCAAAGGGAAAAGCTTGTCCACATCAACTCTGTCTATCCCTCTCATCATTTTAAAGACCTTTGTCAAGTCCCCCCTTAACCTTCTGCGCTCCAGAGAATAAAGACCTAACTTATTCAACCTACCTCTGTAACAGCTGTTGAAACCCAGGCAACATTCTAGTAAATCTCCTCTGTACCCTCTCTATTTTGTTGACATCCTTCCTATAATTGGGCGACCAAAATTGTACACCATAATTGCCAGGACTAGAGGGTGTGAGCTATAGGGAGAGGTTGAGTAGGCTGGGTCTCTAATCCATGGAGCACAGGAGGATGAGGGTAGATTTTATAGAGATGTATAAAATCATGAGAGGAATAGATCAGGCAGATGCACAGAGTCTCTTGCCCAGAGTAGCGGAATCGAGGGGCATAGGTTCAAAGTGAAGGGGAAAAGATTTAATAGGAATCAGAGAGGTAACTTTTTCATACAGAGGGTGGTGGGTGTATGCAACAAGCTGCCAGAGGAGGTAGTTGAGGCTGGGACTATCACATTGTTTTAGAAACAGTTGGACAGGTACATGCATAGGACAGGTTTGGAGGGTTATGGACCAAGCGCAGGCAAGTGGGACTAGTGTAGCTGGGACATTGTTGGCTGGTGTGGGTGAGTTGGGGCTGAAGGCCCTGTTTACACATTGTACTGTATCACTCTATGAGTCTATGACACTATGTAATGACTGCAGGAGTCCCTTATGTTCACTTGAGCTGCTTTTTCAGTGGCCAAAGTAAGGAACACGATGGCAAACTCTCAGCTAGCCTGGATCACTGCAACACCAATGACATCCTGAATATAGCAATCCATCGATCAATACTTTGCCATCCGAAATAGAAACATAGAAACATAGGTGCAGGAGTAGGTCATTCGGCCCTTTGAGCCAGCTCCGCCATTCAATATGATCATGGCTGGTCTTCCAAAATCAATACCCCGTTCCTGCTTTCTCCCCATATCCCTTGATTCCGTTAACCTTAGAGCTATATCTAGCTCTCTCTTGAATACATCCAGTTAATTGACCTCCATTGCCTTCTGTGGCAGAGAATTGCTCAGATTTGCAACTCTCTGAGTGAAACGATTTTCCTCATCACAGTCCTAAATGGCCTACCCCTTATTCTTGTCCAAACCCTTAACAATCTTATATGTTTCAATGAGATCCCCTCTCATCTGTCTAAATTCCAGAGTGTACAAGCCCAACTGCTCCATTCTCTCAGCATATGACAGCCCCGCCATCCCGGGAATTAACTTTGTAAACCTACACTGCACTCCCTCAATAGCAAGATTGTCCTTCCTCAAATTAGGGGACCAAAACTGCACACAAAACTCCAAGTGTGGTCTCACTAGGGCTCTGTACAACTGCAGAAGGACTGCTTTGCTCCTATCTTCGACTCCTCAGCAACGGCGACAACCTACGTCACCTGGTGACAACCTACGACAGCACCTACGTCAGGAGAAAGCAAGCTACTCTCATTGGCGTCAAGCCCACTGTCGCTGACTGTTGCCGAAACATTTTGAACATTTCAAAATCCAGCGGTGACCAGAAAAACGCTACGATTCTTAGGCGACTGAGGATACTACTCATGACCATACAGGCGACACCCTGGTGACCATGTGGTGACAGCCTAGTCACCTGTAGTCACCTAAGTGGGACAGGGCATTAGGGACATTCTGGTTTTTACAGTCTGAAGAAGGGTCTCGACCCGAAACGTTGCCTATCTCCTTCGCTCCTTAGATGCTGCTGCACCCGCTGAGTTTCTCCAGCCTTTTGTGTAACCCTGGATTTTACTATTGTAGATTAGAAAGGACAAGACAAAAGATAAATGTTTATGTTAATCAGTCCACATTGAAACTCCCAGAAAGTGATGTGGGAAGAGATTTAGTGGCCATCCTGCCAGTTAATGCATGGTTAGATGCTCCCAGTCAAGTTTCGGGTTGTTTGTGAGCCATCTCTCAGACCTAGAGGACTATATTTTCAGCACCTGTGGTTTTGTGTTCTAAAGCCTTCAGACCATTGACAGGTGTTTGAATCCTCTCAGGTACCTTGTCAATGGAGATGTCGGTCCAGTGCAAATGTTTATTGGAAAAGTTACTTGCTATCTCAAATATTGAGTTAAACGATGTCATTATAAGCATTACAACTGCTTCAATCACATGCTGTTTTGGTTGTGCTTACGTATTTAATCCATATACTAACGGCGGCACCGTGGTGCAGCGGTAGAGTTGCTGCCTTACAGCGAATGCAGCGCCGGAGACCCGGGTTTGATCCTGACTACAGGTGCTGTCTGTATGAAGTTTGTACGTTCTCCCCGTGACCCGAGTAGGTTTTCTCCAAGATCTTTGGTTTCCTTCCACACTCCAAAGACGTACAGGTTTGTTGGTTAATTGGCGTGGATAAATGTAAAAATTGTCCCTAGTGGGTGTAGGGTAGTGTTAATGTTTGGGGTTTGCTGGTCAGCGCAGACCCGGTGGGCGAAGGGCCTGTTTCTGCGCTGTATCTCTAAACTCAACTAAACAAAAAAAAGTATAAAATCTCAATGTAATTTTGCATTCAGTGAGATTCTCCAGAGATTCTACCAGAATGCTTGTCGGTTATGCTGAATAAAGACCTTCTTCATTCAACAGCTTCAGTGTTGTTCAAAGTCATAATAAGGGGTCAAATATGAACTCCCTCTACCACTGGTGGAATGTGGGTGTTAATGGGATCCAGCTACTAGGTGCATTGAAGCAACATATCACGGCTCCCAAACCCACAGTCATTACCAATTAGAAAGACAATGTGAGGCAACACCACTGATCACTGATCCCACTTCTGACACCATGTAAAGTTTGAGACCACGTAAGGCCCTGTTGCGACTAGCACAAAGACAACACGTCCGCCATCGAGTAAGATAAGTTTAATCTGCAATGACTGAAACTTCCAGAAGGTCACTTGACCTCAGTCACGAGGCACAGGTACATTTGCCAGCTTCTGCTTTTGGCCTCAAGGGGCACTGGCATTTACATTGTATATTACATTACATATATTACATATAGTACATTACAAATACATCACAACCAAGTCAGTGCTTACAGACTTGGTAATGATTTGCAGTTCCATTGTTATCACCAGATCCAAATACTATCCACTATCTACTTGGTGCCTCTGTGAAGTCTATTTATTCCACACACTGCAGTGGTTCAAGAAGGAAGCTCATCACCACAAGGGCAATCAAGATAGGCAATAAATGCTGGGTTTGACCACGATGTCCACAATTGATGAATGGATAAGAGGACACCCCAAACACATGCACACTGCACACACCACACGTGACATCCACATTCACTCTGATAGTTCTCCTACACATTCATGTCCCCAAAATGTGCTCTCACACCCCATCCCTCACACACACATCACTGCATACATGATCAGCAACATGCATTCAACCTGCCCGTAGACAAATCTCCTCAGATATCTGCAGGCACACACACACACTCAGATTCTTTCTCCCTCTCCCTCATTTCGACATCCTGATACAGGGTATATTTATTCCTCTCATCCTTATTTATTCATCTTCTTCCACCACGGATATTAGATGCATTTTGTGATCCTAAATCCACTTGAGTAGAAATAAAAAACTGCATTTTATCTCACAGAGATTACCATTAATAATTGACAATAGACAATAGGTGCAGGAGTAGGCCATTCGGCCCTTCGAACCAGCACTGCCATTCAATGTGGGCTTGGCTGATCATTCACAATCAGTACCCCGTTCCTGCCTTCTCCCCATATCCCTTGACTCCACTATCTTTAAGAGCTCTATCTAACTCTCTGTTGAAAGCATCCAGAGAATTGGCCTCCACTGCCTTCCGAGGCAGAGAATTCCACGACTACTAATATATGGATTAAATAATTACAACAAAACTTGCTTTAGAGTCTTCAAATCCCCTGTTAGCCAAAGTGACATTGGTGCCTGATTTTCAGACAACTTCTTCCACTAAACTGGGACCTCATGCCTTAGCTGAGTGCAATGACGAGACTAGATATTTCACTAATGGTATTTGCCTCCAAATGTCTTCCACTTTTCATGTGCATTTATCAACGATTGGTTTTGTGAGGGTGGCTGATACTTGTGACTGCTCATGGTTGATTCTAAGTGGGGTTACGGTTTCAGACAAATCTCTTCGTGAAGTTTCATGGGTGCTTTATCTCAATATGTTACCAGTTCATCTGGCTGACTGATAGCAAGCCAAGATTTATTTTTGGTTTCCAGCTGCCTTTGACAAATACCCTTACTGTGCCAATTCCTCAGATGCAGTTTGGTATAGCTCAGTCATCACTAATGTTCTTCTAATAAAAATGAAGGCCACTGAAATGATAAGTCATGAACATCAACACTTCAATTAAAGTACCAAAGATGGATCATGACAACATTCATTTAAATTGTACTTATAATTTAGTGCAAGTAAAAAAGTGCTTCAGAGGATCAGAGTCCAATAAAAAATGAAAAAGTAAGAATGCAATTATAGGTTGTTTCTATTGTTGGTTGCCATATCTTCCGGATTTGTAAACCAAGGTTACATTCAAACTGTCATGATAGCATTTGGTCACATAATGTGCATTATTAATTCAGATCCCCCAATAATGTGCCTGTTAATCCAACCACTGCTTCATCATGAGAGCTTATGGTCTATGAGTGTTTATCATTTGCATGGAGAGGCAGCTAAGAAGAGTCCTAACAGAAGGTGTGTTTATCATTTGAGGCAGCTAAGAAGAGTCCTAACAGAAGGTGCACGGGTTAGAATGGTCAATGAGCACTAATAGTTCTCCCGTTCCATGGGAATCTCCTGCAATCCATCAGGCTGAAGTTACTGAGCAAAATCTAGCCTTTTACTGTATGTAGTTGATCCTGAGTTGAAGATATGTTCAGATCGTTTTTTTAAATCACATTCATTGCGTCAGGGTATCTTTGTCAGAATGCGTTACTTTCTAGAAAACTCATTGCTTTCTATGCTTGTTTCAAAAGAAAGACTGTTGATATCCCTTCAAGGGTCCCCTTAGCGACTGACAACACTGTAATCTCAGTCACCGAGATCGATGTCAGAATTTCCTTTTATGATGGTGAACCATCAGAAAGCCTACAACCTCGATGGTGTATCGTGACATGTTCTGAGCACCTTTGCAGACATCTTCAACCTTTTATTATGAAGGTCTGAGGTCCCCAACTTCTTTAAAAGGACATCAGTAATAATAGGTGCCCAAGAAGAGCTTATTATAATATCATTATAATGATATCCCTCATTACTAACTGGGGATACTAATGTCCATCGCGATGAAGTGCTTTGAGAGGTTGGTTATGGCGCATTTCAACTCCTGCCTTAGAGAGAATTTGGAACCAGTACAATTTGCCTGCCTCCACAATAGATTAACAGGGGATGTGATCTTCCTGGCTCTCCATTCTGCACTGGATCACATGGACAAAGAGAACACACGTCAGGCTATTGTTCCTCCACCACAGCTCAGCATTCAACACCATCATCCCCTCCAAACTTACCATCAAACTCAAGGACCTTGTTCTCTGCTCACCCCTATGCAATTGGACCCTTGACCACCAACGGCAGACCATAATTGATACAAATGGGCAACATGCATCCTCCTTGATAACCATCAATGCAGGAGCACCTCAATGCCCCACAGTACTCTCACAATACCACGACTGTAGCCAGGCACAGCACCAACACCATCTTTAAATTTGCTGATGATACCACTGTTAAGGGCGGCTCAGTGGCGCAGCGGTAGAGTTGTTGCCTTACAGCAAATGCAGCGCCGGAGACCCAGATTCGATCCTGACTACGGGTGCTGTCTGTACAGAGTTTGTACGTTCTTCCCGTGACCTGCGTGGGTTTTCTCCGAGATCTTCGGTTTCCCACACTTCAAAGACGTACAGGCTTGTATGTTAATTGGCTTGGTCAATGTAAAAATTGTTCCTAGTGGGTATGGAATAGTGCTAATGTATGGGGATCACAGGTCGGTGCAGACCCGGTGGGCCAAAAGGGCTTGTTTCCGTGCTGTTTCTCTAAACTAAACTAATCTAAACTAAACCGTTGTTGGAATAATATGGCTAATGAAGCAGTGCACAGGAGGAAGACTGATTATCTGATTGAATGTTGCCAGAACAATAATCTTGCTCTCAGTCAGCAAGACCAAATAGCTTAGTGTTTAAGAAGGAACTGCAGATGCTAGAAAATCGAAGGTAGAGAAAAATGCTCGAGAAATTCAGCTGGCGAGGCAGTATCTATGGAGCGATGGAAATAGGCAACGTTTCGGGTGGAAACCCTTCTTCAGACAAAGCTTATTGTTGACTTCAAGAAGGGAAAGCCAGGCATCCATGAAACTGTTCATCGATGGGTTGGTGGTGGAAAGGGTAATCAGTTTCAAGTTCCTGGGTATGCTTACCTCTAAAGATCCATCCCCAGCCCAGCACCATTGATGCAATCACAAGCAGAGCACATCAATGCCTCTACTTAATGAGAAATTGAAGAGATTCAATATGTCAATGAATTAACCCATTGAACCTGTACAGGTGTATGGTCAGAGAGCACACTGACTGGTTCCAGCACAGCCTGGCTTGGTAACTTATCAACGAAGGAGGCTGCAGGGTGTGAAAGACATTGCCCAGCCCATCATGGGTACTGACATTCCCACTATTGAAGGGACCTTCAGAAGGTGCTACGTCAAAAAGGCAACGAATATCATCAGACTCAAAGCATCCTGGCTACATTCTCACCTCACTGCTACCATCGGGAAGAAGGTACAGGAACCAGAAAACCGTGACCTCCAGTTTGAAGAACAGCTTCTTCCCAATCATGCAGTATGGAATTTAGTTTTACACTATAATAGTGTGATTACCTAGTATTGTTAATGACCGTGTTGTTGTACTTTTGATGATTACATATTTGTTTGTGTGCTATTACGTGAAAGGGCCTGTTCAACTATATTAAGTATGTATTTCATTGTCCTGCTGCCAGTATACAAGACCATCAATCACTGAAGACACTTGGCTCTCTTGTTTCCCCAGCTGTTCTCGTATGCATTTTTGAGATCTGAATCGTGACATTAAGGCCAGTATTTATTCCCAACCCACATTTCCCTTGAGATGGTGGTGGCAAGCCATCTTTTTGAACCGCTGAAGTTAATAAAACCCATTAAACCCCATCCCACAGTTTTAATGGGTCAACAGTTTCAGAATTTAGACATACCTGCAATGAAGTTTCAGCAACGTTTTTTGAATCAGGATGGTGAGTGTTTTTAAGAGTAATCAGCAGGTGGTGGTGTTCCTTATGTCCATGCCTTTGCCCTTTGTGGTGGTGATAATAGATTTGGAAGGTTCTGTCACAATAACTTGAGTGGACATGCACTGTGCATTTAGTATAAGGCACACACTCTGCACCAGTGTTGGAAGCACTGAATATTTCGTGGTCGATGGGTTGTCAATATAATGAATGACTTTTCCTGGATGTGTTGAGCTTCTTGTGAGTTATTGGCATTGTACTTCCATAGGCAAGTAGCCAGTATTGCATTGTGCTCCTAAATCATGCCTAGTAGATGATCAAATGACCTTAGGTATCAGAACACCCCAGAACATCAGATGACCTGCTCATGTAACTAGGGTATTTGTGTTGCCGGTCTAATTGAGTTTCATATCATAGTGACCCAGAGAATATTGGTAGGGTTACTCAACAATGTGAATGCTGTTGAATGTCAAGAATTAGGTGGTTAGTCTTTCTGTTGCTGATGGTTGGTGCGGTGGCACAGTGGTAGAGTTGCTGCACTAGGAGACCTGGGTTCAATCCCGACTACGGGCGCTGTCTGTACGGAGTTTGTATGTTCTCCCCGTGACCTGCGTGGGTTTTCTCCGAGATCTTGAGTTTCCTCCCACACTCCAAAGACTTAAAGGTTTGTAGGTTAATTGGCTTGATAAGTGTAAAAGTTGTCCCCAATGGGTGTAGGATAGTGTTAATATGCGGGGATCGCTAGTCGGCGCGGACCCGGTGGGCCGAACAGCCTGTTTCCGCGTTGTATCTCTAAACTAAACTCAACTAAAGTTGGCTCTGTTGTGAATGATGTCCAGGTCTTGCTGCATACTGGCCGCTTCTTTTGTGGAGGAATTGTGAATGGTGTCATCCATTGTGCAATACTTTCTTCTGACTGTACGTTGCAAGGAACATAATTCATGGCTGAGTTTGAAACGCTGCCTTCAGTAACTTCTGGAATGATGCCCCGAGGAGGGGATAATTGACCTCTGACAACCATAACCATATTTGTGTAAGACATGAATCCAACAATTGGAGTGCTTTTACGTTTATCCCTAACAACTTAATTTTTACTGGGACAGCTTGATTTGTTACTCAATCAATTAAGGGGTTGGACAGGCTAGATGCAGGAAGATTGTTCCCGATGTTGGGGAGGTCCAGGACAAGGGGTCACAGCTTAAGGATAAGGGGGAAATCCTTTAGGACCGAGATGAGAAGGACTTTTTTCACACAGAGAGTGGTGGGTCTCTGGAACTCTCTGGCACAGAGGGTAGTTGAGGCCAGTTCATTGGCTATATTTAAGAGGGAGTTAGATGTGGCCCTTGTGGCTAAGGGGATCAGAGGGTATGGAGAGAAGGCAGGTACGGGATACTGAGTTGGATGATCAGCCATGATCATATTGAATGGCGGTGCAGGCTCGAAGGGCCGAATGGCCTACTCCTGCACCTAATTTCTATGTTTCTATGTTTCTATGTTTAATTGTTGTCTTGATGTCATGGGCACACAATCTCACCTCATCACTGAAATACATTTCTTTGGTACATGTTTGAACAAAGGCTGTGAGGAAATCTGGAGCCGTGTGGTCCAGCTTAAGCTCAAACTGGGCTTTGTTTAAGATTTTTTTAATTTTTAGATTAAGAGATGCAGCACGAAAACAGGCCTTTCGGCCCACCGAGTCCACTCCGACCAGCGATCCCCACACAGTAACACTAACCTACACACGCTAGGGACAATTTACACGTACACCAAACCAATTAACCTACAAACCTGTACGTCTTTGGAGTGTGGGAGGAAACAGAACTCTGAGAAAACCCACGTGGCCATGGGGAGAGCGTACAAACTCAGTACAGACAGCACCCATAGTCGGGATCAAACTCTGGTCTCCGGTGCTGCAAGCGCTGTAAGGCAGCAACTCTACCGCTGTGCAACTGTGGCCGCAAGACCGGAGAAGGCCACTTGATAACACTGTCTTTGAAAACTTCCACCTGGCTGTGACTACGCTGATTAATGGTTAAGAACGAGAGTTGAATTCTCCTGCATTTTGTGAACAAACAAAGTTGGAGAATTATCGGGCAGATGCCATTGTTGTAACTATACCGGAATAGCTTGGATAGAGGAGCAGCAAGTTCTCAAATGGTCTTCTGAACACACGTCCTTGCTCCCAGAGCATTTGATATATCCAATGCTCGTTGGTTTATTTGACTTCCTGACACCATGTGGAATGAAGTAAATTGGTGAAAGATTGTCTTCTATGATGATGATGAAGATGATGAAGATCTCAGGAGGAAATGGATCAACTATTCAGCACTTTGTCCTCAAAACTGAATCCGTTTTTCAGAGGTTAATTAGGAATCAAGTACATCAAAATGAATTGGATGTTGGGGTGGGAAGGAATTCTCGGTTTATTAAGCAGAAACAATGAGACCAGAACAGTGATTAATTTGTTATCTTGTCTCACGTTGAACATCTTTTGGGTAGTGTTTTCCTTTGAGCCACCCTGGGGTACTGTCCACAGATCCAATCGAATGGTGACCTAATAGCCTTCATAAGTTCAAAAGACCTAGAAACAGAATTAGGCCCTTTAGACCGTTGAGTCTGCTGCACCATTTGATCATAGCTAATCTATTTTTCCCATTCAACCTCATTCTCCTGCCTTCGCCCCATAACTTTTGACATCCTTGTTAATCAAAAACCTATCAATTTCTGCTTTATGAATACCCAATAACTTGGATTCTACCGTCATCTGTGGCAATAAATTCCACAAATTCCTCATCCTCTGGCTAAAGAAATTCCTCCTCATCTCTGTTCTAAAGGTACATCCTTTTATTCTGAGACAGTGCCCTCTGGTCCTAGACACTTACACTACTGGAGACATCCTCTCCTCATCCACTCCATCTAGGCCTATCATTATTTGGTAAGATTGAATGAGATGTCCCTTCATTAACCCTTCTCATTACCATGGTGACGACAGAGAGAAAGTTGGAATTAAGGTATCAGTCAACCTCTTGGACAGCTATAATGAAATGAGCAGGCCTTACTGAAAGTCAGTCAGTTATAGCAGTTAGCAACATTAAAAGTACGGAAGACTGAGACAGCTTGTGCTGGCTCGAAGGGCCGAATGGCCTCCTCCTGCGCCTATTTTCTATGTAACTTAGTGGAAAATTAGTGTTGATAAAATCATAATCCTTGGGCTATATTTATGAATCCAGCTCTTGCAGGGCACGGCAATGGTTTTGGGGAGAAGCCAGCATTAAACAGCTGAGATGCATGTCTCATTGCTCCCTATCCCACCCACACCCCCCCCCCCCCTTCCAACAGCGGAGGTGCATGTCTGATTGCCCCCCCCTCCCCCCCCCCAACCCAACCCCACCCCCCCTTCCATAAAAAATGCTGATAACCCTCCTCTTAGGGTTCTGGTAGCCTCGATGTAATACAACAAACATGACACTACACACAGGCGGGTATCCATGGGGTATGCTGAATAGATAGTCTTACACCCTGTCACCCCTATTCTACTTTGCTTGAGCAAATCATAGATATAAAAAGTAATGGCATCTGCCGATACATCCATCGTATCTAGTCTCAGCTTCCGTAATGTCTGCACACATTGGGCTGAAACCAATGCCATAAGCATGACTGCCTTCATGGTGAGTTTGGGCAAAGACAGGGCTGTGACAGGAGTCCACTTACGAAGGAGCATAAGAACCTCACTTACATTCCAGATAACCGAACACCTGGGCCTAGGAGGACGGGAATTAAAAACTCCCTTCATAAATCTAGAAATTAGAGGATGTGTCCCCACAGAATATAATTCTGATTCCATGGGTAAATATGAGAACAGAGCACTTCTGGCTGTATTGATCGCACTATAGCTTAACTTATGATTAAAATAGAGAGTTGACAAGAACTACAGCACGTCTGGGATGCCTGCAGTTTGATATGAAATATTCTTATCAAGGCGATGTACTGCTTCTGGGTACTATCCCTCCGGGCCGATGCGAGAACATCCATGGTGCGATCAGACAGTCCTCTCCCCAGGTATGGCCTTCTTAGAGTCTGCAAGTCAACAGATCAATACGATCATGTAAAGGATGTCGATCGCCAGTTACCGGGTTCACCAGTAGGTTTTTATATTTGGGAACAATCATATGAGGCTGAATAGCCATCTGCAAAACGAGAAGGAACCATGTCTGAGTAGGCCAGTCTGGTACTACCAATACTCCTGAAGCGGAGTCCTGCTTGATTTTTTGCAGGCATCGACTGATGAGACCAAATGGAGGAAATGCATATAAAAACATTCCACCCCAATGCAGCGAGAATGCATCGACCGCTGCTGCCCCAGGATCTGGTTCCCACGAGACGTATTTAGGCAACTGGTGATTTAGTCTAGATGCAAACAAATCAATAAATATATCATTAAATATGTCCTGATTCAACATCCATTCTATGTTTTCATTAAATTGGCGTGACCTTTTGTCTGCCACTATGTTGAATCTACCTGGTAAGTAGATAGCTGAAAGCCAAATGTTTGTGTCAATGCACCAGCTCCAGACATGATTAGCCAATCTGTCACAAGATTCCAACTTAACTCCACCCATGTGATTAACATATGCCACTGCTGTAGTGTTGTCAATTTGAATCTGCACATGCAAGTGACTCTTGGTAGAGCAATAAGCTTTAAGCCCATAAAAGGTTCTCTCAGCTTGTACTCACTGGAATTTAGAAGATTGAGGGGGGATCTTATAGAAACTTACAACATTTTTAAGGGGTTGGACAGGCTAGATGCAGAAAAATGTTGGGGGAGTCCAGAACAAGGGGTCACAGTCCAAGGATAAGGGGGAATTCCTTTAGGACTGAGATGAGGAAAACATTCTTTACACAGAGAGTGGTGAGTCTCTGGAATTCCCTGCCACAGAAGGTCATTGAGGCCAGTTCATTGGCTATATTCAAGAGGGAGTTGGATGTGGCTCTTGTGGCTAAAGGGATCAGGGGATATGGAGAGAAGGCAGGTACGGGATACTGAGTTGGATGATCAGCCATGATCACATTGAATGGCGGTGCAGGCTCGAAGGGCCGTATGGCCTACTCCTGCACCTAATTTTCTATGTTTCTAAAAGCTCTAAATAATTGATCCCTCGCAATTGCAGAAGGGAGGCCTCATCAGTATTCCATCTGCCTCCACAACTGGAAAACATATCAGTAGCACCCCAACCTAGAGCACTAACATCAGTCTGTAAGACTATGGAAGGTGGTTCAACCAAAACTTCCCTGGAACTACTTGAGACATTCGTGATCCACCATTGTATTTCTGAAATGGCTTCAGCTGGTAATCCCATGGGCCTGTCGAAATGACCTGCATGTGGCCTCAGTGCCTGTTCTTTTGCGCGTTGTAATTGTTGGGACATGCGGGACATTTTTAATGCATCTAGCCTGTCCAATCCCTTAAGAATCTTATATGTTTCTATAAGATCCCCTCTCATCCTAAACTCCAGTGAATTCCAAGAAAAGTACAAAGATAGGGAGATACAAGGAACTGCAGATACTGGAACCTTGAGCAAAACACAAAGTGCTAGAGGAACATAACGGGTCAGACAGCATCTATGGTGGGAATGGGTAAACAATGTTTTGGGTAGGAATGTAATCGGTAGCGAGGTAATTGGATACATTTATAAGGCTTGGAATTTCAAAAACAGTCATTGACATTGGTCAACAATGGTATATTAGGAAATAAATATAATTTAAAATAATGATTAGTTTGAGGGGCTATAGAATTTGGGCAGTAATATGTGAGGTTATTTCAGCAGAAACAGAACCTAACTTGGGAGAGAATGATTTAATATATCAGCATTTTGATGCAAAAACAAAGCGGGCAAGACCTGAGAGATGGGAACCCCCCAGCATTGCAAGGGTAAAGCAGTTTTGTGTGATGCTCATAGCTGACAAAATATAATTTGTAATTGAATTTTTCCTTTGCTGTCTATTAATTAGGAAAGGGGTAAAAAACATACAAATAACCTTGTTGCATTAAACTAGGAACACGATAAAAATATTTTGCTCGATAACCATGGTTCCAGTTTGAGAATAATCAATTTCACAGAGCGGTGGTTTGGAGGAATAGTCGGCAGTCATTACTTCAGCACACAACAGATACAATAATCAAACATTCATCACAGTGGAAATGGTCTGAAAATGAAGAATCTAAGAGATTGTTCAAGCATAGCCAGCTGGTACAGCCATTCATCTGTAGTTTAGAACAGCAATTTCAGCAGAATAAATCGATTCCATTTTCGACACCATGTGATGATGCTAAGCTCATCCCTACATGTCTGACATATGTCGGTGCTGTTTGCTCCAAATTTTATCCCTCGTCAAATTGAAAAATAATAAACTTCCAAATTCATATCAACTGTGCAGATTAAGTCTTGTCACCCATGGCCAATAGATGTCAGAGTGTAACAAATACAAAAGGTATGCAAATAAATGAGTTCCTGCTCACTTTTCACCACCATGTTCAGTATTGAAGGCACCTGGAACAACATTTATAGAGATCGCCTGAGCCATAAAATGTTTTAATTTGGGCAGATATTTTATGGAACAGACATTAATATCACGTTTATTATCACTTTAAATATGTTTGTAAAATGATAAGATTTCAAATGTTGTTTACCTTTCAGTATGTAATATTATAACCATATAACCATATAACAATAACACCACGGAAACAGCTACTTCTCGGCCCTTCCAGTCCGTGCCGACCATTTATCTTCCCCTAGTCCTATCTACCTACACTCAGACCATACCCCTCCATATACCTATCCACTTTACTTTTAAATGTTAAAATCGATCCTGCCTCCACCACTTCTGCAGGAAGATAATATTAATAATAACGTGTCAGTCCGTAATATTCATTATTAATCAATGAACTATTAAGTTTAAAAACGGTCAGAGAACCTCAAATTAAGGTCATCTTAAAAATGTTCCTATGCATGTCCTCAGAAAACAAACAGCAGACATTTTGATTTATTTTCCAACAAAGCAATTAAAAATTAATTTTCCTTGTTCCTTCTGCAACTTAGCAAAATTAGAAGAAAGAGTTCCCCAGAAAAATCTGGGACTTTCAGCAAAGAATCCAACACAGTGGTGAAAATCAGGAAAACAGAAGCAAATGCTGGATATCAAAACTAAAAAACAGAAAATGTTGGAAATACTCGGTGGGTCAGTCCACACATGTGGGAAGAGAAACAGAAGTAAAGTTTCAGGCTGAAGACCCTTCATCAATACTGGAAAGTGGAGAAAAGATGCTTCTTAAACTGCAGGGAGAGTAGGGGAGAGACAAAGGACAAAGGACATTTATTGTCACCTACACCAACTGGTGCAGTAACATTGGAGTTTCCGTGCAGCACACAAATAAGATAAACACAACACGACAGAATTTAACATAAAACATAAAAACATCCCCCCACAGCGGAATCAACGTTCCCCACTGTAAGCGAAGGCAACAAAGTTCAGTCCTCTTCCTCTTGTTCACCCGTGGTCGGGGCCTATTGAGGCCTCCGCCATAGTCACCGCAATGGCGGCCAGATGTTTCAGGCCCTCTCGCCAGAATGAAGGAACTCCGGCATCGGAAGAACACTCTCAGTGGCTTGGAGTTTCCGAATCGGCCGCTTCCTACCGGAGACCGTGGCTCCCGAAGTCCACAGGCCGAGCTGGGCGGAGCACCAACACTGACGATCCTCGGCAAAAGATCCCAGGCCTCCGCGATGTTTAACGTCAGCGCCGCCTGTGGCTGGAAGCTCCGCAGACAACAGCTCCACAGTGTTCAAGTCGGCACGCCCAATACTCCGGAGCTCCAACATGGCGATCCGCGGTAAGGCATCGTCCCGCTCCACGATGGAATTCAGCGCTGCGCCACCGCTGAAGCTCTGGCCGGTCTCCGACAGGAAAGGCCGCACCAATCAAGATGGTAGGCCGTGAAGAGGGGGTGAAGATGTGGCTTGGAGGAAAGACGCATCCTCGACCTGATAGTGACTGAGAAATACGGTTCCTCCTTCCCCCACCCCCCACATAAAAAAGACTAAAAGACCTCTGGGAGAGATAGATCATCCATGATTGAATGGCAGAGTAGCCTTGAATGACCTAATTCTACTCCTATTCCTTATGCCCTTATGAACACCAAATACAGTGCACTAAGTTGGAAGAGTAGGCGATTTGTTGCTTGGACAATTTGGAGTCCTCAATGGTGTGAAGTGAAGAGATGAAAGGACATTTACAGCATCTCCTAAATTTGCTTGTGAGAGTACCGCAAGAAGAGGTTGTTTGGTGGTGAACGGAAAAGTAGACCAGGCAGTCATGAAGGGGAAACTTCCCTACAAAACGCTGGCAAGGAAAGAGAGGGAATGCTGTGTGTGGTGTTGGAATCTCTTAGAAGGTAGTAAAAATTGTAGGGAATGATCAGTTAAATGTGAAGATTGGAAGGAAGGATCAGGGAAACGCTACCCTTATTCTGCCCTGGAGAAGTGGGTGTGAGAGCAGGAGCATGGGGAATGGATGAAATGTTGTCAAGGTGTTTGTCAGGAAAGGTAGAGAGGAAGCAACACATCAGGAAGAAGGAAGACATTTCAGAAGCAGCTGTAAGAAACGTCTGTAGACAAAAGTGCTGGAGAAACTCAGCGGGTGCGGCAGCATCTATGGAGCGAAGGAAATTGCCAATGTTTCTTTAGACTGATGTAGGGTTGGGGGGGGGCAGGAAGAAGAAAGGAAGAGGAGGAGCCAGAGTGTTTAGGGAGAGCTGATAAGGGGAGGAGAGAATAAGGGCTACCGGAAATCGGAGGTCAATGTTGATGCCGCTGGGGTGTAAACGGCCCAAGCGGAATATGAGGTGCTGCTCCACCAATTTCCGGTGGTGCTCACTCTGGCCATGGAGGAGGCTCAGGACAGAAAGGTCGGATTCAGATTCGGAATGGGAGGGGGAGTTGAAGTGCTGAGCCACCGGGAGATCAGATTGGTTATTGCGGATCGAGCTGAGGTGTTCGGCGAAATGATCGGCAAGCCTACGCTTGGTCTCACCGATGTAGTGCAGCTGGCATCTAGAGCAGCGGATGCAATAGATGAGGTTGGAGGAGCTGCAGGTGAACCTCTGTCTCACCTGAAAGGACTGCTTGGGTCCTTGAATGGAGTCGAGGGGGGAGGTAAAGCGACAAGTGTAGCATCTCTTGCGGTTGCAAGGGAAAGTGCCCGGGGAGGGGGTGGTGCGTGTGGGAAGGGAAGAATTGACCAGAGAGTTACGGAGGGAGTAGTCTTTGCTGAAAGCAGACAGGGGGGGAGATGGGAAGTTGTAAGAAACGTCTCATCATCTGATGGAGGCAGAAGAAATGGAGAATGGAATAGGTTCCTTACAGGAGACAGAGGGTGGGACAAAGTGCAGTCAAACTACCTGTGGGCGTCGGAAGGCATATAATGGTTGTTAGTAGCCGAGTATCTTTCTCCTGAGATGGAGACAGAGAGATCCAAATATGACAGGTAAAAGTGATTAACAACAGGGTTGAAATTGGCAGTAAAAGTAATAAAATTGTCGAATTCTGCATGAGTGTAGGAAGCAGTAGCAATGTAGTCATTGATGTACCAGAGGAAGAGTTGAATGTGTGGGCCTGAGCTGAACTGAACCAAAGACTGTTCCATGTATCCCACAAAATGACAAGCAGAGCTTGTTCCCACATATGCCAAGAAGCAGATCTTTAACATGGAGAACGTGAGTGGAATTTAAAAATGTGTTCAATGCGAGAACAAGATCAGCCAGATGAATGAGTGTGTTGCTGGAGGGGAGCTGGTTGAGCTTCTGCAACAGGAGGAGGCAGGGCACCTCAGCTTGCCTTTTATAGGTGGAGGTGAAAAGGAATTGACTATCCATGGTAAAGATGTGTTTATAATCATAATAGTAATTTATTAGCCAAGTATGTTTTGCAACATGCAACAAGGAATGTGATTTGCCGCACAGTCATACCAATGAAGAGCAACAAGACACCTATATAAATTTTAAACATGAACATCCACCACAGCGACTCCCCCACATTCCTCACTGTATAGCAATGTTACAAAATTTTGAGATTTAAAAAATCAAGTTTGTAATTTATCCCATCAGATAAAGCATAAAAAGAAGTTTAATTTGACACCTAATTTACTTTCATATCTTCAGTATTAAGAAAGTTATGGCCATTTTCATACTCGGAAATTAGCATCTTGCTCCCCATTGCCTTTCAATTGACTTAACTCAAAAGCTGTGATCTGGAAAAGTTAAAAGCCCATAACTTTCTTAAAAATTAAGAGAACTCAATGAAATTTTCAGTTATTATAGATTGAAGCATTCTGAAACAAATATGAAACAATCTTACTTGGATTACCTGAAATTAAAGCATATAATTAGTTAGTTATCTAATTGTAGCTAATTACAAAATTCAATGAGTAGATCTAAACATCTATCAATTTCTTAAGAAAAGATAAACTTTTTTTAAATTGCCCAAGTGTCCAAATAACATTCACACAATAATCCACAATATAACATAATTTTTAAATCTCATTTTCATGAATTTCTGGGCCAAATGGAAGGAATTTAGTGTTTGATTCCTGTAAATTAATGGCCATTTAAATGAACTAGCGAGTGGGTTTTAGTGGAATGCGGTGGATTGGAACGTTGCAGGTAGCGGTTAAGTCAGGAGGAAAAATACTGTTTGTTCATACATTTTTTGGGACCCGATTTCGCAACATAAAAATATTATTAAAGCCTCCCGAAAAACCAACTTTTAATATAAAAATAAACTATTTACCTTTTTTTTCCCTACGGAAAATCCTTCCGGTTGTCAGTTCCCACGGCTTTTGAAGGTGATTTTTAAATTACTCTAGTTAATAAATAATCTAGAGTAATTTAAAAATACCTTCATTGATGAAATGTCAGAGCGATTTTTCCTTCCGCAACGAAATCGCCCGACATTCATCGATTATCCAGGTCTGTAGAAAAACGGACCTTTAAGCCCGCCCCCCTCTGAAAGGCGCCAAAGTCACGCACACGGGGAGCGGCAGAACTGCAGCGCCGCTAAAGGTAAGTTTTACAACATACCTACACTGTGATGGAAGGCAAAACATTTTTCTTTTTTTCCCCCTTCTTTGTTCTCCCGCGGTCGGGGGCCTCAAGCCTTCCGTTGTTGGGGCGATCTTGGCTCCCGTAGCCTGTGGTTGAATCCTCCACGTCAGGATGATTTAGCTCCCACGCCAGGGGGGATCTCAGCTTCCCCCCGCTGGGTGATTGGACCATGGGTCGGGGCCAGTAGAACCTCCTGCGGCTTGGAGCTTCCTGACATCAGTCTCTACGCAAGATCGCGAGCTCCTCAATGGTGAAATCTGCAGGCCGCGGTTGGCGCATCGATCCCAGGCAAGGGATCACAGGCTCCGATAGTAAGTCCACGGCCCCGCGGTATCAGAACTGAACGAGGAGGAGGACACAAATGCAGGCTCAGACACAGGGCAGGTCCGTATTCAGAGTTTAATCGGTCCAAGTCGGTACACAGGTAAGCAAGCACAGAGGCAACAGTATAATATAGGAGCAGGCAAAAACAGTGGTCGAAAAACAGGCAATGGTCGAGATCACAAGATTTCTAGAGCTGGAACGAGGTGATACCAAGTAGCATACACAACAAACTGGCAATGAGAACTAAAACACAAAGGGCTTAAATACAGACAACAGGGGATAACGCGACACAGGTGAAACACATCAGGGTGGGGCCAACAATCACACGAGGGTAAACGACCTGACAGGAAATGGGACCTGAAACAAGCGGAGATGTGAGACACCAAAATAAAACAAGAATGCAAAATCTAATACTAAAAACCAATAAGAAACAGAAACTAGATAAAACGCAGGGCCTGGCACGCAGTGGGGCTCGAAGTCAGTCTCGTGCAAGGCGGCCAGCTCCATGATGTTTGAACGCAGAGCGACCGGAGATACGATCCGGAAAAAAATCGCATCTCCGGCAAGGTGAGAGATTGAAAAAAGTTTCTCCCGCCTTCCTCCTCCACCCCCACATAAAATAAACCAGAGAACATTAACACAGACCTTTAAAACACACTAAAAATAATAAAAAAGATGAAAAGACAGACAGAACGTTGGCAAGGCAGCCATCGCTGACGGCCCCACCCGGTGGAGCAGGGAATGAGGAGCATTCAATGGGTAGGTGGGAATCAGAGGCGTCATGGATATCAGTGGGAAGGGACTTAATCAGAGGAGAAATGATAGTGTCAAGGTAGGAAGGGTTTTGGTCGGGCAAAACAAAAGGTCTGCGAGGGAACTCCTGCTTGGAGATTATGGCCATGAGATAGATGTGTTGTCCAGGCTGGAAAACCATAGGCCTGGAAACTGTGTAGTAAGATGTCCAGTGGAAATAAGGTGATATGATAGCAGTTTTTAAAATGATGACATGGCTTGTTGAGACGGAGATCTTCATTGAGTGTGTGGGAGGCACCAGAAACATGAGGGCTATAAAACACCAGAGTTATTATTTTATGGAGAAACAAGGAATCCCAGATGCGGGTTTACAAAGAAAGACACACAGTGCTGGATGGATAGGCCATGTTTTGGGACTGAATGTTGTGGTGGTGGGGTGGGGAAGGAGAAGGTTGGAAGAGAGGGTGGGCTGGACAAAGCTTGGCAAGTGATAAGTGGATACTGGTGAGGGATTTCTTTATTTCAAACTTGAAACTTGTTTTCATTGCAGATATTAAACTTTTCCTTCATTGCGTACATTGGACTTTTCCTCTGGAAATAAAATGCTACAATGCCGAGAAACTATATTCTGAACTCTGGTATTTTTTGCTTTGTTCTACCTTTTGGATTGATTGTATTCATGTACAGTATTATCTGTAAAGGTTTTTCACCGTATCTCAGCATATTTGACAAAAAAACCTAGACTTAATCAATTCACTAAAGTAAAACATGACCGGTTCATAAAATAGAAAGGTAGCTGAAATTCAGAAGAAAAATGGAGTCGTTGAGATGAGAAGCATAAATAATTTATAAATCGGCTAGATAGTGCGATGAGGCTTAAAACTGCAGAAGGCTGCCTTGTGAGTTTGGTTTGTGCACAATGGGAAGGATCTCACTGCAAAGTATGAAGATCATTATAAACCCTACAGCCTACTTATTACAGCACAGCGTTTTATTCCATAATAATTTCTATATCATTTAATTTCTACCTAATTAAATATAATTTCTTGCCCAGGAATATCAAGTATTATTCAGTCACTCCTCTTTCAGATAATGGATCACGATTATAATCCCATCTGCCCAGCAATCTCAATCAAACTCAACATCAGGAATGCAGAGCGCTAATTATTATACCACACAATCAAGGCAGTGATTGAGGACAAGTTTCTAATTCAATCGTTTTATCGAAAAAATGTACAATAAAGATTAACAATCTTTAGAAGAAAAAAAGGTTAATAGAGCATTGAAGCACTGCACTAAAAGGGCCTGTCCCACTTGTGCCACCTAATTGGCGCGTTTAGAAGAGCTTGAAAAAATGACATGTTGAAGACCTCCTGGAACTATGTAGAAGATTTCCTTCAACCTCCTTCGATTATGTTGAAGACCAGCTTCGAATAGCTACGACTAACTTCGTGAAAATTGGACACCAAATAGTGGAAAGTGAAGACGACCTCCTTCGATCTCCTTCGACCTCCCTTCGACGATGTTGAAGACTATCTACGACTACCTTCGACTACCCTTGAATTCCTACAACTAACATGCCGACATACTACGAGGGCAAACTCGCCAGAACTCGTGGATTAGGTCGCCCAATTGGGACAGGCCCGAAGGATGCAACAATAAATAGGCCCAAGACCATTGTGAAGTAACTGTTCAAGTGTGCTGTGCAGTACAGGATTTCCTAAATTAGCCATAGATTTAATCAAATTATTACAAATGGTTATCTGGCAATAAGCAGGAATATGATATTTTATAGTGAAATATTAGATATCATAGAATCGTAGGAACATTCACCTTTCTGTTCAAACTAAATCTGATGCCCATCCATGATAATTCAATTTCCCCACATTAGAGAAATGTACCTCGACTGTATGTCATTCTTCTCTACTTAGAGAGTTATGTATAGCTCATAGGGCAAACGAATCTGGGGATATGGGGAGAAAGCAGGAACGGGGTACTGATTTTGGATGATCAGCCATGATCATATTGAATGGTGGTGCTGGCTCAAAGGGCCGAATGGTCTACTCCTGCACCTATGTTTCTATGTTTCTACTTGTCCAAATGTATTTTAAACCTTCTAATAATATGTTTCCACTACCTCTTCACTCACCTTGTTCCAGATATTCACCAGCACCCTCTGCATGAAAATCTTGTCCCTCAAAACTCCTTGAGATTTCTCCCTCTCAGGTTATGTGCAGTCAGAGTGGTGCAGCAGTAGAGTTGCTGTCTTACAGCAAATGCATCTCCGGGGATCCGGATTCAATCCGGATTACAGGTGCTGTCTGTAAGGAGCTTGTACGTTCGCCCCGTGACCTGCGTGGGTTTTCTCCGAGATCTTCGGTTTCCTCCCACACTCCAAAGACACACACATTTGTAGGTTAATTGGCTTGGTAAATGTAAAAAATGTCCCTAGTGGGTGTAGGATAGTGTTAATGTGCGAGGATCGCTGGTCGGCACGGCCCGGTGGGCCGAAGGGCCTGTTTCTGAGCTGTATCTCTAAACTAAAGGTTATATCTGTGCCCTCTAATTCAAGGCTGCCTAATCTGGGGAAAGAATTCTGGCTACTTGCCCTATCGACAGTATGTCCTTCATTATCTTATAATACTCTCTCAGATCATCTCTTAGATCATCTCTCAGACTCCTATGATCCGATTTAGTCTGGCACATAATAAGTACAGGTATAAATGAAGTCACTGCCAACTTCTGGAAGTTAGAAGCGACTGCCGATGAATATCACCCTTCAGTCTTTAGCTTGAGCAGACACAAACAATTTTAAATCCTGAAGAAATAGTGACAAGATAGTTAATGAGAAAACTCACCATATATAAAAGTGCATGTTTAGGTTGATAACTTGCAGTTAAACTTGCTGGCCCTATTTCAGGCATCTTGAGGGCAAATGATACAGAAAACTCTTGAAACTACTGGACTGCAAAATGAACCAATATGTTTGTAAAAAAACACATTATCTACACAGGCAGCAAGAAATGTCAGATAGTAGATATAGACAAAATGTGTTGCTTCCTTCATATTTTCTGTGTATTTATGTATTTATTTTTCTTGCATGATTTCCGTAAGAGCACATTTTATTCCGCATCTTAATTTTTTAGGTGATTTGTGAATTCCATAAGGGTAATTTTCCTTAACCCAATAGTGTAACACAAGAGTCACCTATATGCTTCTTTGCAAATGCAGCTTTGCCTGATACAGTATTATTACTCGGAGACCACACGCAATATTGATGACTCCAAACTTCATGACATTGATTTGTGACCAATGTCTTTAATTCCCCCTCCCATTCCCACACTGACCTTTCTGTCCTAGGCCTCTTCCGTAGTCAAAGTGAGGCTAAATGCAAATTGAAGGAACAGCATCTTATATTTCGTTTGGACAGCTTACAACCCAGTGGTATGAATATTGATTTCTCTAACCAAGTAACCCCAGCTTTCCCTATCTCTCCATCTCTCCCCCACCCATGTCGCACCAGCTTTTCATTCTCACCTAGCTACGACTAACAATGTCCTCTTTCCTTTATCATTGTTACTTTCCTGCATATCTTTCATTCATTTGTTCTATATTTCTCTATATCACCATCTATATTCCTTGTTTCCTTTTCCCATGACTTTCAGTCTGAAGAAGGGTCTCGACCTGAAATGTCGCCTATTCCTTCTCTCCAGAGATGCTGCCTGTCCCACTGAGTTACTCCAGCTTTTTGTGTCTATCATTGATTTAACAAACCTGCCCTAGAAGCTAACAGTGTCTAGGTCTGGATCTCTTTGGATTAGTGAAAAAGTACACACGTTTTATTTGATTTTCCCATAATTAAATCGATTGCAAAAATGGTTAACATTAAATCTTTTGGCTGCTGCAGGACCATAACAGATGTTTAAAAAAATGTCCTTTCCAAATATCAGATTAATATCAAGGACGGTTTTTGCACATTATTTACTTGACTTCAGAATATAATATAAGCCATCTTATAATTTTGATATTCCGCATCAATTTGAAAATTGATGCAAAATATCTGCTGCTGGAGCCGATGATGGCTGCCACAGTGTACTGCTCCTTGCTGTTTTGTATGTGTTTGTTCGTTTGTGTCGTCTGTGAAAATTCTACAAAGATTACTTTCACGAGAGAGGTACTCATTAACATCGGACATACGGTACCACGAAACATTGTTCCAGATTCCTCTCACTCGCTGGATTATTTAGTCATATTCGTCAGAGGGGCTGTGGCTGCGTTCAAGGTCTTGAGATGGAGGAGGACCCGCAGAAAATGCTCTGGAGCACTTACCTGACTCCGGCAACAAGGGTCCCACACACCACTCCCTAGCATATTCCTGGCAAATGTACGTTCTCTCAATAACAAAGTGGACGAACTACAACTCCTGCGCCGGACAAACAAGGACTTCTCTTGAGCCACTGCCCAGTGCTTCACCGAGACCTGGCTGTGTGAGTCGACCCTGGACAGCGCGCTGCAACTGGCTGACTTCCAACTTCACAGAGCGGACCATGAAGTGGAAGCAGCGAGGAAGTCAAGAGGCGGTGGAATATGCTTCTATACCAACCAGGACTGATGGAGCGACATCACGGTACTGTCAAACTTTTGCTCTCCCAACCTAGAATCCTTTTTTTTAAACTGCAAACCCTTCGACTCGCCGAGGTAATTTAACTCCTTCATTACATCCCCCCCCCCCCCCCCCCCCCCCCCCCCATGCCTGCATAAGTGAGGCACAAACACAACTCGCTGACCAGGTAATGAGGGTAGAGAGTGACTTCCCGGACTCCATGGTCATTATTTTGGGGGACTTTAACAAAGCTAACCTCAGCCGTGACCTTCCAAAATACAGACTTCATGTTACCTGCCTCACCAGAGGGGAGAGAACACTCGATCACTGTTATAGAAACATAGAAACATAGAAAATAGGTGCAGGAGTAGGCCATTCGGCCCTTCGAGCCTGCACCGCCATTCAATGTGATCATGGCTGATCATCCAACTCAGTATCCCGTACCTGCCTTCTCTCCATACCCCCTGATCCCTTTAGCCACAAGTGCCACATCTAACGCCCTCTTAAATATAGCCAATGAACTGGCCTCAACTACCTTCTGTGGCAGAGAATTCCAGAGACTCACCACTCTCTGTGTAAAGAATGTTTTCCTCATTTCGGTCCTAAAGGAATTCCCCCTTATCCTTAGACTGTGACCCCTTGTTCTGGACTCCCCCAACATCGGGAACAATCTTCCAGCATCTAGCTTGTCCAACCCCTTAAGAATTTTGTAGGTTTCTATAAGATCCCCCCTCAATCTTCTAAATTCCATCGAGTACAAACCGAGTCTATCCAATCTTTCCTCATATGAAAGTCCTGACATCCCAGGAATCAGTCTGGTGAATCTTCTCTGTACCCCCTCTATGGCAAGGATGTCTTTCCTCAGATTTGGAGACCAAAACTGTACGCAGTACTCCAGGTGTGGCCTCACCAAAACCCTGTACAACTGCAGTAGAACCTCCCTGCTCCTATACTCAAATCCTTTCGCTATGAATGCTAACATACCATTTGCTTTCTTCACTGCCTGCTGCACCTGCATGCCTACTTTCAATGACTGGTGTACCATGACACCCAGGTCTCGTTGCATCTCCCCCTTACCTAATCTGCCACCATTCAGATAATAGTCTACCCTCATGTTTTTGCCACCAAAGTGGATAACCTCACATTTATCCACATTGTACTGCATCTGCCATGCATCTGCCCATTCACTCAGCCTATCCAAATCACCCTGCAGCCTCCAAGCATCCTCCTCACACCTAACTATACCCCCCAGCTTGGTATCATCTGCAAATTTGGAGATGTTGCATTGAATTCCCTCGTCCAAATCATTAATATATATTGTAAATAGCTGGGGTCCCAGCACTGAGCCTTGCGGCACCCCACTAGTCACTGCCTGCCATTCTGAAAAGGACCCGTTTACTCCTACCCTTTGCCTCCTGTCTGCTAGCCAGTTCTCTATCCACATCAATACTGAACCCCCAATACCGTGTGCTTTAAGTTTGTATGCTAATCTCTTATGCGGGACCTTGTCGAAAGCCTTCTGAAAGTCTAGATATAACACATCCACTGGTTCTCCCTTATCCACTCTACTAGTTACATCCTCGAAAAATTCTATCAGATTTGTCAGACATGATTTACCTTTCGTAAATCCATGCTGACTTTGTCCAATGATTTCACCACTTTCCAAATGCGCTGCTATCCCATCTTTAATAACTGACTCTAGCAGTTTCCCCACTACCGATGTTAGACTAACTGGTCTGTAATTCCCCGCTTTCTCTCTCCCTCCTTTTTTAAAAAGTGGGGTTACATTAGCTACCCTCCAATCCTCAGGAACTACTCCAGAATCTAAGGAATTTTGAAAAATTATCACTAATGCATCCACTATTTCTGTGGCTACCTCCTTGAGTACTCTGGGATGCAGACAATCAAGAATGCATATCGCTCTCCGGGCAGGCCTGGGTCTCTCTGATCATTGTCTAGTTCACTTTATTCCGACCTACAAGCAGAAACTAAAAGCTGCTAAGCCTGTGGTCAAAAAACGAAAAGGTGGACAAGCGAGGGCATTGAGAACCTACAATCTTGCTTTGACTGCACGGATTGGAATGTGTTCAAGGAAGCAACCACAAGCCTCGACGAGTATACGGACACTGTATCATCATATGTCAGCTTTTGCGTAGACAGTTGCATTCCAACCAGGACCCAGACATGGTTCAACAATGACAAGCCCTGGTTCACTGCAGAACTCAGACAGCTCCGACGGTCTAAAGGGCCTGTCCTACCAGCATCCGACTCCATGCGATGAGCGCGATCAAACTAGAAGCGGGGGCCGCGCGGAGGTCGGGTGATCCCCTGTACAGGGCCGTTCCCACCAACTTGCGCCTGCATGCGGCAAGCGCAACCAAACCGGCAGCGAGGGCCGCGCGGAGGTCGGGTGAGTGGTGCAACGTGGCGCAAAGTGTGGCGAACTTGGAGCGAAGTCTTAAGGTAAGTTTGCCAGGACAGAGAGGGGCACACAGAGAGGGGCACAGAGGCACACACAGAGAGGGCCACGGAGCCACACATATAGAGGGTCACGGAGGCACCTACAGATAGGTTCACGGAGGCACGATGTCGAGGTAGTGTGTCATGCGTCGAGGCGACTGCGAGCCGACAACCCGTGGCCGCGCGGAATTTTTGAACATAGTCAGTTTTTCGGAGCCCCGCGCGATGTCGGGACGAACTCCGCACAATTCCGCATGGCTCCGGCGATCGAAGTGGGACCAGCCCCCTGACGCCGGACGGCTCAAGCGACCACGTTAGGTCGCGCTTATCGCATGGAGTTGCATGCTGGTGGGACAGGCCCTTTAAGAGGAGGCCTACAGGAGCGGGGATGCAGACCTCTACAGTCAGGCCAAATACAAGCTGAGAAGAGGAATCAGAGCTGCCAAGGAAAGGTAGAGTACCTTGTAGAGAAAGGTAGAGAAGTTGAGGAGCAAGTTCTCAGCTAGTGACTCTTCTTCAGTTTGGAAGGGCTTGCAAGAAATCATCAGCTACAAGAGGAAAGCCCCCCGCTCTTTGGACAATCGTCAGCTGACCAACAACCTGAATGAGTTCTACTGCAGGTTTGAAAATCAGAAAATCAGAACCCGATACCCCCTCCTCCCCTCCCCAACCAACACAGCCAGACCCCAGGCTGCAAAGACTGGACCCTTCTACACCCACCCCTCCCCATTCACCACTTCACACCTACTTAAAGCAAGACTAGTCTGAAAAGTCTGGGCCCTTTCCCACCCCAACCAACACTCCACACCCACTCACAGCCTGAACCCAGTCTGCAAAGACTGGACCTTTCTACACCCACTCCTCCCCAATCACCACTTCACACCTCCTTAAAGCAAGACTCTAGTCCAAAAAGACTGGACCCTTTCCCATCCACCCTCTCCAATCACCACTTCACACCCAATTACCCATCCCCTCTGCGCTGCACAACATCACTTCTCCATCATCAACAATAAAAATAGAGGAGGTGGAGATGCTGTTCAGAAGACAGAAGAGCTGGAAATCTTTCCCCCTCTACTATCAAGCTCTGTGCTAAACAACTGGCACCGGTCTACACAGGCATTTTTAACCAGTCCCTGCAAACATGTACTGTCCCTGCCTGCTTCAAAGTCTCCACTGTTGTGCCTGTACCCAAAAAGGCAAGGATTACTGGTCTTACTGACTACAGGCCTGTCGCACTGACTTATGTAGTCATGAAGACCCTTGAAAGGCTTGTTCTGGCCAAGCTGAAAAATATCACAAAACCCTGCTGGACCCTCTGCAATTTGCATATTGGGCCAATAGATCTGTGAATGACGCAGTCAACCTGGGCCTGCACTTCATCCTCCAGCACCTAGACCGCCAGGGGACCGATGCGAGGATTCTGTTTAGCTCTGCATTCAACAACATTGTGCCAGAGCTACTACACTCCAAACCTTCCGAGTTGACTGTGCCTGAACCCCTCTGTCGGTGGTTCACCAACTTCATCATTGTCACTTGCGGGCGGAGCACCAAGGAAAATTCCTTGTATGTGAATACTTGGCCAATAAACATATACATTCTTCTTCTTCATTGTCTTAAAAACTCAATATTCTCTTGCTAACTTGCTTTTTCAACTTTAAAATGATTATGTGGTTTCTTTAAATTTCTAAAGAGTATCAGAAATTTATTGTGAATTTTAACGGTTGACAGGTGTGCCTGATAGAATCATAGAAAATAGGTGCAGGAGTAGGCCATTCGGCCCTTTGAGCCTGCACCGCCATTCAATATGATCATGGCTGATCATCCAACTCAGTATCCTTCTCTCCATACCCCCTGATCCCTTTAGCCACAAGAGCCACATCTAACTCCCTCTTAAATATAGCCAATGAACTGGCCTCAACTACCTTCTGTGGCAGAGAATTCCACAGACTCACCACTCTCTGTGTGAAAAAAGATCTTCTCATCTCGGTCCTAAAAAACTTGCCCCTTATCCTTAAACTGTGACCCCTTGTTCTGGACCTCCCCAACATCGGGAACAATCTTCCTGCATCTAGCCTGTCCAATCCCTTAAGAATTTTGTGAGTTTCTCTATAAGACGCCCCCGCAATCTAAAAATGATGGAAAATGATGAAGTGTATTTGTGTTTTGCAGCATTTTGAGAGGATTTGATGAACTGGGCAGATGATAAGACAAATAATCTGTTGCCAAGACAAGTGGATGTTGTCAAGTGGTTGCTTTGAAGGCATCACAGCAATGATTGTGTCTCTTGCACATAAGTACGCTCTCTGTAACAAATAATGCAAGTTTGACAGCAGTAAAATATGTAATCTAAATCCTATTTTGCAAATGTAATTCCTTTTAAAATGTTGACTATGTGGAATGGAAAATAATATTCTTGCCATTAAAGCTTATGTTGAAACTTTAGCCAACTCTTCTACTTCAAAGGTTCAAAGGCATTTTATTGTCACGTGTACCAATTAAGGTACAGTGAAGTTCGATTTACCATACAGCCATACTAAAAAAAGCAACAAGACACACAACTACATAAAAGTTAACAAACATCCACCACAGTGGATTCCACATTCCTCACTGTGATGGAAGGCTATAAAGTCTAAACCTCTTCCTCTTTATTCTCCCGCGGTCGGGGCAGTCGAACCTCCCGCGTCGGGGCGATCAAAGCTCCCGTGATCGAGGCGGTCGAAGCTCCTGCATCTCGCAGTTCCCAAAGTCTGTCCCTAACCAGGGATCGCAAGCTCCACGATGTTAAGTCTGTAGGCTCCCGCGGTGGAGTTCCCGAAGTCGGTCTCCAGCAAAGGTCGCCAGCCTCTCGATGTTAGGCCGAAGTGCGGTTGGAGATACGATATGGAAAGAAATCGCATCTCTGTCGAGGTAAGGGATTAAAAAAAAGTTTCCCCTAAGCTCCCCCTCCCCACATAATACAAGCTAACGATACACTAAAAACATACATTGAACACATACTATAAAACAACAAACAAGGTAAAGGACAGACAGACTGTTGGCGAGTCAGCCATTGCACACGCCACCCAGTGGTTAAAATTAATTCCACTACATGGGTAATTCATCCATTATGACTTGGTGCCCGTGCATGCAAAAGCCAATCGCACCTAGTACCAGTCAATAATCATTGGCCAAAACCTCCTGTATTTTTGAATGATTTAAATGTTTCTTGCTGGATAATTCCTTGACAACGTTTCCCCATTGCAGACTTTGTGTCATAGAATCATTGAGTCATAGAGTCATACAGTGTGGAAACAGGCTCTTCGGCCCAACTTGTCCATGCCAACCAAAATGCTCCATCTATGCTCGTCCCACCAGCCCGTGCTTGGCCCATATCCCTCTAAACCTTTCCAACCCATTTACCTGTCCAAATGTCTCTTAAATGGTATGATCGATTATCTTCCTAAACATTTTTTTTTTAAACTTGACTCTCTGATCACAAACTTTATTTGGGATTATAAAACACATAGAATCTATAAACGACATCTATGTAAACCCAAAGAAACTGGCAGATTGGCTCTCCCCAATTTTTTATACTATTACTGGACAACGAATATTAAAAACATAATCTATTGGATGGACAACACATGCCAACAGGTAAAATGGTTAATAATGGAGTGAGAGGATTGTTCACCTTTTAATATAGTGATTCTACTCTCTCCAATAAATTTGAAGAAAACACTATATGAGAAAAATCCGATTATCCACAGTACCCTACGAATCTGGAAACAAGTGAAGTCAACCGTTAAACTGAGAAATTTATCTCTTCTCTCACCAATTGCCAACAACACTTCGCTCAAGCCGTCTATTTTAGACAAAACGTTCACACATTGGGAAAGATTAGGAATTAAAAAACTGGGAAATCCTTATGAGATGCGAACTCTTCTCTCATTTCAAGAATTACAGTCCAAATATCATCTGAAAGGTAGCCAATATTTTAGATACCCTCAAATACGAGACTATCTGAAATCATATACCCAAGACTATCAATCTATGTTGCCAGACACACTAGACAAATGTATGAATAAAAACTCGGATTTAAACAAGTTTATATCATATCTGTATAACACCCTTTTAAATATACAAACCCCTTCGTCAGAAGTAATTAGAAGAGCTTGGGAAGATGAGCTTGGCTTAAAAATGTTAAAAGACAGATGGGAGGAAAACCTTCTATATATAAACAACTGTTCTCTTAACATAGAAACATAGAAAAGTAGGTGCAGGAGTAGGCCATTCGGCCCTTCGAGCTTGCACCGCCATTCAATGTGATCATGGCTGATCATCCAACTCAGAATCCCGTACCTGCCTTCTCTCCATACCCCCTGATCCATTTAGCCACAAGTGCCACATCTAACGCCCTCTTAAATATAGCCAATGAACTGGCCTCAACTACCTTCTGTGACAGAGAATTCCTGAGACTCACCACTCTGTGTAAAGAATGTTTTCCTCAACTCGGTCCTAAAGGAATTCCCCCTTATCCTTAGACTGTGACCCCTTGTTCTGGACTCCCCCAACATCGGGAACAATCTTCCAGCATCTAGCTTGTCCAACCCCTTAAGAATTATGTAAGTTTCTATAAGATCCCCCCTCAATCTTCTAAATTCCAGCGAGTACAAGCCGAGTCTATCCAATCTTTCCTCATATGAAAGTCCTGACATCCCAGGAATCAGTCTGGTGAATCTTCTCTGTACCCCCTCTATGGCAAGGATGTCTTTCCTCAGATTTGGAGACCGAAACTGTACGCAATACTCCAGGTGTGGCCTCACCAAAACCCTGTACAACTGCAGTAGAACCTCCCTGCTCCTATACTCCAATCCTTTCGCTATGAATGCCAACATACCATTCGCTTTCTTCACTGCCTGCTGCACCTGCATGCCTACTTTCAATGAGTGGTGTACCATGACTCGTCTCGTTGCATCTCCCCTTTTCCTAATCTGCCACCATTCAGATAATAGTCTACCCTCATGTTTTTGCCACCAAAATGGATAACCTCACATTTATCCACATTATACTGCATCTGCCATGCATCTGCCCATTCACTCAGCCTATCCAAATCACCCTGCAGCCTCATTCTATGTTAGGCATTCATTAAATCAATTCAAAATACTGAACACTATTATTCAAAGTCTAAACTAAATAAGATATTACCAAATGTATCTCCTATTTATGATAAATGTCTCCTTCAGGAAGCAAACCCATTCCTTTGCCTCTTGTATAAAGTTACATAATTTCCGGAGAGGAAGTTTTTGAATTTTTTTCAAAAACACTATAAATAAAATTGGATCCCGACATGGACCTGATCACTCTAGGTCCTTCTAAAGCCTGTTCTGAGCTATCACCATTTCAAAGATGTTTCCTCAATTATGGCCTGATAACGACGAAAAAACAAATACTTACATTTTGGAAACATACATCAGTCCCTACTCTTAAGATGTGGATTATATCTGAGACGCTACATCTTGAAAATATTAGACTTGTCTTGGCAGAAAAACCAGATCATTTTTCCAAGACATGGCCACCCTTCACTGATTTCTTACAAGGATAGTATTGCGCAACACAACTTTGGATTTAAATCTAACTATGGGATGGGTGAGATGGGTGGGGAGGGATGAGCGGCAGGTATACCACCACTTTTTTTCTCTTTTTCGTTTTGTCCTTTGGCTACACTACTTTGGTAGTCTAGGGGTCCTATCTTTGCACATCTCACTCTTTCTCTTTCTTGCTTTTTCTCCATCTTTTCTTCTAATTCAAAGCTAAAAAGTAAAAATTGAAGCTGTCCAAAAACTGTATAATTGTATATGCCGTTGGTTCTACTCCTGTACATTTGCTTCTAATAAATAACATTTTTTTTAAATGCTATGACCGAACCTGCCACACATGATGGCAAAGGCACGGTTTGGTTTCCAATTGAGATTTCCTCTGAATTTCCACCAAAAACAAATCTTATAGAGCAGGCGCAGCTCATTGAAACTGAAGATACTGCAACAGGTCAATCAGCTTCAACGGATACTGCAACAGGTCAACATTTCCCATGAGACATACGTGTCCAAAATGTGGACTTGGTTTCTCTCCATTGATACTGTTTGTTTTGCTGAACCCTACCAATGCTCTTTGTTTATGTGCCAGATTTCCAGCATCTACTATTTTCTACCACAATTAATTGTGTTAAAGCTAAATATCATTATCATGTTTCTACTCTATTGAGAAAAGATTTTCATTGACTTCCAAGGATTTGTCCGAGTTGGCGCAAACACATCAGACATTTATTAGGGTTGGGCATCAGTAACACTTTACCTGAGACGATGCCGGCTAGAATGAAAGTGGAATTAGTTTTGCACTCTGGCTGATTTCCCATATACATGTAGATGCATTGAACCTACTGACTCCCACAGCTATCTAGACTATACATCTCCGGTAATTGGTCAGTGGGGGAGCTGCGAGCCGGCAGCCCTGCCAGCAGCGTGTTAGTTTTTTCTACTTTTTTTGTTTTTTTCGTGTGTCTTAATGTGTGTTTTTAACGTCTCTCTGTGTGTCTTGTGTGGAGTGTGGTGTGGGGGGGTAAGGGGGAAACCGCTTTGGTCACCTCCTCCACGGAGAGGTGACTTTTTCCACAGAGGATCGATGCGGCCTTTCCCGGAGGCGCGAGCGGGGCTTCAGCAGCGCGCGCAGCGAGGACTCTTTCATCGCGGAGCGGGTGAGCCCTCGCCGGGTGTCACCGGAGAAAAGCGTTCTGTTCGCTGGTCCGTGGCAGCCTGAAGCCGTGGTCTGCAGAGCTCCAGCTGGAGCTGCGTCCAGAGCCTGGGATCCCTCGTTGGGGACCCGGGAAGAGAAGAGCTCTGACCGCTGGATCGCGGCCAACTTCTACTGCAGGCATGGCGTGGACTTACCATCCTGAGCAGGGTCCCTCGCCAGGGACCCCTGGAGAGGAGCTCCGATCACTGGCCCTGCGGTCTGCGGAGCTTCTGGCTGCGACGTGGCGGGGACTTTAGATTTTGGACTGCCGGCCTACAGCCTACACCAACCTGAAGCCACGGTCTCCGGTGGGGAGGCACCGATTCAGCGGTGACTGCGAAAGGTTGAGGTCCCAACCATGGGGGAAAATGGAGGAGGGCTGGCCAATTTATGTGCCTTCCAGCACAGTGACGAATGCAGTGGTGGATGTTTGTGTTACATTTTTATTGTGTATTGTGTGTTCTTTTTATTTTTGTACCGCTGCTGGCAAATTCATTTCACTTGCATTTTATGTGCAAGTGACGAATAAAACTTGACTTGACTTCCCATTCTGCCTCCTGCAAAGACTCTATCCCCACTCCCCATTCGTCCGTCTATGCCGTCCAAGATGAGGTGTTCCTTACCAGGACATCCAATATGTCCTCATTCTTTAGGGAACAGGGGCTCCCCTCTTACATCATAGATGAGGCCCTCACATGGGGCTCCTCGGTGCCCCACAGCTCTGCTTTTGCTCACCCTCCCCCAATCGCAAAAGGGACAGAGTCCCCCTAGTCCTCACATTTCACCCCATCAGCCATCACATACAGCACATAATCCTCCAACATTATTGCCACCTCCAACTGGATCCCACCACTAGCCACATCTTCCCTTCTCCAAACTTTTGCGCTTTCCACAGAGACTGTTCCCTCTGCAACTCCCTGGTAACACATCCTTTCCCATCCAAACTCCCCCCATCCCAGGTATCTTCCCCTGCAACCGCAGAAGATGCAACACCTGTCCCTATATCTCCCCTCTTGACTCTGTCCAAGGACGCAGATAGTAATTTCAGGTGAGGCAGAGGTTCACTTGCACCTCCTCCAACCTCATCTACTGTATCTGCTGTTCCAGGTGTGGACTCCTAAATATCAGCAAGACCAAGTGCAGGCTTGTCGATCGTTTCGCTGACACTTGCACTCAGCCTGCCTAGGCTTATGAGATCTTCCGGTTGCGAAACACTTTAACTTCCCCTCCCATTCCCACACTGACCTTACTGGCCTGGGCCTCCTCCACTGTCAGTGAGGTCCAATGCAAATTGAAGGAACAGCACCTCATATTTCGCTTGGACTTCTTACAATCCAGTGGCTGATTGTAAGCGACTGATCATCCCCAATCAGTACCCCGTTCCTGCTTTCTCCCCATATCCCCTGACTCTGCTATCTTTAAGAGCCCTATCTAGCTCTCTCTTGAAAGTATCCAGAGAACTGGCCTCCACTGCCCTCTGAGGCAGAGAATTCCACACATTCACCACTCTCTGTGAGAAAAAGTGTTTCCTCATCTCCGTTCTAAATGGCTTACCCCTTATTCCTAAACTGTGGCCCCTGGTTCTGGACTCCCCCAACATCGGGAACATGTTTCCTGACTCTAGCATGTCCAAACCATATTATATGTTTCAATAAGATCCCTTCCCATCCTCTAAACTAGAGTGTACAAGCCCAGCCACTCCATTCTCTCAGCATATGACAGTCCCACCATCCCGGGAATTAACCTTGTAAACCTACGCTGCACTCCCTCAATAGCAAGAATGTCCTTCCTCACATTTGGAGACAAAAACTGCACATAATACTCCAGGTGTGGTCTCACTAGGGCCCTGTACAACTGCAGAAGGACCTCTTTGCTCCTATACTAATCTCCTCTTGTTATGAAGGCCAACATGCCGTTTCCCAGGTGCATCAATCAACTACAGTGTATCCCACTCGATCAAGGTGAAGCTAGTGTGTAATACAAGAGGATGCAATATGTGCAAGATTAAGGGTCATTGGAGACATGCTGAACTAATTTGGTCTTCTGAGGAAGTCGAGGATGTGTGCTTACTTAACCATTGTTTCGATGTGGTTGATCTACAAACAGATTGGTGGTGATAATTACACCTCAGAGCTTGAAACTTGATTATCTCCACATTATCTCCATTGATGCTGATTGCGGCGTAGATAGCAAAAGTCAATAACTAGCTCCTTCATCTTGCTGACATTGAGTGAGAGGTTGATGTCCTCACACCATGATATTTCCTTTTCTCTGTTCCCTTTCTCCAGAGGTACTGCCTGACCCGCTGTTTTACTCCAGCATTTTCTGTCCTTCACCATGTTATTAAGTTCTCTATCTCTTTCCTGCACTCCAGCTCGTCACTGTTCAACATCTGACCCACCATCGTGGTATCATCTACAAACTTGTAAGTGAGGTTCGAGCAGAATCTAACCACGCAGTCAGAAGTGTATAGACAGTCCCAGACTGAGAATGTATTCTTTCAGCACACCACTGCTGCCAACTATCATGGAGCATGTTTTGTTGCCTACCCTCATTAATAGTAAGATTAAACGAGAACTTACCAGTTTGAAGTTTGATCTTTATTTTATGAGGAGTTACGATGAGGGATTACGTGAAGACCCCGCCAGCACGCATGCGCGACATTCTTCAAAGCAGTGGTGTGAAATCACAGACAGTCACAATGACTAATATAGTAAGATAAGAGAGAACTTTCATACCAGGTGATCTTTATAGTAGAGGGTTGGGAGCGGAGGGCACGTAATCCCTCATCGTAACTCCTCATAAAATAAAGATCAAACTTCAAACTGGTAAGTTCTCGTTTAATCTTACTATTTTACTTCGGAGTCACGTGAGTGACTACGTGAAGAATTCAAAGCTCTGTGATTTCATGCCCTGGAAAACTCCATGCTCACACACCGCTATGCTGGGATAAGAGGATGAACGTAATTCAGACATAACACTGGCTGAAAAACAAAGAAGGTATTTAATCATACCTAAAATGATATGCCCCACATTGGGTAAATCATGTAACAGAAACTTAACATATTCCCCTGCAACGTCTCAGGAGCGGCCACGGGTTATAAAATAAGTGCTGAAAAGTCCGTTCACTGCTCCAACCCGCTGTAGCAAGGATGTGGTCCATAGGAACTCCCATCATCCTAGCCGCTGACGTGGATGCAGCCTTAGCTTATAAGACTGGACCCGTTGTGCTGTTACAAGTGCCATAAACATAACCATATTATATGTAGTTATCCAGAGAGAGCCCCGATATTGGTGTCCATCCTCGAAGCATAGTAAATTCTATGCCTAAGTCCCATGTATGGGTGTATCTGGCCTAGGGGAAAGAGAATTAATACCCCTCATCAGATTGATACTAGAGGGTGTGATCCTATACGCTGGTGATCACCCCCTCAGTCCAGGTTGGTAGGTAGGGCACTCCTGCAAATTTAATGGTACTGTAGCTCAAACCTTCATGGAATGAAGGGTGGCCAGAACTCCTGCAATCCAGTGATGGTGACCGAGTCATATGAAGTGTTTGTTCTGAAGAAGAAAACACTCCCATCTGCTGACATATGTCAGTGCTGTCCCTGGTGGATTCCCTGCACGACGAAGTGATGACATAGATCGTCCTGTCGGAGTATCCGAAGTCCAGAAATGGCCTGTTCAGAAACAGCATCAATAGGTTAATGCGATCATGGCACGGATGACTTACCTGTCACAGGGTGTGCCAACAGGCCCGGCCGTTTGAGGATCCGAAAGCAGTGTTCTGCGGCCATCTTTGTACTGCTGGGGACCATGGTTGGGTAGGCCAGTCGGGAAACCCGAAATACCCGTTGCGGAGTCTATTAAATTTTTGTAAGACCCGACTGATGAGGCAGAAGGGGGGAAATGCATAGCAAACAATCCCCCCAATGCAGCGAGAAACATCCATCGCTGCTGGCCCCGGTCCCGATCCAACATCCATTCAATGTTGTCGTTGAATTGCGTGACCTGGTGTTCACCACCGTATTTAGTTTACCTGAGAGGTAAGTGGCTGAGATCCAAATCTCTCTATCCAGACACCAGTGCCAGTTGTAAAAAGGCAATTCATCACATTATATCGATTTTATTCCACACAAAAGATTAATATAGGCCACCACTGTGGTATTATAATTTGTAACCATACATGCAACTGGTGCATATCTAAGCAGTAGGTCCCGGGGTCCATGAATGCTTCCAGTATTTCTAGATAATTAAACCCAAGTGCTCCCAACAGTGCATTCCATCTGCCACCACAAACAGTGGTGGTATTAGCTGCTCCCCACCTTTAACACTGGCATCAGTCTGTAATGTAACCGAGGGATTTATGATAGTGATGGATTTGGAACAGAATTGAGCATTTCCCATCCACCAATTTAATTCAACTCTTGCCTTTTCTATTAACTTCATAGGCCTGTCGAAATGGTATGACTTTTGAGAGCTATAATTTTAGCTCTTTGTAGGTTTTGATAATGTAGTGGTCCGAATTGCGCTGCGGGAAAAGCAGCCACTATCTTCCCAATTACCATGGCCACCTACCGTATGGATGGATCCCTGATGCCAGTAAGGCTTCTGCAAGCTTCTATCAAGTCCACCACCTTGTTCGGTGGTAAGGTGGTAGACATTTGCACCGAGTCAATGGTGAACCCCAAGTAATCCATGGTAGTAGAGGGTTCCAACTTTGATTTATCTGGATGTATGATGAACCCCAGCTTTTGAAAGAGATGTTTTTTGGCTAGAACTGTCAATGTAGCCGTTTCCAAATTCTCCCCGACAATGAGGATATCATCAAGATAGGCCATAACAATATGATTTTGTTTCCTTAAATAGGCCAAAGCTGGTTCCAATAATTTGGTGAACAGCTTGGGTGCTGATGATAACCCATTGGGTAAGGCTATATATAGTGCCATAATTGTCCCATCCAGATAAATTTAAGGTATTTCCTATGATCCTTGTGTATTGGTACTGAATAGTATGCATCTTTGAGGTCAATGCATGCCATGTAGTACCCATAGCTATTAGCTATCTGCTGTGTCGAAAGTGTCCATTTTGAAATGAACATACTGAACAGAAGTATTCAGTTCGGTCAGGTCTATGATTATGCAGCATCCGCCATCTTTTTATTTTTGGTAAATATATTAGATACGAACTCCTGTGATTCTCTCAATTACCCCTTTGCTAATTAGTCTCAATAGTTCAGCATGGCCCGCCGTTCTTTCTTTGTGAAAGTATAAACTTTCGGCTAGGCGTATGCTGGACCGGGGTAGGGAGTTCGTAGATGAATTCAATTTTATAGCCCTGAATACTTACGAGTATGTAAGGATCAGAGGTAAAAGTGCAACCGGCCTCCCCCACAAGATGAATTTTAGACATATGATGTTCCTGGGGGAGGCAGACCCACCTACCTCCAAGGTATTGCCGGTGTTGCGGCCAATACCACCGTTATTTCTTCTGTTGAGTTGCTGCGTTGTAGGGGTGACGCATTTTCCAAGAAAGCCGGGCTGGGCCATGGCCTAAAAAGGCTGTTGTGCAGGTGGGCCAGCCTTCGAGCTTTCACCACCGGACGATCTGTAGTGATATCTCTGTCCGGTGGGTGTGTAGGGGTGCTGTTGCTGTTGGTAGCTCTTTGTCCAGGTCTTTCACCTATTTGGGGAGCTCCGCACAGCAGATTTGGTGGTTGAGCGTACCTGGTTTGCATAACCCCGCAATTTGGGGTTGAGTTGCTCTTCCTGTAGTTATTATCTCAAACTGTGTTACACAGTAAGGCCAGAGCATCCTGTTCTACCGGTAGTTCTATACCCACCGCAGTACTGGCACTGCCGAAATTCCGGCGGTCAAAAGCTTCAGGATCCCCTGAAGTTTGGCTCCTGCCCTCTAATCGTAGGGCTCATGATCCCCCAAATAGGGTATTCCCCGCGGGAACAATCAGCGAGTTACAATTATCAGGAGCAAGATACTTATCAGCTGTAGCATTGATGGCTTGCTCCTGAAGCTGGTTTGTAGTCATATAATTGAATTAGCTGCCAGCTTAGGGTGGATAGGTAACCTTTTTTAGAAGGAACTGCATGTTACTTACCATATCCAGAAACTCTTCACTGCACCCCTGACACTGTTGGTTTGTTCAGCCAACTCCCCCTCTTCAGGGTCAGCCCAGTTCTGACCCCCAATGCTCCCCTGCGAAGAGGGTGAGACATTTAGGCAGTCCATAATAGGATCCTGCCGTGGGCCTGCGAAAAGGCCCACCGTGACCCTGCCCCTGCTAAAGCAGGTCACGCTGGAGCAATTGCTCCACCATCCGTTCCATGCGGGTAAGACGACCTCCGTCGCTAACAGCGAACGGGGTGTCCTCGGGACTGGACCCAGCTGAGTCGGCAGTCCCGATCGGCTTCCGGGTGGATTTACCGCCTGTCCGTGGCGAACCAGCGGCCCTCCCGGGCGGAAGTCGGGAGCTGCAGGTCACACCTGCAGCTTGGAGAAAAAACGGGTGGATTTACCGCCTGTCCGTGGCGAACCAGCAGCCCTCCCGGGCGGAATTCGGGAGCTGCAGGTCGCACACCTGCAGCTCGCAGAAAAAACGTGTGGTTTTACCGCCTGTCCGTGGCGAACCAGCGGCCCTCCTGGGCGGAATTCGGGAGCTGCAGGTCGCACCTGCAGCTTGGAGAAAAAACGGCACGCTGCTGGCTGCTCTCTATAGCAGCAGCTCTAGCCGCTACTCTCGCCGCGCTCACCACTCTGGTGAGTCTTACCGTTCCGCTGGAGGAGCCCCGCTCCTCCCGACTGTCGCTTCCGCATGCGAACGACGATATGTCGCGCATGCGTGCTGGCGGGGTCTTCACGTAGTCACTCACGTGACTCCGAAGTAAAATTGTTGTCTATAGGTCAGGAAGATGAGGATCCAGCGGTAGAGGGGGATGGTAACTCATATTCCTGGAGTTTGATTGGGATTAGAGTGTTGAAGGCGGAGCTATAGTCAATAAATAGGTTTGATCCAGATGTCCTCGTTATCCAGATGTTTCATCGATGTGTGTAGGGGCAGAGAGATGATGCCTGCCATGAATCCGTTGCACGAGTAGGAGAATTGCCGTGGACCAAGGCTATCTTGCACAGCCGCTTGAAGAACTTCATGTTGGTGAATGTTAGAGCATTTAGACAGTCGTCATTAAGGCAGGTTACCTAACTTTTCTTTGACACTGGGATGATAGTGGTCTTTTTAAAGCAGGTGGGGACCTCAGAATGAAATAGGGAGATGTTAAAGATATCCATTTCCTGCCAGCTTGTTCATCCTACCATCTGTTCCTGTGGTTTATCGTGGGTTCATCCTCAGGAAGGCCCAAATGACATCTGCAACAGTGACTGCAGGTGTAGGTGAACTTGAGGCTGTCAGGACAGATGCCTCATTCCATCAATCTTTTATTCGCAGTGAGCATGGAATGCATTGAGCTCATCAGGGAGGAAGGCAGTGATGCCAGTGATACTCCATATTGCAGTCCAATATAGCATACAAGCCTTAATTAAATAATAGGTGCCTGTGCAGTTACCCCAGGACACTTGCTTGGTCCACAATTGCCTCTTGACATCTTTGAGGGCTTTATGAAGACGGTGCATTGATTTGTTGTACTGCTCTCGATCATTTGTCTTTAATGCTGAAGACATGGAGTTCACCCAGCAGTGGACCACACAGTTCATCCATGGTTTCCGGGTATAATGTGGTGAATTAAATGGGGAGAGAGAATTATAATTTAAGAGAGAAGTATAGAACAAGATAAGATAAATATAAATAAATGTAAATACAACCCAGTAGTATGAAGTGTTAAAGAAGGAACTGCAGATGCTGGAGAATCGAGGGTTACACAAAAAGCTGGAGAAACTCAGCGGGTGTAGCAGCATCTAAGGAGCTGAAGAAGGGTCTCGACCCGAAACGTCGCCTATCTCCTTCGCTCCTTAGATGCTGCTGCACCCGCTGAGTTTCTCCAGCTTTTTGTGCAACCCCCAGTAGTATGAATATTGATTTCTCAAACTTCAAGTAACCTTTTGCATCCCCTCTCACTATTTGCAACTCGTTTTCACCGAGCCCGCGGCTAACAATGGCCTGTTTCCTTTATCATCATTATTTTTTGCATATCGTTCATTCATTTGTTCTCTATTTCTATCTACATCACCATTTATATCTCTCATTTCCCTTTCATTTACTACTACTTTTCTCCAGAGATGCCGTCTGACCCGCTGAGTTACTCCAGCCTTTTGTGTCTATCTTCATTCAAAATTAAAATGTAGTTTAGTTATTAAGAATAATGCTTAAGAACTTTATTTCCTTTTTCAAAAATGAAGTGATAAATTATGGATGAAAATTATGCAAAGATACCCTGGGCATAATTTTTATTTTTATAATTATTGGTAAACATCTAATTATTAATGGGATTCTTCTTCTTATCGAATCCACACACAAGATTAGAAGTTCTCGGCATCTGCATACAATGGTGTCTGTCTTGTTGCTTCTTGCGCTTCTTGTGCGTGGTGGTGGAAAGATTGGTGACAACAGGGTCGCAACGTGAACGCTCTTTCCTTGACCCTATTAATGGGCTGTTTCCAACACTTATTTCAGGAACTATTGTTCAAAGGTTCAAAGGTCACAGATACCGATTAAGATACAGTGAAATTCGATATACCATGCAGCCATATTAAAAAAAGGCAACAACACACACAACTACAGACAGTAAAAGTTAAAAGAAACATCCACCACAGTGGATTCCACATATTCCTCACTGTGAAGGAAGGCAATAGAGTCTAAACTGGTTCTCTTTATTCTCCCGTGGTCGTAGTAGCAGACCCAGCCACAGATGGGACGATCGAAGCACCCACAGCCGGCGGTCAAAGCTCCCGCGTCGGGGCGATCGAAGCTCCCACGTCGGGGCGGTGGAAGCTCCTGCGGCTAGAGCTCCCGTAGTCGGTCTCTAACCAGGGACAGTGAGCTCCACCATGTTAAAGCCCGCAGGCTCCCACGGTTGGAGCTCCAAGGTCAATCCCCGACAGGGATCACCAGCTCTGCGATGTCACGTCCTGTGCACTTGAAGCTCCCGAAGTCGGTCTACAGCAAAGGCCGCCAGCTCTCCGATATTAGGCTGCAGTGCGGACGGAGACGCGGTACGGAACAAAATCACATCTCTGTCGAGGTAAGAGATTAAAAAAATGTTTTCCCCACCACAAAACAAGCTGAAGAATGCTAAAGCATACATTTTACTTCGGGGTGACGTGAGTGATTCTGTGAAGAACCCCGCCAGCCCGCATGCACGTCATTACGTCTTTTCGCATGGCTCAGCGACTGACTGGCAGGCGCGGCGGTCCTGCCAGCGGTAAGTTTAAACATACAGGTAAGTTTTGTATTTCTTACCAGGTTCTATTTTTTCTTGCAGGAACCTCTTCTTACAGAGGATTCCTGCTGGATATTGTCGCGAAACCCGGCGAGCCGCAGGGAAGCCGGCTTGGGCTGTGGGGAGACTCTGGTCTGGACCGCGGAATCGGGGGTAGCTGGCGGACGTCGGGTTCGCGAATCCAGTCGCTGACAAAGTGGTCCGCGGCTTCCAGACCGCTGTGGTTCCCGTGGCGGGGTAAATCCAGAAGGAAGGCGGGATCAGCACCAGAGTCGCTGACAGTACAGTCAGCGACTCCCACGCCGCTGTGGTGCCCAGGACATGGAGTATAACCAACAATAAAGCAGTCAGGCCTATGGACTGAGACGAGTCGGACCGGGAGGGTTCCCCTCCGGTGATGAATAGCATATTTGGTCTAAACTGGATGGAGCTCCTAATGGAGAGGATGCTCCACCAAGATACACTCCATAAGGAGGAGTTGTGTCAGCGCTGGCCTCTTAGAGATCCCGCGCCAGCGACACCTATTCAGGGCTGCTTAATTGGACGGTTGTCCAGGATGGAGCTCCTAATGGAGAGGATGCTCCACCAAGATCCACTCCAACAGGAGGAGTTGTGTCAGCACCGGCCTCTTTGAGAGCCCGCGCCAGCGACACCTATTCAGGGCTGCTTAATTGGATGGTTGTCCAGGATGGAGCTCCTAATGGAGAGGATGCTCCACCAAGATACACTCCAACAGGAGGAGTTGTGTCAGCACCGGCCTCTTTGAGAGCCCGCACCAGCGGCACCTGTCTCGGGGCTGCTTAATGTCTCTCTCTTGGAAGAGGAGAGCATGCGGAGTAAGTATTATTCTGCCGCCGAGTCAATACTCGGGAATATGTTCCATTTTTTTATTTTTTTTAAATATTTTTATTAGAAGCAATGCATATTGCCAATGATATAACAGTTATTCAAATACTCATTTAACTTGTTTCAAAAGTTATACAAATATTATGAAATGATTTATATAAGCTTCTATTTTTTTTTAGAAAGTAAAGAAGTAAAAGAATTGGTGTATAATCAATGAAGATGGTGATTAAATAATATTGATTATGATTATATAAGAAAAATAAAAATAAAATAAAAATTAAAATTAAAAAAAATTAAAAAAACAATAAAAATAAAAATAAAAAATAAGACAAGCAAACAATTATTATATAATAAAAAAAATGTTAAGTATACATCTTAACAATGAATGGAACAATTACACATAACAATATCTATAGAGACGTGTATACAAATCTCAGAATAGATCTTTTCATCTAATCCTACAACCGGGTATTTATTGAGTTACAATGCTGAGCTCAGCTACCCCTTCAGGTAGTTAGCGAACGGAGACCATATTTGTTCAAAAAGTTCATATTTGTCCATTAGGACAAACCTGATTCCCTGCAGATGCAGCGTCCCCGACATTTCCACTGTCCACATTTTAATTGTGGGGATAATGGTCCCTTCCAGAATTTTAATATTATTTTTTTTCCAATTATCAAACAGTAATCAAGAAAATTTATTTGATTTACTGTTAATATTATGAAACTCCTAATATTATTAGCTTTGGGTCAGGATCCAATTTAATTTTAAGAACTACAGAAATGATTTTAAAAATATCAGTCCAATAACTATTAAGTTTTATACATGTTACAAAACTATGCGTTAAATTAGCTTCTGAATTCTGACATTTATCGCAAATAGAGGAGATGTTAGGCAAAATTCTATTTAATTTCGTATTTGAATAATGTAATCTATGTAATACTTTGAATTGTATCAAGGTATGTCTGGCAGTTAATGAACAATGGTGTATACGTTGTAGACTTTCTTCCCAAGTGTCTTTCATTATAGATAAGCCTGTTTCATTTTCCCATATTTGTCGGTATGATTCTGTTGTTGGGATTTCCCTATCCAAAAGAGTATTATATATATATGCTATTAGTTTTTCTGTATTTGGGTGCTTGTTAAGCAATTCATTCAGTAATCCTAGTTCTCTATTTTTATAGTCTTGCATGTTTGACTTAATATAGTCTCTAATTTGTAAATACTTAAACAAGTTATTTGGATGCAATCCATAGATATCTTTTAACTCTTGAAATGAGAGAAATGTCCCTTTCCTGTAAAGGTGTTCTATCCTTATAATTCCTAAATGTTTCCATTGTCTAAACCCCTTATCCAATATAGAAGTTTTAAATGAAGGATTATTCATAATTGGTAAACAAAGCGACATATTATCCAAATGTAGTCTTAACTATTTGTTTCCAAATACGTCTATTGCTATAGATTATAGGATTTTCCCTATAAATTGTTTTTTGTACCTCCCTTGGAGCAAGGAGAATCAAACTTGTATCGAAAGGTAAACAGTCTTCCTTTTCCATCTTTAGCCAAGCTGGTTCCTGATCCATATTTACCAACCAAAAATTCATATTCTTAATCTGAACCGCCCAGAAATAATATAAGAAATTAGGTAGTGCTAATCCTCCATTTATCTTAGATTTACATAAATGTTTTTTACTTATTCTGTGACTTTTATAATCCCAAATAAAGCTATTAACAATAGAATCAATTAAAAAAAGTTTTAGGGAGGTATTGAGGGATAGCTTGAAATAAATATAATAGTTGTGGTAAAAACATCATTTTTATAGCATTTATTCTGCCGATCATTGATATTGGTAGTGTTTTCCAGTATAGAATATTATTTTTTAGTTTATTCAATGATTGGGGATAATTTGATTTGAATAGAGAATTGTAAGATTTAGATACATTAATTCCTCGATATTTAATTTTGTCCATAACTATTTTAAATGGAATTTTTTGTAGTATATTTGATTTTATTCCATTCTGGTACAGGTCTGTTGGAGGGGCCATATCAGCGCAGGTATCTTCAGGGGCCTGAGCCAGCACCTGGTCAGGGCTGCCTACGAATCTCCCTCTCTGTGGAGGGGAGTGCGAGTGGTCAGTGTGTAACTGACTTCAAATTCTAAAGTATGTCCGTGGAACATACTGGAGCACATGCGCATGGCTTCAAGGGAATCCTCGCAGACGAAGGTTTTGCTGCCAGAAGAGTTGGTTACCAGCCGTTGGAAGAATACCCGGAAGGGACCAGAGTTACCCTCACAGTACAAGTGCCGGCAGTGAACAGCGCTATAGCCACTGAATCAGGTAAGACCTATTCAACAGGCAAAACCTGGATGAGGAAGCAAAAGCTGTCGGACCAATCATGGTACCAACGACGAGCAAAGCTTCATCGGTTCGGCGACAACATACTCCACGCCTCCATCGGCAATAAGCGGTTCACTGAAGCAATGGCAGCATAAAAACTGGGAAGAGGTACCATGCACCCTACCAGTCCTACTCTATAACCAGGCAGGTAGGTGGGTCCGGCACTTCCAAAACATGGGGTAAGTGGACCACTTACAGGTTGGTAATTTTTACACTTGTTTGTACAACACACAAATGATTAAGGCATTGTCACCTAACCATGTAGAACTGCACAATACTAACATTCCAAACAGGTTTGGCATTAGGGCCAGTATTGTCTTTAGAGGCAGGCTCAGTATTATGGCCAGGATCGCCTTCGAGACAGGATCAAAATATGGCCAGTTGTTTTTCACGGCAGGCTTAGAATTATGGCCAGAGTTGCCTTCAGAGGCAGGTTCAGATTTATGAGGTAGGCTCATTATTATGGCCAGGATTGTCTTCCAAGACAGGCTCGGAAATCAGGCCAGATAGGCACGGAATGATGGCGGATGTGGCCGTTCATTGTTATAGATGGAGAAGGTTGTGTAACTCGTACGTGCAGTATAACCCTTTCCGAATAGGAAACTTCGTTGCTGACTATCAACTGATTTTCATAATGATCTCAAAGACACATTCTATTCAGTTCCCATTTACAGGGATCACCGGAGACATTTGAAATTATCAGGAGGAGACATTAATAACAGTAATGATAACAGTAAAACATTGTAAAATGGGGTAAATTATTTACCCAGGTATTTACCAAATTACAAAAATCGGTGCTTGGACTACTCAGTTAAAAAAAACGTGTTATGTCTAGTCCGGATGATATTCTAACACTCTATTTTGCAAAAATCAATAGTTTCAGCCTCAAGCTATATTTGAGAAATTGGGTCCCTCATTCATCCAGTTAAATTTAAGTAGTTACCAATAGACTTCTTGTTCATTGGGATTTACCTTCAACTATTAATTAGCCCATGACTCCGCCTTGGGGCAACTCGATTCATCAAGAGTAATTGGCAATATAGTAGCTGTGTTGAGCTGTGAAAGCAGCAACCTCTCAAGTGTCGTCTAGGTCATTGTTAAAGACCTATGCTATTACCAGCTGAAGCTACTAAAGTCACAATGATGGACAAACACTATTCAGCATTGCTTCAGTAGTTTGGTCAGTAAAATTTCAGGTATATTGCAAACTGATGCTAAGTGCTCTAAGGTGGAAAATTGCGAATGTCATCTCTAGTTCGGAGGTGGAGGAGATTTATATCAGTTGCCAATTCTTCAGTTATTGCTATCAACTATCTATACACCCTAGGTGAATTCTATGGGTAAAGGGTTATGGAGCGAATATGCATAATCTGCATGCTCAACTTCAAGTTGATACACGATGGTGGTGGCATATGTTAGTCACATGGGTGCAATCAAGTAAAAGGATCCTGTAATAATTTCCATAATCTCATTTGCCACTGGTGTATCATCAAATACAGATCAATGACAACACAGAATGAGAGTTGGATCACAATGTATTTAGGAAATTATGGTTCAATGGAACACCGAATATCGATATGATGTTTTCATGCTTATTCACCGGCTGCAAAAATATGTGGCATAACAGTGACGAGAGATACATTATCGCTCAAAGGAAGAGGAATGTTCTTTATGTCTTCCTCCATTTTGCCCCATCAGTCGGATCTTGAAATAAAGTCAGCAAGATCCCGCTTTAGGCTTTCATACTGTCTGACTGGACTATGCAACCATGATTCCTGCTTTGTCAGGAATATTAACACAACCTTATACGGTTATTCTAAACGTGAAGCTTTGCTGGTCAGCCTGTGGCTCGGGAAACCAGTCTCTGCATGATAAAATCAATTTATTATTTTGCAGATTCTGAGTAAACTGCTCCTACGGCTCGGGTTGTCACACCGATCCATGTATGAGCTCACTGCAGAGGGCAGGGATTGCATCCCAAAAAAAAGCAATACAGTTCTTCTTCAGGAGATGGGAAGAGCTTTGTTTAATGCTAATGTTAGCTGTGAGGAGGATGCTAGGAGGCTGCAAGGTGACTTGGATAGGTTGGGTGAGTGGGCAAATGCATGGCAGATGCAGTATAATGTGGATAAATGTGAGGTTATCCACTTTGGTGGCAAAAACAGGAGGGTAGATTATTATCTGAATGGTGGCCGATTAGGGAAAGGGGAGATGTAAAGAGACCTGGGTGTCATGGTACACCAGTCATTGAAAATAGGCATGCAGGTGCAGCAGGCTGTGAAGAAAGCGAATGGTATGTTGGCATGCACAGCAAAAGGATTTGAGTACAAGTGCAGGGAGGTTCTACTGCAGTTGTACAGGGTCCTGGTGAGGCCAAACCTGGAGTATTGCATACAGTTTTGGTCTCCTAATCTGAGGAAAGACATTCTTGCCATAGAGGGAGTACAGAGAAGGTTCACCAGACTGATCCCTGGGATGGCAGGGCTTCCTTATGAAGAAAGACTGGATAGACTTGGCTTGTACTCGCTGGAATTTAGAAGATTGAGGGGGGATGTCATAGACGCTTACAAAATTCTTAAGGGGTTGGACAGCCTAGATGCAGGAAGATTGTTCCCGATGTTGCGGAACTCCAGAACAAGGGGTCACAGTTTAAGGATAAGGGGGAAGTCTTTTAGGACCGAGATGAGAAGATCTTTTTTCACACAGAGAGTGGTGAGTCTGTGGAATTCTCTGCAACAGAAGGTAGTTGAGGCCAGTTCATTGGCTATATTTAAGAGGGAGCTTGGTGTGGCCCTTGTGGCTAAAGGGATCAGGGGGTATGAAGAGAAGGCGGGTACAGGATACCGAATTGGATGATCAGCCATGATCATATTGAATGGCGGTGCAGGCTCGACGGGCCGAATGGCCTACTCCTGTACCTATTTTCTATGATTCTATGATTCTATGATCCCCAGGCGGTGAAACGGGGTTTGGTTTATATAGGAGTAGATACTGATTAAATCACTCCACCAGGGCTGCTACAACATCAGCAGCAAGGGTTATTTACATTCTGCTGGACCATATCCTAGTGGCTGCAGGACGGTCAAACGAACAAACTTTCCAAACACTTTATAATAACCCATTGCCAGACCAGGGTTATTTGCCAACTCTATTTTAGGTACAGTTGCATAGTCCCTCCCGGATGAGAAGGGTTACCATTATGATTATTTATTCATTATGAATGTTTCCCTCATCTGTCAATGAAGCAGTTGTGGTTGTGTAGACTCATTTCTCATGGCATGAAATCACAGAGCTTTGAAATCTTCACGGAATCACTCACGTGACTCCGAAGTAAAATAGTAAGATTAAATGAGAACTTACCAGTTTGAAGTTTGATCTTTATTTTAAGAGGAGTTACGATGAGCAATTACGTGCCCACCGCTCCCAACCCTAATATCACAAAGGTCATCTGGTAGTTCTAGGTTTATAATCTTACTATGTCACTTCAATTATTGTTATCTGTGATTTCACACCGCTGCTTTGAAGATTGACACGCATGTGGACTGGTGGGGTTCTTCACGTAATCGCTCATAGTAACTCCTTATAAAATAAATATCAAACTTCAAACTGGTAAGGTCTCGTTTAATCTTACTATTTCACACATACTATAAAACAACAACGAAGGAAAGGGCAGACAAACAGCTGACGAGGCAGCCATTGCTGGCGCAGTATGCCATGGATTTATATGAGCATAACGCAGCTCCCTCATTGGATGTCATGTGGGTTTCACATAGCCCTTCTTCTTATCGAGTCCACACACAAGATTAGAAGTTGTTCAGCCAGAGATGAACACACTACTTGGCATCTGTATACAATGGCGTTTGTCTTGTCCCCTCCTGCCCCTCTTGTGCGTGGTGGTGGAAGGATTGGTGGAAACAGGGCCGTGGTGTGAACGCTCTTTCCTTGACCGCCCCACATAGCCAAACATGCTGGTATTCTGAAGAAGGGTCTCTACCCAAAACGTCACCCATTCATTCTCTCCGGAGCTGCTGTCTGTCCCGCTGAGTTACTCCAGCACTTTTATCCCTGTGCTGCTATTCCTAACATGGTTGGGTTTTTCCACATGATACCAATCAAATCTAGAGTAGGATTTGAATCCCTGATTGATTTGGATCAGGGAACCAACACATTTGGTCCTCTCCATTCTGCCCAGGTAAATGCAAGCCCTTGGTGCTGTGGACAATGGGCCTGGGTAGTGAGGTGCAAAACTACTGAGTTTAGTCATTCTGAATTCAATACCTTGTGACACTTCAAATTGGATAGTACTTCGCCCATAAAAAATATATTTTCGCATTACAATCTCCTCCAGCTGTCTGTGAGAAACTGCGTGTGCTCTGAATCATAACAATGCTATCACCGGGTATGGAAGAGGAGGCATGCTACTTCATTCCAGTGCCACAATTAAATAGGTTGGCCTTGTGGATGGGAAGAAAATCCAGTCATCTTCTCGGCTGAATTTGATGTGGGACATCTGAAGAGGAATTCTGGTCAAGCAAGATGAGCTTAGTGAACCATGATGCTTAACTACAGATATAAAAGAAGAATTAACCATTACTGAGGACACATACACCAATAAAATTAATTTATACCCCTTATATATAAAAGAGTAAAAGTGGATGTTTAAAGGAAAACACTTGTAAGATCAGACAATTACTTGACCTCTCATTTCAACAATCACTCCAATGATCTTACTAAGAGGAGCGGTTATACTTATTTCACAAAATGTTACAAATAGTTGGCACTGGATTTCTGAATGCTCTGAATGAAACCTGATATAGCAATTTCTGAAAGTTTTAAGAACATTGGGAACGTTTGTAATCTGGTTAACCCAAGAGACTTAAGATACTGGAGAAGCACGATGTGAAAAGAGGCCAAAATAGTGAAGGTAAGTTGCAGAGAGATAGCAAATAGATTTATATAGAGATGAAAAAGAACAAGAGAACTCTAATGTATCAGCATACACATTGGGCCTCCCACTGTGCCACGTTTGAATGGAAACTAAGCTGGATTACCCATAAAATAGACATGAAGATTTGTCATATTTCTTTTTGATGCAAAGTGAGGCTAAAGAGCCTATCATGTCTATGCCCCCAGTCAGCGCTATCCCCTCAATCGATTTACCCATTTATTTTCTCTCACTTTCCCATGACTGCATCCTGATACTCCTACCACCTACCCACACTGGGGGTAATTAGAGAAGCCATTTGATTTATCAAATTTGATCACAAGACCTACACCAACCCCAAAACAATTAAGAGCAGATGAGGGCATTCACTCCAATTTGTGGTCCCAGACACAAAGACAGATGTGTACAGCAATTCGTTCTTTCCACGCACTATTAAAGCATGGAATAATCTCCACCAAGCCACGGTTGCCCAGCCAGATGCAACTAAATTTAAAGTGGCACTTTCTTCCCAATAACCCTCTCTGGCTAAACCCCTCCCTTCACCACCTCCAGTTTAACTTCCAGTTGGAATATTTTGGAGGACCAAGTAACCAAGAACCAAGAACACCCACGTCTTAGGGATGTGAGAAGAAACAGGGCTGCCGAGTCCCCCACACTCAAAGAAAGAACATGCAAACTCCACATAGACAGAACTATGAAACGATGCGATATGATAAAACTTCCTCAAATTTAGAGACCAAAACTGCACACAATACTCCAGGTGTGGTCTCACACCTGTACAACTGTAGAAGGACCTCTTTGTTCCTGTACTCAACTCCTCCTGTTATGAAGGCCAACATGACATTAGTTTTCTTCACTGCCTGCTGTACCTGCTGGCTCACCTTCAGTGACTGATTTACAAGGATCCCCAGATCTCGGTGTACTTCCCCTTTTCCTAACTTAACACCATTCAGATAATAATCTGCCTTCCTGCTCTTGCCACCAAAGTGGATAACCTCACATTTCTCCACATTAAACTGCATCTGCCATGCATCTGCCCACTCACCCAACCTGTCCAAGTCACTCTGCATCCTCATAGCATCTTCCTCACAGTTCACACTGCCACCCAGCTTTGTGTCATCTGCAAATTTTCTGATGTTACTTTTAATCCCTTCATCTAAATCATTAATGTATATAGTAAATAGCTGTGGTCCCTACACCGAGCCTTGGGGTACCCCACTAGTCAATGCCTGCCGTTCTGAAAGTAATCCCTACTCTTTGTTTTCTGTCTGCCAACCAATTTTCTATCCATGTCAGCACTCTACCCCCAATATCATGTTCTAATTTTGCCCACTAATCTCCTATGTGGGACCTTATCAAATGCTTTCTGAAAGTCCAGGTACACGACATCCACTGGCTCTCCCTTGTCCATTTTCCTAGTTACATCCTCAAAAAATTCCAGAAGATTAGTCAAGCATGATTCCCCCTTCATAAATCCATGCTGACTCGGACCGATCCTGTTACTGCTAACCAAATGTGCCGCAATTTGTTATAATTGACTCCAGCATCTTCCCCACCACTTGTCAGGCTAATTGGTTCTATAATTCCTTGTTTTCTCTCTCCTTAATATCTTTAAAAGTGGGATAACATTAGCTACCCTACAATCCACAGGAACTGATCCTGAATCCATAGAACATTGGAAAATGATTACCAATGCATCCATGATTTTTGGAGACACCTCCTTAAGTATCCTGGGATGCAGACCATCAGGCCCTGGGGATTTATCAGCCTTCATTCCCATCAGTCTACCCAACACCATTTCCTGCCTAATTTCCTTCCTTCCTTCAGTTCCTCTGTCACCCCAGATACTCTGGCCACTACTATATCAGGAAGATTGTTGGTGTCTTCTTTAGTGAAGACAGATCTAAAGTACCTTTTCAACTCATCTGCCATTTCCTTGTTCCCCTTATTAATTCACCTGTTCGATCTTCAAGGGCCACACATTTGTCTTAACTATTTTTTTCCTCTTCACATACTTAAAAAAGCCTTTACTATCCTCCGCTATATTCTTGGCTAGCTTACCTTCGTACCTCATCTTTTCTCCCCGTATTGCCTTTTTAGTTTTATTCTGTTGATCTATAAACATCACCCAATCCTCTGATTTCCCACTCATCTTTGCTATGTTACACCTCTTATCTTTTATTTTTACACTGTCCTTGACTTCCCTTGTCAGCCACGGTCACCCCTTACTCCCCTTGGAATCGTTCTTCCTCTTTGGAATGGACTGATCATGAACCTTCTGTATTATTCCCAGAAATACCTGCCATTGGTGTTCCCCTGTCATCCCTGCTAGGACCTCCTTCCAGTCAACTTTGGCCAGCTGCTCCCTCATGCCTCCATAGTTCCCTTTGCTCATCTGTAATACTGACACTTCCAATTTTCCTTTCTCCCTCTCAAATTGTAGATTAAAACTTATTATATTGTAGTCACTACCTCCCAATTGCTCATTTACCTTGAGCTCCCTTATCAAATCCGATTAATTACACAACACACAATCCAGAATTGCCTTCTCCCTGGTAGGCTCCAGTAGAAAATGCTCTAAGAATCCAACTCAGAAGCACTCCACAAACTCGCTTTCTTGGGGTCCAATACCAACCTGACTTTCCCAGTCTACCGGCATGTTGAAATCTCCCATAACAACCACACATTACCTTTGCTACATGCCAATTTTAACTCCTGATTCAACTTGCACCCTATGTCCAGGCTACTGTTTGGGGGCCTGTAGATGACTTCCATAGGGTCCTTTTATTTTTACAATTCCTCAGTTCTATCCATACTGACTCTACATCTCCTGATTCCATGTCACCCCTCGCATGGGTCTGAATTTCATTCCTTACCAACAGAACTACCCCACTCCCTCTGCCCACCTCTCTGTCTGTTCGATAGGACGTCTATCACTGAATATTCAATTCCCAGCCCTGGTCCTCTTGCAGCCATGTCTCTGCAATTCCCACAACATCATACTTGCCAATCTCTACCTGAGTCTCAAGCTCGTCCACTTTATTTCTTATACTTCGCGCATTCATATACGCTACTTTAACTTTAGTATTCACTACCCCTCTCACACCGGTCACTATTGGCCCCGACCTTGTTCTCTTATCCCTTCTCGAACTTCCCTTCCCATTAATTCGGCAGTCTTTTGTACCTTTTCCTGTACTCACTTCCCCTTTAACTCCATGTTTTTACTCCCAATTTGTCAATCCCTCCCCCTGGTATTTAGTTTAAACTTACACATGTAGCACTAGCAAACATGCCAGCCAGAACGTCAGTCCCCCTCCAGTTAAGGTGTAACCTGTTCCTTTTGAACAGGTCCCTGAAGAGATCCCAGTGGTCTATAAATCTAAATCCTGACCCCCTGCACCAGCCCCCCAGCCACACATTCAGATCCCCTATCTCCCTATTCCTGCGCCCTTCCTGCATCCTGGCATGACAACCTCACTGAAGGTCTTGTCCAGGAAACTCTTGTTCTCCTGGATGGTCCCGAGGTCATCCAGCTGCTTCTCCAGTTCCCCAACATGTTCATTCAGGAGCTGCACCTGGACACAATTTCTGCAGGTGTAGTTTCCAGAAGCTCCTTGACCTCCCACATCCTGCAGGAAACACACTGTACCAACTTGCCTGCCATTTCTTCAGTGGACAAAAAACACAAATCACAAATTTCGATCAAGTGTACCCTCCTTGCCTCAGCCTCCTCACCGAAGACTCTCGAGCCAAAGACTCACACTTTACTCACCAAGGCACTTCACCCCAACAAGGCCGCTCCAAACAAGGCCGCTCCCAATAAAGCTGCCCCGCTACAGCTGCACTTCTTTATCTGTTACCTATTCAACTACATTTGGGCTAATTTGTAAATTACTCGAACCTGGGCCTTTGGCGTTCTTTTTAAATCTTCTTTCCCTCGGACTCACCCACTTCCAGCCAATACTCACTCTCGCTACTTCTGGTTGCTGCTTCTCACCGACCTTCACGGCAAACACTCGAACCTGGGCCTTTGGCGTTCTTTTTAAATTATGGAACGATTAAACATTTACAACATCCAAGGAGTCAATTGTGCCGACTGTGTGAGCTAAGGGCCTGTCCCACTATACGAGTTTACCCAAGAGCTCTCCCGAGTTAAATCAAACTCGTGGTAAGTACGTAGAATGTACGTAGCGGGTACGTCAGAGCTCAGGATGTCTCTTAGTGGCTCATAACGCTAACGGCAGGTACTTGGGAAACGCGGTAACAGTGCAGAGAGTGTCGACGCGAGTCCCCGAGAACCTACGAACGGCTATTACCGTAATTCTCCAAGTTCGAATCAGGGGAAACTCCAGAGAACTCGTGAATTACCTTGTACAGTGGGACAGGGGCTTTAGTCTGAAAAGATCTATTTGGCCTATTCCCATCTCCCAGCACAAATGGATGGTTTGATAGGTCATGATTTTGAAGCACGCGTCCAAGTATGTTCAGTATGTGATGAGGACTTTTGTCTTTTTTTTAACTTCTTTAGGCATAACATTTCAGGACCCTACCCTTTGAATAAATAATATAAATAATACTTTATTTATCTAATTGTACTAACAATTACCAAGCGCTCGTTATATTTTGTGTCTCAGCTAATAAAGGAATGCATCCAATATACCATTTTGCATGTTGACCTTTTCTAATGTTTATAAGATTGTACAATTCATGTTCCTTCTGATTGTCCGCGCCACTTAGTAACTCACACCCCTTGGCCATTTTCATTATATTCTGTTGCTTTGTGTGTCTACCTTCCCATATGCATCACCTCACACACACCTCTGGATTAAATTCCACTTCCCAATTTTTGCCCGACGGATAGGACTATTGTTGTCTTTCTGCAGTCCGAGGATCATCTCCCCACTGTTGGTATCACAATGAATTCTTCTATCATCTTTATATTTCTCTGTTATACTTCCTTCATTTCCCCCAAGCACTTGTTCCAGTCCATATTCGTTGTATCATTTCTCTGTTAATTAATTTTATCTTCCCCAGTTAAGAAGCTTTCTTCATATTTTGTTTGTCTTTCACTATAATTATGCTAAATATATCCAAATTATGATTACAACCTCAAATCTATCAGCCAGGTAACTCAGGATGAAGGGTCTCAATATGTAGGAAGGAACTGCAGACGCTGGTTTAAATCGAAGGTAGACACAAAATGCTGGAGTAACTCAGCGGGTCAGGAAGCATCAATGGAGAAAAGGAATGGTTGACGTTTCGGGTCGAGACCCTTCAGACTGATGTCAGGGGAGTGGGCAGGACAGAGATACAATGTAGTTGGAGATAGTGAGACTGGTGGGAGAACTGGGAAGGGGAGGGATGGAGAGAGAGAGAGATAGCAAGGGCTATCTGAAGTTAGAGAAGTCAATGTTCATACCGCTGGGGTGTAAGCTACCCAAGCAAAATATGAGGTGCTGTTCCTCCAATTAGCGCTGGGCCTCACTCTGACAATGGAGGAGGCCCAGGACAGAAAGGTCAGTTTGAGAATGGGAGGGGGAGTTGAAGTGCTGAGCAACGGGGAGATCAGGTAGGTTAAGGCGGACTGAGCGGAGGTGTTCAGCGAAACGATCGGCAAGCCTGCGCTTGGTCTCGCCGATGTACAGGAGTTTATACCTGGAACAGTGGATACAGCAGATGAGGTTGGTTAGGAGGGTCCAGAGGAGGTTTACAAGAATGATCCCAGGGATGATTGGGCTAACATATGTTGAGCTTGACACTGGGCCTCTTCTTGCCGGTGTTTGAAAGGATGAGGGGGGAACTCATTGAGACATATGACATAGTGAAAGGTCTGGATAGAGTGGATGTGGAGAGGATGGTTCCACTAGTGGGTGATTCCAGGACCAGAAGTCATAGCCTGAGAATAAACGGACATGCTCTTAGAAATGAGATGAGGAGGAATTTCTTTAGTCAGAGGGTGGTGAATTTGTGGAAGTCATCGTCGCAGAAGGCTGTGGTGGCCAAATCAACGGATATTTTATAGGTGGAGATTGACTGATTCGCGATTAGTTTGGGTGTCAGGCTTTATGGAGTGAAGGCACAAACATGGGGTTGAGAGAGAAAGATGGATCAGCCATGGTTGAAGGATGTAATGGTCTGAATGACCTAATTCTGTTCCTACAACTTACGAACTGAAAAACTATGAACTGGAAATACTGTCTGTTCATTTCCCTCCATTCATGCTGCCTGACCCATTGAGTTCCGCCAGCATCTCTCCTCTCATTGCCTCAGTTTCCCACATTTGCAGTCGCTTAGGCCTCAAAAATGCTCTCCCACTAAATATCTGCCCAGCTTTATTCCCTGAAATTAAATTCACAGTTTCCCCTTATTATGTGTACTTAAAATACATTATTTCAGATTGCAATTGACAAAGTCATTGCAGTTATTGCATTTTAGTGACCCACTGCGCAATGACAAATAACTCTCAACATCAACGAGACGGCACTTTTCTCCTTGAGTAGGAAAGAACTGTAGATGCTGGTTTAAATTGTGGGTAGGTACAAAATGCTGGAGTAACTCAGCGGGACAGGCAGCATCTCTGGAGAGAAGGAATGGGTGATGTTTCGGGTTGAGACCCTTCTTCAGACTGATCAGGCATATTTCTCCTTGATGAAGCATTCCTTTCCATTCTCTGCTCCACTACTCCTTTTACATGATACCTAGGAGCTCACAATCATGATAGAATGCAGTTCCTTACACAGTTCACATGGGTTACAAAGAGGATGATTTGATCCAAAGCTGCAGGTTTCTGGGTCAAAGATGTTGCAGGTTGCACGTCTGGGCTGTGTTCCAAGTAAGGCCATTTTATTTTCTACACCCTTTTTCATCCCAATCGTGTTCCACTGAGATTGTACTTGAAAAATCAAGCCCTACCATACACTGATCGGGGTGATGGCAGAATCACGTTGTCGACATCTTCTCTGCTTATCCAAAACCCTTTTATTTTATTTTTTACCTCAAGCTTATGGGGCAGCACGGTGGCGTAGCGGTAGAGTTGCTACCTTACAGTGCCAGACACCAAGGTTCGATCCCGACTACGAGTGCTGTCTGTACGGAGTTTGTACATTATCCACGTGACTGTGTGGGTTTTCCCCGGGTGCTCCGGTTTTCTCCCACACTCATAACACATCCAGGTTTGTAGGTTAATTGGCTTCTGTAAAGATTGTAAATTGTCCCTAGAGTGTAGGATAGTGTTGGGGTACGGGGATTGCTGCTCGGCGCAAACTCGATGGGATGGAGAGCCTGTTACTGCACTGTATCTCTAAACTAAGCTAAACTAAACTAATCCCCTGTCATTACTCCACCCACCTGCACATCATACCCCCTTCACCTCTCTCCACTTATCACTTGTGTAGGAAGGAACTGCAGATGCTGCTTTAAACAGAAGACAGGCAGAAAATGCTGGAGTAACTCAGCGGGACAGGCAGCATCTCTGGATAGAAGGAATTGTGAGATATAGTTTTGTGCTCACAATCACTACTCAGAGACTAAATCATGGAAACAAGAAATGCTTTATTTGCGAGTCTGCAGAATCGGGTGCCTCTCCAAGTTGAGACACCCCGAGCAAAGGAAAAACGTCTATTTTTATACAATTCATTATACAGTCTTTATTGATCGGACGCCTCCCCTTCTGACCCCTTCCAATCAGGGTACCGAGGTTCACAATCTTCCAACCCTCCCCTCCGTGCATCATCAATCATTCCCTCTTCTCCCACATCATACATCGCATGCACATTTAAATTAGGTTCTTTGTCATGAAGGGCGTAAAGTTAATATTCATTTATTTCATTAAGCATGCTCAGTCGCTTTTGCCCTAACCTACTTAATTGCCTTTGACCTAAAGACTAGCTTGTGTGTTGTCAGCTACATTCTTGAAAGACATCCTTGCCATAGAGGGGGTACAGAGAAGATTCACCAGACTGATTCCTGGGATGTCAGGACTTTCATATGAGGAAAGATTGGATAGACTCGGTTTGTACTCGATGGAATTTAGAAGATTGAGGGGGGATCTTATAGAAACCTACAAAATTCTTAAGGGGTTGGACAAGCTAGATGCTGGAAGATTGTTCCCGATGTTGGGGGAGTCCAGAACAAGGGGTCACAGTCTAAGGATAAGGGGGAATTCCTTTAGGACCGAAATGAGGAAAACATTCTTTACACAGAGAGTGGTGAGTCTCTGGAATTCTCTGCCACAGAAGGTAGTTGAGGCCAGTTCATTGGCTATATTTAAGAGGGCGTTAGATGTGGCACTTGTGGCTAAAGGGATCAGGGGGTATGGAGAGAAGGCAGGTACGGGATACTGAGTTGGATGATCAGCCATGATCACATTGAATGGCGGTGCAGGCTCGAAGGGCCGAATGGCCTACTCCTGCACCTATTTTCTATGTTTCTATGTTTCTATTCCTTACCTCATCTTGTTATTCTACAATGTTATCAACAGCTCTGAAGGACAGTAACAGTTTGTTCGAATCACAAGTTTGGTGATTCCAACTACTCGGCCCATCACAAGGTCGGTGGTTACAACCACTCGGCCCCTCACAATGATGGTGGTTTAATCATCTTATCCCTCACAGAATGGGTGGTGTTTCGGGTTGAAACCCTTCGTCAGACTGAAGTCAGGGGAGAGGGAGATACAGAGATAAGGAAGTGTCACATGGGAAAATGGGACAAAGGGGATGGAGATCAAGAAAATGTATAATAGATCATTGTTAGCTTGCCAGGCTTTGCCCTGGCTTTCTCCCCCCGACTCCAATACGTCTGAAGAATGGTCTGGACTTGAAACATTGCCAGTATCTGAGCTGGTGGCACTCCTGAATCATCGAAGATGACATGTGTTGAATGTCCATGTGCATACGCAGTTTGGTGGTAGTTCCTCTTCTTTCTTATCACCCCAATGTCTGTAGGAAAACCTGTAGGAAAGAGTGGTGGAAGATTTGCCTGACAGGATAAAGAATACTCCAGAAAGGGGATGGGCAGATCAGCATTAGCTACAACATTGAAATTCTGAAGGTTTACTCACCTGGCTTCTGCAGAAAGTTACACACCTAATTATCTGCCGAAGCAATCCTCCTGAGGTGTCCAGGTGCTGTTTTCCCTTCACTGTAACCTATAGCTCAAGCTTTGTTTTAGTTATCAAAAATCATGACTTTCCGCTGGTTTCAATCTCCCTCCGATATTTTGTAGTTGGCCATCTTTAGGCAAAGTTAAACATAATGCAGTTTTAAAATCTCTTTCTTATCTCGCCTAATTGTTTCATTTCTCTCTTCTATCCTCGCCCATCAGGCAAAGATTCAAAAGCACATATCACCAGATTCAGGAACAGCTTCATCCCCCTCTTTTACCTGACAACTGAATGGACCTCTCATACAATGTGGGCGCCGTCTTGGTTTCCCAACATGTTTCTGGCCTTGAACATTTTTGTTCTGCACTTGAATGAATGAATATTTTATGAATGAACTAGACTAGGTAGATCACGTTGGGTCCCGGTCACACGGGAGGTCTGGTCCCCCAATGCACCCCGCTCCCCCAACGCAATATTCCACCACTCACTCATAGCCCCAAACTGTGCAGGCGTGGCCCATTTCTCCTCATCCCCAGCACTCCGTCCCCCTCCTCTTCACCCTCCCTCTTCTTTCCCTTCTCATCCTCCCCTCCCCCAAACCCTCCCTCACCGCTCCCCTTCCCTCTCTTTTCCCCTATCCTCAGTCACTTCCTCCTTCCTCTCCACTCCTTAACCCCCTCCTATCCCACTATCCCCCACCTCCCATTCTCCCCTATCCCCCCCACCAAACCTTATCACCTCCCTAACTCCCCTCCTCTCCCTCTATTCCCCACTCCCTACCACCCTTCTACACCCTCCTCTCCCACTATTCCCCCTCCTCCCCCACCCTCCCTCCTCACCTCCTCCCTCTCCTCCCACCCTCACCCAATCCCTCCCTCACTCCTTTCCCCCACCCTCATTCACTCCCTCCCTCCCTCCCTCCATAACTCCTCTCCCCTCCCTACCCGCTCCTCTCCCTCTATCCCCCTCCTCCCTCCTCCTCTCCCTCTACCCACCTCATCACCCACTATCCCTCCTTACCTCCCTCACTTTCCCCTCTCCCTCCCTCCCTCCCTCGCTACTCTCTCCTCTCCCTCAATCTCCACAGTCTCCCTTGTCATCTCCCCTATTCCCCCCCCTCTCCCTCCCTACCCACTCCTCTTCCTCAATACCCCCCCCCCCCCGCACTCTCCCTCCTCACCTCCCCAGGATCTCGAGGTTTCCGCTCCTCTCCCTTCTTGTGTGCCCTGGAGGACCATCAACAATCGGTGCCCTCAGAGCAAAGCGCAGCTTCGGATCACCAGCAGCTACAGCCTTGCACCAGCAGAGGCGGGTGGACGCCGGCAGAGGTTTATTCGGATCATTTTTTGGATCACATTCTCCGGGCGTTGCGGTCTAACATCGCTGGAGCTGGAAGCCGCCTCGGACTGTCGTGAGCCCCACCGCGGGACATCGGAGCGGATCCCTTGCCTGGGATCGCTCGCACCGCGGCCTGCGGACTTACCAACAAGGGCTCGCAGTCTCGGGAGATGCAAGTCGGGAGCTCCAAAGCTGTTGAAGGTTCAACCAGCCCAACGAGAGGTTCGATCACCTGGCGCGGGGAGCTGACAACCCCCCGATGCAGGAGCTGATCTCCTCGACGCGGAGGGTCAGAACGCCGCCGGCTATGGGAGTCAAGATCATCCCGTCAACAGGGGGCTCGAGGTCCCCGACCAAAGAAGAACACAAAGGAACGTTATTTCGCCTTCCATCACAGTGAGGAATGTGCAGGAGTCACTGTGGTGGATGTTCATGTTAAAATGTGTTTTTGAGTCTGTTGCTTTTAATTGTATGACCTGGCCAGTGAAATTCCTCGTATGTTGCAAAACATACTTGGCAAATAAAGTGTGATTCTGATTCTGATTCTGACAATAAAGTATCATTGAATCATTGAATTGAATCATTCATTTAATTTAGTTTAAGGATACAGCATGGAAACAGGCCCTTCGGCCCACCGAGTCCACATGCCCAGTGAACCTCGTAAAATGGCACTATCCTACACATACTTGGGACAATTTACAAACTTTACCGAAGCCAAGTCACCTACAAACCTGTATGTCTTAGTAGTGTGGCAGTGGACCGGGGCACCTGGGAAAACCCCACCTGGCCACGAGGAGGACGTGCAAACTCCGTACAGACAGCACCCATAGTCAGGATCGAACCCGGGTCTCTGGCACTGCAAGGCAACACCTCTACCACTGCGATACCACTTAAATATATCCAGAAATCCCGTAATGTGGAATATGGTGATAACGATATGGATGCAAACAGTATAATTAGCAGGACGACGGGGGTGGGGGAGGGAACGAGAGGACGGAAATGCAAAGGGTTATTTGAAATTAGAGAAATTAATAATCATACCACTAAGTCTAAGCTGCCAAATATCCCTTCATTATCACCTCTTCCACAGCCAACAATTCACCATTGTGGGCTCCACATTTCCTTGGTTATTGGTACTAGCTCTGATTGTTCTGAACCTTTTCATACCTCCCCGGCTCTCAGTCTGAAGAAGGGTCTCGACCCAAAACGTCTCCCATACCTTCTCTCCAGTGATGTTGCCTGTCCCGCTGAGTTACTCCAGCATTTTGTGTTTATCTTCTGTGTAAACTACCAAAGAAAGGTGGAGCCCACCAAGGAAAGGCAGTTCCTTCCTGCAATATATTTTAAAATAAAGATGTTACTTCGAGGGGGGGGACCAGCGGTTGAAGTTCCCATGTGCCTGCTTCCCTTGTCCTCTTTGGTGATTAAGACCATTGTTTTGGGAATTGCTGCTGGAGCAGACATGTTGAGTAACAGCACGCACTCTGCAGTAGCGGAACGCCATTGACAGATGAAGCAAACGCATGGAATGGTGGCTGGGGGGTGAAACTGATGGACTTCTTTGACCTGTATGATATATTGAAGCTGCAGTCATACTGACAAATGCAGAGTATTCCATCTTTATTACCCCTAATGGCTGTGGAAAATCGTTGGAGTGTCAGGAGGTAAATCACAGGATACCCAGCCCTGTGACCTGTTGTTAAAGTCAGATCAGATTGATTTACATGATCCCCATTGCAAGAGTAAATAAAATGATGAAGCAAAGCTATAGAATGGTGTACAACTGTAGTGCAATCTGAAGAAGTGCAAAAATACTGAAGAACATTAAAGGAATGAGGGAGATTTAAAAGCACGGTGCAGCAAGTTTGAGAAGGTGGTGTGAAAAAGTCTATTTGGTCAGGAGTCTGATAACAGTGGAGAAGAACCAGTCTGAAGAAGGGTCTCGACCCGAAATGTCACCCATTCCTTCAATCTAGAGACGTTGTCTGTCCCACTAGGTTACTCCAGGATTTTGTGTCTATCTTCGGTTTAAATCAAATTCTGAAGTTCCTTCCGACACAACCTGTTCTTAAGTCTGGTTATTTGAGCCTTCAAGCTCCTCTAACTTCTCCCATATGATAGAAGAGACGAAAGGGAACAGCCAGGATGCTAGGCAGTGTTGACACTATTACCTGATGGATGAAGTAAGTAGCCTGTGATCGACTTGCTAAGTTCACCGCTCTCTGGTTCAGGCAGTCAAGAGCAGATCAGTTGCCTTACCAGTTGAATTTCTGATCAGAGGTTCCCTTAGTGGGAAAATAAATTGGCTGAAAAATGTTGTTAACAGTAAATGTTTTTCTCTGATTGATCCAGTTGACGATGATTGTAAGCTGGCAATCATGTGCCTTAAATATTACATGCCATTGTTTAGCTTGTGTCTGAATGTATATGTCTTATGGCCTACAGAACCTTGAGGAGGTTCAAATGGAATTAAAAATGATGACATTCTGATCCTGCCAGTGGTTCTGGATGTCCCATTCAGTTAAATGCTAAATTCACATTGAACAAGTCTGAAGAAGGGTCTCGGCCCGAAACGTCGCCTATCTCCTTCGCTCCTTAGATGCTGCTGCACCCGCTGAGTTTCTCCAGCTTTTTGTGTACCCTCGATTCTCCAGCATCTGCAGTTCCTTCTTTAATACAATAATTCTCATCTCACTCCTGGAATTCAACATGATCCAAACTGAAAGTAACCTGGTTGATGAGTAAGCACAGCTCGATCAGACTGTTGAAGGCACTTCCAAAACTTTACTGATCATTAAAAATAGAGTGATACCACATAATTAGCAAGATAGAATTTGTTCTGCTTTTCATGGGTAGGCATGGCAAGGAAATTGCTTCTATTGTTGGTTCGATGCCAGTTCTGTTTAGTTTATTAGTTTATTGTCACATGCACCGCAAGGTACAGTGAAAAGCTTTTGTTGCGTGCTAACCAGCCAGCAGAAAGACAATACATGATTGCAATCGAGCCATTTACAGTGTATAGATGACAAATGTAACCAAGTCAAGTCAATTTTATTTTTATAAAACATTTAAAAACAACTCTTGTTGACCAAAGTGCTTTACATTAGTGCGGGGAATAAGGTTTAGTGCAAGGTAAAGCCAGCAAAAGCAAGGGTCACCAAAGAAGTAGATAGTAGTTCAGCACTGCTCTCTGGTTGTGGTAGAAACTGTAGATTGATGTTGCATGTTAACCAATCACACACAAGCCAGCATCACTAACTGTAGATTGATGCTGGGTTGTGTGCGATTGGTTAGCATGCAACATCAATCTACAGAAACTGTCGGTGAATCTGGTGGTGTGGGTGACGTAACTGCACGTTGGCGCAGCGGTAGACTTATTGCCTTACAGTGCTTGCAGCACCGGAGATCCCGGTCCGATCCTGACGACAGGTGCTGTCTGCACAGAGTTTGTACATTCTCCATGTGACCGCCTGGGTTTCTGAGATCTTCGGTTTCCTCCCACACTCCAAATACGAATTTGAAGGATAATTGGGTTTGTGTAAGTGTAAATTGTCCATAGCGTGTGTAGGTTAGTGTTAATGTGCGGGGATCGCAGGTCAGTGCAGACTCGGTGAGCTGAAGAGCCCGTTTCCGCACTGGATCTCTAAACTAACCATATAACCATATAACCATATAACAATTACAGCACGTAAACAGGCCCTCTCGGCCCTTCCAGTCCGTGCCGACCATTTATTTTCCCCTAGTCCCATCTACCTGCACTCAGACCATACCCCTCCATTCCCTTCCCGTCCATATACCTATCCACTTTACTTTTAAATGTTAAAATCGATCCTGCCTCCACCACTTCTGCTGGAAGATCATTCCACACAGCCACCACTCTCTGAGTAAAGAAGTTCCCCCTCATGTTACCCCTAAACTTCTGTCCCTTAATTCTCATGTCATGCCCTCTTGTTTGAATCTTTCCTACCCTCAATGGGAAAAGCTTATCCACGTCAACTCTGTCTATCCCTTTCATCATTTTAAAGACCTCAATCAAGTCCCCCCTTAATCTTCTGTGCTCCAAAGAATAAAGACCTAACTTGTTCAACCTTTCTCTGTAACTTCGTTGCTGGAACCCAGGCAACATTCTAGTAAATCTCCTCTGTATTCTCTCTATGTTGTTGACATCCTTCCTATAATTAGGTGACCAAAATTGTACACCATACTCCAGAATTGGTCTCACCAATGCCTTGTACAATTTTAACATCACTTCCCTACTCCTATATTCAATGCTCTAATTTATAAAGGCCAGCACACCAAAAGCTTTCTTTACCATTCTATCTACATGTGATTCCACCTTCAGGTTATTCCTAGATTCCTCTGTTCCACAGCATTCCTCAATTCCCAACCATTTACCATGTATGTCCTATTTTGATTTGTCCTGCCAAGATGTAGCACCTCACACTTATCAGCATTAAACACCATCTGCCATCTTTCAGCCCACTCTTCCAAATGGCCCAAATCTCTCTGTAGACTTTGAAAATCTACTTAATTATCCACAACACTTCCTATCTTAGTATCATCTGCATACTTACTTATCCAATTTTCCACCGCATCATCCAGATCATTGATGTACATGACAAACAGTGGACCCAACACAGATCCCTGAAGCATCCCACTGGTCACCGGCTTCCAACCTGACAAACAGCCATCTAGCATTACTCTCTGGCATCTCCCATTCAGCCACTGTTGAATCCATCTTGCTACTCCGCCATTAACACCCAAAGATTGAACCTTCTTAACCAACCTTCCATGGGGAACTTTGTCAAAGGCCTTACTGAAATCCATTTAGACAACATCCACTGCTTTACCCTCATCAATTTCCCTCATAACCTCTTCAAAAAATTCAAGAAGGTTTGTCAAACATGACCTTCCAGGCACAAATCCATGTTGACTGTTCTTGATCAGACCCTGTTTATCCAAATGCTTATATATATTATCTCTAAGTATCCTTTCCATTAATTTGCCCACAACTGACGTCAAACTAACAGGTCTATAATTGCTAGGTTTATTCTTTGAACCCTTTTTAAACAATGGAACAACATCTGCAGTATGCCAATCCTCTGGCACTATTCCCGTTTCTAATGACATTTGAAATATTTCTGTCATAGCCCCTGCTATTTCTACACTAACTTCCCTCAATGTCCTAGGGAATATCCTGTCAGGACTTGGAGACTTATCCACTTTTATATTTTTCAAAAGTGTCAGTACTTCCTCCTCTTTGAATCTCATAGTTTCCATAGCTACTCTACTTTTTTCCCTCACCTCACAGATTTCAATATCCTTCTCCTTGGTGAATACCGAAGAAAATAAATTGTTCAATATCTCCCCCATCTCCTTTGGCTCTGCAGATAGCTATCCATTCTGGCTCTCTAATGGTCCAATTTTGGTCAAAAAACTGCAGCATTTCAAATTATCTAATTTATCAAAATATATTGAGAATTAATGATTCATAATGGAATGACTCCGCTCTTCAGTAGAAACAATTAATTTCCTCTGGGGTTGTTTAACAGACATATTATCTTTTTAAACGAGAATTTGTTTAGTTCTTTTTGTTTGGAGCCTTAACCGCCACTTTATTTCTCAATGTCATCCTCGCTCCATCATCGAGAAAATCTCTGCTGAACGCACCGGTTCTGACGGAGGAATTAAATAACATATATAGTGGATATGTCAACATCTTTTTGATCTTGGGGTTAAGTGGGGCGGTTTAGTCCATCAAGTCCGAACGCACAGATCTGCTTCAGCTGATGTGAAAAAGGGTCTCGACCCTAAACGTCACCCATTCCTTCTCTCCAGAGATGCTGCCTGACCCACTGAGTTACTCCAGCATTTCATGTCTATCTCAGCAGGGCACAGTTCCGTGGTTAACACCACACTCCAGACCTATCTAACCCCTTATTTGTGACAGTTCCACACATATTTATCGATATTTTTTCTGGCAGTGTGCCCAGGCTATGGACACCACACTGAGCCCAAACTAAAACAATCCCAGTACTTATTGGTGTGTATGGTTTGACCGAGGACACGTGCAATTTGGCCGAGGCACTTCACTGTCCGTGTGTAGGAAGGAACTGCAGATGCTGGTTTACACTGACGATAGACACAAACATGCTGGAGTAACTCAGCGGGACAGGCAGCGCCTCTGGAAAGAAGGAATGGGTGGTATTTTGGGTCGGGACCCTTTCTTCAGACTCCCCGCTCATTCTTCCCTCATCGATGTGAACTTGTGGGGGTGCGAGGAATCGGGCGTCGCTGGGTAAGGGGAAAGAGAGGTTTTACTGCTGAATTATGTGCAACAGAAGCATGAAGTGGGGGTAAGGTCCGTTTAAACTATCTCGTCCCCCCCCCCCCCCCCCCCCCCCCCGTGTTGGGAGAGAAAGGGGAGAGAGTTGTGCAAACAAACCATGGGAGACTGCATCTTTGGAAGGAAATCATAAAATGTACACGGATGTTTCGGGCCGGGACCTACCCGTTTCACAGATGCTGCCTGGCCATTGGCTTCTTCCTGCAGTTTGCTTTTGTCCCAGACTCCGGCATCTGCATCCTCCTTGGCCTCCAAGGGGAAAAGTTGCTTGTGAAGTGAAGGTCGATATTGACCCATGCTCACTGCGAAAATAAAGCTGCAGTTGTTGCGTATTTAGTTAAACCTGCACCTTAAACAGCTTCAAACTCTTCTTCTGTGGTTGGTGCCGACGGAATTGAAACAATTTTCCAAAGCACTCGCTTCAGATTAAGTCATAACCTCCTCAATTGTATGAACAAAATGATCATTGAGCCCTCAACCTGCTCTTTCATCTCGACCAGTTCGCTCTTCACCTCTTCTGACCTCCCGCAGAGTCCAGGCCCACTCCTCTACCCCTTCCTCTCATTCCTTCTCCTCACCCGCCAATGCCGTTCCCAGCCCCCCTCTCACTCCTCCCCACCCATAGTCCTTGCCTTCTCCCAATTCCACCATCCCTCCTCCCCCCTCCAACCTGACTCGCCTGAACTGCTGAAGATAACCGAGTGCTTTAAATGCGAATCCCGGACTGCGGCAACAACACACGCCCTGAGCGGGAGAGGAACTTGGTAACTCAAGAGTAAACGGAAGCAGAACTTGGTAACTCTGGAGACGAACTTGGAACATCGCAGAAATTACAAGGAAACGGCAAACTTACCATACCCGTGGGAACTCGGCTCAAACACTTGAACATCAACTTGGAATCTCGTACACAACCACGAGTCTGTCACTCGGGGTCACTCGTGGGTCAACTCGCACCATGAGACAGGGCCTTTAGCTCCTCCTAAAATACATTCTCCAACCAAAATTCCAGGTCGCAGTGCAGTTTAACAAATATACACAAAATGCTGGAGTAACTCAGCCAGGACAGGCAACATCCCCGGAGAGAAGGAATGGGTGATGTTTCAGATCGCAAACCTTCTTCAGACTGAACTGAACTCTCGTCGGTGAGAGTACTTGTGATTGTCTGAAGAGGGGTCTCTACCCAAAACGTCCCCCATTCATTCTATCCAGAGATGCTGCCTGTCCCGGCTGAGTTACTCCAGCTTTACGTCTGGATATTTCAGAGTTAAATCATAAAACACAGAGTGCTGGAGGACCTCAGCGGGATAGGCGGCATCTGTATAGGAGTTGTTTCGGACCAGGGTTCTTCTTCAATAGGAAGGAACTGCACATGTAGTTGTCTTTTCAAAAATGCCAAAGCATTCCGGGAATGCAGAGAGCAAGATAGAGAGAGAGATAAAGAGAGAGAGAGATAGAGAGAGAGAGATAAATTGAGAGAGAGATAGAGAGAGAGATAGAGAGAGAGATAGATAGAGAGAGAGATAGAGAGAGAGATAGAGAGAGATAGAGAGAGAGATAGAGATAAAGAGAGAGAGAGAGATAGAGAGAGATAAAGAGAGAGATAAAGAGAGAGAGATAAAGAGAGAGAGATAAAGAGAGAGATAAAGAGAGAGAGATAAAGAGAGAGAGATAAAGAGAGAGAGAGAAATAGAGAGAGAGAGAGCGATAGAGAGAGAGAGATAGAGAGAGAGATAGAGAGATAGAGAGCGAGAGAGAGAGCAATGAATTCCACACATTCACCACCTCTGATTGCAGAAATTCCTCCTCAACCATCACTCGGCCACTCAACCATCACTGTTCAAACCAAAGCATCAGAAAATGATCATGTAGCTGTTTGCTGGAACGTTTCGGCAACTACGTTGTCTGCCAATCCTCTACATCTTAACCATAACTGCAATTCAAGATTGTTTTACAGACTATTTAGCAGTTTGTTCATTTCCTTTCATGATTCAAATCTTGCAATCAGCTTTTAATAACAATTGTTGTAGTGTCAATTTAAAAACATGTTGAACCCCTGCAGAGGAATATGGCTGTTATTTCGAAACTCAATGGCTTCCCACACCACTGCTCTGAGCCAGACGTCCAGAAATAGAATTAAAAGAGGCATCACCATTTTCCATACGTACAAAATAATTCACTTGATTTGCTGCTTCCTTGCACCATTTGTGTGGTCGTTCTAATTTGCAATGCACTGCTGAGAAGAGTATGTTAATACACTGACTGAGACATTGCCATCTCTGTGTTAACACTTCTTAGACTGTGACCGCTGTGTTTGCAATGCGGAACTCTAATTCTGTTAGAAGCGACATGCTCATGACAAAAACATTCTTCAACAAATCTAAATCCTGAACTCGATGTTCCTCTTTAATAGGCTAGGATTGGGGTGAAGTTTTGTATGCTCTACATGGGGACTTCCCATCTGAAACAGCGACAGAAAAAGCTTGAGATGATTGCCTCGTCAGACCACATGTGGAGGAAGAAATGCAGTTAACATTTGATGAAAAGTCTTCATTAGTGAATCCAGTCTGAAGAAGGGTCTCGACACAAAACGTCACCCATTCCTTCTCTCCAGAGATGGTGCCTATCCCACTGAATTACTCCAAAATGTTGTGTCTATCTTTTGTGTGAAGGTTCCTTCCTACACAATCCCCTTTGTTTGTTGCCAATGACAACTAATAATGTACATGATGGTGGACAAAAATGCTGGCGAAACTCAGCGGGTGAGGCAGCATCTATGGAGCGAAGGAATAGGTGACGTTTCGGGTCAAGACCTGAAATGTCATCTATTCCTTCGCTCCCGAGATGCTGCCTCACCCGCTGAGTTTCTGCAGCATTTTTGTCTACCTTTGATTTTTCCAGCATCTGCACTTCTTTCCTAAACATAATGTACATGATTATCATTGTGTTGGAATTTATCATGTGATAATCTAAATGCATCCCTGCAGAGCCCTGCACAAGTACACAGGCAACAGATACAACACAAGTTAACCCCCTGCCTCTTTCTCAAGAGCTTTCCCAAAGTGGCATTCTCGTTGTGTATGATTCATCCAGATATACAGAAAGAAGGCATCCAGTGTAAATAAATGTAATGACACATGCGGGTAAACTGAGTGAGTTCAATTTGAGCACCATGATGGTACAGCGGTAGAGTTGCTGCCTTACAGCGCCAGCGACCTGGATTTGATACTGACTATGGGTACTGGCCATTATAAAATAGCCTGAAGTCAGAATGGTTTTGTGAATGGGAGATCTTGCCTGATGAATCTGCTGGAATTCTTTGAAGAAGTAAATGGCAGGACAGACAAAGGAGAGTCAGTAGATGCTGTTTACCTAGATTTTCAGAAAGCCTTTGATAAGGTGTCACACGTGAGACTGCTAAGGAAGATGAGAGCCCGCGGTATCAAAGGGCAGATACTAGCATGGATAGCAGGTACTACCATGAAAGGGACGAGTACGCCTATCGGGATGAGGTGGAGCAGCTGACAGTGTGGTGTGGAGAAAATAACCTGCTCCTGAACACCTTAAAGACCAAGGAGATAATAATAGACTTCAGGAAGAACAAAACAGAACTGGTACCACTAATCATCAAAGGGGACTGTGTGGAGAGGGTGGCGGATTTCTGCTTCCTGGGAATCCATATTGAGGAGGACCTGACGTGGAGCGTGAACACCTCTGCGCTGCTGAAAAAGGTCCAGCAGAGACTGCACTTCCCGAGGGTGCTCAGGAAGAATAACATCACACAGAGACTGCTGCTGTCCTTTTATCGGTGCTCCATTGAGAGCATCCTAACATACTGTGTATGCGTGTGGTACACCAGCTGCACAGCGGCTCAGAGGAAAGCGCTCCAGAGGGCCATTGACAACGCCCAGAGGATTGTCGGCTGCCCTCTCCTTACCTTGGAAGACTTACACAGTTCCCGCTGCATCAAAAAATCCCAGAATATTATAAAGGACATTTCCCACCCCGGACACTCCCTGTTTGAACTGTTGCCGTCAGGCAGATGGTACAGATCTACAAGGACAAGGACAAACAGACTTAAAAACAGTTTTTACCCCACTGCTATAAAGGCACTAAATGTAGCCGCCAAGGAACGCGGGGACTAAGGGACTGTGGTTGGTACACTGTGAAATCGACAGAAGGATGTAGGGTTGGGTGTTTATGCGTGCTGTTTTTATATTTCATATTTATTTTAGTTGTTTATCTTTTTAATATTTTACCTTGTATGTATCGTTAGCTTTTATGGTTTGAATGGTGCACTGACTGGCTGACATTTTTAAATTTTGTTGTACATGGTTCATGTTACAATGACAATAAAGAAACTATTCTATTCTATTCTATTCTAAAGCAGGGGGCTTTTTCGAGTTGCTGCCAGTGACTAGGGGAGTTCCGCAGGGCTCAGTGCTGGGGCCGCTGCTCTTCACGTTGCATATGAATGATTTGGATGAGCGGATTGAAGGCTTTGTGGTCAAGTTTGCGGATGATATGAAAATAGGTGGAGGGGCATGTAGTGTAGAGAAAGCAGGGACTCTGCAGAAGGACTTGGACAGGTTGGGAGACTGGGGAGAGAAGTGGCAGATGGAATATCGAACAGAAAAGTGTGGCGTTATGCATTTTGGTAGTAGGAATAAAGGCATAGACTATTTTCGAAATGGGGAGAGAATCCAGAAATCAGAGGTGGAAAGGGACTTGGGAGCTGGTGCAGGATTCCCAAAACGTTAATCTGCAAGTCGGTAGTAAAGAAGGCAACACAGTTATTTCAAGAGGGCTTGTTTTCAAAAACAGGGATGCAATGCTGAGACTCTATAAGGTGCTGGTCAGGCCTCATTTGGGTTATTGTGAGCAATTGAGGGCACCATATCTGAGGAAGGATGTGTTGGCTTTGGCGAGGGTCCAGAGGAGGTTTACAAGAATGATCCCAGGAATGAGTAGGCTAACCTATGATAAGCATTTGACGGCACTGGGCCTGTACTCGCTGGAGTTTAGAAGAATGAGGGGGGAACATATTGAAACGTACCATATAGTAAAAGGCTAAGATCGAGTGGATGTGGATGTTTCCACTAGTGGGAGAGTCTAGGACTAGAGGTCATAGCCTCCGAATTAAAGGATGTTCCTTTAGGAAGGAGTTGAGAAGATATTTCCTTCATCAGAGGGTGGTGAGTCTGTGGAATTCTTTACATCAGAAGGATGTGGAGGCCAAGTCAGTGGATATTTTTAAGGTGGAGATAGATAGATTGGGAGAATGGGATTAGGAGGGAGAGATAGCTCAGCCATGGTTGAATGGTGAGTAGACTTTATTGGCCGAATGGCCTCATTCTGCTCCTATCACATTATCTTATGACCTTATGACCTGTCTGCAGGGAGTTTGTATGTTCTCCCTGTGACCGTATGGGTTTTCCCTGGGTGCTCCAGTTTACACCCACACTCCAAAGGCGTACAGATTTGTGGGTACACAAAAGGCTGGAGAAACTCAGCGGGTGCAGCAGCATCTAAGGAGCGAAGGAGATAGGCGACGTTTCGGGTCGAGACCCTTCTTCAGACTGGTCAGGGATCAGGGAAACGAGAGATATAGATGGTGATGTGGGGAGATAAAGAACAATGAATGAAAGATATGCAAAAAAGTATTGATGATAAAGGAAACAGGCCATTGTAAGCTGTTTGTAGTGTGAAAATGAGAAGCTAGTGCGACTTGGGTGGGGGAGAGATAGAGAGAGAAGGAATGCCAGGGCCCGAGGGCTGAGGGAGAGGTGGGAAGGGGAGGAGACAGCAAGGGTTAACAGAATTGAGAAAATTCAATCTTTAAACCCAGAGGATGCAGACTCCCCAAGTGGAACATGAGGTGCTGTTCCTCCAACTTGCAGTGTTGCTCACTCTGGCCGTTTGTGGGTTTGTGGGCTTGTGGGTTTGTGGTTTGTGGGTTTGTGGGTTTGTGGGTTTGTGGGTTACTTGGCTTCAGTAGAGTTTGTAAATTGTCCCTAGGATAGTAGGATAGTGCTAGTGTGTATGGGGATCATGGTGAGTGCGGACTTGATGGGCCAAGCAGCCTGTTTCTGCGCTCTATGGTTAAACTAAACTAAAAGATTGGAAAGACACTGGGACCAGTGGGTGCGGCCCAAGGCACAGACTGCACTGAGCCATTGTGCTTTTCACATATGGCAAGGGAAGCTCATGAATCTTCTGATAAAAGTGCTCCCTCTTTAGCTTGGTTTAGTTTGGTTTGGTTTAGTTCAGAAATACAGTGTGGAAACTGGCCCTTCGGCCCACCGAGTCCGCGGACATTAACGTTACCCTACATACACTAGGGACAATTTACGCATATTCTAAGCCAATTTACCTGCAAACCAGTACGTCTTTGGAGTGTGGGAAGAAACCAAAGACCTCGGAGAAAGCCCACGCAGGTCATGGGGAGAACATACTAACTCCGTAGAGACAGCACCCGTAGTTGGATTCGAACCCGGGTCTCCAGCGCTGCAAGTGCTGTAAGGTAGCAACTCTACCGCTGCACCGCCATGCCAGCACATTGAGGCTTGTTCAGGAAGTGAGATGCAATAGCTGCTGTCGAATATCAGGGATGCTCACAAGAGACTTCTGCTCACACATTAACACATGCACTGATGCTTCATTAAGCTGGTTGATGTTGCAATACTGATGAGAGAAGAAGCAGACTGAAAACTGTTGAATGGAGCACTGTCCTCGCTCTAGTCTTAGATTAGATTAGATATAGATGTCCTCGCTCTAATCTTAGATTAGATTAGATATAGATGATAATTTTTTATGCAGAAGAAGTTTATCAAAATGCCGCCTGCAGCAGAGAGTTATAGATGTAATGAGAGGTTGGACAAACTGGGATTGTTTTTTCTAGAATGCCAGAGGTTGGTGAGACACCTGATAGAAGAATATAACTGAGACAAAAACAGGGTAGAGAGTCAAGACCTTTTTCTCAGGGTGGAAACGTCAATAGGCAATAGGGGCAGGAGTAGGCCACTCGGCCTTTCCATCAACCATGTGATCATGGTTGATCATCCCCAATCAGTACCCCGTTACTGCCTTCTCCCCATATCCCCTGATTCCGCTACCTTTAAGAGCCCTATCTAGCTCTCTCTTGAAAGTATCCAGAGAACCGGCCGCCAACGCCCTCTGCGCAGAGAATTCCACAGCCATAGAAACATAGAAAATAGGTGCAGGATTAGGCCATTCGGCCCTTCAAGCCTGCACCGCCATTCAATATGATCATGGCTGATCATCCAACTCAGTATCCTGTACCTGCCTTCTCTCCATACCCCCTGATCCCTTTAGCCACAAGGGCCACATCTAACTCCCTCTTAAATATAGCTAATGAACTGGCCTCAACTACCTTCTGTGGCAGAGAATTCCACAGACTCACCACTCTCTGTGTGAAAAATGTCTTTCTCATCTCGGTCCTAAAAGACGTCCCCCTTATCCTTAAACTGTAACCCCTTGTTCTGGACTTGCCCAACATCGGGAACAATCTTCCTGCATCTAGCCTGTCCAACCGTTTAAGAATTTTGTAAGTTTCTATAAGATCCCCACTCAATCTTCTAAATTCTAGCGAGCACAAGCCGAGTCTATCCAGTCTTTATTCATATGAAAGTCCTGCCATCCCAAGAATCAGTCTGGTGAACCTCCTCTGTACCCCCTTTATGGCAAGAATGTCTTTCATCAGATTAGGTGACCAAACCTGTATGCAATACTCCAGGTGTGGTCTCACCAAGGCTCTGTACAACTGCAGTAGAACCTCCCTGCTCCTATACTCAAATCCTTTTGCTATGAATGCTAACATACCATTCATTTTCTTCACTGCCTGCTGCACAATGGCTCATTGCAGTCTGCGTCTTGGGCTGCACCCACTGGTCCCAGTGTCTTTCCAATCTTTTAGTTTAGTTTAACCATACAGCGAAGAAACAGGCTGTGAGTCAAAGACTAGAGCACGTAGTTTTAGGAGCGAGGAGTAAACGTCAAACTTCAAAGAAGATGTGTGGGTCAAGTTTTTTATACAAGAGTGGTAGGTGCCTGGAACACCTGTCAGTGGTAGTGGTGGAGCCAGATACAATAGAGGATAAGCACCTGGAAATACAGCAAATGCAGGGATATGGTCATATGCAGGCAGGCAGAGGAGATTAGATTAATTTGGGATCATGTAGGCACAAGCTTTGTTGGTGAAAGGACCTATTACTCTGCTGCATTGTTCTATGTCCTATATTCTATATTGCATACGATATGCTCTGTTAAGGAAACATACATTTTAATTCCCTTTTTGACAATAAATAAAATCTAGTTTTGTGTGAAGTAAAGCCATCCACCCTGGCTAAACAACATGTCCAAGTCAAAGTTGCAGTGGTGGATTCGAACAACCACTAACTTCCATCCTGCCTTCAAATCACTGGAAGATAGACACAAAATGCTGGAGTAACTCTGGATAGTAAGAATGGGTGACGTTTCGGGTCGAGACCCTTCCTGCACCATCAAATTCACTTGGACTATCTCTGACACCTCTCTCCCCTTTCTCGATTTCTCTGTCTCACAGGATGGACTAACATTTACTACCAAGCCACTGACTCCCATAGCTACCATGGCCTCACCTCCCTCCCCCTCCCTCCCCTCCCCTCCCCACCCAACCATGTCTCTTGTAAGGAAGTTATCCCTTAAGGGCTGTCCCACTTACATGTCCTTGGCACGCAAATTACACGGCCTCGTGGTCGCGTTGAGCCGAGACGGTCGAGCGAAGGTCGGGTGCGATTACATGCTTACGCACAGCCATCTGGAGCGCTTGACGTCATTTGAAGATGGACACAAAGCTGGAGTAACTCAGCGGGACCGGCGGCATCTCTGGAGAGAAGCAATGGGTAACGTTTCATGTCGAGACTCTTCATCAGTCTGAAAAGAAGGGTCTTGATCCAAAACATCACCCATTGCTTCTCTCGAGAGATGCTGCCGGTCCCGCTGAGTTACTCCAGCATTTTGTGTCTATCTTCAATTTTGTTGGCCCCGCTCTGGGAGTAGAAGTGGGGGCGGATCCGGACCACAACAGCCGTGAGCCCCAGGTCGAGCTCGGCGATCGTTTGCCTGCTTCTGCTGCTGTTGAAGGTGAGACGTTGCGTCGCGCCAGGGTCTTGGGCCCGTCCCACTTTGGCCGTCAGTTCCGCGACAGGCCGGTGGCGCGCAAAGATTTAGTTCACTGCAAGAATTTCAGAGCCCCACGTGATGGTGGGACCAGCCCCGCACAACTCCATACCCCTCCGCGCTTCTAAGTGGGACCGGCCCCGCGCGGCTATACAGTGCCCGTACGCCTCAAGCAACCACGAGGTCGCGTAATTTGCGAGCCAAGGACATGTAAGTGGGACAGGCCCTTTACTCTCGATTATTCAGTCTCTGATGCATCGGCTCCACGAAGAGACTTTTCACCTCAGCCATTTGAGATGTCGTCTTTCTTCTGTAAACATGATTCCCACACTGCTTTTCTAAATGGAGCCTTCACCATGTCTCATCTGTCGCACAGTTGTTCTCTCACACCCCTTCCTCTAGATGGAACAAGGATAAAATTCCCCTTGTCCTCGTCTTTCACTCCAACAGAAGCAAACAAAATGCTGGAAGAACTCAGGCAGTCAATCAACACCTGTGGAAGGAGTACTCAGTTTGGGCTTCAGGTCGAAGGCCCTCAGATAAAGAGATGAAATGACAGTGGTGCCATCGGTGAATTTGTAGATGGCATGGATCTGAGCTGAGCCACACAACCATGCGTGGAAAGGCAGTGGATCAGGAGGCTAAGCACACATCCTTGAGGAGTGCCTGTGTGATGATATGGGAAGAGGAGATTTCATTGATTGCCACTGATTGCTGATGATGAATCCACAGATCCAGTTGCAAAGTTAGGTGGAGAGCCCCAGATATTGAAGTTTGGAGACGATTTTGACGGGGATCGCTCCAACCGCAGCCTGCGGACTTTACATCGAGAGCTCACAGTCTCGGGAGAGGCCGAGTCGGGAGCTCCAATGACGCAGAGGTTCAACAAGCGCCATCCCGGGGTCCGATAGCCTGGCGTGGGGAGCTGACATACCCCCGATGCAGGCGCTGGATCGGCCCGATGTGGAAGGCTCGACCGCTGGCTACGGGAGTCAAGATCAACGGAAGGCTCGAGACCCCTGACCCCGGGAGAACAAAGAAGGGAAGAGACTTTAACTTTTTTTCAGCTTCCGTCACAGTGAGGAATGTGGAGGAGTCACTGTGGTGGATGTTCCTTTGCTTTTTATTTGCAAGACTGACTTGGCAAGTGAAATTCCTCATACGTTGCCAAACACACTTGGCTAATAAAGTATTCTTGTATTGTATTGTAGATGCTCCTTTGAAGAAGGTGGAAACCCCAGATCTCAGAAGCGAGGGGTTCTGCGGTTTGAGGTTCCTACCTGTTGGTCCGTATAGATCATTAGCTCTCTGCCAGTTGTCATCTACGTGGATTCATCCTCTTGATAGGTGCTCAGACATTGACTTCAAAGCCTGAGATCACAGCATCTTCAGGGGCTGTGGGGGCTTGAGTAGATGTGTCATTGTCTTTCCTTTCAAAGGTGTGCAACCAGCAGTGCTACATCACCTAATAGGAGGTGATAGTATCTATGCCCTGCCACGCCTGTCCAGTATTTGTCTGTGACTCCATCTCAGCCCAGAACTGTCTCCTTGTGCTCCTGGTGGCTTTAAAATGGTCACTCATGAACTTCCTGCACAACTCTGCATTAGCAGACCAGTCCCGTTTTAGCCCACATCACCTTACAGATTAGGGTATCTTCCACACAAATGCCTGGGCTAGAATAATCAAGGCAGTCAGAAAGAGAGGTTAAAAATGACCTATACATTTTCTGTTATCAGCCAGTCTGCAACCTACTCTGTTACATTTGTACCTTATTGGATCAACTTAATTGTTCTAGCTGTTATTATAATTGAATAAACTGGTTCTAAATTTTCTCTTACCAGAAGAGTTGGCAGTGCACATCTTTTTTTTAAACTTTAGCATCCCTTGATGAATTAAGAGGTTCCCAACCCGAAACATCTCCTGTTGACGTTCATCAGAGTCTCTGCCTTGGCCCGTTGAGTAACTCCAGCACTTTGTATATTTTGTTTAAACCACCTCATTAATTTCTCTACATCCATTGCCTGCATCATTTACTGAGTCAGTCATTGTTCTATTTTTAAAAAATTGTGGGAAAGTTTTGAAGTTAAGAGTTTAAGATTTTTGGACCAGTGTTGAGAGAATATTTGTATTAATTATTGCATTTAAGCATTGAGTTAAGTTTTTAACATTAATTTGAAACTGCTCATGAATCTGAAAAGAACCCAGTTCAACTTATTTGTAAAATATCTGTTATTTTGATCTTTAAGCTTTTCAAATCCTTTCAAACATGTAAAATGATCGCAACTGGAATCGACATAAAAGGAAAATTGCACCTCAGGTTACCATGACTTTTCGTGGAACAAATAGAAAACCATTGACTTTAAACTTGTGAATTTTTATCGGTATGCCTCTCCCCTGACTGGAAAAATTATCTCAATGGAAAAATGATTCAGGAGTCTGAAGAGGTGTCTCACCTACACCTTTTCTCCAGAGATACTGCCTAAACAGCTGTGTGGCTCCAGAATTGTGTGTCTCTTTTTGGCAAAATGAAATTGCAGAATTCTAACATGAAATGTAATGTGACAATGTTGTGCGGCTCTGCTGACTTTTAAACATCAATTCTACTTTGTATTTTCGTTGCTATACATTGGCGTTGAATTCCTGCAGATGCTTTCCCACCCACCTGCAATAACCTTCATGGAAGCTGTGGTAAACCCAGGCAAGTAGCATTCTTGAAATATCACTGCAGGTGTAATTCATCACACAAGTTCCAGTATCTGATTTTTTTTGTTTCAAAGAACAATTCTATGAGACATGAAAATCAAAATGGAAAGTAAACTGTGAGCAATAAATCTGACAAGAGTTACCTAATCATTACTAACTCATTCATTAATCACAGAACACCAGCATGTTCAGAAGTGGGCCTCTAATTGGTTATTTAAATCAATATGTAGTGAAGGAGCTGAAATTGGCAAATGCGTTCAATTTATCACAACAAACTATCACATTTATCAGTCGTGTCATAGCTTATCTACATTTTATATCCTTGTATATTTAAATCCAAAATGCATCATCTGTCCTGATCTAATTTCTCTGCCTGTGCTATCTCAAGGTGAGATACATTAGTCAGCGTTTTCACAACCTCTCTTGAGTTCGCATTCATCACATACATTTATGAGATTCATTGGAAGCTTCACCATACAGTAGAGCTGATGCAGAAGCAATTGCACTGCTTAGGGATTGATCAGATGCATTGTGTTGACAAAGGGTTGACAAATTGGGAGTATAAAGATGGAGCTTAAGGGAAAGTGACTACAGGAAAAGTTACAAAAGACTCTCAAATTAATGGGAAAGGAAAGTTCGCGAAGGAAAAAGAGAGTAAGGTCAGAGCCAATTGCGAGCGGTGCGAGAGTGGACGTGAATACTGAGGTCAAAGTGTTGTATGTGAATGCGCGATATATAAGAAATAAAGTGGACGAGCTTGAGGCTCAGTTAGAAATTGGCAAGTATGATGTTGTGGAAATTACAGAGACGTGGCTGCAAGAGGGTCACGGCTGGGAACTGAATATTCAATAGTATACCTCCTAACAAAAAGACAGACAGGTGGGCAAAGGGGGTGGGGTAGCCCTGTTGGTGTGGAATAACATTCAGTCCCTTGCAAGGGGTGACAGGAAATGTGGATTCGGTATGGATAGAACTAAGGAATCGTAAGGGTAAAAAGACCCTAATGGGACTTATCTACAGGTTCCGAAACAGTAGCCTGGACATAGGGTGCAAGTTGAATCAGGAATTAAAATTGGCATGTAGTAAAGGTAATGCTACGGTTGTTATGGGAGATTTCAACATGCAGGTAGACAGGGAAAATCGGGTTGGTACTGGACCCCAAGAAAGGGAGGTTGTGGAATGCCTTTGTGATGGATTCTTATAGTAGCTTGTATTGGAGCCTACCAGGGAGAAGGCAATTCTGGATTTAGTGTTATGTAATGAACCGGATTTGATAAAGAAACTTGAGGTTAAGGAGCCATTAGGAGGTAGTGACCATAACATGCTCAGGTTTAATGTACAATTGGAGAGGGAGAAGGGTAGATCAGACGTGTCAGTGTTACAGTTGAATAAAGAGAACTATGGAGCCATGAGGGAGGAGCTGGCCAAAGTTGACTGGAAAGATACACTAGCAGGGATGACAGTGGAACAACAATGGCAGGTATCTCTGGGAATAATACAGAAGGTGCAGGATCAGTTCATTCCAAAGAGGAAGAAATATTCCAAGGAAAGTAAGGGGTGACCGTGGCTGACGAGGAACGTCAGGGACAGTATAAAGAGAGAAGTACAACGTAGCAAAGATGAGCAGGAAGCAAGAGGATTGGGTAATGTTTAAAGAGCACCTGAAGATAACCAAAAAAGGAAATATGGGGAGAAAAGATGAGGTACGAAGGTAAGCTAGCCAAGAATATAAAGGAGGATACTAAAAGCTTCTTTAGGTATGTGAAGAGGAAAAAATGAGTTAAGACCAAAGTTGGACTCTAGAAGACTGAAAAAAGTAAATTTACTATGGGGAACAAGGAAATGGCAGATGAGTTGAACAGGAACTTTGGATCCACCTTCACTAAGGAAGACACAACCAATCTTCCTGGTATAGTAGTGGTCAAAGGATCTGGGGTGGCGGAGGAACTGGAGGAAATCCACGGTTACACAAAAAGCTGGAGAAACTCAGCGGGTGCAGCAGCATCTAAGGAGTGAAGGAGATAGGCGACGTTTCGGGTCGAGACCCTTCTTCAGACTGAGGAAATCCACATTAGGCAAGAGACGGTGTTGGGTAGACTGATGGGACTGAAGGCTGATAAATCCCCAGAGCCTGATGGTTTGCATCCCAGGGTACTTAAGGAAGTGGCTCTAAAAATTGCGGATGCATTGTTGGTCATTTTCCAATGTTCTATAGACTCAGGATCAGTTCCTGTGGATTGGAGGGTAGCTAATGTTATCCCAATCTTTAAGAAAGGCGGAGAGAGAAAACAGGGAATTATAGACCAGTTAGCCTGACATCGGTGGTGGGGAAGATGCTGGAGTCAATTATAAAATATGAAATAGCGACAAATTTAAATAGAAGTAACAGGATCGGTCCGAGTCAGCATGGATTTACGAAGGGGAAATCATGCTTGACTAATCTTCTGGAATTTTTTGAGGATGTAACTAGGAAAAAGGACAAGGGAGAGCCAGTAGATGTAGTGTACCTGGACTTTCAGAAAGCATTTGATAAGGTCCCACATAGGAGATTAGTGGGCAAAATTAGGGTACATCGTATTGGGGGTAGTGTGCTGACATGGATAGAAAATTGGTTGCAGACAAGAAACAAAGAGTAGGGATTAACGGGTCACTTTCACAATGGCAGGCAGTGGCTAGTGGGGTACCGCAATGCTCGGTGCTAGGACCGCAGATATTTACAATATACATCAATGATTTAGATGAAGGGATTCAAAGTAACATTAGCCAATTTGCAGATGACACAAAGCTGGGTGGCAGTGTGAACTGTGAGGAGGATGCTATGAGAATGCAGGGTGACTTGGACAGGTTATGTGAGTGAGCAGATGCATGGCAGATGCAGTTTAATGTGGATAAATGTGAGGTTATCCACTTTGGTAACAAAACAGGAAGACAGTTTACTATCTAAATGGTGTCAAGTTGGGAAAAGGGGAAGTACAATGGGATCTGGGGGCCCTTGTTCATCAGTCTATGAAAGTAAGCATGCAGGTATAGCAGGCAGTGAAGAAAGCGAATGGCATGTTGGCCTTTATAACAAGAGGAGTTGAGTATAGGAGCAAATAAGTCCTTCTGCAGTTGTACAGGGCCCTAGTGAGACCACACCTGGAGTATTGTGTGCAGCTTTGGTCCTCTAATTTGAGGAAGGACATTCTTGCTATTGAGGGAGTGCAGTGTAGGTTTACAAGGTTAATTCCCGGAATGGCGGGACTGTCATATGCTGAGAGAATGGAGCAACTGGGCTTGTACACTCTGGAGTTTAGAAGGATGAGAGGGAATCTTATTGAAACAGATAAGATTATTAAGCGTTTGGACACGCTAGAGGCAGGAAAGATGTTCCCAATGTTGGGGGAGTCCAGAACCAGGGGTCACAGTTTAAGAATAAGGAGTAAGCCATTTAGAACGGAGACAAGGAAACACTTTTCCTCACAGTGTAGTGAATCTGTGGAATTCTCTGCCTCAGAGGGTGATAGAGGCTGGTTGTTTGGATGCTTTCAAGAGAGAGCTAGATAGGGCTCTTAAAGATAGTGGAGTCAGGGGATATGGGGAGAAGGCAGGAACGCGGTACTGATTGGGGATGTTCAGCCATGATCAGATTGAATGGCAGTGCTAGCTCGAAGGGCCGAATGGCCTACTCCTGCACCTATTAATATTAATAATAATAAACTTTATTTCAGATTCAATGTCCAGACAATGGACAACATTACATAAAAATACATTGCATATAAAAACATCATAAAATACATATAAAATCTTAGTGTATCACTTATAAAAGCATTATAAATTATATATTTAAAAAAACTCAATACATTAATTAAAATCCAGAATAAAAAAAGAATGATCAATGTATCAATGTCCTACAACGAGACAGCGATACCAGTGTCTCCACAACTGGGATTCGTAGCGTGTAGTTCTTATGTTTGACAAGGCCACAATAATTACATTTTTAGAGTCATTTATCCTGCAAATTAATTTATACATATGATTTCTTAGGATTGCTTCTAAAGTACTGACTCCTGCAGCCACAAACATGTTACTAGCACTACACCATCTAGGTTTCATTAGCAGTGTTCTCGTGGCATCATTATAGGACACCTTTAATCTCTGCAAACTTGTCTAACCATAGCTCGACCACAGGTGTGCAGTATAGAGTGGTGTGCAATATGCTCTAAACAGCGACATCTTCACCACATCTGTAGACGCACCAAACATACACAAGAGAATGTTTGCCTGTACATACAGCATGCGTCGTTGCCTATAAATATCCTCACATCTGTCATTTGTTCTGTAATAAAATGCCCAAGATATTTTACCTTATTAATCTAAGATTATTGTCAGACAATTTAAGATCAGGAAATGTTAGACATTTATCCTCTTTGGTTCCACAGATCATAACAGCACTCTTATAAGCATTATATTTAATATCATATTCCACACCATATACAGAACATATAGTAAGGAGCTGCTGGAGACCAGCGCTAGATGGACTAAAGGCCACAAGTGCTGCATCTGCATGCATAATATGATTCACTAAAATATTACCAATCATGCACCCAGTACTACAGGTTTTTAATTGTTTGGACAGATCATCAATATAAAGATTAAAAAGGACTGGGGACAAAATCCCCCCTTGTCTAACACCATTGCTAACCCCAAAATGGGGCTGAGACCCTATTGCCCCATTTTATTTGCATAGTCTTGTGGGCATAACAGTAGACCAGAATTCTCACAATGTATTTAGGCACCCCTCTTTGACTCATTTTAACAAACAGTTTTCTGTGATTAACACGGTCAAAGGCTTTGGAAGCATCAATAAAGCACATAAGGATTGAAGAGTTTTTGCCTCTATATTTGTTTACAATTTCCTTTAGGGCCTAGATGCACAAGTCAGTGCATGTTTAGCTTTAAAACCAAACTGGTTATCTGTAGAGTTATCAAACTCATTTACTCTATCCAGCAGAACTCTTTCTAAGACTTTTGACAATATGCTGGCTAATTTAGACTGCCTACTTTACCAGCTTTGTTCTTAATGACCGGCACAAACAGAATAGACAACATTGAGTCTGGTAACAAGCCATGAATCATAAAGCCAGTAAAACAAATAGCTAGGAGAGGAGCTATCCTCATACTCGCATACTTAAGATGTCCAACAGAGATATGATCCAAGCCACTTGCTTTGTTGTTGGACAGCGTGTTCATGGCATGATACACCTCATGTGACATAATCACCATCGAGTCATTACTCTCAATATTGTCCACCCTATACAAGTCACCTTGGACACAGTTGAATAAAGTAGTATAATGTTGTTGCCATAACTCCGCGATATTAGCTGTTCCGGAGATTCCATCTACAGTGCATGGTAGAGATGTTTTGCAACAGTTAAGAGTTTTCACTTCTTTCCAAAAATCAGTAGCATTGTTACTTAGCAGCTTCTTAGCCACAGAATCAGCCCTCATAGCTTGCTCATTTTTACAGATGAAGCGAATAGCATACTTATACCTTGCATTAGTGAGCTTCTTGTGTTCAAACACAGGCCCCTGTCTGGGTCTACCTGCCATAGCCCATGATTTATTGTCTGTTGCCTGTTGTCTATTGTGTTGTCAGGAATAAATAAGATCAGGGTTAATTAAGGGTTCTGCTTGCAGAGTAGCCAATTTGCAGATGATTCTCTAAAAGGCTTCTTGTCCATGTCTGCAAGCTGCATCAGTCCATTTTTGACTCTGTGAATGATGGAAGTTGCCAGACCACAGGTTCAGTTTAGTTTAGAGATAGAGCGGGGAAACAGGCCCTTCGGCCCACCAGGTCTGTGCTGATCTGCAACCCCCGCACACTAACACCATCCTACTACACACACTAGGGGCAATTTCCAATTTTACTGAAGGCAATTAGCCGACAAGCCTGTACTTTATTTGGGCATGGGAGGAAACCAGAGCACCTTGGACAAAACGCACGCAGTTCATGGGGAAAACGTACAGGCAAGCACCCATTGTCAGGATCGAACCCAGGTCTCTGGCACTGTAAAGCAGTAACTTTACCGCTGCACCACCATGCTGGCCGATAATGTATTACAACTGACCCAGTCTTAACTTGACTTAACAATTACACATGAACACATGCACACCAACCAAAAACCATATCCATGACTCCTTTAGCAAATCAAGTGGTTAGAAGATAGTATTGTAGATTTCAGAGTGAATCTTCTTCTTGCGTATGGTTTGCACAGCCTAAAGTTGTAGGACAACTTCTTCTATTTGATATTATTTGAATGTTCACGCCAGGTTGATAGCATTCATCGAAACAGGGCGGACCACGTGAAGGGTCCAATCTCCCACCCCTCAGATTGAATGGAATGGATATATTTACATGGAAGATAAATAAACATAAGAAAACAAATTCCAGGCAAAATTGGTATAGTGACTGAGAAAGGCTTACATGCCGCATAAATAATCACAAAGACCATCTACTAGCAATGTTACAAAATTTTGAGATTTAAAAAATCAAGTCTGCAATTTATCCCATCAGATAAAGCATAAAAGGAAGTCTAATTTGACACCTAATTCACTTTCATATCTTCAGTATTAAAAAGGTTATGGCTATTTTCATACTCGGAAATTAGCATCTTGTTCCCCATTGCCTTTCCATTGACTTAACTCAAAAGCTGTGATCTAGGACAGTCAAAAGCCCATAACTTTCTTAAAGATTAAGATAAATCAATGACATTTTCAGTTATTATAGATTGAAGCATTCTGAAACAAATATGAAACAATCTTACTTGGATGACCTGAAATTAAAGCATATACTTAGTTTGTTACCTAATTGTAGCTAATTACAAAATTCAATTACTAGATCTAAACATCTATCCATTTCTTAAAAAAAGATAAACATTTTTAAATTGCCTAAGTGTCCAAATAACATTCACACAATAGTCCACAATATAACATGATTTTTAAATCTCATTTTCATTAATTTATAGGGCAAATGGAAGGAATTTAGTGTTTAATTCCCGTAAATTGATGGCCATTTAAATCACGTTGCGGTTTGCGGTGAATTTAACCCACAGTCGGCAGGAAAAACACTGCCAGTTCGTATATATTTTTTGTCCCCTTTTCGCAACATGAAATTTTGATTAAAGGCTTCCTAAGAAGCACGTTTTTATGTAAAACAGTGTACCTTATTTTATCCCCTACGTAAAATCCTTCCCGTTGTCGGCGCTCACGGCTTTAGAAGATGATTTTTAAATTACTCTAGCTAATAAATGATCTAGCATAGTTTATAAATACCTTCATAAATCAAATGTCGGAGCGATTTCTCTTCAGCAACGAAATCCCATGAGATGTATCGATTTGCCCTGTCTGGAGAAAAACGGCATTTTAAACCCGCCCCCCTCTGAAAGGCGCCAAAATCGCGCACACGGGGAGTGGCAGAACTGCAGCGCCGCTCAAGGTAAGTTTTGTAACATACCAACATCTACTTTGAATGGCTGTTTCTGTGCGGTGGTTTGATGACACAATAAATATAAAGAGGGAAGAGTATTAACCTTACAGGATTTCTTGTGCATATTTTTATGAATAAAAGCATAGTTTTGAAATATCGTGGAATCATGGAAATCATGGAATCATGGAAAACATTATTGTCATTCAGACCTTGCGGTCTGAACGAAATGTTGTTTCCTGCAGTCATACATATAGTAAAGAACAAAACACACAATAAACACATATTTAACATCCCCCACAGTGAGTTCACCAGACACCTCCTCACTGTGATGGAAGGCAAAAATCTAGTCTTTGTCTCTTCCTTTCTTGTTCTTCCTCTTCCTCTGCGCTGAGGCGACCCGGGCCTCCAATGTTGTGACCGCACCGGGTGATGTAAATAAGTCCCGCGGCTGAACCGCACTCTGCGAGCAGGCCGGTTCAACTCCGCGGCCCGGGGCAGTCGAAGCTGCCGAAGCTGCCGCCCTCCAGTCCAGCGGACGCAGCTGTTGCCGCGGGAGCTCCGGAAAAACAGGTCACCAACCTGTAACCTGCGAGCTCCCGACGATGTCGTCCACTGGGCCCGCGGCCGAACCGCCGAGGTCGGGCCGGCGTCACTGGAGAACCACCACAGCTCCGAGTCGGGCCGCCGGAACGCCGGAATGCCTGAACCCGCCGCAGCCCCGAAGTCGGCCAGCCCCGCGCTGGTAGGTCCTGGCTGGCTCTGCCTCCGGAGCCTCGAGGTCAGTCGTAGTTGGAGGCTGTCAGCTCCGCCATTAGGCCTCAGCGCAGACGGAGACGGCGATGGGGGACACGACAAGAAAATATAAAAATATTCTGTGCATTTTTTTTCATGTTGTGTTATCAGGAATGGATTTCAAGCCTTACAGATTGGATTTGCCCAATTAATGCTCAGTCTATAGTTTAAGAAAGCACAGAATAGCTATGCGCGCCACATTCCAAATATGATATAGACGGCCAGGAGTCAGTCCAGGTTTAGTTTAGTTTACTTTAAAGATACAGCACAGAAGCAGGCCCTTTGGCACAATGTTCACACGGACCAACGATCCCAGCACATTAACACAACCCTACACCCACGAGGGACAATTTGTTCTTATTCAAAGCCAATTAACCTACAAACCTGTGCGTCTTTGGAGTGTGGGAGGAAGCCAAAGATCTTGGAGAAAACTGGCGCAGTCACCAGGAGAACGTACAAACTCCGTGCAGACAGCACCCGTAGTCAGGATCAAACCCGGGACTATGGCGCTGCAAGCGCTGTAAGGCACCATTGCAGCTGTGCCCTAATGACCTGATTATCATTGTACCTAATGACATGGACATTTATAGTGTCATAGATAGAGGATATGTCTCATGGAATTCCTATGGAATCATGTAGCGTGAAAAAGGCCCCTTCAGCCTAACTTGCCCACGCTGACCAACAAGCCTCATCTACATTAGTCCCATCTGACCACGCTTGGCCCATATTCCTCTAAACAGATGCTATCCATCTACCTGTCCAAATGTCGTTTAAATGTTGTGATAGTACCTGCCTCAACTACCTCCTCTGGCAGTATGTTCCATATTATCACCACCCCTCATCTCTCAGGTTCCTATTCATTCTTTGCCCCCTCACTTTAAGGAAGGTGAGTTCCTACTCTAGTCTTGTTTGCAAATTGCTCCAGGCCCTCAACGCTCATCCCTTCAGCAATTTCCTTTGTTGATAAGCCATGAATATATCTGTGCTCCTCCAGTTCTGTCTCCCTGTGCAGTGTATACCACCACTTTCTCGTGCCTCTTACCTCTTGTTCTGACCTACAGTTCCCCAGGCTTTGGAATTTAATCTGCCCGTTTCTCCAATGCACTCCTTTGTTGAAATAGAAACATAGAAATTAGGTGCAGGAGTAGGCCATTCGGCCCTTCGAGCCTGCACCGCCATTCAATATGATCATGGCTGATCATCTAACTCAGTATCCTGTACCTGTCTTCTCTCCATACCCCCTGATCCCTTTAGCCACAAGGGCCACATATAACTCCCTGTTAAATATAGCCAATGACCTGGCCTCAACTACCTTCTGCGGCAGAGAATTCCACAGATTCACCACTCTCTGTGTGAAAAATGACTTTCTCATCTCAGTCCTAAAAGACTTCCCCCTTATCCTTAAACAGTGACGCCTTGTCCTGGACCTCCCCAACATCGGGAACAATCTTCCTGCATCTAGCCTGTCCAACCCCTTAAGAACTTTGTAACTCTCTATGAGATCCCCCCTCAATCTTCTAAATTCCAGCGAGTACAAGCCCAGTCTATCCAGTCTTTCTTCATATGGAAGTCCTGCCATCCCAGGAATCAGTCTGGTGAATCTTCTCTGTACCCCCTCTATGGCAAGAAGGTCTTTTCTCAGATTAGGAGACCAAAACTGTACGCAATACTCCAGGTGTGGCCTCACCAAGACCCTGTACAACTGCAGCAGAACCTCCCTGCTCTTGTAGTCAAATCCTTTTGCTATGAATGCCAACATACCATTCACTTTCTTCACAGCTTGCTGCACCTGCATGCCTACTTTCAATGACTGGTGTACCATGACACCCAGGTCTCATTGCATCTCCCCTTTTCCTAATCGGTCACCATTCAAATAATGGTCTACTTTCCTGTTTTTGCCACCAAAGTGGATAACCTCACATTTATCCACATTATACTGCACCTGCCATCCTTTTTCCCACTCACCCAACCTATCCAAGTCACCTTGCAGCCTCGTCACAGCTAACACTGCCACCCAGCTTCGTGTCATCCGCAAACTTCGGGATGTTGCATTGAATTCCCTCGTCCAAATCATTAATTTATATTGTAAATAGCTGGGGTCCCAGCACTGAGCCTTGCGGTACCCCACTAGTCACTGCCTGCCATCCTGAAAAGGACCCGTTTACTCCTACTCTTTGCTTCCTGCCTGCCAGCCAGTTCTCTATCCACATCAGTACTGAACCACCAATACCGTGTGCTTTAAGTTTGTATGCTAATCTCTTGTGTGGGACCTTGTCGAAAGCCTTCTGAAAGAAACACTTCTTAAAACGTGTCAACCTGGCTTTATCTTCAGGTCATTTTTCCTTAATTTGGAATAATATCTCTATAAACCACATTGGGAAATGATCCCACAATAAAGGGGCTGTTTAAATGCATATTATATTTTCTAGGAATGATTTAATGCCACGTTTTGAAAAGTTTAAGATGGTGAAGTACTTTGACTTGATTGTTGTGAAGTAAATGTTTCCACTTAGAAAGGAATTCAGAACCAGGGACTCATAAATATACCACAGTCATTTCAATAATAAAATCAATAGGACGTTTAGGAGAAACTTCATTATTCAGAATGTTATTAATATGAAGAATGCTTTCACAAAAATAGCTATGGCAAATAGTGTTAGTTGGGTTTGAGGGAAAGCTAGGTGGACATGCAAGGAAGGAATAAAAGGATATGTTAATAGAAAGTTATACTGGACTAGAAAGAGAATGTTGTGGAACTTAAACACGAACATTGATCATTTGGGCAAAAGGGTAAGTTGATGCTCATACAATATGAAACATAGAATAGGACATCCCAGGAATCAGCCCTTCACCCCTCTATGTCTGTGTTAAACATTATGCCAAACTAAACTAACCACTTCTAAGATGTACAGGTTTGCAGGTTAATTGGCTTGGTATAGATGTAACGTTTTCGCTAGTGTGCGTAGGGTAGTGTTAGTGTGCTGGTCTGTGCGGACTCGGTGGGCCGAAGGGCCTGGTTCTGTGCTATATCACTAAACTAAGCTAAACTAAACAGTGTAGGAAGGAACTGCAGATGCTGGTTTACACCAGTTAGACACAAAATACTGGAGTATCCCTGTGGAAAGGCAGTATCTCTGGATAGAAGGAATGGATAGAAGGACATTTTGGGTTAAGACCCTTCTTTAGACTCAACTAATCTCATCTGCTTGCATGTGATCCATATCCCACCATTCCCATGTGCCTATCTAAAAGCATCTTAAATGCCATTATTGTACCTACCTCCACCACTACCCCAGGCAACTTGTTCCAGGCACCCTCCATCCCCTGATTAAATAACTTGCTTTGCACGTCTCCTTTAAACTTTGGCCCTCTCATATTCTGTTATATATTCAGTTGAACTTGTTTAATTATTTTGACAAAATAAGAATCTTTCAAAAGTTTTGGTTTAAAATTGAGGACCAGAGTCCCCAGAGGCAACGTCGTAGCCCATTCAGAACCAAGAACATCAATGTAAGCCATTTAGAACAGAGACGAGGAAACCTTTTTTCTCACAGAGAGTTGTGAGTCTGTGGAATTCTCTGCCTCAGAGGGCGGTGGAGGCAGATTCTCTAGATACTTTCAAGAGAGAGCTCGATAGGGCTCTTAAAGATAGCGGAGTCAGGGGATATGGGGAGAAGGCAGGAATGGGGTACTGATTGGGGATGATCAGCCATGATCATATTGAATGGTGGTGCTGGTTCGAAGGACCAAATGGCCACTCCTCCACCTATTGTCTATTGTCTATTGTCTATTGGCTACATTTACACCATTGCATTTCAATTCATGGCAATTAGGAGGGTGTGGATGAATATCTATCTTACATTGAGCTGAACTAATCAGAGGTGGCTGATTGGGATTTGGTGCAGAACTTTCCATTTTGAAGCTTAACACTTTAGCTAAGTGTTTCTCTCCACTGTCCAGAGCCTAGAGCAGATTCAGAACAGGAACAAACCAGCAGTATGATCGAAAGTGATTAAAACTTGCTCCCACGTAATTGCTAATTGATCTCTGCAGCTACAATTATACATTTCTTTTTGGCAAAGTTCTTTGAGGTTGTTAAAGTCTGCAGAAAATACTGCATTAGATCAGTGGTGTTCTCAGAGCCATTCTGCCATCAAGACCTCTAAACAATCTAATTGTTCCCAGATATAGATGCAATAATATGCTTTTTCCTGAAGCACCACATGAAAGAGGGATACTGACTAAGAGCAATTAAAGCAAGAGGGGAGAATGAGGTGATCACTGTATTTGATGCTTTTAAATACAGTTTTAATTGCCTTGCCCAATCGTGCATTTAAAGTTTCCTTTAACAGAATGCAGGGGAGAATGAGAGGCGGGTGACCATATCCACCCATGTTGTTGAAGGTTAGGCTGGGATCCTTTTAGGCAATAACTGGAGATATCTGCAAAATCATTTTGATAGAAAAATATAGGATTGAAACTGGCCCCTTGCCCCACCAAGTTCCAGGCAACCATCAACCACCGTTTCCCACTTATTCTATATTGTTCCACTTTTTTGCACCAATCCCCACACATTAAGGACAATTTACAGAGGGCAATGAACCTACAAACCCTCATGTTATTAGAGTTAGAGAGAGTCATACAGCATGGAAACAGGCCCCTCAGCCCAACTTGCCCACACCGGTCAACATATCCCAGCTACACTAGTCCCACCTCCCTATGTTTGGCCCACATCCCTCCAAACCGATTCTATCCATGTACCTGTCTGACTGTTACTTAAATGTTAGGATAGTCCCAGCCTCAACTACCTCCTCTGGCAGAAGGGTCTGAAGAAGGGTCTCGACCCAAAACGTTGCCTATCTCCTTCGCTCCTTAGATGCTGCTGCACCCGCTGAGTTTCTCCAGCCTTTTGTGTACCCTCGATTCTCCAGCATCTTCAGTTCCTTCTTTAATACCTCCTCTGGCAGCTTGCTTCCTACACCCACCACCCTCTGTGTGAAAAGGTTACCGCTCAGATTCCAATTAAATCTTTACCTTACACCTATGCCCTCTGGTCCTTGATTCACCTACTCTGGGCAAGAGGCTCTGACCATTTACCCGATCTATTCCTCTTATGATTTTATACACCTCTGAAAGTGCAAAATTGGGATCTTGCAATTATATATTTTTTTACCATTGCAAAATAAAGGTCTCTTTGCCTGTCAATTCACAGACAGCCAATTGCACTTCACTCCATGTTACCAGGGACCAGCAGGTAGGCCAATCATACAGCAGATTTTCCTCATGGTGCAAGATACTGGCTCACTAAAGGGCCTGTCCCACCAGCATGCAACTCTATGCGATGAACGCGATCAAACTAGAAGCAGGGGCCGCGCGGAGGTCGGGTGATCCCCTGTACAGGGCCGTTCCCACCAGCATGCGTCCCAGCATCCCACCAGGGGCTGCGCGGAGATCGGGTGAGTGGCGCAACGCGGCGCAAAGTGAGGCGAACTTGGAGCGAAGTCTAAGGTAAGTTCGCCAGGACAGAGAGGGGCACACAGAGAGGGGCACAGAGGCACACACACACACACACACAGGGCCACGGGGCCACACACATAGAGGGTCACGGAGGCACCTACAGATAGGTTCACGGAGGCACGATGTCGGGGCGGTGTGTAAACGTCGAGGCGACTGCGAGCTGACAAGCCGTTGCCGCGCGGAATTTTTGGACATAGTCAGTTTTTCGGAGCCCCGCGCGATGTCGGGACGAACTCCGCACAATTCCGCACGGCTCCGGCGATCGAAGTGGGACCGGCCCCGCGACGCCGGACAGCTCAAGCGACCACGTTAGGTCGCGCTCATCGCATAGAGTTGCATGCTGGTGGGACAGGCCCTTTAACAAAACCTTATGGATTAAGTACAATGATATCTGTCAGCTTTGATGTTTTCAGTTGCGCACGGCCCAAAGCCTATTATGGCTGCCCTTGTCCCCTGCATTCTGTTAAAGTAAACTTTAAATGCACGATTGGGCAAGGCAATTAAAACTCTATTTAAGAGCATCAAATACAGTGATCACTGGGAGCAATCTAGGCTCAATCAACAAAGATTCATCTACTCCTTATGTACAGAATTTCCAATTAATGTTTGTTTACTGTAGCAAGCACTTTTGCACTTTTCCTTCTTCTAAATGGTCTTGTAACAATGATAATTCATGCACACCTGAAAGACACAGCAGAGTAAACACAACGCAATTCCACACCATTACAGATAAGCCAATGTCTTCTTACCCTTTCCACCTTATTTTATTGTTTTACAATTGCCGTTTGTCCTTTGACACAGAGAAAAGGATCTGACTAAAGTAGACTACAGCGAGTGTCAGCTACACATGCTCAGTTTCGACCTCCTTTAAAGCACTGAATTATAATGCATTAAGAGGACAAAGTATTTTTAGGCACTCTACCCATCCCTATCCTTGCTGTCTTCTTGAAGCTATGCAATTTATTTTTGACGGTGCAATAAGGTGCATCTGCTGCATTCACCCGCCCACCAGCTAGTAGCGGACTGCTCCACTTGTGTGCCACTTTCTCCTGCAAAAGGGAGAATGCAATAGTGGTGGCACAGCTGCTAGAGCTGTTGCTTCACAGTGCCAGAGACCCCAATTTGATCCTGACCTCAGGCTCTGTCTGTGTGAAGAATGTTGGCTCTCCCTACGACCACGTGACTTTCCTTCTGGCACTCTGCTTTCCTCCCACATCCCAAGGACGTGCAGGTTGGAGGTTAATGGGCTTCTGTAAGTTGCTCCCAGTGCGTTCAGAGTGGATGCAAAAGTGGGATAATGTAGAACTAGTGTGATGGGGCGATCAATGGTTGGCATGGACTTGGTGGGCTGTGCAGAATGTCACTGTGCAGTGCATACATAACAATAAAGAACCATTGAACCCTTGAACCCTTGAGCCTATTTCCATGCTGCGTCTCTAAACTAAACTCACCGTCAGTGACTGTCATGTTTGAAGAGTGGACAAAGGCATTAAATGAAAAAGTACAGCAATGCTCAGTGTGCGAAGATGAGGGGAATCTATGAATATGGACTACGAGTCCTGATTGAAATTATGTGTCATAGGTGGATTGATGAATATCTGAAACTAGTCAAGTCAAGAGTGTTTTTGATTGTCTTTACTTGTGTAAGTGTACCTTTCATCCCCACCATGCAGACCAACGATCCCCATACACTAGCACAACCCAACACACCGGAGGCATTTTACAATTTTACCAAAGTCAATTAACCTTTAAACCTGGGCGTGTTTGGAGTGTGGGAGGAATCTGGAGCACCCGGAGAAACTCCACACAGCAACAAGGAGAATGTATTAAACTCTGTACAGACAGGATCCATCCTGGGTCTCTGGTGCTGTGAGGCAACAGCTCTACCACTGTACCACTGTGCCTCCCATGTGTCATATATCCCAAAACGTAATTATGAACAATGAAGCGATGTTTTGGAAGAAGTATCCACTGACATCTGCCATACCTGTGAGGTCACAGAAATTTTTCATAACGGCATCCTGGTCCTAAGTGCATCGTCGCCATAAGCGCATGATTACATCCAAAGTCCGTCTGGATGACCTATGAATAAAATAAATCTCTCTTCCAATCCAACCCGTCGAGGTTTGCAACGCAGCTTCCAAGAACAATGAAGTCTTTTCTCTCCTGTGATTCATCATCCTTCACAATTCCTAGTTCAGCTTGACTAACGAAATGCCTGCCAACACTTGCTGTAGGCACAGTGCATCTCTCCTTTGAAGAGTCGTGAAGTGATACTGACCTCACATGATCTTTGGCCTCGTGTTGAAGCAGAAATCCACTAAGCACCTCTCATTAGTACATAGAGGCAACCCAAAGTTGGTGAGCAACCTGCGATGCAATGGATAAACAAGATTTAATCTCACGGCATTGTCACTGCACAGTTTAACAAGGCTAGCAAATATAACTTAGTTGGTTTCAATCAGTAAAGTACTTTTGGTTATGCCTAATAAATTATGGTTATCTCCAACAAATCAGATTTGAAAAGGTCAGAGCATATTCCACTTTATGAATTAATGCTATTACCGGCTCAGAAATGAATAAATGGTTTTGGAAAAGCAAAATTATTTTTTGAAACAAATTCATGTCGGAGAGAAAAAAATATATATATTGCTTTGTTTAATAGTATCATCAGTTAAATGGATACATTTTATCAGAATAATCACCACAATATTCTAAATGGAATGAAAGAACAGGGCATTTCAGTGAAACATGCCTTCAAATCATTGGATGGTTTCTTAAGATCCAAATTTGAAATTAATTAATCCCAGTGTCGAGAGATTTAATGCCGCTTATGTTTTAGAAAATCAAGAGCTTTGATGCCTATAGTGACCACAGCTTGAGAGTCTCAAGCTTCCACTGATCAATATGGCAGCAGGAATAGATAGGATGCTCAAGACCAGCAATTAATCACAAGGACTTTACTGGAAATTCATTACGAGACCCAGGTAGTGTAGATGCATTACTCTGAAATTAAACCACTGTAAATAATGGATGGCTACTCATTATAACTCTGTGGAAAACAGGCACAAGCCACTGAATCACAACCGAACAAGAAATGTGATATTTAAAAACTCGTAATACACCAAAGTACTTTCTTGTTTCTTGCATAAGTCTGAGTAAAAACAGAGATGCCATCCATCATCATGTTACCCAGCCATTAGAAAGCACTACAGAAAATCATTCTAACACATTGTTTCCTCACTTATCATGAATAAAGATACAGAGACTGAACCTCGTGAAGCAATGGGGCAGCTGCATGTGGAAATGAAGGCCAAATGATTAATTGCATTAATGCTCCCAGCAATGCTGACTGTTTCTTAAGGAGAATGGATGTGGAATGGAACTTTAATCATGCACTACAAATGCCACCGAATTTTGCGGCAAAATTGTGATGCAGATTTTTAAAAAGAACCTGATTATGCAATCTTTGCTGGAATTAAATACCTCAATCACAAACAAGTACAGTTTGTGCCTTGCAGAATTCCAGAATCTCAGCTTCCTTTAATATCCATTTGAAACAAGAACAGAATGTCATGGATCAAATATTGTGGGTTCTCCTGCATTAGACAAAAGCTGGGTAACACTAAAGGGCTGTCCCACTGCAGCGACCTAATTGGCGAGTTTAGAAGAGATAAGGAGAGTTTGAAAAAATGTCATGTTGAAGACCTCCTTCCACTATGTAGAAGACCTCCTTCGACTATGTTGAAGACCAGCTATGACGAGCTTCGGGAAAACTGGACACCAAATGCTGGAGAATGAAGACAACCACCTTCGATCTCCTTCAACCTCCCTTCGACTCTGTTGCAGACAATCTACGACTACCTTCGACTACTTTTGATTACCTTCGACTTTCCTCGAATGCCTACTACGACCTACTTCGACTAAACCTACGAGTAAAAAAAGTATTGTGTTTTTCCATGGCGACCTTTTTTTACTCGCAGGCATTTTTCAACATGTTGAAAAATACGCCGCGACCTAGCTGAGGCCTCCAGTACATGGGGACTATTCTCAAGCATGAAGGAGAGTTACAAAGACCTCCTAGAACCTCGTATTGACCATGCTGCGAGCATGAGTCGAGGGAAATCTCGTCAGACCTCGCGGATTAGGTCGCTGCAGTGGGACAGCCCCTTTACACTCCCATCAACATGGAGCATCATGTAAAATAGAACCGTTCATTGTGGCAGTCTTCAACTTAATCTACACGCCTGGCGCATCACTGTTGCAATGATGAATCGCATCACCTGTCGTCAAGGTGTTCATTACCCCATCATTCTGTGACGTCCACCAATGATTTTCTGGCACCAGACCAATGCTGTATTATTTGTTTTGCCAGACCAACAGATGTCACGGCCTTGGGGGGCTGAGATACCGGCTCGCTGAGTCAGCCACGCAAGTTGGCTCTGAGACCCGATCTGTCTACTCCGGCCAGGTCAGAGTTCCAGAACCCCGACCGCAGGGGCAAAATTCGACCCGCCGACTGACTCAGAAATCCCGACGAGATCAAGATTGGCCACCTCACCTGCCAGAGGTGCCACATTTTCGGGGGGACTTCCAGGGGCGGAGGCAGGATTTTGTCTGTATTAGAGGGGGGCTCCGACCACCAGGTGACAGATAATCAGTGGTGGTCCTTTAGTAACTGTTACCCTGACGATTATTGTACACTTCAAATTATTTTTATTTTTGTTTTCATTTGCATACTTTGAGGCAGATAACTTTGTGGGACCCAATGGTTATTCTTCATAGGCTGTGAGCCTTGTGTGTGATCACCATCAACATGTGTTCTAAAGAGTTCCTAAGCCTCAGTTTAAACTGATGCCAAGAGAACCTCTAAGGAGTTTCATTCTGATGTCTGCTGTGTGTCTGTTAGACCACGATCACTCCATGCTTCATGCCTCCAAACTGACTGATGGAATCCTGTCATGCTTCTCCATCGCACATTTACTTTCATGTTCCCCTTTAGTTGCCTTCCTCATTCTGACTGTGTGTCACAGTATTTCGCCCTCTTTAAGCTTGGCTGCTATTTCCAAATGCTTGTTTGGTCGCAGGTGGCATACACCTGATTTGTTAGGAGATTCAATTTGGGTACCTAGGGACTATAGTCTTTTATAACAATTGATTTTCCAGATTTCCAGAATGTGTCCCTTTGTCTATATTTAGTTTAGTTTAGTTTAGTTTAGAGATGTAGCGCAGAAACGGACCCTTCGGACAATCGAGTCTGCACCGACCAGTGATCCCCACACATTAACACTACCCAACACACAAACGGGACAATTTTACATTTATACATTTACACAAAGCCAAACGTACAAACACCGTACAGACAAGCACCTGTAAACAAGATCATGCCCAGGTCTCTGGTGTCACCACTTTAAGGGTGGCACGGTGGCGCAGCGGTAGAGTTGCTGCCTTATAGCAAATGCAGCACTGGAGACCCGGGTTCGATCCCGACTAAGGGTGCTGTCTGTGTGGAGTTTGTACATTCTCCCCGTGACCTGCGTGGGTTTTCTCCGAGATCTTCGGTTTCCTCCCAAACCTCAATTTGCTGGTTAATTGGCTTGGTAAATGTAAAAATCATCCCTAGTGTGAGTAGGATCTTGCCTGGAGTAGGTGAATCGAGGACCAGAGGACATAGGTTTAAGGTGAAGGGGAAAAGATTAAAATAGGAATCTGAGGGGTAACGTTTTCACACAAAGGGTGGTGGGTGGATGGAATAAGCTGCCAGATGAGGTCGTTGAGGCTGGGACTGTCGCAATGTTTAAGACACAGTTATACATGGATAGGACAGGTGGACACAAAATACTGGGGTAACTCAGCGGGACAGGCAGCATCTCTGGAGAGAACCAATGGGTGATGTTTCGGGTTGAGACCCATTCACCACCCATTCTTTCTCCCCAGAGATGCTGTCTGTGTCGTTGAGTTACTCCAGCATTTTATGTCTAACTCTGATTTAAACCAGCATCTGCAGTTCTTTCCTACACATAGATAGGACATGTTTGGAGGGATATGTCCCAAACGCAGGCAGGTGGGACTAGTGTAGCTGGGATATGTTGGACAGTGTGGACAAATGACTCTATAATTCTATATAATCATGTGGTTTTAGAGAGTTGACAAGTGAAGGGTATATTGGGGGTTAATAATTTATGGAGTGTATGTGACTGATGGGATTTCTCAGAGAGATGGTATAGACTTAACGGGCAGTGCAGTTTCCTTTAATATCATAAAAATAATTGAAACAATGAAATAGTGCTGAACAACTTGCAAATTCCCTAATAGGTTCTGCAACAGATTGGCATTTCTTGGAGGCACAAAAGACTGTCGATGCTGAGATCTGGAGACAAGGTCAAACTGCTGAAGGAACTAAGTGGGCAAGAGACAGCTGTGGGAGGAGAGAAGTGGTCAACCATCCAGATCAAAACACTGCGTCATTCAATCAGCAGATGCTGGAATCGGTGCTTAATAGGTCCATCTATCAGCTACCCTCTCACTCCTCACCCTCTACTATTTATACGGCTATTCTCTTGCTATACTTTCAGTCCTGTGGAAAGGTCTTAATTAGAAGCACGGCGGTGCTGCGGTAGAGTTGCTGCGTTACGGAGCTTTTAGCGTCAGAGACCTGGGTTCGATCCCGACTACAGACGAGTGCCGTCTGTACGGAGTTTGTATGTTCTCCCCGTGACCGCTTGGGTTTTCTCCGAGATCTTCAGTTACCACCCACACTCCATAGACGTACATGTATGTCGGTCGATTGGCTTTGTATAAGTGTAAATTCTCCCTAGAATGTGTAGGATAGTGTTAATGAGCGGGGATTGTTGGTCAGTGCGTTCTCGGTGGGCCGAAGGGCCTGTTTCCATGCTCTATCTCAAAACTGAACTAAACTAGAAAAATGGACCATTGATTACCCGCCGATAGAGTTCCTCCAGGAGCTTGTTTTAGCACATTGTCCCTCTCCCTGTCAGCTCTGCTGTTGAACACTTTCCCTACAGCTACATCCAAACCTGGTGCTGATAAGATATTGCTTCACACCTTCCCAGGTGGTTTATTTTCTCAGCTTGTAAAGGGCCTGTCCCACCAGCATCCGACTCCATGCGATGAGCGCGATCAAACTAGAAGCGGGGGCCACGCGGAGGTCGGGTGATCCCCTGTACAGGGCCGTTCCCACCAGCATGCGCGACCAAACCGGCAGCGAGGGCCGCACGAAGGTCGGGTGAGTGGCGCAACGCGGCGCAAAGTGAGGCGAACTTGGAGCGAAGTCTAAGGTAAGTTCGCCAGGACAGAGAGGGGCACACAGAGAGGGGCACAGAGGCACACACAGAGGGCCACGGAGCCACACACAAAGAGGGTCATGGAGGCACCTACAGAGAGGGTCACGGAGGCACGATGTCGGGGCGGTGTGTAAACGTCGAGGCGATTGCGAGCCGACAAGCTGTTGCTGCGCGGAATTTTTGGACATAGTCAATTTTTCGGAGCCCCGCGCGGTGTCGGGACGAACTCGGGACGAACTCCGCACAATTTCTACACGGCTCCAGCGATCGAAGTGGGACCGGCCCCGCGACGCCGGACGGCTCAAGCGACCACGTTAGGTCGCGCTCATCGCATGGAGTTGCATGCTGGTGGGACAGGCCCTTAAGATTGGCTTAATTGGCCCCACAATTCTTTTCTCCTTTCCACTGCATTAAATCAAAAGTAAATTAAAGGGTTCTGGAGGAAAGACATATAGAGTCAAATAATCATGAAGCAAGAATTGGTCGAACTCATCCATGTCAACAAAGATGCCCCATTTACACACATGTACACACATCCCTCCATATCTTTCTTATCCGTATACCTGCCCAATATCTTTTAAATATTGTTATAGTCCCTGCCCCAACTACTTCCTCCAGCTGTTTACTTCATGAACCCACGATTTGAATCTACAAGTTGCCCCTCAGGTTCCCATTAAATCTTTCACCTCGCTCTTTCAGTCCATGCCCTCTATTCCTTGATTCCCCTACTGTTGAAAGTAATCTGTTGAAAATGAAAGTCCATCAATCCAAAACATTAATCTAGTTTTCTCACTCATATGTTTAGTCACAGAGACAAACAATGCTGAAGCAGGCCCTTCAGCCCACCAACCATATGTTGGCTATCAAACACCAAATTACGCAAATCCCTTTCTTGTTCTGCCCACATTCCCCTCAACCCCACCATCTTGGGGTCTATCCTCCACCTTCAGGTAATTGTGAGGGGCTAATTAACTGAAGAGTATAGATCTCTGGGATGAGTAAGTCAACACAGACACTCAGAATAAAAACCCACACCATCTCAGGAAAATGTACAAATGTACAAATGTGCAAATGTACAAATGCCATCCAGACAGCACTTTTTTTTAAAAATTAATTTTATTTTTTAACAAAATGCTTTTATTCAGAACAAACAAATACGAAGTAGTAACACGATCAGAGAATGCCTACATTGGCATTTTACAAAGAAAGTTATCAAATTAAAATATTAACATTTTTATCAATAATACATTCGACCTCCTGCGGTGACCAGCGTTCATGGAAGGCCCCCACAGTCGCTGTGGACACCGCGTGTTCCCTCTCCAGGGACACGTGAGCACGGACGTAACCCCGGAAAAGGGGCAGAAATCCAGACAGCGCTGGGAGTCAAGAGTGAAGCCAGGTTTCTGCGAGACAGTTTGTGCTCTTTCTTTTCCTGATCCATTCAACATTAGGGTTGAACAGCACGAGTCAACCCCAGCTGCCTTCAGGCACTTCTTGCCCAACATGCTGGTTTTTGGAGACACACGAAACTGGTGGGATCGTGTAGATGGTGGGATCGTGAACAAATCTTGAACTCCGCAAATGTGGAAGGAATGGACAGACATCATTTTGAGTTGGAACCCAACTTCAGACTCGGGGAATGCCGTGACCTGCATCATCATCTGTCTATTGCCTCCTGAGATGCTGCCTGGCCGGTTGAGTCCCTCCAGCACTTTGTGTGTATATTGCTGGCTTTTGGTTGCAGCTCTCTGCAATTATCAGCACATTGTTATCCTACACCTTGTACCATGGTACACACATATCCAGATTATGTGTTTAGTAGGATAATTAGTTTGCAGGACATTCAAGGTTGTAGGCTTCTTAAGGGCCTGTCCTACCAGCATCCGATTCCATGCGGTGAACGCGATCAAACTAGAAGCGGGTGCCGCGCGGAGGTCGGGTGATCCCTGTACAGGGCCGTTCCCACCAGCATGCGCCTACATGCGGCAAGCGCGACCAAACTGGCAGCGAGGGCCACGCGGACGTCGGGTGAGTGGCGCAATGCGGCGCAAAGTGAGGCGAACTTGGAGCAAAGTCTTAAAGGTAAGTTCGCCAGGACAGAGAAGGGCACAGAGCCACACACATAGAGGGCCACGGAGCCACACACAGAGAGGGTCACGGAGCCACACACAGAGGGTCACGGAGGCACACACAGAGAGGGTCACGGAGGCACCTACAGAGAGGGCGACGGAGACACGATGTCGAGGCGGTGTGTAATGCGTCGAGGTGACTGCGAGCCGACAAGCCGTTGCCACGTGGAATTTTTGAACATAGTCAGTGTTTCGGAGCCCCGCGCGATGTCGGGACGAACTCCGCACAATTCCGCACGGCTCCGGCGATTGAAGTGGGACCGGCCCCGCGACGCCGGACGGCTCAAGCGACCACGTTAGGTCGCGCTCATCGCATAGAGTTGCATGCTGGTGGGACAGGCCCTTTAGTCCATTACTCAGTGGTCTGCTTCACTGGCCACTGGTCTTACTGAGTGACCTGTTGTAATACTCGCATTAATCATTCAAGTTTCTGTTGTGGTCTCCACATTTCTTTTTTGAATGGCAGATTACCATCTGTATCATGCACACTATCTGGCATACACTCCTCTATCTCATTGTTTTCTTCATTGGCATTCAGAACAACTTCCTGTGTCTATTCGGTGAGCACACCTCCTTGCCTGCAAGCAAACTAATCACTGCTTGTCTCTCCAATACACATATTGTTATTGCTTCTGCAGACTGTTGCCAATTAGAGTCATGGAGTGAAACAGTGCTCTGGAATGTCCTCTGATGTTGGGACAGGGGTCTGGTGCCTTTTTCAACCACGTGTCCTGCAGGTTCTCAGGTCTGTGTGGTTCACTGGTTTCTCACTCAGCCACCGTTGATACCCACACAAGGAAGGTCGGAACAAGAAGGCTTTGATCATTGCCTGGGAACACAGTCTTCAAAGCCATTCTATGGGAAAGCGTAATATTGGTGAACACAACACAACAGCAATAGTTGGGTGGAATACCCGTGCCGCCTGCTGCCAGTAGCACAGAAACGTTGCTGACAAGGTGGGCTTATGATTGGCTCGGGGAGGGGGCAGTGGCGCGCTCTGCTCTGATAAGAAATGCCATAAAGGATGGTGTTGGGCACCCTTACAGTAAGAGAACCTCAGCCTTGGAACCGTGTCGCGAACTGTTCCAGGTGATCTTTTAAAGGGCTTACCGTGCACTGTGCTTGCTGTCTTAAACTTGCTGTTCATCGCGGTGTGTGGCTGTATCACCTTGCCTTTGCACCATGTGAATTTCAGACAGTGCTCCCCCCCCCCTTTCCCTCGGCCCCGCCTTTGCGACGTGTGTGTGAGTGTGTAGTGTGTGCTCCATTCTGACAGTCGCATTCCGGTTCGCAATTTTTCAGGCACTCGCCGCCAGTCCGCTGAAAAATTGCCTAAGTGGGACTCCTAAGCACACTTACAAACTCAACTAATTTGGCATTCTGTAGATAAGAGCGTGTTGTCCAGTGAGTTTATCGTGGGCTTTTTATGAATTTTAAGATTGTGGTAAAAATATTCCCTTTTCAGACTCACAGAACCACGCACAGAGTCAGAGTCACAGAGTTTACCAACAGAGAAACAGGACATAGAAACATGGAAACATAAAAAATAGGTGCAGGGGTAGGCCATTTGGCCCTTCAAGCAGGAGTGGGCCATTTGGACATTCAATGTGATCATGGCTGATCATCTAAAAAATCAGTACCCCATTCCTGCTATTTCCGCATATCCCTTGATTCTGTTGGCCCTAAATCTGGCTAGAAAACATCACAGGACCAGTGACCTACACCTATAATAAGGAGCTCAGTAGCATTTCCATTCTTTCACTCACTGAGACATGGAGCTTCAAGTAAAGTCCGCCTGGACCTACCTGATCTCCCAGTTGCCAAGCACTTTAATTCCCTTCCCATTTCCACACTGACCTTTCAGTCTTTGGACTTCTCCATTGGTAGAGTGAGGCCAAATGTCAATTTGAGGAACAGCATCTCATTTTTCGCTTGGGCAGCTTACAGTCCAGTGGCATGGATATTGATTTCTCTCATTTCAAGTAACCCTTACACCCCCCACTCTCCCCACCCCTCCCCCACCCAAGTTATACTAGCTTCAAAGTCATCTTGTTGAGTCTCATTGTCTGTACTCATTTTCACCTAGGCCACAGCCTGTTTCCTTTATCATTGTGGGGTTTTTTTTTGCATATCTTTCATTTGTTCCATATCTCTCGACATCAATGTCTATATCTCTGGTTTCCCTTTCCCCTGACTCCTGACTCTGTCGGAAGAAGGGTCTCGACCTATTGTTACCTATTCCTTTTCTCCAGAGATGCTGTTTGACTCACTAAGTTACTCCAGCTTTTTGTGTCCATCTTCAAGTAAACACAGTTCATTGTTGATGGTTTTCAACTTATGGTGCAACAACTTTTAGGTTTACGTTTAGATTTAGATTTATTATTCTGCCATATGCCGTAGCTGAGTGAAAAGCTTTTGTTTATGTGCAATCCTATCAAATAAGATAATTGCATACATGGGCACAATGAAGCCAAATATGTACAAAATATATCGATTTACAAGTGGAAAAGAGATTTAAAAGAATGGGACGATTGCACCGGGTGATGGTAGATTCTCCTCTGGGATCTGCGCCAGGAAAGAAGGCAAAATAAAAAATAAATTTCTTCAGCAATACGTTTAATTCCCCAAGACATAAGGGCAGCACGGTGGCGCAGCGGTAGAGTTGCTGCCTTACAGCACTTGCAGCGCCGGAGACCCGGGTTCGATCCCGACTACGGGTGCCGTCTGTATGGAGTTTGTACGTTCTCCCTGTGACCTGCATGGGTTTTCTCCGAGTTCTTCAGTTTCCTCCCACACTCCGAAGATGTCCAGGATTGTGGGTTGATTGTTACACAAAAATCTGGAGAAACTCAGCGGGTGCAGCAGCATCTAAGGGGCGAAGGAGATAGGCGACGTTTCGGGTCGAGACCCTCCTTCAGACTGGGTTGATTGGCTTGGTATAAGTGTAAATTGTTCATAGTTTGTGCAGAATAGCGTTAATGTACACGGATCGCTTGTTGGTGCAGACTCGGTGGGCCGAAGGGCCTGTTGCTGTGCTGTATCTCTAAAATAAGATAAAAAATTAAACTACCATTATAAATTCTAATTTCTTTCTAAAGTAGAGTTGTTTTCATCGCATTCTTAGGACCCACCTTCATTGCAGGGTTCAGTTTACTGGCTTCGAGCACTACTGTTAGTGTTGTCCTTCAGACGAAGAGACAGCCGAGGCTCGATACCAAAGGCAAGGTTGTGTGAAAATAGCAGATTAATATTTAGCACAAAAGCCTTTGGAATACATTTTCAAGAATTTCTGAGAATGGAAACTCTCTTTATTATTTGTGCAATTCAATGTCTTTATTCAGAACCTGACATGATATCTTAAAATTCTCAAAATTGCTTCAATCCTATCACATGAAGCATAGCTCAATATGGTTATTACATTATTGTCTCTTTTACATTTTCGGCCAGTTAAGTGAGCTGCATGCACATACTATACATAATAGCTTGGATTTTGCTATTGTAGTGGTATGAAAAAATCCTTCCATTTATTCTTTGCAAGTACATATCTTCCTTGTTGCTAAGGATACCATGTGGTATCATTTTTACATCTCAAATGTCCGGATGAGTACAGGATGAGGTTTTGCACCTTTAACAATGTGTTATAGTCATAGAATTGTTCAGCATAGAATCAGGCCTTGCATTCTACTGTGTCTCTCGACCACCACAGTTATCCATCTTAATTTTGCTTGCCTGCATTTATTCTATATCTCAGCCTATTTAAGTATCTGTTAGGATGTTACTTAAATGAAGCTATTGATCCTGCCTCCAACACCCACCTCAGGCCGCTTGTTCCAAATATCAGCTACTGTTTGTGTGAAACATTTGCCACTTATAATAACATATAACCATATAACAATTACAGCACGGAAACAGGCCATCTCGGCCCTTCAAGTCCGTGCCGAACAACTTTTTCCCCTTAGTCCCACCTGCCTGCACTCATACCATAACCCTCCATACCCTTCTCATCCATATGCCTATCCAATTTATTTTTAAATGATACCAACGAACCTGCCGCCACCACTTCCACTGGAAGCTCATTCCACACCGCTACCACTCTCTGAGTAAAGAAGTTCCCCCTCATGTTACCCCTAAACCTCTGTCCCTTAATTCTAAAGTCATGTCCTCTTGTTTGAATCTTCTCTATTCTCAAAGGGAAAAGCTTGTCCACATCAACTCTGTCTATCCCTCCCATCATTTTAAAGACCTCTATCAAGTCCCCCCTTAACCTTCTGCGCTCCAGTGAATAAAGACCCAGCTTATTCAACCTATCTCTGTAACTTAGTTGCTGGAACCCAGGCAAAATTCTAGTAAATCTCCTCTGTACCCTCTCTATTTTGTTGACATCCTTCCTATAATTGGGCGACCAAAATTGTACACCATACTCCAGATTTGGTCTCACCAATGCCTTGTACAATTTTAACATTACATCCCCGCTTCTATACTCAATGCTCGAATCTATAAAGGCTAGCATACCAAAAGCACTTAGAACACCTATCAACTTCTTCCCTCTTCTGGAGGAAGGAAGCAGAGGGTGATAGTGGAAGGCTGTTTATCAGACTGCAGGCCTGTGACTAATGGTGTGTCTCAGGGATCGCTGGGTCCATTGCTATTTGAGGTTTATATCAATGATTTGGATGAGAATGTGCAAGGCATAATGACACTAAAGTGGGTGGTACTGTAGATAGCGCAGATGGGTATCAAAAATTGCAGCACGATTGAATCAGTTGGCCAAGTGGGCTGAGGAATGGTTAATGGAGTTTAATGCAGATAGCTGTGAGGTGTTGCATTTTGGGTGTCAAACCAGGTAGGACCTTCACAGTGAACGGCAGGGCCCTGAGGAATGTTGTTGGGCAGAGGTTTCTAGCAGTGCAGGTACATGGTTCCCATAAAGTGGCATCACAGGGTGGTCAGGAAGCGTCTCAGTGCATTGGCCATCAGTCAGGGTGTTGAGTATAGAATTTGGGATGTTAAGTTACAATTATATTGTTAATCTAGAAAGATTGACGAGGATGTTGCCAAGACTTGAGGGCCTGATCTATAGGGAGAGATTGGGCAAGCGAGGACTTTATTCCATGGAGTGCAGGAGGTTGAGAGGTAATCTTATAGAAGTGTATAACAACATGGGGGGAACAGATAGGGTCAACATACAAATTATTTTACCAGAATAAAAGAATCAATAACCAGAGGACCAGAGGTTTAAAGAGACAGGGGAAAGATTTAATTGGAAATGAGGGGCAAATTTTTCACACAAGGTGGTAGATATATGGAATGAGTTGCCAGAGGAGGTAATTGAGGCAAGTACGATAGCAACATTTAAAGGAGATTTGGACAAGTGGAGAGGAAAGATTGAGAGGGATATGGGTCAAACATGAGCAGGTGGAACAAGTGTAGATGGGACATTTTGGTCGGCAGGCAAGTTGGGCCAAAGAGCCTGTTTCCATGCTGGATCACTCTATAACTCCATATCTCTCTCCTTGGAATCTATGTCCTCTAGATTTCGATACCCCGAGGAAGGGAAACATACGCTGGCTATCTGCCCTTTTTATGCCTCTCATTATTTTATAAATCTCTATCATGTTACCTCTCACCTATGTGCTTTGTGAGGATGAAAGCTGGAAACTGAAGTCAGGGAAGCTGCTGGATTTATGGACCGGCCATCACCTCCAGCTTCATTTGTAGTTTCCGCGTTCCCTCAGTTCGTACTCTACTTTTATTCATTTATGACCAGACTAATATTTAAAGAAGTGCGTAGGAAGGAACTGCAGACGCTGGTTTAAACTGAAGACAGACACAAAATGCTTGAATAACTCAGCGGGACAGGCAGCATCTCTGGAGAGAAGGAATGGGTGACGTGTGCTTCAGACATGACCCAAAACGTTACCCATTCCTTCTCTCCAGAGATGCTGCTTGTCCCACTGCGTTACTCCAGCATTTTGTGTCTGTCTAAGTATTTAAAGAATACCTTTTCACACCTTTGTTAATACCTTTAGGCAAAGGCAGCTTCAGCAGGATTCCCTCCTGATCTTATTAAATTCCCTTCACATATGTCAGGTGGTTAGCTGGTTCCAACACAGCTAGTAGCCCAGCACCTCCCTGCTTACACCAGTACTCACTGTTTTCATCACAAGCATTGACTCAAGTGTGTTCATGTTAGAAAATTGCAGGCTATCTTATCGACTGCTTGTGCTTGCTTTGTGCTGGAAGCATGAAAATTACACAAAATCCACTGAATGTATGGGATGGATGCAGAGAGGCTTTAAACCAGGTTATGGGGAATCAAGGACCGTAGACCATAATTTTAAGGTGATTGGGGAAAGGTTAGTGAGGAACATGTGGGATAGAGGGTGGTGGGTAAATGGAATGGGCTGTCAGAGGAGGTAGTTGAGTCAGGTATTATAACAGCATTTAATAGATGCATGGGCAGGTACGTGGGCATGGGATACATGGGCATAGGAATGGTCCAGAAGGATATGGCCAAAGGCAGGCAAATGGGAATAGCTTAGATGGGACATCTTGGTTGGCAGGGAGTTGGGCCAAATGGACTGTTTCTGTGCTGTATGACTCAGTGACTCTATGACGCTATTCAAAGAAATCTTACCAGTTGAAGCTTGCATATGGGAGACCTAATCTTGAAGTTATGTGCTCTTTACATGTGCTCCTGGGAGGTAAAACACCATTCAAGAGTTATGCATCACACATGAAAGATTTGCAACAGGAATAACATCATTGGCAATGTTTGATATTTATTTGTCACTGATTTATTTCCAAGTGCCTCCACCATTAACTCAACGGTTTCCCAAAGTTTATGATTCCAACTTACACAGGGGTTGGTGAGTGTGTGGTGGTAGGTTGGTCGTGGCATCATGTTCAGTACAGACATTGTGGGCTAAGGGACACTGTTCCTGTGCTGTACTAGTCCATATCCTATGTCTATCTCTGAAGGAGCAGATGCCCAAAAGCTCAATCACACACCCCCCCCCCCCCCCCCCCCCACCCCCACACACACACAATCCATCAGGAATTCTGGCTACCTCCCTCCCAATGGAGTTATGGATGAACTTGGATTTCCAGACCAGGAGTCTTTAATTCAGTGCACTTTCTCAATGGCTCTTCTCTGCACACGCAGGTAATGTTTCTTGCTGTAATACTTTGTTTTATGCCAGCCACTCTCAGCTGTAGCATCCAAGTAGCCATAGTAAGTGAATGGCCCTGCAGAGTAGACATCAATAATGATCATTGCCACATGCAGGGTAGACAATCACCTGCCAAGGGCTGGCAAGTTCAGACTGTTTATCTGGTTCAAACAGTAGGCATTTCTTCACATAGCATCACCATGACAAGGATCCTTGCTGCCAACCATTGCTGGCTACTTCCCAAGTGCTCGCATTGCAGAATCATGTAGCAGAATGTGAACTTGCAGCAAATCCAGCAGTAAGGCAGAGGAATTTCCCCACAGAGGCTAATTTGCACGTTTATTCCTTTAAGTAGCAAAGAATGGGTGCAAGGAAACCAGATTAGTACTAAATCATTTATAGTTGTTCAAAATAACTACATTTACACAGTTATTCTTAGATGTTTTAATTAATTTTATTTTCAATGCACAATAGCATTTTGAAAAAAAAAACAGAAGTAGAGAGTTTCACAGAATTAGAAGAAATAGATCTATTTTTGTAATTGCAAATGTAATGTGTCACAACGTTTCTTCTGAGAAACTAACTTGACTTTAAAGAAAACGGCTAACGGCTAAAACAGCTAACAAATATCCAGCTTGCCCAATCTACCCCAGTGTGGCCTCTGCTTTTTCCTTTAGTTGCTTTCTCTTTAGCTGTAACATTAGTCAGGTCCACAGGATAGAATGTGGGTCCTTAAGAGACAGGGTAGTCAGCATGTCCACAAAGACACTTACAAACCTCTGCAGATGCAACAGAGAAAGCATAGTCGGGTTGCATCACAGCTTGTTTTGGAAACAGATGGTAAGAAATTGCAGAGAGTATCATATATTTATAATATTTTATTAGAAAATGATGTACCAATGACAGAAACGTATAGGCATTCATGGGAAAACGAATTAGGTCAAACAATTAGACCAGAAATATGGAATGAAAGTTTACAAAATATACATCATTGTTTGTTAAATGCTAGTCACATCTTGATACAATTTAAAGTACTACATAGATTACATTATTCCAAATCAAAATTACATAGAACTTTTTCAAATATACCAGCCATATGTGATAAATGTCAACACTTAGAAGCTAATCTAACGCACTCATTCACAAACTGTATAAAAATTACTACCTTTTGGGCAAAATTTTTTAAGATAATCTCGAATGTTGTTAATACAAATTTGCTTCCTGACTCAAAATTAATAATATTAGGAATATTAGAAACAGATCAATTAATAACAATAAATCAAAGAATTTTTATTGATTACAGTTTAATAATTGGGAAAAAACTTATATTGAAATTTTGGAAGGGTCCTACATCCCCCACAATTAAAATGTGGATCACTGAAATGTCAGAGATACTTCATCTTGAAAGATTAAGACTTGTCCTTCTGGGCAAGTTGGATCAATTCAGAGGGATATGGTCTCCATTTATTGAATATTTAAAGGGTCAAAGTGGTTCGGTGCGAGATCCTGACTGATGCCTGAACGAAGAAATAGACGAAGATTTACATATAATAACCCATGGATATATCTCCAATGATGTACAAACTGCTTAATACTTCATTGATCTTTCTGAATCCCTATCTTTATTTTATTTTTCTCTTATATTTTCTATCTATATAAAAAATGAAAAACTCATAGAAGTACAAATTAGAAATAATTGTAAATATTAATAATATTAAGAATGTATATGACATGTATATCCATATCATGATATGTACTTACTTCTAACAAAAAATATTTAACAAAGAAATTGCAGAGAGTAATAGATGTAGCACAATCCATCACGCTGACAAGACTTCGCACCATTGGCTCCATCCACACTTCACCCTGCCTCGGAGTAGTAGGTAACATAATCAAAGCCTTGTCCAACCCTGGCAATTCCTTCTTCTTCCTGCTCCCATTTAGCAGAAGGCACAGAAGCTGAAAGGTGTGCACCACTAGCCTCAGGCACAGTTTTTTCCGCTCTGTTATTATGCTTCTGAATGATCGCTCCATTAGCTAGGGTTCTGTCCAATTTACAGACAGAATGGACATTGTCTCTGTAACTGATGCGCTACAATGCTGAGAAATGCATTCTGCACTGCATCTTCCCCTTCGCTCTACCTATTGCTTTTTGAAGTTTTTTACAGATACAGTATGGAAATGTTATCATAGTTTACAGATGTTTACAGATGTTTACAGATGTGTACAGATGTTTACATATCTATGTGCTGCTGTTTGTTTACATAATGTTTATTGTTCTGTTTCAGGATATATGACAGGTGTAGAGGTTGAGCTGTTACCTTACAGCACCAGAGATCCGGGTTCAATCCTGCCTACAGGTGCTGTCTGTACGGAGTTTGTACGTTCTTCCCGTGACCGCACGGGTCTTCCCCGGGAGCTCCAGTTTCTTTCCACACTCCAAAGATGTACAGGTTTTGTAGGGTTATTGGCTTTGGTAAAGATTGTAAATTGTCCCTTGTGTGCAGGACAGTGTACGTAGATCACTGTTCGGTGCGGACTCGGTGGGCCGAAGGGCCTGTTTCCGAGCTGTATCTTCAAACTAAACTAATGCCCCTGTCTCACGGTGCGAGTTGACCCACGAGTGACCCCGAGTGAAAGAGAAAATCAGAGTCGTGGTTGTGTACGAGATTCCAAGTGTATGTTCAATAGTTTAACCGAGTTCCCACGGGTATGTCCAAGTTTGCCGTTTACTTCTCATTTCTGCGATGTACCAAGTTCCTCTCCCGAGTTACTTTTGAGCCAACAACAACTACCGACGTGTGGAAAAATCATCACATGGATAAAAATGTCATGCAGTTTTTTTTTACTATAAAAAGCCTCCCATGACCATGGATAGAACTGCCCCGATGATCAGCTTCTCCGTGTCCAGTGAAGAAAGCAAATGGTATGTTAGCATTCATAGCGAAAGGATTTGAGTATAGGAGCAGGGAGGTTCTACTGCAGTTATACAGGGTTTTGGTGAGGCCACACCTGGAGTACTGCGTACAGTTTTGGTCTCCAAATCTGAGGAAAGACATCCTTGCCATAGAGGGGGTACAGAGAAGATTCACCAGACTGATTCCTGGGATGTCAGGACTTTCATATGAGGAAAGATTGGATAGACTCGGTTTGTACTCGATGGAATTTAGAAGATTGAGGGGGGATCTTATAGAAACCTACAAAATTCTTAAGGGGTTGGACAAGCTAGATGCTGGAAGATTGTTCCCGATGTTGGGGGAGTCCAGAACAAGGGGTCACAGTCTAAGGATAAGGGGGAATTCCTTTAGGACCGAAATGAGGAAAATATTCTTTACACAGAGAGTGGTGAGTCTCTGGAATTCTCTGCCACAGAAGGTAGTTGAGGCCAGTTCATTGGCTATATTTAAGAGGGCGTTAGATGTGGCACTTGTGGCTAAAGGGATCAGGGGGTATGGAGAGAAGGCAGGTACGGGATACTGAGTTGGATGATCAGCCATGATCACATTGAATGGCGGTGCAGGCTCGAAGGGCCGAATGGCCTACTCCTGCACCTATTTTCTATGTTTCTATGTTTCTATGTCCCTTATGTAGCTGCATGCTTCTCTTGTCATTTTTTAATAAATGGCATTAAAAGTACTTGGCTGTCAAAAAAAGAGCAAAACGTAAAGGTGTTTAAGAAACGGACTGCAGGGAGAACTTCAAAGCTTTCGTAAATCGATTAAATTCAGGTAGAAGTCAAACTCAAGATTTAAATCCCCTGAAAGTTAGGTTTCTTAACACAGGATAAATGTTCTGCTAGAACGGAGTTGCTAAATAAAATCGTCTCCCGTTTTCCTCCGTTTCTTGCATGACCTCGGCTTGCCAGCTTTATTTCACACTCCGTGATCTGTGTAATGTATATAAGTGTAAAATAATAAACTGACCAAGAAGGTCCAGTGTTCTCCCCTGTTAGTTTAGTTTAGAGATACAGAGCGGAAACAGGCCCTTCGGACCACCGGGTCCTCGCCGACCAGCGATCCCCGCACATTATCACCATCCTACACCCACTATGGACATTTTTACATTCACCAAGCCAATTAACCTACAAACCTGTACGTCTTTGGAGTGTGTGGGGATCTCGGTGAAAACCCACGCAGGTCACGGGGAGAACTTACAATCTCAGTACAGACAGCACCCGTAGTCGGGATCGAACCCGGGTCTCCGACGCTGCATTCGCTGTCAGGCAGCTGCACCACCGTGAATGAAGGCATGTTTTAAGTATCAAATAGAGCAAGAAGGTGATCAAGGCGGAGAAAGTGTAGAGGCCAATGCCCAGGTAGTCCAACTCGCAGGAGTGCAGGTCCACCTTGAGGACTCCGTGGCTGCGGTGGGCTTTGGTGGAGATGCAGGTGACATTGGTGACCAGGTGAGGGATGTAGACCGTGGTCTGATTGATCCACCACACAAACCACCTGGCGTCGCAGGTGCAGAGAAAGTGGTTGCCGCTTAGCCGCAGCTCCCGAATGTGTTTGATGGCGCTGACCGTGACACTGGAGGCCTGGATGGTCTTCAAGTTGTTGTAGCTGAGATCCAGGTACTGCAGGGAGGTCACGTCCCGCAGGAAGTCCTTGGTCAGCTTGGAGATCTGGTTGCGGGTGAGGTTGAAGGCGCACAGGGTCTGGGTGCAGTTGGACAGCATGCGAGGCACCGCGGTCAACAGGTTGCTACCGAGGTCCAGCAGCTCCAACCAGCCTAGCAGGTAAAGCCTGCCCCAGTTGAAGCTCCACAGCTGGTTACCGCTCAGCACAAGCTCCTTGAGTAGCGGGGGCAGGTGGTCAAACACGTCGTGCGGCATGAACGCGAGTTTCTTCCCCTAATAATCCGCTGCTATCTGTGTTTGAGAGGAAAACTTGCAAAGGGCTCGCACGGTTCCTCGCCAGGGAAGATGGACACAGAATGCTGGAGTAACTCAGCGGGACAGGCAGCATCTCTGGGGAGAAGGAATGGGTGACGTTTCGGGTTGAGACCCATTACTTCTTTCCAGAGATACGGCAACAGCACAGCACAAAACCAGTCTGAAGAAGGGTCTCGACCCGAAACGTCACCAATTCCTGTTCTCCAGAGATGCTGTCTGCCCCGCTGAGTTACTCCAGCATTTTGTGTCTATATCCCATGGCTTATAATGTCCCCTCACATTGTAAAATAATTATCTGAAGAAATGTCTCCTCTCTGGCTCAAACATAATCTATGTAGAACTCGCGTTTCTCTCTGCTTCATATACATGGGAATTCCCTCGGTATGGTCACTTTTCACGTGTCCCGCCCGGTGTTAACCCTTCCCATCAATGCTTGAGCCCCCATCTTCACTCTGTACCTTCAGCTTCATCGGCGGCTCTCTCCCATCGAAACTATCCAAGTTAATTTCAGACCCCTATCCATCCATCCATTCATTTCCCATTAAGATCTGACTAATCTTCAACATTTCACTTCTGGCATTCGGGCCAAACCCACGGTAGACTCAAAATTCACTACGGTAAACTCATGGGCCACTACGTTCTTACAACGAGTTTAAATGATTCAATTTTTAACTTCAACAGTAAATTTGACTCGTGGAAAACTTTAAACATGTTTGAATTTTTACAAGAGTTAACAAGTTTCACGGGCACCTGCCGTTAGCGCCACGATTCGCTAAGTTGCGTCCGCGAGTTCCGACGTTCTCGCTACATTAATTATACGTGATTACCACGAGTGAAAACTCGGGTTCACTCATGGGTCGACTCGCACCGTGAGACAGGGGTTTAAGCTAAACTAAAACTAATGGCAATGAAACATTCATGACTCTAGACTCTTGAAGCAGGCCCTTCATTCCACCAAATCGTGTCGATCACCTGTGCACGAATTCTACCCCCACAATTTACAGAAAGCCAATTAACCTACAAACCTGCACGTCTTTGGAATGCAGGAGGAAACAGGAGCACCCGGAGAAAACCCACGCTGTCACAGGGGTGTGCACAGACAGCCCCCATAGTTAGATTGAACCCGGTCTCTGGCGCTGTAAGGCAGCAAATTTACCGCTGTGCCACTGAGCTGCCCTTGACTTCGAGTTTGACTTGATTGTATTTTATGCATAGTATTATCTGAACATATTGGATAGCACGCAAAAAAAAACTTTTCACTGTACATCGGTACATGTAACAATAATAAATCTGAACCTGAACCTAAACCTGTTGTATGTAAAACAATGGAGACATCTACCTTATTAAATCTACCAATCTAACTTGTTATGGCTTCTGCACTTCTATTTATTTGCACTCTCTCTGTAGCTGTAACATTAGATCATGCATTCAGCTTATTGTCCTTCTTCTACTCCCTAATATACTCATGTAGGGTATGATTTCTGTGGTCATCATGTTTCTCACTGTCTCCATATAATAAGTCAATACCAATACCAATCTGGCGATGGTAGAAAAAGATGAAGTTAAGACTATGGGGATTGAGCACAAATAACACGCAAGGGACAAAACAGTCATCGATACATTATCAAAAGAAGCGATGAGATATGGACCAACTGAGAAGGTGCTCCTATTAATTGTATTTGCCTCTGACTAGAGTGAAATGAATAGATATGGCTGTAAAATGGTAATTCCTGGAACTGATCATTGATCATTGCACATCATTGGTCATCTTCCACTCTATAATGCATCGAGGAAACTTCGGAGGATAGTGCTCAGATTACAAAAGTTTTAAAGAGTGTAAAAAAGAAATATAAAGGTGTAGAAACGGGGAACTACAGATGCTGGTTTATAAAACAGAGACAGCCAGTGTGGAGTAAAGGGCCTGTCCCACCAGCATGCGACTGCATGATGCGGCGAGCATGACCAAACCGGCAGCGGGGGCCGCGCGGAGGTCGGGTGATCCCGGTACAGGGCCGGTCCCACCAGCATGCGCCTGCATGCAGCGAGCGTGAGAAAACCAGTAGCGGGGGCCGCGTGGAGGTCGGGTGATCCCGGTACAGGGCCGGTCCCACCAGCATGCGACTGCATGCGGTGAACATGACCAAACCGGCAGCAGGAGCCACGTGGAGGTCGGGTGAGTGGCACGAAGTTGGAGCGAAGTTGGAGCGAAGTCCGCGGTAAGTTCGCAAGGACAGAGAGGGACACACAGAGAGGGACACGGAGGCACACAGAGAGAGACACGGAGGCACATATAGAGAGTGTCACGGAGGCACGTAGAGAGGGGCACGGAGGCACAGAGAGAGGGTCATGGAGGCACATATTGAGAGGGTCACGGAGGCACACATATAGGGGGTCACGGAGGCACACAGAGAGGGGCACGGAGGGACAGAGAGAGAGGGTCACAGAAGCACACAGAGAGGGTCATGGAGGCACATATAGAGAGGCTCACGGAGGCAGCATCTGTGGAGAACATGGATAGGTGACGTTTCACAGAGTGCTGGGGTAACTCAGCGGGTCAGGCAGCATCTGTGGAGAACATGGATAGGTGACGTTTCACAGAGTGCTGGGGTAACTCAGCGGGTCAGGCAGCATCTGTGGAGAACATGGATAGGTGACGTTTCACAGAGTGCTGGGGTAACTCAGCGGGTAAGGCAGCATCTGTGGAGAACATGGATAGGTGGTGTTTTGGGTCGGGAAGGCGGTTCGGAAGATACTTTGAGCAGAGCAGAACTGCCAGAGGATTGGATCTGTGACTTTACACATGTGCAGTCAGAAATTGTTCGCCGTGAAATAATTAGAGTTGAAATGATGGCACAATAGATTGATCATTGGCTGCCAATAATCCAGGTTCAGAAACAACTGTGACTACTTATTCAGCAATGATGGTCAACGGCAATGTGGAGGAGCCAGAAAACGTTTGTACTTTTGAGGAATCATGTTGGAGAGATCGTGTATGTGGGGAGTGGGAGTGCATTTAACAGCGAAATAAGGAGATCAAAAAAGGCACATGAGTTAGCTTTAGCCGATAAGATAAAAGGGAATCTGAAGAGATTCAACATATATTAAAGGCTAAAGAGTAACCAGGGAGCAAAAAAAACCCTTGAACATCAACAGTGACAAGAGACGGGCGAGATATTTCTCATCCGTATATACTGTGAGGAAGGACATGGATGCTAAGGAAGTACGGTAGAGTGTCTTGAAGAGTGTCCACATTACACAAGAGGAAGTGCTTGAGGGCTTAAAACATATAAAAGACAAATCCCCGGATCCTGATCAAGTGTATCCTACTAAACTGGGGCAAGCAATTGTGGAGCACCTGGCAGAGACACTTGTATCACTGAAAGCCACAGCAGAGCGGAAGGTGCCTAATATCGTGCTTTTATTTAAGAAGGGCTGTGAGATGCAGCATGGGAAACAGTGAATCTAACATCAGTTACTGGAAGGCTTTCTGAACAGCAGGATTTTCCTTACAGCGAATGTCGCACCGGAGACCCGAGTTTGATTCCGACTACGGGTGCTGTCTGTACGAAGTTTGTACGCTCTCCCCATGACCTGCATGGTCCGAGATCTTCGGTTTCCTCCCACACTCCAAAGACGTAGAGATATGTAGGTAAATTGGCTTGGTAAATGTAAAAATTGTCCCTAGTGGGTGTAGGACAGTGTTAATGTGCGGGGATCGCTGGTCGGTGCGGACCCGGTGGGCCAAAAGGGCCTGTTTCCACGCTGTATCACTAAGCTAAACTAAGTTTGATAATGGCAGGGCAGTGGATGTTGTCTACATGGACTTCAGCAAGAGCTTTGACAAGGTTGGAACGCATGGGATCAAACAGAAGAACCCAAATGGAAACAAAGTTGGATTAAAGATGGTGGAGATAGAAGATTTTTACATATTATTGTGTTGCACCACAGGGACGGTTGATGGTATTAGCATTCTTCATTACTGATATTAACAATTTGGATGTGTTTGGAGGTGGTATGGTTAGGAAAGGGGCTGTCCCACTTGGGCGACCTAATTGGCAAGTTTAGAAGAGTTTAGGAGAGTTTGAAAAAATGTAATATTGAAGACCTCCTTCGACGATGTAGAAGATCTGCTTCAACCTCCTTCCACTATGTTGAAGACTAGCTTCGACTAGCTATGACTAACTGCGGGAATATTGGATACCGAATAGTGGAGAGTGAAGACTACCTCCTTCGACCTCCCTCCGCCTATGATGAAACATAGAAACATAGAAACATAGAAATTAGGTGCAGGAGTAGGCCATTCGGCCCTTCGAGCCTGCACCGCCATTCAATATGATCATGGCTGATCATCCAACTCAGTATCTTGTACCTGCCTTCTCTCCATACCCTCTGATCCCCTTAGCCACAAGGGCCACATCTAACTCCCTCTTAAATATAGCCAATGAACCGGCCTCAAATGGTACGATGGTATTAGCATTCTTCATTATTGATATGAACAATTTGGATGTGTTTGAAGGTGGTATGGTTAGGAAAGGGGCTGTCCCACCTGTGTGACCTAATTGGCGAGTTTAGAAGAGTATAGGAGAGTTTGAAAAAAACGTCATGTTGAAGACCTCCTTCGACGATGTAGAAGATCTCCTTCAACCTCCTTCCACTATGTTGAAGACTAGCTTCGACTAGCTATGACTAACTTCGGGAATATTGGATACCGAATAGTGGAGAGTGAAGACTACCTCCTTCGACCTCCCTCCGCCTATGATGAACTATCTATGACTACCTTCGACTACCTTCGACTACTTTTGACTACCCTCGATTACCTACGACTAACATGACCACCTACTACGACCTACTACGGCTAAACCTATGAGTAAAGAAAGTATCGATTTTTTCCATGGCGACCTTTTTTTACTCACGGGCATTTTCAACGCCACAACCTAGCTGAGGCCTCAAGTACATGGGGACCACTCTCGAGCATGAAGTAGAGTTCCAAAGACCTCCTACGACCTCGTGTCAACCATGCTGCGAGTATGAGTCGAAGGCAAACTCTCCAGAACTCACGGATTTAGGTCGCTCAAGTTGGACAGGCCCTGAAGTTTGTGGATGATACTAAAATTGGTGATACAGTGGAGAATGAGAAAGGTTATCAATGAATATAACCGAGTCATGGCCAATTGGGTCAAAGGGTTAAGGAATGGTAAGTTGGAGTTACTTTACTTCTTGGGTCTTGCATTTTGTACTTGCATTTGGCACGTTGCGTTTGCTACTTGCATTTGGTAAGGCAAATCTGGATGGGACTTAAGGGCCTGTCCCACTGTACGATCTAATTCAAGAGTTCTCCCGAGTTCCCCCTGATTCGAACTCGGAGTATTACAGTAATAGCTGCTCGTAGGTACTCGGAGCTCTCGTGGACATTTTTCAACATGTTGAAAAATCTTCACGTGCGTACCGCGTTTCCCGAGTACCTGCCGTTAGTGTTACGAGCTGCTCGGGGACGTCCCGAGCACCGACGTACCCGTTACGTACATTCGACGTGCTTAACACAAGTTTGATTTTTTTTTAACCTCGGAAGAGCTCTTGAATTACCTCATACAGTGGGACAGGCCCTTTACATGTTCAATGGTTGAACCCTGGGGAGTGGTGTAGAGCAGCGAGACTCGGGTTACTAGTCCATTGTCCCATGAAAGCTGTGAAGAGTGAGCAGCATGGTGAAGAAGATGCATTCATCAGATTGAGTAAAGAAGTTGGGATGTCATGTTTCAGCTATACTAAAAGTTGGTAAGGGCACATGTAGAGTATTGTGGAGAGGGAGATGTACAGTATTTATGAAATTAGTTGCCAGAGGAAGAGGTAGAGTTGAGTACAATTATGACGTTTAAAAACACACTTGGACAGATACATGGACAGGAAGGGTTTGGAAGGATATGGACTGAGCACAGGTAAGTTGGACTAACTCAGATGGACAACTTGGTGGGCTTGGAAGCGTTGGGCCAATGGACCTGAATCCACACAGTCTATCTCTGTGACTATGAATTTAAATTTACTAGAGGGATAGGTGAAACAATATGTGTGCCCTCTCCAGCTTTTTGTGTCTATCTGAGGGAAGACATTCCTGCACCCTGTTCTAGGAGGGATTACTTGCGACTATAAGCATTGCACAGTTACTGTCTGGTAACCTGGTCAACAGCCAAGATGCCTTCTATCTGCAGCAAAACATCTGCGTTTGTGATTCAATGAGAAACCATAGTTTTAACACTGGTTGCAATCCATCATCACTGATAATATTTAAATAACAAAAGCACCATTCTCACATGCAATATCCTGGGTGGCCCAATGACATGGTCAAAAAACAATTTGACAGTCTGCAAAAAGCCTTGAGGATGTCCCGTTGAACTTGGCAAAAGGTAGGAATGGGAGAGAGCAACATGCACAATCATGAGGATTCAGTCCAATTCTAAATAAGATGCCACACCAAACATTCACATGAAAATAAGAGGAACAGCATGCAAATATTAACTAGTCCGGTGTCTGTATTCTCTTGGGGGATATTCTCTATAACCTTTTGCCTTTCATTATCTTCTCTATTAAGATCTTCTGGGTTTCCCAAAATGCTTGCAACAAGTCTTGACCCATGACTGCTCAAAACAGAGAGGGATCATTTAAGAACTTAGTGAGAAGCTTGAAGGCAATGCTTCAGGAGTACACAGAAGCCCTATGTAAATGTTAAAGGAGCTCACAACCTCAGAGACTACCCACCCACCTACCTACCTCATTGGGCATCTCCTGCTCCATCTGAGACATGATGCTTCATCTCAATACCCACACTACTAGGATGGAAGTGAATGAAGATGTAGAAACAAGGAACTGCAGACACTGGTTTACACAAGAGGACATTTATAGAAATGTATACAATTATAAAAAGACTGGACAAGATAGATGCAGGAAACATGTTTCCAATGTTGGGCGAGTCCAGAACCAGGGGCCACAGTCTTAGAATAAATGGGAGGGCATTTAAGACTGAGGTGAGAAAAAAACGTTTTCACCCAGAGAGTTGTGAATTTGTGGAACTCCCTGCCACAGAGGGCAGTGGAGGCCAAATCGCTGGATGAATTTAAGAGAGAGTTAGATAGAGCTCTAGGGGCTAGTGGAATCAAGGGATATGGGGAGAAGGCAGGCACGGGTTATTGATTGGGGACGATCAGCCATGATCACAATGAATGGCGGCGCAGACTCGAAGGCCCAAATGGCATCCTCCTGCACCTATTTTTTATGTTTCTATGTTTCTATGACACAAAGAGCTAGAGTAACTCAGCAGGTCAGGCAGCATTTCTGAAGAACATGGACAAGTGACATTTCTGGTCAGCCCCTTCTTCAGACTGAATGGAAGTAAATCATCCTCAGTCCGGTGGAACTATCTCAAAAGAGGATTAGCCACAAGTTGACACTTACCGGCAGGAACCCTTGGAGTGTAGGGACATCTATAGTTCTTTCAGAAAAATCTATACTTCATATCTATACTTTAGTTCCCAACGCTAAACTCGGTATTTCAGTATTGTGCATGAACACTTAGTTCGTCTTTTCCTTTAAGGAGACTTCCTGGTTCCATCGAGACAATTTCATGTATTTCCAAACCTGGACTTTGTGTTCAGCAACGTCAATTAACCTCACCCCTATTTTTTTTTTAATACAATGAGTACAATTATCTTCAGCAAGCCTCCTAGTGAGAACTTGGACAAAATGCCGGGAGATTTTTCTGTGTTACAACCTTGGACCATGCAGCTGGAAGAATAATCAGGTGCAGGGTGGACAAAACAAATACTGTCCATAACTATTAAAAACATAACTCATCTACCAACACTATTCACAAGTTTAAAATACATCCACTTTTAATGAAAATCAGTTGAAATCATTTTAAAGCTTTAAAAAAGTTTCCAATACTTCAAATTCAAAAGTAAAGATCCACCAAAGAAAAATCTTCGGAGGTTTTTATAGATGTCTTGGATTGATAAGCCACAGGAAAGACTTTAAACAAGACATTTAAAATTAACAAGCTATTTTAAACTTTGGTGCCTGTGTCCTTTAAGCCGCTCTCCTCCTTTCAAATAATCTAATACTGAGGCAAAACATTCCTTATGTCTGCTCAGAGCAGGACATTTTGCTGAATTACTTCCAGAAGTTCTGGGCAATTAGTAGAAGTTCTCACTAAATTCCATGCTGAATTCAATACTGCAGCACAAATTGCTAAGCTACATTGAATTGTTGACAAATTCAAGGGTTCTTTGCAAAATATATACGTGGAAATCTGAAAGATTCATGCAGTGGGGATATATATGTGTGGAGCTGAGAAATAAATTGGAGATGGTCACCTCCTTGAGAGTGTACTCGAGGTCCCTGAAAAATAGTCAGCGGGAATTAGTAGAACAAATATGCAGATTTTTAAGGGGCTGCCCCACTTGGGTGACCTAATTGGCAAGTTTAGAAGAGTTTAAAAAAATGGCATGTTGAAGACCTCCTTCAACTATGTAGAAGACCTCCTTCGACCTCCTTCGACTATGTTGAAGACTAGCTTCGACTAGCTACGACTAGCTATGACTAGCTACGACTCAGAGGTCCCGTGGATTTGGAAGAAACAGCAACAAAGAGAAGCAGGAAATAGCACTGATTGGCTCTAGCCCGAATGGGAGGAGAGTTTGCAGTGAGTCAGAGGGGGAAAACAGTTGAAAAGGAGAAGCAAAGCACAGGCAGACTTAACTCAGATCTCCCGTGGATTTGAAAGCAACAGCAACAAAGAGAAGCAGGAAAAAGCACTGATTGGTTCTAGCCCAAGTGGGAGGAGGGTTTGAAGTGAGTCAGAGGGGGGAAACAGTTGAAAACTGAGGAATTTGGTTTGTAAATTGGTAAATTAGGCAATTTATCAGTCAATGTAAGCAGGACGGCTCTTAGGGAGCGGCCTTGTGAGGGAAGTGCCCTGTGAGTAAAGTGCGAGTCTTTGGCTCGAGAGTCTTCGGCGAGGAGGCTGAGGAGAGGAGCCGACGCAAAACGCTGGAGAGGGAGAGACGTAAGAAGGAGATGTCAAGCAAGCTGATTGAGTGTAATGCTTGCAGTATGTGGGAGGTCAAGGACACTTCTGGTGCCTCTGGCTGCTACAAATGTGAGGTGCATCCAGGTACAGCTCCTGAAGGACTGTGTTGGGGAATTGGAGAAGCAAGTGGATGACCTCAGGTTCGTCCGAGAAAATGAGTCGTTCCTCGACAAGTCCTACAGTGAGATTGTTACACCTAAGGTACTGGAAGAGAGAAGGTGGGTGACGGTGAGAAAGGGTGGGAAACATGGAATGCAAAGGTCCCCGGGCGTTGTACCTCTTGTGAACAGGTTCACACACTTAGAAGCTGTTGGGACAGAAGATGTTATCACACTGAGCGGCGCACTGGCTTGCGAAGCAAAAAGGGCTGTTGAGCCAAAACCAAAGAGGCCAACGTCAGGCAACGACATTGTAGTTGGAGACTCCATTGTGAGAGGTACGGACAGGGGTTTCTGCAGCAACAGATAGGATTCGAGAATAGTGTGCTGCCTTCCTGGTGCCAGGATCCAGGATGTCACGGACAGAGTGCAGAAATTCCTCAAGGGCGAAGGTGAACAGCCGGAAGTGGTAGTGCATGTCGGCACAAACGATGTCGGAAAGAAGGGGTTGAATATTCGGCAGCATGACTTTAGAAAGCTCGGAAAAATGCTGAAAAGCAGGACCTCCTGGGTTGTTAACTCCAGTTTGCTTCCAGTTCCTCGTGCTGGTGAGAGCAGGAACAGGGAGATGCGGGACCTGAATGTGTGGCTGAGGAACTAGGGGGGAACTGTACAAAAGGGATGGATTGCACCTTAACAGGTGGGGGACCAGCATTCTGGCAGGCAGGTTTGCCATTGCTACACAGGTAGTTTTAAATAAGGGGGGTGGGGTGTCAAATGGGATAGTCGAGGATGGAGTTAAAGGGAAAGAGAGTAAAGAGATAGTTAATGACCCCAGAATTAATGGGAAAGGAAGCTCACAAAGGGATAGGAGAGTATGGCCAAGTGTAATAGGGATCGATGTGAAAGGTGAGATGCGTAAGGAATTAAAGGTATTGTATATAAATGCGCAAAGTATAAGTAAAGTAGATGAGCTTGAGGCTCAGTTAGACGTTGGTAGATAGATATGACATTGTGGGGATTACTGAGACGTGGCTGCAGGAGGATCGGGCCTGGAAACTTAATATTCAGGGTTACACATCCTATTGAAAGGACAGGCAGGTGGGCAGAGGAGGGGGGTAGCTCTGCTGGTGAGGGATGGAATTCAGTCCCTTGCGAGGGAAGGGACTGAATTCAGTTGGCTTGTACTTGTTAGAATTTAGAAGATTGAGGGGGGATCTTATAGAAACTTACAAAATTCTTAAGGGATTGGACAGGCTAGATGCAGGAAGATTGTTCCCGATGCTGGGGAAGTCCAGAACAAGGGATCACAGTTTAAGGATAAGGGGGAATTCCTTTAGGACCGAGATGAGGAAAACATTTTTCACACAGAGAGTGGTGAGTCTCTGGAATTCTCTGCCACAGAATGTAGTCGAGGCCAGTTCATTGGCTATATTTAAGAGGGAGTTAAATGTGGCCCTTGAGGCTAGAGGGATCAGGGGGTATGGAGAGAAGGCAGGTACAGGATACTGTTGAATGATCAGCCATGATCATATTGAATGGTAGTGCAGGCTCGAAGGGCCGAATGGCCTACTCCTGCACCTATTTTCTATGTTTCTATGTTTCTATGACTACCGAGGTAGTCATTGTGGAATGAGTTGAGGAATTGTAAAGGCACGGGTTATTGATAGCGGATGATCAGCCATGATCACAATGAATGGTGGTGGCTCGAAGGGCTGAATGGCCTCCTCCTGCACCTATTTTCTATGTTTCTATGACTAACTTCGGGAGAATTGGACACCGAATAGTGGAGAATGAAGACGACCCCCTTCGATCTCCTTCGATCTCCTTCGACTATGATGAAGACTATCTATGTCTACCTTCGACTACCCTCGATTACCTACGACTAAGATGCTGACCTACTACGACTAAACCTACGAGTAAAAAATGTATTGATTTTTTCCATGGCAACTTTTTTTTACTCATGGGCATTTTTTAACATTTTGAAAAAAACGCTGCGACCTAGCTGAGGCCTTGAGTATGTGGAGACCACTCTCCAGCCTGATGGAGAATTACGAAGACCTCCTACAACCTCGTGTCGACCATGCTGCGAGTATGAGTTGAGGGCAAACTCGCCAGAATTCGCAGCTTAGGTGGCCCAAGTGGGACAGGCCCTTTGTAAATGCAGACTCGAAATCCCAAAGTAGCAAAGGCTTAGACATGGTGGAATGATGGCCTGAAGAAGGGTCTCAACCCAAAATGTCACCCATCCTTCTCTCGTCAGCAATCCTGCATGTCCCGCTGTTACCCCAGCTTTGTGTGTCTGTCATCAGTTTAAGCTAACATCTGGACTTCCTTCCTATACAATTGTCAAATGTGTTCAGGAAAGTTTTCTTGGGCAATATGCAAAGGGCCCTTCAAGGGAGAGGGCAAAGATTGACCTAGTCTTAGGAAATTGGGACAGTTAAGTGACTGAACTGTCATTAAGCGAGCCTTTGAGACCAGCTTCTGCAGTTCTATTAGTTTTAAAATAGTTATGGATAAGGTCAAGACGGTTCCACAAATTAAAGTTCTGAAATGGGCAAGGCCATTTTATTATGGCATTAGAGAGGATTTTGCTAAAGCTGATTGGGGTAGATTGTTTGCAGGCAAAGGGAGGTTGGGAAAGTGGGATGCTTTTCAAAGAGTGATAGTGAGAGTTCAAGGGAGGCATTTTTCCTGTTAGAGTGAAGAACAATAAAGATGGAAGTGAGGAAGCCTGAATGACTGGAGGCTGGAGTGAGGAAAATAAAAGCCTTGTGCAGGCAGCTGGGATCAAGTGTATCCCTGGAGGAGTTTTTAGGGGACTGAGGAACATACTGATTAATGAAATCAGGAGGGCAAAAAGGTGACAGGAGATTGCTCTGACAGTCAAAATTATGGAGAATCCAAAGAGATGTTTTATTAAGGGAAAGAGGGTAACTAACTTGAAAATAGGGGACTTCGGAAACCAAAGCAGTCATCTATGTATGGCGCACAGGAAACAGATAAGATCTTCAGGGTATTTCTCTTTTGGTTTTACCAAAGGGAAAGACACAAAAGTTATTGGAGATGTCTTAAGGATCAGTCTGAAGAAGGGTCTCGACCCGATACGTCACCCATCCATTCTCTCCAGAGATGCTGCCTGTCCCGCTGAGTTACTCCAGCATTTTGTATCTGTCTTGAGGACAATCCGTATCACAGTCAAGAAGGTGCTCTGAAACCAAAGGCGATTGAAGGTTGATAAATCTCCTGGGTCTGAGTAGATATATCCAAGGACACTGTTGGAAGCTGGCAAAGAAATTGCACGAGCCATCACTGAGATCAATGAATCATGGTTAGACACAGGTGAGGTGCCCGATGATTGAAGGGTCGCTAATGCTGTCCCTCTATTTAATAAGGGCTGTAAAGAAAAGCATGGGAACTAAAGACCCTTGACCCTAACATCTGTGTTAGGTAAATATCGTAGGTGGATTCCAAAGGATAATATATATATGAATTTGGATAGATAAAGTCTGATTAGGGAGAGTCAGAATGGTTTTGTATGTGGGAGATCGTGCCTTGACTTAGTCACAAATTTGATTTGAAGAACTAACCAAGAAGGTTGATGATGACAGGGCTGTAGACATTGATAAATGGATTTCAGCAAAGCATTTTATAAGCTTCCACATGGTAGGCTGCTTTAGAAGGTTAGATTGCATGGGTTCCGGAGAGAGCTAGCTAACAGGAGTAGAATGGGCTTGGAAACAGTGAGTCGCAGTGAAGTGTTGCTTTTTCTGTACTGAAGGGTTGTGACTAGTGGTGTGCCTCAGGAATCAGCGAGGAGCCCATTGCTGTTTGTGGCTCACATCAACAATTGAGATGGGAATCGACAAGGCATGATTGGTATGTTTGCAGATGATATTGTAGTAGGTGGTCTCCATAGACAGTAGAGATAGTGATCAAAGGTCACAGCAAATGTGACTAGCTTCGATAAGGGTTTTGGACGGCATAGGGGCGATGGGCCGAAGGGCCTGTTTCCATGCTGTATGACTCTATATTAGTACTGTCAATGTCAAAAGGCCATTTCATCTAGTGACCATTCTTTCATCCAAATCACTAATACATATGGTGAAAATATGCAGCCCTGTGTAAATAAAACCCTACTGCGCACGATATGTCACCACCATTCAATCAGAATATATTTTCATTTTTCCTTCTTTCTGACTTCAGCCTCCCAACCAATTACTTACCCATGTTGCAAACAGAAGAAATAAGAGATGGCACCAGATTGCCTTTACGCTCTAAGTGCCTGAATGTACAAATCAACAATTTACAGCAATTGTCAAAAAACATTAGAAATGAACAGACTGACAAACCATTGCAAAGAAGTTCAAATTGAAATGTAAACATTAAGTGACCTCAAATTGACAATTTAAGTTGTTCTTTAATAAATAGAAATCTTTGATAAGGTCTGGCACTTTGTGCTTGCAACCATGTATTAGTCTGTCACCAAAGGAAAAATAAAAATAATTATCTTATTGTTGTTAAATCTCTTTCTGTTGCAACTAGATCACGTTTGACCTTTATTTTACAATAGCCTAGCTTCACCTCACTGCTCCCTCTTGCTCAAACATTCTTTTTATCAGCGTGTAATCATCAATTATCAACGTCTTTTGCCAATGCCAAACTCTGTCATGGGAAGAGGTTGTGAAATGAACAGAGGAAAAAATTCAAGGATGTTCTCAAAGCCTCTGTGAAGAAATATAAGATGACTCCTGGGAATATTCGGCCAATGACTACTCAAAGCAGAGAATGGGCATTCAGTGTATCATTGAAAAACCTGAGTCATTCCATCAGGGGTGCACAGAAGCCGTGCGTAAGCAGCACATAAAGTGTATGACTTTACAAAGTACACACTCACTTGCTCCTTCATGCATCTCTGTTCCTTTAGGAAGGAGATGAGGAGGAATTAGTTCAGTCAGAGGGTGGGGAATCTGTGAAATTCTTTGCCATAGATGGCTGTGGAGGCCAAGTCAATGGATATTTTTAAGGCAGAGATAGATTCTTGATTAGTACGGGTGTCAGGGGTTATGGGGAGAAGGCAGGAGAATGGGGTTAGGAGGGAGAGATAGATCAGCCATAATTGAATGGCGGAGTAGATTTGATGGGCCGAGTGGCCTTATTGTGCTCCTATCACTTATGATCTCATGACCTCCTGATCCACCTATGGAAGCATCTGTAGTTCCCATGTTGTTCTCAGCAGAGAGGTCAGAAACAACCAGAATGGAAACCATTTACGGGTCCCCAAGGGACTTGTTAAAGAGAGGAAGATTCTACAAATTCCATGCATTCCTCCAATTGCTTCACGATCTTGGTCACGTTTTCCAAGCATTTCCATCAGGCTGATGCCTGTAATCTGTCAAGGAAACAGGTTGGGCAGAGTGATGGGTATTTGGAACGTCATTTGGTCATTCGACAAAAACGAACGGGATCATAATAATAAGATAAACAAGCATGCGGCATTTTAAATGCACAACTCGCCTTGTCACACAAACAGATTCACATTGTAATTAGGTGGAGTGCAAGAACCAGGGAGATTTTAAATTCCATTGCCACAAACCCAGGTGGATTTGGAAATATTCTAGCAAATGTGAATCATCTTGCAGCCATGCTAATGTTGTAAAGTGGATGAACAGACAGGACTGAATTTTCAACCTATTTAGGGTCAGTTCACAACGGTAGTATTCTGATATGATTATGATTGGCCGCGGAAAAGAGAAATGGCAGACTGGCAGAATGTAAATGAGACCCAAGAAACTGCAGATGTTGGAAACTTGAGCAAAACACAAGGTTCTGGAGGAACTCAACGGGTCAGGCAGAATGAGGGGAGGGATTGGACAGACAACATTTCATGTTGGGACCCTTTGTCAGAACAAACATCAGTCTATAGCCAGTTCCCTATGAGGGAAACAGAGAGATTGGGCCTTCTCTGGAGAGAAGGAATGGGTGGCGTTTCGGGTCGAGACCCTTCAGACTCAGTCTTCATGTCTGAAAAATGGTCTCGACCCCAAACGTCACCCATTCCTTCTCTCCAGAGATGCTGCCCTGAGTTACTCCAGCTTTTTGTGTCCATCTTCGTTTAAAACAATTTACAGATTATATGGTGTTTTGTGCATGGGAGTTTCAATGTGTGGTTATTCTTACTGCATCATGGGCTTAGTTGCAAGTTAAAACACAAAGTAGAAGTTGATGGATTTGCCATTGCCAGTGGTAGCTTGAATGTAAACAAATGGCAATTCCCCTGTAAGTGGATTTTATACTTTTGACAAGACACAAAAACACATCCAGAATTGACAAGCAGAATTGGATTCAATGCCCAGCCAAGAAGGGAAGAAGATAAGACTTTATTGCCTTCCATCACAGTGCCCTGTGGACAATGTTTATGTTCTTTTTTACATGTGTGTGTGTGTTGGTGCTTTTTTGGTATGACTGTATGGCAAATCAAATTCCTTGTATGTTCTTACATACTTGGCTAATAAATTAATTACATTACATTAACAATTGCACACACTTCAACATGGTGCAATTGCTCCAACTGGCCATTCTACTGTTAATCATTATGCTTGATTATGCTGCTGGCCTTGCCGAGGCAGCGTGAGGCAGAAGGGAGGTTGGTTTGTGTGATGGTCTGGGCTGCGTCCACAATTCTTTGCAATTTATTGCAGTCTTGGATGGAGCTGTTCCCAAACCATGCTGTGATGCATCGTAATAAAATGCTTTCTACGGCGCATCCGCAGAACGGGAGGGCAGATCGTGAGATGTATTTCTTCTGCCAATGATGAAGGGCTGCAGGACGCAACTGATACATGGATATAGCTCTTAGTAACATCTGAATGCTCCAACTCCACTTTAAATGGTCAGAGGCCAGGACTTCCGAGTCAGTTGGGATGTAGCAGTCTTCATTGAGGTCTTGAGCACTACCTTGGTGTAATGGACTCATGGAGAGACGCAGCAGAAACAGACTCTTCAGTTGAACTTGTCCGGGCCGACTAACACGCCTTTAAGTTTTTCCTCTGTCCACCTTCTAATCCTTTCTCATGATGGAGGTAGAATCGAGTAGTTGCTTAGGGATTCTGGTGCAAGTGACATTGCCTGCACAACATGTCCAATTGGGACCCAGGAGCAAGTCAAGAGTATTTAATTGTCATATGTACCAAAATGGAACAATGAAATTCTTCTTTGCAGCACATCAGGTTTGTAAATACAGTACGCATTAGAAATCATAATAAACAACTGGGAAAAAAAAATTAAATAACAACATAACTAAATAGTGCAAAACAAAACAAAGCTCTAAGTTCCAAGTGCAACAAAGATGGTTTAGTTGGACTTTGTAGTGGTCATTAACCTGGCAGTTGTTGGGAAGAAGCTGTATGTCACAGTATTCAGACTCCTATACCTTCTGCCCAATGGCAGGAGTGCAATCTAGCTTAGTTTATTGTCACATGTACCGAGATGTACAGTAAAAATATTTTTGTTGCGTGCTAACCAGTCAGCAGAAAGACTATACATGATTACAATCGAACCATCCACAGTGTGCAGAAACATAATAAAGGGAATAACGTTTAGTGCAAGGTAATGTCCAGCAAAGTCCGATGAAAAGATAGTCCAAGTATATCCAGTGAGGTAGATAGTTGCTCTGGACTGCACTTTAGTTGTTGATAGGATGATTCAACTGCCCGATAACAGCTGGGTGGAACCTGTCCCTGAATCTGGAGCTGTGCGTTTTCACATATTTGTACCTAGTCTGCTGGGAGAGGGGAGAATAGGGAGTAAGTGGAGTGAGACTGGTCCTTGATTATGCTGGTGGCCCTGCCGAGGCAGCGTGAAGTGTAGATGGAGTCAAGGGAAAGGAGGTTGGTTTGTGTGATGGTACAGGTGCTTCCGCTAATGTCTGCGATTTCCTATGGTCTTGGATGGGGCTGTTCCCAGACAATGTTGTGATACATACTGATACAATACTTTCTTTGGCACAACTCAGTTTAATTTAATTTATTATCACATGTACCGAAGCACAGTGACAAGCTTTTTGTTGCATACTAACCAGTCAGCAGAAAGACAATACATGGTTGCTACTTCCTGCACCAACACACAACTCACTGACTTCATCCATTTCACCACTAACTTCCATCCAGCACTCAAATACACCTGGACCATTCCGACATTTCCCTACTATTTCTTGACCTCACTATCTCCATCGCAGGTAATAGACTACTGACCAACATCTACTATAAACCTTCTGAATCCCATGGCTATCTGGACTACACCTCTTCCCACCCTGCTTCCTATAAGGACTCCATCCCAATTCCTCTGTCTACGCCTTATCTGCACCCAGGATGAGTCTTCCACACCAGGGCATCAGAGATGTACTCATTCTTCAGGGAACAGGGGTTCCCCTCTTCTATTATTGATGAGGCTCTCACCAGGGTCTCTTCTATACCCCATAACTCTGCTCTCACTCCCCATCCCCCCACTCGTAACAAGGACAGAGTCCCCCTGGTCCTCACCTTCCACCCTACCAGCCGTCACATACAACAAATAATCCTCTCACATTTTCGCCACATCCAACGTGTTCCCACAACTTGCCACATCTTCCCATCTCCTCCCGTCTGCTTTCTGCAGAGACCGCTCCCTCCGTAACTCCCTGGTCAATTCGTCCCTTCCCTCCCACACCACCCCCTCTCCGGGCACTTTCCCTTGCAACCGCAAGAAATGCTACACTTGTCGCTTTACCTCCCCCATTGACTCCATTCAAGGACCCAAGCAGTCATTCCAGTTGCAGCAGAGGTTCACCTACATCTCCTCCAACCTCATCTATTGCATCCGCTGCTCTAGATGTCAGCTGCTCCACATCGGTGAGACCAAGCGTAGGCTTGGCGATCGCTTCGCCGAACACCTCCGCTCGGTTTGTAATAACTAACCTGATCACCCGGTGGCTCAGCACTTCAACTTCCCCTCCCATTCCGAATCCGACCTTTCTGTCCTGGGCCTCCTCCATGGCCAGTGAGGACCAATGTAAATTGGAGGAGCAGCGCCTGATATTTTGCTTGGGCAGTCTGTACCCCAGCGGTATGAACATTGATTTCTCCAATTTTAGATAGTCCCTACTTTCTCCTCCCCTTCTCATTTCTCCCTCAGCCCACTGGCTCCTGCTCTTCCTTGCTTCTTCCCGCCCCCCCCCCCCCCCCCCCACCCTCACATCAGTCTGAAGAAGGGTTTTGACCCAAAACGTTGCCTATTTCCTTCGCTCCATAGATGCTGCCTCACCCGCTGAGTTTCTCCAGCATTTTTGTCTACCACATAATTGCAATCAATCTGATTGCAGTGTATAGATACATGATAAGGGAATAATGTTTAGTGCAAGGTAAAGCTAGCAAAGTCTGATCAAGGATATTCTGAGGTAGACAAAAATGCTGGGTGAGGCAGCATCTATGGAGCGAAGGAATAGGTGACATTTCAGGTCAAGACCATTCTTCCAAAGAGACCAGGAGATTCTGAGGGTGACCAAAGAGATAGATAGTAGTTCAGCACTGCTCTCTGGTTGTGGTAGGATGAATCAGTTGCCTGGTAACAGTTGGGAAGAAACTGTCCCTGAATCTGGCGGTGTGCATTTTCACACTTCTGTACCTCTTGCCTGATGGAAGAGGGGAGAAGAGGGAGTGGTCAGGGTGCGACTCGTCCTTGATTAACTAATCAATTGTAGAAGTTGTTGTGAGTTGTTGGGAACATGCCGAACTTCCTAGACCTCTGTAGGAAGTAGAGGCGTCGGTGTGTTTTCTTGGTCATTGCTTCGATATGGGTGGGCCAGGACAAGTTACTAATGATATTTTCTCGGAGGAAAAAGATTTCAACCATCTCTACTTCAGCGCCGTCAAGACATATTGGGCCATGTCTCCAGCTTCGCTTCCTGAAGTCGATCGCTAACTCTTTTGTCTTGCTGACATTGGGAGAAAATGGCTTGTATGGCCATGGTGGTGTGGACCTCTGATGGTGCTGGATGCCTTTTTGAGATGGTGACTCCTATTGATTCTGTCCCACTATGACTGTGAATGTTGCTGGCAGTCGCCAAAAATGTGTCTAAGTGGGACAGGCCCTTTACAGCACTTATAACCATATAACCATATAACAATTACAGCACGGAAACAGGCCTTCTCGGCCCTTCCAGTCCGTGCCGAACATTTATTTTCCCCTAGTCCCATCTACCTGCACTCAGACCATACCCCTCCATTCCCTTCCCGTCCATATACCTATTCACTTTACTTTTAAATGTTAAAATCGATCCTGCCTCCACCACTTCTGCTGGAAGATCATTCCACACAGCCACCACTCTCTGAGTAAAGAAGTTCCCCCTCATGTTACCCCTAAACTTCTGTCCCTTAATTATCATGTCATGCCCTCTTGTTTGAATCTTCCCTACCCTCAATGGGAAAAGCTTATCCACGTTAACTCTGTCTATCCCTTTCATCATTTTAAAGACCTCAATCAAGTCCCCCCTCAACCTTCTGCGCTCCAAAGAATAAAGACCCAACTTGTTCAACCTTTCTCTGTAACTTAGTTGCTGGAACCCAGGCAACATTCTAGTAAATCTCCTCTGTTCTCTCTCTCTGGCACTTACAGCACCAGAGACCCTGCTTTGCTCCTGGCTATGGATGCTTGTCTGTATGGACTTTGTACGTTCTCCCCATGACCTGTGTCGGTTTTCTCCGAGAACTTTGGTCTCCACCCACGCTCCAAAGATGAACAGGTTTGTAAGTTAATTGGCTTGGTATAATTGATCAAAATTGTACCTAGTGTAGGATTGTGTTAATGTGTGGGGATCGCTGGTCGGTGCGGACATGATGGGCCGAAGGGCCTGTTTCTGCACTGAATCTCTAAACTAAACTATACATACTGAATCTCGTCAATATTCGAAGGAAGCAGGTATTGATGGGCCTTCTTTACCATTACATTCATGTACTGGACCAAGGGACATGCACAGACAGAAACCTAAGGTCGTTGATTCTCTCCACTATTGATTCATTGATGAAGACAGGTTTGTGGTTCCCTGGCTTTCCGCCTCTAAAGTCAACCATCAGCTTTTTGATTGTACTAATATTGAGAGCAAGGTTGTGTTTTTTTGGCACCATTCAATGTGTCGATCAATGTCCCTCCTGCACTCTGGCTCATCGTTATCTGAGATTTGTTGATGAGCAGTGGTGCCATCGGCAAATGTAAAGATGGAGTTGGAACTGTACCTGGCTACACACTCATGGGTATAGAGTGTGTAAAGCAGGGGACTGAGAGCACACAGCCTTGAGGTGCCCCGTGCTGGTGGCTATTGAGGGGGAAGAGTTATTGTCAATTCGTACTGATTGAGTTCTGTTGATGAGGAAGTTGAGGATCCAGTTGCAAAGAGATACAGAGAAGTAGTTTAGTTTAGAGGTACAGTGCGGAAACAGGCCCCTCGGCCCACCGGGTCCACGCCGACCAGCGATCCCCGCACACTAACACGTTCCTACACCCACTAGGGACATTTTTTACATTTACCTAGCCAATTAACCTACAAAACTGTACGTCTTTGGAGTGTGGGAGGAAACCGAAGATCTTGGGGAACACCCACGCAGGTCATGGGGAGAACGTACAAAGTCCGTACATACAGCACCCGTAGTCGGGATCGAACCTGGTTCTCCGGCGCTGCATTCGCTGTAAGGCAGCAACTCTACCGCTGCGCCACCGTGACCGCCCTAAGCTCCTTGGGCTTCATAACAAATTGTGAGGTGATTATGGTGTTGATTGTCGAACCGCAGTTGATGAACAACAGCCTGATGCATAGGTTTTTAATATCCAAGTGGTTCAGTGCAGAGAGGGGAGCCAGTGAGATTGCAGCACCTGTTAACCAATGAAGGTAGCAGGCAAATTGTAGAGGTGACCTATTATGGTGGTAGACAAATTGAGTGACATTGCTATTGCCATCTGGGGCTATGGGGCCCCAAGAAGGCACATCGATGTTCTCCCTATCAAATTATGCATAGAATGCAATTAGTTTGTCTGGGAGGGATGCCTCAATGTTTGCTTGAGCTGTCACTTGGTTTCTGCTTGGAGTGAGTGATGCATGCGAGCCCTGCCACTGCTGCTGAATGTCCGGCTCATACTCCAGTTTAAAGCGAAAATCCCTTTCAGTCTTCCGATGGCGTTATCAAGGTCATATCTGGACTTGTTGTATAACTGCATCTCCCAACTTGAACGCTCAAGATCTGGTCCTCTTAGTTCATCCAAGGCTTCTGGTTGAGGAACATTTGAATGGTTATAATGGGAACACATTCCTCCACACATTTTCTCATGAAGTTGGTAACAACCATGGCATATTCGTTCAGGTGCATCGCTCAGTCTAGTTTAGTTTAGTCTTAGTTTAGAGATACAGTGCGGAAACAGGCCCTTGAGCTCACCAAGTCCGCGTCGACCAGCGATCCCTGCACATTAACACTATCCTACACATACTAGGGACAATTTACAATTACACCGTCAATTAACCTACGAACCTGTGTGATTTTGGAGTGTGGGCGGATACCAGAGATCCCGGAGAAAACCCACGCGGGGATAACGTACAAACTCAGTACAGACAGCACCCGTAGTCAGGATCAAACCTGGGTTCTCTGGAACTGCAAGGCAGCAACTCTACCGCTGCGTATTGTCCTGGAACAATGCCCAGTCTATTGATTGCAAGCAATCCCAGAGTCGTTCCCCTGCCTCCGCTGCCCAGCTCTGTGCAGTCCTCACCACTGAACCTGCTCTCTTCAGTCGCTGCCTAGAGGCAGGAAGATGAAGCATAGCCAGTTTGACAGACTTCCCGCTGGATGCTGTGTCTGTCGTGTTATCAGTGCTTTTAACTCCAGGTGCAAATGAATCAAATGACATTCTTAAACTTCACCCATACCATCTAACAGATTAATTTGATATCTTGGTGCTTCAAAAATTATGGAGCAGTGTCAAAATTCTATGTGCACACCCTAATAATAGGTATTCTGAAAATACATTGCATGATTTTGTCAACAAAATAGAGAGAGTACAGAGGAGATTTACGAGAATGTTGCCTGGGTTCCAGCAACTAAGTTACAGAGAAAGGTTGAACAAGTTAGCTCTTTATTCTTTGGAGTGCAGAAGGTTAAGGGGGGACTTGATTTAGGTCTTTAAAATGATGAAAAGGATAGAGAGAGTTGACGTGGATAAGCTTTTCCCATTGAGGGTAGGAAAGATTCAAACAAGAGGGCATGACATGAGAATTAAGGGACAGAAGTTTAGGGGTAACATGAGGGGGAAATTCTTTACTCAGAGAGTGGTGGCTGTGTGGAATGATCTTCCTGCAGAAGTGGTGGAGGCAGGATTGAGTTTAACATTTAAAAGTAAAGTGAATAGGTATATGGACGGGAAGGGAATGGAGGGGTATGGTCTGAGTGCAGGTAGATGGGACTAGGGGAAAATAAATGGTCAGCACAGACTGGAAGGGCCGAGAAGGCCTGTTTCCGTGCTGTAATTGTTATATGGTTATATGGTTATATGGTTATTTCATTAAATCCAAATTAAACCTATAATTCATCTTTTTTCTAAGTGAAAGCATAAAAGCTCTCCGTTATGAAATCACAACAAGCTAACCCCAAAAATGTATTAATATTCTTAAATTCTTTACCCCAAGCCTCTCCTGAAAGCTAGTACTGTTAGCAATTAGTTACAGTCTGGGGAAAGATTGGAAATTGCTGCTTCTCCAGACATAAATTGCAATAAGTGTATAAATGGTATCAATCTAATTACTTACTTGAGGAAACACTTTTGTAATTATTGAATATTATTCAAGATGCTAATTCATTTTTACTTTAAAAATAATTACCCTTAAGTTATGTATTTATGTTTAACGTTACTACTTGGAGCATCTCACTGCAAAATGTTGACATTTGTTACAATCAAAAATAATTTACATATTTGTGATTTTTTCTCTTTACATTGTACCAGGTTTAAATGTTGCATTATGCTACTAGGAAGCAACTTAAGGTATCTGTAAACTGTTGGGCCACTAAATGCATCACTGTTGATCAATTGGTGAGGTGACATAATAATACTTCCAGGCAACTCAACGTGTCAATGGGAGAGTCAGGTTTATTTACTGTTCTGGTTCCTGAGATGCGTGGCACTGAGATCCAGCTGGAACACCCCCCAGGGAAGAATCATCACCAATCATATTCTGAAATTAAAATGAAAGAATGGATACAAAATAATTCTAATGGCTTCTGTTTATTCTTCCCTAACTTTATTACAATGTAAACAATGGGGTGCCTTGTGAATATGTAGATGTAAAGAATTTTAGGACCGTTAGGCTTTGTTTTACTTCAGAGTCACGCGAGTGATTCCGTGAAGAGGAACCCCGCCAATCCACACGCGTGTCCTCGTACCTATGCTGGGGGTCGGGACTTCAGTCCATAGGATCTCATTCGTTAATATCCAGATTTATGAAGGTTGTTTTAATTCCAATTCCCCAGACCTAGATACTCTGAAATCTGGGATGAGAGCATGATACTGACACTGCTTCGTCAATGGGCTACAGCCACATCCTTGTCATTGCCAAAGATTACCCTAAAGTTGGTTATGTTCATGGCGCTGGTATCAGCGCAAAGGGACCAAACGTTGAACAAACTGCGTTTGGACAGGATGGTGTAATCAGGAATTGACGTTATATTTTACATCCATGACCTAATTCAATAAAGCAGATGGGGGTATCAAGAAAGTTTGTACTGTCAGCATATCCCACGGATTACGGTCGTGTGTAGTGGTGCACTTGAGGTATATCAAGGTCATCAAGAACCTCAGAGGCTCCAAAAAAGCCACATCTGCAAGTGTCTGTTCAGGCCATCTTAAGACGGCTGAAACAAGTGTACAAGGCATTGGTAAGACCAATTCGGGAGTATGGTGTACAATTTTGGTCGCCTAATTATAGGAAGGATGTCAACAAAATAGAGAGAGTACAGAGGAGATTTACTAGAATGTTGCCTGGGTTCCAGCAACTAAGTTACAGAGAAAGGTTGAACAAGTTAGGTCTTTATTCTTTGGAGCGCAGAAGGTTAAGGGGGGACTTGATTGAGGTCTTTAAAATGATGAAAGGGATAGACAGAGTTGACGTGGATAAGCTTTTCCCATTGAGGGTAGGGAAGATTCAAACAAGAGGGCATGACATGAGAATTAAGGGACAGAAGTTTAGGGGTAACATGAGGGGGAACTTCTTTACTCAGAGAGTGGTGGCTGTGTGGAATGATCTTCCAGCAGAAGTGGTGGAGGCAGGATCGATTTTAACATTTAAAAGTAAAGTGGATAGGTATATGGACGGGAAGGGAATGGAGGGGTATGGTCTGAGTGCAGGTAGATGGGACTAGGGGAAAATAAATGGTCGGCACGGACTGGAAGGGCCGAGAGGGCCTGTTTCCGTGCTGTAGTTGTTGTATGGTTATATGGTTATATGGTTATATGATTATATGTTATATGGTTATATAAGTGCTGGGTTGTGCAGCAGTTCATACTGACAATTTTAAATCTCACTCCACCAGGGCGGCATCAACGTCAGTAGCGAGGCTACACCATATCGTTGCGGCCGCAGGATGGTCAAATGAATTGACTTTCAAAGGTTTTATAAGAAACCACTTATTAAACCGGGGGGTGTTCGCCCATTCCATTTTAAGTTTTGTTCATAGCTTCTCCCTGGGAGAGAGGAGTCGCTATTGTGTTTCTCTTGTTTACTTTGTGAATAAGGCAACATGTTAATCAGTACCACGTTTGACTGTATTACTAATTTTTCACCTCTTCTTCACGTAATCGCTCATCGTAACTCCTCATAAAATCAAGATCAAACTTCAAACTGGTAAGTTCTCATTTAATCTTACTATTATATCAGCACGTTTGGAGAAGTCAGAAGATCATGAGAGAAATGGATCGTGTAGATGCACAGTCTCTGGCCCAGAGTAGGTGAATTGAGGACCAGAGGACACAGGTTTAAGGTGAAGGGGAAAAGATTTAATCTGAATCTGAGAGGTAACTTTGTCACACAAAGGGTGGTGGGTGTATGGTAGACAAAAATGCTGGAGAAACTCAGCGGGTGAGGCAGAATCTACGAAACTGTGCCTATTTCATTCGCGGAGAGTTTCAGCCCTAAACGTTGCCTATTTCCTTCGCGAAGGGTTTCGGCCCGAAACGTTGCCTGTTGCCTTTGCTCCATAGATGCTGCCTCACCCGCTGAGTTTCTCCAACATTTTTGTCTACCTTTGATTTTCCAGCATCTGCAGTTCCTTCTTCAACGTGGGTGTATGGTACAAACTGCCAGAGAAGGTAGTTGAGGTAGGGATTATCCTAACATCTCAGAAACAGTTAGACAGGTACATGGATAGGACAGGTTTGGAAGGATATGGACAAAATGCGGGCAGGTGGGACTAGTGTTGTTGGGACATGTTGGCCGGTGTGGGCAAGTTGAGACTTTCCGCACTGTATCACTCTATGACTCTATGACTCTTAGTCCATAATGTCTGACCTTCACAAAGTGCTGGTGAAAGTTACCAGTTGAGACATCTGTGGAGGGTAATGGACAGGTGATGTTCGGGTCAAGACCTTTCTTCAGATTGATGAATCAGGCCAAAATATGTCTGGTCCATTTCCTCCATAGATGCTGCCTGACCCGTTGAGTTCCGCCAACTCTCTGTGTTTCGCTTTAGATTCCAAGAACTGCAGTTCCTGTTCACCACGTATGATTTTCAACTATTTGCAAGGATGCCTTTTACACTTTAATTAGCACCGATGAAATGGATTACTCTGACCAGAAAAAATTGGTTTGTGTCTGCTTCCTGTGTGGTATCCTAGAGAGGATGTATAGATTTTGCAGAGCATCTGCGCTGAGTCTGCAGCAGCGACCTTGTATTCCGTTAGTTTCCACTTTAATTCTGCTTCTCATCCCCTCTCTAAGCACTCTGTGAACTCCTCCAGTTACAATGAACCCCAATGCATACTGAAGGATCAACCCTCCCTCTACATCTAGGCACACTTCAGCCTGCAAGGTTCAATATCACATTCTCCTCATTCGTTCCTTCTGCTTGCATGGGAACTGGTCATGTTCACCTCGCATCTACACTTTATGCTGCCTGAGAAAGCAGCCAACATAATCATGGACCATTCCTTCCTCTCCCCACTCCCATCAGGCAGAAGATACAGCAGCTTAAAAGCACGCACTACCATATTCAGGCACAGCTTCTTCAGTTATCAGAATCAGATCAGAATGCCTTTTATTGTCACTATACACATGTACAATGAGATTAAAAGCTGCTCCTACTCAGTGCAAAACAAAAGGGGGGGGGGGGGGGGGAATGAGGTGCACAGTTTCTGCAGCGCTATATACATATCTATAAAAAGACAATGGATAAATAGAATGAATAAATAGGATTCCTATATCCAGTATGGGTGATTGCACACATTGGAAATTGCAGTTACAGTACAAATTACAGTAGGTGGATAGATGAATGTCCGGGGGTTAGGCTGTGAAGTCAATGCACGTGTGAGTTCAGGGAGATGATGGATTTTGGAAAGAAACTGTTCTTGAGTCTATTTGTCCTTGTGCTGATGCACCTATAGCGCCTCCCTGAGGGCAGCAGGTCGAACAGGCCAAATGCAGGATGGGAGCTGTCCTTGATAATGTTCTTCGCCCTGCTGAGGCAGCGGGAGATGTAAATGTCCATCAAAGAGGGGAGAGGGCAGCCGATGATCTTCTGTGCTGCCCTGACTACCCTCTGAAGCCTCTCCCTGTCTGCCATGGTGCAGCTGCCAGACCATGCTGTAATGCAGTACGTCAACAGGCTCTCAATGGACGAGCGGTAGAAGGTCAGCAGCAGGTTGGAGTCCAGGTTGTGCTTCCTGAGGACCCTCAGGAAGTGCAGCCGCTGCTGAGCCTTCTTGACGACCGCTGTGATGTTGTCTGTCCAGGAGATGTCAGCGGAGATGAGGACGTCGAGAAACTGGAAAGTGTGGACCCTTTCCACACATATCATATTTCTGATTGGTAATCCCACAAGCTTCAACAAGCTTCCACAAGATATTCCAGATTATCCAACCATTCTCATTGTGGACATTGGCTATTTTATCTGGAACTTCATGCTACACTGCTGAGGAACTATCTTCTGGTGCTTTGTTATTTTTCTCTTCACCCTACCTTTTGTAGAGTATTATCAGATTTGATTGGATAGGATGAAAACAAAAGCTTTTCACCGTACCTCGGTACATATGGCACTAATAAATGTAATCCTAAACCGTCCTTTTTAAAACAAAATCCATCTATTTTGTCTAGTCGGGCTACACAAAATTAGCAGCACATTGCACAGAGTAAGAAGCTTAATCTTATCTCTCTGAAAATAAATCTTCTTCGTCTGTCCCATTGCCGCCCCTCTCCTCCCTTCTCTGCAATCCAGACTAAACAGCTTCTCTCTTCCTCACTCCTGATGAAGAGTCTAAGACACAAAATATTAACTGATTTCCTTTTCACAGAAACAGTGTGTCCTGCTGATTTTTTTCCAGCATTTTATTCCATGGTCCATTAATACATTATGACAGCCATTTAATACATTATGACAGCCATTTAAGATGTGAGATGTAGAAAGACATCACTTCTTTTGTCAAAAGGCAAAGTGGTGGAGGAACTCAGCGGGTCAGGCAGCATCTTTGAAATGAAGGGTCAGTTACCTATCCACGCCTGCCAAAGATGCTGGTGACTTGCTGGGTTCCTCCTGCTCTCCGTGTTCGGCTTAAGATTCCAGCACCTGCTGTTTAGTTTAGTTTGGTTCAATTTAGTGATGCAGCATGGAGACAGGCCCTTCGGCCCACCGAGTCTGCAGTGATCCCTGCAAATCCCTGTTCCCGATGTTGGCGAGGTCCAGGACAAGGGGTCACAGCCCTACATGCACGAGGGAACATTTACAGTTATACCAAGCTACTGAACCTACAAACCTGTAAGTCTTTGGAGTGTGGGAGGAAATCGAAGATGTCAGACAAAACCCGCGCGGTCACGGGGAGAACGTAGAAACTCCATCCAGACAGCACCCGTAGTTAGGTTGGGACCTGGGTCTGCTGTGCGGCAAGTGCTGCAAGGCAGCAACTCTACCGCTGTGCCATCGTGCTGCCCCATCACCTGCTGTTTCTTGTGTCTTCACTTCTTTGTCATGATCCCGCACAAACTGTATGCAAATGAACAAACTGGAGATGGGATCCGTGGGGATTCAGAAAACCCTGATGTGGATTTTTCTTATTTTTGCTTTGCTTCTTCAAATGTTACGGAGCGGCTGCTGCTATTTTCCTCTCACTTGGCTTTTTCCTGCAAGATTCCGTTGGGCTTGCCATCGATCGTTCCGACTTCAACGAGAACAATACTGAACAAAGACATGAACCCAACTGGAGAAACAATCTGTATCAAATCAGGTAGAACAGAACATTCAGACAACCATACCTATGGACAGAAAAATAGGCAACTGGCCCAGACATTTGGCTCCTCAAATCTTTTTGATATAATAATGGCTGATTTTGTGAACTTCATCCTGCACTCTCCATTTATCCCTTAATTCCTTCATTATCTTAAAACATTTCAATGGCTGCTTGAAATGCAGATTGAACATGCACAAGCCTCTCAGTGAGAAAAGTGCTCCACATGTGAATGTTCATTACTGTCCCTCTGCTGAGATTGTGATCCAAAATTCCTAATTTCTCATGCAAAGAGAGATTTCTCTCAACATGACCTTGTCAAACCCATTGAGATTTGTTCCTTTTTCAATGGTGTCACCTTCCATGCTTTGAAACGTTGTGGATTAGAAGCTTACCCCATTCAATCTCTCTACAAAGGACAATCCTCCATCTCAGATGCCAGTCTAGCAGAGCTTCATCGCATTCCCTCTGAAGCATGGAATACCCCTGTCCCACTTAGGAAATCTGAACGGAAACCTCTGGAGAATTTTGCGCCCCACCCAAGGTTTCCGTGCGGTTCCTGGAGGTTTTTGACAGTCTTCCTAATGGTCAAAAGTGGTTTCCTCTTCTTCTATATTCCGGCGATTATTTAAAAAAATTAAAAACTGGCCGCGACTAAAAATTGGGTGCCGTTTTAAAGATCGGTAATTTTTTAGTTGAAGCCGGTTGCGATGCTAGTTGAAGATGGTTGCCGGAGGTTGCAGGTAGTGGAAGGTAAGACCTTTTTTTCACCCAGTTTTGTTACCTTCCACTTCCACCTTTTTTTTCCAACCAAAATGCTTAGGTACAGATTTCTAAACATCCATACAGACTCACTTAACCAGACTAAATTCTTTATCAGTCTGCTTGAGTTTTCCTCATGACTTATTTTGTATCGTCAACAAACTTGGATAGGTTGGCAGCCCGTTATAATTTCTGCACAGAAGCATCTCCCAGCATTATTGTGCATGTCCTTGCTGCTTCTGCTTAGTGCTGCACAAAAGAACCTGCAGGTCGGGTGCAGACACATTTATTTGACTGAGGTCACTGACCTGAAGAGATAGGTGAAGTTAAAAGGTTTGTAGCATTTTAACTTGTATTTCATTTCGGAGTCACGTGAGTGACTTCGTGAAGAACCCGCCAGCACGCATGCGCGACATATAGTCGACGCGCGTGCGACCGACGGGCAGGGAGGAGCGTTGCTCCTCCACTGCTGGACCTGCAGGTAAGTGGAAAACTAACCCGCCGTCCGTTTTTTCTTACAGGGACTCTGTTTTCAGAGTACTCCAGGCCGCTTCAACACTGACTGCGGACCGCAGTATGCGGGCAGTCAGCGGCGGCTCTAATACATGGAGTCGGGAGAGCCCGTTGACCCAGGTAGGTCCGGGTTCACACTCGCCGGCGGAGGACGGCAGAGGCAGCCGACTCTACGCCGCAGCCCGCAGGTCGCGGCCTGGCGGCATTTATAAGTAGTAGGGGCTTGCTGACTCGCCGTATGCAGTAAGCAACGGCTGAGCATAAGCCCGATTTTACACCACAGCCCGCAAGGATACTGCGGGCTGTCGGCATTTATATTGTAGTATGGGCTTGCAGACTCGCCGTGTGTAGTAAGCAACGGCAGAGCACAGCCCGATTTTACACCGCAGCCCGCAAGGATCTGTGGGCTGTCGGCATTTTTAAAGAAGTATGGGCTTGCAGACTCGCCGTGTGCAGTAGCAACGGCAGAGCATAAGACCGATTTTACACCGCAGCCCGCAAGGATACTGCGGGCTGTCGGCAGTTATTTTTAACTAGGGGCTTGCAGACTCGCCGTGTGCAGTAAGCAACGGCAGAGCACAGCCCGATTTACACCGCAGCCGCAAGGATACTGCGAGCTGTCGGCAGTTATTTTATAACTAGGGGCTTGCAGGCTCGCCATTTGCAGTTAGCAATGGCAGAGCAGCAGCCCGACTTACACCGCAGCCCACACGATACTGCGGGCTGTCGGCATTTACTAAGAGTAAGGGGTTATCCCCAACTCAACTCTACACAGCCTGCATTATCCCAGTGCTGTAATTTAGAGGGTATGGAGTTGCAGCCATTATCATGTTGTCTCTAAGCCCAACTTATTTTTACAATGGGGCAACTTGTTGACCCTGTGGGTCCGGGCTCAACACTCACCATTGCTCAACAATGGCAGAACGACAGCTCACCACCAGCCCTTCATAAGGGCCACTCAGGTAAGTACAGGCAACCTTGAGCTGGTTGTCCCTGCTGTTTTGAATGTGTTTTCTCCAACAGGGACATGGATAATAAGGAGTACAGGCCGCAGGACTTCCGAAAGGAGTCGTCGGCCATTATTCCCGGAGCTCTCTACAACGACAGCACCCGCTAGACGGGCCGGGAAAAAGGCGCAAAAGTCGGGGAGCCCTGTGATTACTGGACCCGACCCACCGACACAGCTGTGTACAAGCGGGGTACCCGCAGAGCAGGAAGTCGGTACGGCGCCGGAGCAGATAGACCCTGACTCCATTTTTTCACTATTTCCAACAGGGAGAGAATCATTGGCTGATATGAGCAAACGGGTTTCACATGCTGTTGCACGGCCCTTCTCCCCGAGCCCTCGTGAAAGAGCCAGGGATAGAACTCAACAACAAAGCCCTTTTAGGGCAGGAATTCCACCAGAGACCGCTAGATTGCGGACTGGTGGTTTACCGAGACCCGAGTCCACTGGCAGACCAGGGAGGGCCAGTGTTGACTCACCACCTAATTGGACCAGGTGGATTCATACAGGTGGAGTCTCGCCACGGTCACTGCATCCCCCTATAGCGGCAGGACGGGACCGTACGCCGCCTGAGTCCAGGAGTAGGACAGGTGGCAAGCCTGCGCGGATGTCGGGTCGCCACGCCGCAGGCGTCAGGTGCCGACTTCACACCGCATATGCCCTTTGAGGCAGTCGGGCCTAGCTCATCCAAGGAGGCGTATGAGCAGATCCGCGCGGGAGTCGTACAGCTTCGCTGAGGCGGCTGGCAGCGATTTTTGTCACGGCACCGAGATTACCTCGATGAGGTACGGGCCGATGATAGGAGCCTCAGGAGTTCCTTCGGGCATGAGGGCTCTGACCTCCCATTTACGCACCATGAAGGGCGCATTGAACGGATGGAGAGGATGATGGAACGGATCCTGCAGCAAAATCAACTGCAGGAAATGTCCAGTTCCGGGAACTTTTGGATATATCCCCACCGTCAATTGGTAGCATGAGGCAGCCAGGAGAAGAGGATATCTTGGCACACGAACCAGTGGCAACTGAGGTTCCTCAGGTAAGTACTTTTGGACGTGGCAGCCAAGTTTGCGTTACCCGAATCATCGGGACAACCTCTCAAAACTAAACTGGCCGCTACCAACCACCAGCTACAGGATCAGGTCCTTGCGGAGGCCATGAATGGGTGCAAGGCACCGAGTAATTGCAACTCACTCAATGTACCTATTGTAAACATGCCTATTTGGAGCAATATAAGCCCGGGCATAAGAGCACAGGAAGTAAGAATTACAGATAATCCTAAAACTGCTCACATCTGGGATTACCGCTTTTGCGACGTCGGTGGACGGGATGGACTTGAACACCGAACAGGAGGATGCTCTTGAATTATTATGTAACACGCAATACGAAATAAATGCGTTTCGAAAAAGTGCCATCAAGCTCACGCTAAATCCCAAATTTGCGGGGCTATGCAGAGCATCTCCAACACCACCACCCAGACAACTATTCGGGGAAGACCTTCTGAAGCAGGTCAAGGATTTAGACGACCATGCCAAGACAGTGGGTCTTATGAGGTCGCACACCTTGACCAGACAAACGGCCAGGAAAACTCCATATTCCAGGCCACGGGGTCAAACCAGAAGGCCAGCAAGGACCTACATACCGGCGCCTCCAGATGTGAGTCAACGCCCACCATTCCTGGAGCTGCCCGCAACGTCGGCAGCACCCGCTCTGCGGGTCGGGATAAAAACGCGGAAATCAGGGGAGCCCTGCGCAGTCAGGACCTGATTCTCCACCACGACTGACCATGGTGCCATAAGTGGTAACCGCACAGGAGCAGGGTAGGTAAGACCCTGACTCCCTACCTCTGTCACTTAACCATAGCGACAGTGGAGCAAAGGTGCGTAACGTGCTATATTCTTGGCACGTTCTCTCTCCCCAAATATGCAGGTCACCAGAGAGAGGACCAGGGGAAGTATCGCACAGCAGTCGGTAAACCCGCCATAGAGCCGGGGTCAACTTCCACTGGAGCAGGCCACCAGATCGTGGACCGGGGAAGGATTGAGGCCTGGGTCTGGAGGACCACATGTGCGGCCGGCACAGACTCAGCACCGAGGGAGCCTGCCTGGTTGCAGGTCGGAGTAGCCTCATCTCGGTCACCGCACCCCCTTTAGCGACAGGACGTGACCGAACAACGCTTTGTCCCAAAGGAGGACACCGACTCAGCACCGAGGGAGCCTGCCTGGTTGCAGGTCGGTGTAGTGTCATCTCGGTCACCGCACCCCCTTTAGCGGCAGGACGTGACCGAACGACGGGTTGTCCCATAGGAGGACACAGACTCAGCACCGAGGGAGCCTGCCTGGTTGCAGGTCGGTGTAGTCTCCGACTACATTTCCAACGAAATTCCAGGATTTCGTTGCTTCAGGTGTGATAGAATTGGAGGGGCAAGAGGTGGAGGTGTTGCATTGCTAGTCAGGGAAGATATTACAGCAGTGCTTTGGCAGGATAGATTGGAGGGCTCATCTAGGGAGGCTATTTGGGTGGAACTTAGAAGTGGGAAAGGTGTAGCAACACTTATAGGGGTATATTATAGACCGCCAAATGGGGAACGAGAATTGGAAGAGCAAATATGTAAAGAGATAGCAGATATTAGTAGTAAGCACAAGGTAGTGATTGTGGGAGATTTCAACTTTCCACACATAGACTGGGAAACACATTCTGTAAATGGGCTGGATGGTTTGGAGTTTGTAAAGTGTGTGCAGGATAGTTTTTTGCAGCAATACATAGAGGTGCCTACTAGAGGAGGGGCAGTGCTGGACCTCCTGTTAGGAAATGAGACGGGACAGGTGGCGGAGGTATGCGTAGGGGAGCACTTCGGGTCCAGTGATCACAATACCATTAGTTTCAATATAATTATGGAGAAGGACAGAACTGGGCCTAGGGTTGAGATTTTTGATTGGAGAAAGGCTAACTTTAACGAGATGCGAGATGATTTAAAAGGAGTGAACTGGGACATTTTGTTTTATGGGAAAGATGTAGAGGAGAAATGGAGGACATTTAAAGGGGAAATATTAAGAGTACAAAATCTTTATGTTCCTGTTCGGTTGAAAGGAACCAATAAAAATTGGAAAGAGCCCTGGTTTTCAAGGGAAATTGGACATCTTGCTCGGAAAAAGAGGGAGATCTAAAATAATTATAGGCAGCGTGAAGTAAATGAGGTGCTTGAGGAGTATAAGGAATGTAAAAAGAATCTAAAGAAAGAAATTAGAAAAACTAAAAGAAGATATGAGGTTGCTTTGGCAAGTAAGGTGAAAGTAAATCCAAAGGGTTTCTACAGCTATGTTAATAGCAAAAGGATAACAAGGGATAAAATTGGTCCATTGGAGAGACCGAGTGGACAGCTATCTGCAGAGCCAAAAGAGATGGGGGAGATATTGAACACTTTCTTTTCTTCGGTATTCACCAAGGAGAAGGATATTGAATTATGTGAGGTAAGGGAAACTAGTAGAGTAGCTATGGATACTATGAGTTTCAAAGTAAAAGAAGTACTGGCACTTTTGAAAAATATAAAAGTGGATAAGTCTCCAGGTCCTGACAGGATATTCCCTAGGACATTGAGGGAAGTTAGTGTAGAAATAGCCGGGGCTATGACAGAAATATTTCAAATGTCATTAGAAACTGGAATAGTCCCCGAGGATTGGCGTACTGCGCATGTTGTTCCATTGTTTAAAAAGGGTTCTAAAAGTAAACCTAGCAATTATAGACCGGTTAGTTTGACTTCAGTGGTGGGCAAATTAATGGAAAAGCTACTTAGAGATAATATATATAAGTATCTGGATAAAGAGGGTCTAATTAGGAACAGTCAACATGGATTTATGCCTGGAAGGTCATGTTTGACTAATCTTCTTGAATTTTTTGAAGAGGTTACTAGGGAAATTGACGAGGGTAAAGCAGTGGATGTTGTCTATATGGACTTCAGTAAGGCCTTTGACAAGGTTCCTCATGGAAGGTTGGTTAAGAAGGTTCAACTGTTGGGTATAAATGCAGGAATAGCAAGATGGATTCAACAGTGGCTGAATGGGAGAAGCCAGCGGGTAATGGTGGATGGCTGTTTGTCGGGTTGGAGGCAGGTGACTAGTGGGGTGCCTCAGGGATCTGTGTTGGGTCCTTTGTTGTTTGTCATGTACATCAATGATCTGGATGAAGGGGTGGTAAATTGGATTAGTAAGTATGCAGATGATACCAAGATAGGGGGTGTTGTGGATAATGAAGAGGATTTCCAAAGTCTACAGAGTGATTTAGGCCAGTTGGAAAAATGGGCTGAAAGATGGCAGATGGAGTTTAATGCTGATAAATGTGAGGTGCTACACCTTGGCAGGACAAATCAAAATAGAACGTACATGGTAAACGGTAGGGAATTGAAGAATACAGTTGAACAGAGGGATCTGGGAATAACTGTGCATAGTTCCTTGAAGGTAGAATCTCATATAGATAGGGTGGTAAAGAAAGCTTTTGGTATGCTAGCCTTTATAAATCAGAGCATTGAGTATAGAAGCTGGGATGTAATGTTAAAATTGTACAAGGCGTTGGTGAGACCAAATCTGGAGTATGGTGTACAATTTTGGTCGCCCAATTACAGGAAGGATGTCAACAAAATAGAGAGGGTACAGAGGAGATTTACTAGAATGTTGCCTGGGTTTCAACAGCTAAGTTACAGAGATAGGTTGAATAAGTTAGGTCTTTATTCTCTGGAGCGCAGAAGGTTAAGGGGGGACTTGATAGAGGTCTTTAAAATGATGAGAGGGATGGACAGAGTTAATGTGGACAAGCTTTTCCCTTTGAGAATAGGGAAGATTCAAACAAGGGGACATGACTTTAGAAAGAAGGGACAGAGGTTTAGGGGTAACATGAGGGGGAACTTCTTTACTCAGAGAGTGGTAGCGGTGTGGAATGAGCTTCCAGTGGAAGTGGTGGTGGCAGGTTCGTTGGTATCATTTAAAAATAAATTGGATAGGCATATGGATGAGAAGGGTATGGAGGGTTATGGTATGAGTGCAGGCAGGTGGGACTAAGGGAAAAAAGTTGTTCGGCACGGACTTGAAGGGCCGCGATGGCCTGTTTCCGTGCTGTAATTGTTATATGGTTATATGGTTATATGGTCTCATCTCGGTCATCGCACTCCCTTGTAGTGGAGGACGTGACCGAACGTCGCCTTTGGAGGACAGGCGGCAAGCCCGCGCGGACGTCGGGGTACCACGCTTCGGCGGCCGGGACCGACTCACCACCGCTATCATGTCTTATCAGACCAGCGGGCCGCCTCCGTCCGGAAGACGGCGGAGCAGCGGCAGGTCCGCGCGGGAGTCGCTTAGCCACGCAGGAGCGGCAGGCAGCGACATCCTGTCTTGCACCCTTGTAATCACCTCAACGAGGTGTGGGGCAATGACAGAAGCCTCAGAGATTCTCCAGAACCTGAGGAAGTCGACTTATTGTCCGCAGATGCGGCAGTGGTCGCATGGCTCGGATGGAGCGCATGATGGAGCGTATACTAGAGCACAGTCTCTGCAGCTGGACCAGATGTCCTCCAGTTCTGGAGGAACCTGTAGTACCTGAGGAAACCCAGGAGAAACTGCAGAATGTGGTCTCCAAGTGTGGCGATGGACGAGTTCTCGCTACATTGGGGGAAATGGATTTCTATGCTTTCCCCATCCTGCCTCATCAGACAGGTGTTGCAGAAAATGTACCCAGGTCTGGAACAGACAGGACCATGGACGTCATATAGATCGTGCAGAGAAAGTCCACTGGGAAGCACTACCTCACCTACACAGGATTTGAGAGGATTTTGTAGTCGGACCAAGACGACCTACATATCTGCTACGATCTCCAATGTGCTAATTATGATGAGCCCTCAGTTACAGTGCTGCATACAGTGCCAGTAGTGCACTGTCATCCTAGCTCAACATCAGAGTGGGGTCTCACCAGCTGGTATCCAGACTACGAGGGATATGTTCTATCCATCCCTTCCCGACCACGATATAATATCTGAGAGATTAGGGTGGTGTTGACCCTACTCAGAAGGTGGTCGCTTATCACGGAGGTACCACTGGACCTACTCACCTTCAAAAGTGGTGATGGCAATAGCACTGAATACAGCACAACGGGTCCAGACTCTACAGGAATTAAACCTGGATAGAATGATCGACCCATAATAATGTAACTGCTTTATGAAAGAGTTACTTAAACTATACAGACCTGCGACTACAGGTGTGGAAATGGGATCTGTTGTCACCCATGGAAACCCACGTCACAGAATGACGGTGCAGACTATCTCCAGATGGCTTAAGGTGGTATTCGATGCAGCAGGTAAGACACTAAACATTTTGAAATGTCATTCTACCAAGGCTGCATCCACATCAGGAACGAGGACCATGGAGGTGTTCATGGAGCATGTCCTCACGATAGCGGGCTGGGCCAATGAAACTACATTTCAGTGGTTTCATAACTAACCTGTGGCCTTTTCCCGCAACGTTACGCACGTTAAGTGCTGTCCCTAAACGTTTGTCCCCGAGTTCAGAGGTTTATTGTTGTACTAACAATAATGTTATTATTTTTCAGCTTGTTCAAGTCTGAAATACGTTAACATACTTCCTCCATCAGTATTACGGCAGTGTGTGAGCATGGACGTGGTCCAGGGCGTGTAATCACAGAGCTTTGAAGTCTTCACGAAGTCACTCACGTGACTCCGAAATGAAATAGTAAGATTAAACGAGAACTTACCAGTTTGAGGTTTGATCTTTATTTTATGAGGAGTTGCGATGAGGGATTTCGTGCCCTCCGCTCCCAACCCTCAATCATAAAGTCAACTGGTAACTAGAGTCTCTTCAATCTTACTATAACAAGTCATTTCTTTGGTTTGTTGGTTCTGTGATTCCACACCGCTGCTTTGAAGAGATGTCGCGCATGCGTGCTGGCGGGTTCTTCACGAAATCCCTCATCGCAACTCCTCATAAAATAAAGATCAAACCTCAAACTGGTAAGTTCTCGTTTAATCTTACTATTTTAACCTGCAGGATTAATGCTTCTCTCTGCCTACCTACATTCATAACTTACTACACATTGAACTAGGACTGGTTGTGATCCTGAACCTGGGAATTAATGAACACACATTCTGAATTCCTCGATCTGGAGTGATCTAATTTTACTTGAGATTGCGAGATCACGGTAATCTTAATCTTACAGTTGATATTACAGAATCTCCTCTCTTTTATCTCTCCATGATGTAAATTGAGATCCACATATCCATATCTCAGGGATCAATATGATAGTTCAGGACTTTCAATATTGACCAGGTCACTCCTCACCACCGGCAGTCTCTGTCTCATTGTCTACTTCCAATGCCTGTTGGTGATTAACCACGTTACCCTTAATAGTGCCTCTTGTATACGGACACGATGGGCTGCTCTGCGCATCTTGTACTAACTGGGACGATTGTGCTTATGTACGTGGATAGCCAAGAGTTTATTGCCATATGTCCCAGATAGAACAATTAAAATATTACTTGTAGCAGAACAACAGAATATGTAAACATAGTACACTGTAAACAATATAATAAATGTGAGAGAAAAAAAAGTTCAGCATGTGTATATACTGTCTACACATATACATCATCTATAGAGATCATATATATATACACACACACACACATATGCATATGTACACACAAAAAAGTATTGTACACACAAAAACGTACATACACACACAAAAACAACATATAGTAACATAGAAAATAGGTGCAGGAGTAGGCCATTCAGCCCTTTGAGCCGTTCAGTATGATCATGGCTGATCATCCAAAATCAGTATGCCATTACTGCTTTACCCATATCCCTTGATTCTGTTAACCCTAAGAGCGAAATCTAACTCTCTCTTGAAAACATCCAGTGAATTGGCCTCGACTGCTTTCTGTGGCAGAGAATTCCACAGATTTACCGTTCTCTGGTAAAAATCATAGTCCTAAATGGCCTACCCCTTATTCGTAAACTGTGACCCATGGTTCTGGACTTCCCCATCATGGGGAGCATTTCTTCCTGCATCTAGTCTGTCCAATCCCTTAAGAATTTTATATGTCTCAATAAGATACCCTCTCATCCTTCTAAATTCCAGTGAATCCAAGCCCAGTTGACCCATTCTTTCATCATATGTCATGCCCGCCATCCCGAGAATTAACCTGGTGAACCTACGCTTCACTCCTGCAATAGCAAGAATGTCCTTCATCAAATTAGAAGACAAAAGCTGCACACAATACTCCAGGTGTGGTCTCACCAGGTCCCTGTACAACTGCAGTAGGACCTTCTTGCTCCTAAACTCAAATCCTCTCACAATGAAGGCCAACATGCCATTAGCTTTCTTCACTGCCTGCAGTACCTGCATGCTTACTTTCAGTGACTGATGTACAAGGACACAGAGGTTTTGTAATCTGACATCATTCAGATAGTCTTGCGGATCTGTATGCAAACATTGTATTTCACTGTACCTGATACACGTGACAATAAAGAAACCACACTTTTCCGTTTTTTATTTGTAATAAAATATGGAAACCATAAAGTATAATTTTCCTTCCACTTCACAATTATGCACCACTTTGTGTTGGTCTATCACATAAAATCCCAATAAAATACATTTACGTTTGTGGTTGTAACGTGACAAAATGTGGAAAAGTTCAAGGGGTATGAATACTTTTGCAAGCCACTGTATTACAGCTCTAGCACCAGTGCCTCTTAATCTCGTGATGAAGTATGTGGCTCCCTCATCCCTTGACATGATAAAACTGGACTTCAGCTCAGACATCTTTGTCTGCTAGAAGATGGTGATATTGATGATGGTGAATCTGAAGAAGGGTCTCGACCTGAAACACCACTGAGAAGGAGGGGGGGGGGGGCGAAGTGGGGGGGGGGGAGAAGTGGGGGGGGGGGGAGAAGTGGGAGGGGAGAAGTGGGGGGGGATTATGGGGGGAGGGAAGAGGGGGGGAGAGATGGGGGGGAAGAAGGGGGGGGAGAAGGGGAGAAGGGGAGGAGGGAGAAGGGGAGGAGGGATAAGGAGAGGAGGGAGAAAGAGAGGATGGAGAAAGAGAGGAGGGAGAAGGGGAGGAAGGAGAAGAGGAGGAGGGGAAGGGGGGGGAGTTACGGGGGGGGGGGGCATTTAACATTACCGGTCAGTTATCTCTGGTTCTGAAAACTCTTGCTTACTTTTTTTTCCCCAATGAAAATGCATGGTCAGCAAAGGCGATCAACTAAAACTACCTACAACTAGCTCGACTGCCTCGACTTCCTACAACTACATGGCGACCCCACTACAATTGCACCTACGACTACAGGATTATCAATTTTCTCCATGGCGACCAATGATGCAAACTTTGTGGCGACCATACTGAGGCCATGACTAGTTCCCAGAATGCGGCAACTCCTCACGACCATGAAGGAGACTCTCCAGAGACCACCAGCGACCATGTGGCGAGCGCAGAGTCTCTTGCACTCGCCTCAAATGTCGCCCAAGTGGGACAGGCCCTGAAAGAAGTCTGAGAACTATAAGGTCCCGGTTCAGAAACAGCTTCTTCCCAACAGCCATCAGGCTATCAAACACTCTGAACTCCCACTGAACTCTGAACAATGAACTACCTGGGTGGGTTGCGCTGGGGACTTTAGCCTTTGTTTTGATTTTGCGCTAAATATTTATTGAATGAGGTAAAAAGGATTGGTTACAAAATAAGTTTTTAGATGGTTATTCTTTTTTTTCCTTCATGCTTAATATTGAATAGTGCTACTAGAGGAAAACAAAATGTTATTTTCGGTCAACTTGATTTTCTGCCAAATCTAATGGCCAATTTCGGAAAATGCCACCGCAAAAGATGCTGTCAATGGACCATTGTGGTTCCTCAGTTAATTGCTGCTAAACAATGACCAGTTGGATGAGGTGTCATCGGGAGGCACTGTGGCACAGCTGGTAGAGATGCTGTCTCACTGCACCAGAGGTCCATGCTCAATCCTGATCTCAGTGGGTGTCTGTGTCTAAGTATAAAGTATAAGTCTGTGTATAAAGTAGGCATGCAGGTGCAGCAGGCAGTGAAGAAAGCGAATGGTATGTTAGCTTTCATAGCAAAAGTATTTGAGTATAGGAGCAGGGAGGTTCTACTTCAATTGTACAGGGTCTTGGTGAGACCACACCTGGAGTATTGCGTACAGTTCTGGTCTCCAAATCTGAGGAAGGACATTATTGCCATAGAGGGATTGCAGAGAAGGTTCACCAGACTGATTCCTGGGATGTCAGGACTGTCTTATGAACAAAGACTGCATAGGCTCGGTTTATACTCTCTAGAATTTAGGAGATTGAGAGGGGATCTTATAGAAACTTACAAAATTCTTAAGGGGTCGGACAGGCTAGATGCAGGAAGATTGTTCCCGATGTTGCGGAGGTCCAGGACAAGGGGTCACAGCTTAAGGATAAGGGGGAAATACTTTAGGACCGAGATGAGAAGGACTTTTTTCACACAGAGAGTGGCGGGTCTCTGGAACTCTCTGCCACAGAGGGTAGTTGAGGCCAGTTCATTGGCTATATTTAAGATGGAGTTAGATGTGGCCCTTGTGGCTAAGGGGATCAGAGGGTATGGAGAGAAGGCAGGTACGGGATACTGAGTTGAATGATCAGCCATGATCACATTGAATGGCGGTGCAGGCTCGAAGGGCCGAATGGCCTACTCCTGCACCTAATTTCTATGTTTCTATGTTTCTATGTATATATTCCACGATCTCCCTATGACCATGTAGGTTGCCTCCAGGTGATCCAGATTCCTCCAACATCCCAATGATATGCAGGTTTATAGGTAAATGACCTTTGTAAAATTGCCCCGAATGTGTAAGGAGTGGATGAGATAAGAATGCGGGTTTGCACAGGACTAGAAACATAGAAAATAGGTGCAGGAGAAGGCCATTCGGTCCTTTGAACCAGCACCACCATTCATTGTGATCATGGCTGATCATCCACAATCAATGCCTTCTCCCCATCATAGTTTGAACAAGTGATCAATGATCGGTGTGGACTTGGTGTGCTGAAGAGCCTGTTTCTATGCTTGATCTCTAAAGTAAACTAAACCTGTTGAATTATACACCAGTCTGAGCAAACCCATCCCTTGAAATGTTCTGCAAGGAAAAAAAACACGAGGTGAAACACAGTGAGAGGACTGGGAAGGCCAGCTGAATGAGAAATTGATAGTTCTTGTGATAAAAAGAGAAGTTTGATTCCGCGTTTGGTTGAAGCCCCCTTAATGCTGTGCAGTTTTGCTTCTCTAGGATACCCCTGTTAGGGAGCAACATCATTTGCTTACAAATGGTTGCCATGGAAACAAGAAGAAATAATATTTATAGGGATGCACACAGACAAAATGTCAAGGCTCAGGGTTTTAATAATGCAACAGATCAGTTTTATTTTTGTGTAACTTGCTTTCCTAAACTACATGGCCTGCCCTAAATATCTTCTATAACGTGACATGGTAGTGCTCATGATTGTTTAAGACCTTAAAATGTATGCTGGCTTATAAAGCATAATGTTCATATCACTTTGCCAGTATTTTCCTTGCAATGTAGTTGGGTTATCAGAATTAGTGCAGGCATCACTGACAGATGGCACGTCCTCTGCTTGTCATTAGTGCCGCTGAGAATATGTGAACTGATAGCAATTCTGCAGACATTGATTCGATCAATTCCCCCAATCCTTTTTAACCACGGTAGTTAAATATGCTCAAAAACCTCTGCTGAGAAAATCGTCCAACATGGCTATTATGCTGCCACATTAGCAGATTACATGGAATCGGCAGAATTGATTTTGAGTCTTCCGATTAAATTTAGGCTGCATTAAGTTTAATCATGCTGAGAATTTGGGGGAATGTAGTACAACTACGCACTCAGCATGGATTGAAAAATAAGAACAGGTGTTCCACACACTTCTTTCATTCTGCTTCAGGTTCATTGTGATTTTCATCATTGGAAATTTGGAAGGAAGACAATGAGATGTCTCACGATCTCTGTCCATTGATTTAATCTGATTTCAACTCAGACAAAGGTTTGTGCTTGGAGGGCAATATCTCAAAAATATATATTTCTATTTCCTGTGAGAAAATCCATTCCATTATTTCAAATTTCTAATATTTGTATTCCACATTTGGAGTATTGTGAGCAATTGTGGGCCACTTATCTGAGGAAGGATGTGCTGGCTCTGGAGAGGGACCAGAGGAGGTTTATGAGAATGATCCCAGGAATGAGTGGGTTAACATATGATGAGCATTCGCCTGCTCTGGACCTGTACTCGCTGGAGTTTAGAGGAATGAGCGGGGAGACCTCAGTGAAACTTATCGAATAGTGAAAGGCTTGGATAGGGTGGATGTGGAGAGGATGTTTCCACTAGTGGGAGAGTCTAGGACCAGAGGTCATAGCCTCAGAATTAAAGGAGGTTGCTTTAGGAAGGAGATGAGGAGGAATATCTTTACTCAGACGGTGGTGAATCTGTGGAATTCTTTGCGACAGAAGGCTGCGGAGGCCAAGTCTATGGATATTTTTAAGACAGAGATAGATAGATTCTTGATTAGTACGGGTGTCAGGGGTTATGGGGAGAAGGCAGGAGAATGGAGTTAGGAAGGAGAGATAGATCAGCCATGATCGAATGGCGGAGTAGACTTGGTGGGCCAAATGGTCTAATTCTGCTCCTATCACATGAGATGGCATGAGACCTAATATCTTGGTAGCCACCTCTTGAAGATCAATGAAGCCGTTCACTTCTGGTCTTGATGTGACAGAAAAGCCTCTGGCAGTGTGAAAAAAAAAGTGCTTGCAACCCAATCCTTGCAGAGAAGTCATAGTCTACTGGGCAGCAGTCATGCTCATCTTCCAAGTCTTGGACTGGCACCAGTAAGCACCAGAAAGCACCGGAGAAATGTCAGAAACATCGTCTTCACATAATCGTCCAAAGTCACTGGCAGGAGAACCAAACCGATATCACCATTGACAGACACAAAATGATGAAGTAACTCAGCGGGTCAGGCAGCATCTCTGGAGTAAAGGAATAGGTGATATTTTTGGTCATGACCCTTCTTCAGAATCACCACCATCAGTATAACCATCTTCTACCAGGCCACACACCAGCAGTCAAACGCTAACTGTATGCAAATAGCTGCAATGGGCAGACCAAACTCAACACCAAATTGCCATAACTGATACCTAAGAGCAAAAACTGCAGATGCTGGGAATCCCAAATAAAAGTAGGACTTGTTGGGGATACTGAGCAATTTATCAGCCTGTGTGGTGAGATTTATAGGTGGTTCCACTGGTGGGACAGTCTAGGACCAGAGGGCACAGCCTCAGAACAAAAGGACATACCTTTAGAAAGAAAATGAGGAGGAACTTCTTTTAGTCCGAGGATCGTGAATCTGTGGAATTCATTGCACAGATGCTCTGGGGGCCACGTCATTGGGTATTATTAAAGTGGAAATTGACAGATCCTTGATTAGTAAGTATGTTAAAGGTAATGGGGGGAAGGCAGGTGAATGGGGTTGAGAGGGAAAGATAGATCAGCCATGATTGAATAACGGAGTGGACTAGATAGGCTGGATGGCTTAATCGTATGAACTTACAAACTTATAATGCTTCATGTCGATGACGTCTTATCAGAACTAATAAAAGTTCAATCATGGCTGATCTATTTCTCCCTCCTAATCCCATTCTGCCTTCTCCCCATAACCACTAACACCCGTTCAAATCAACAATCTAAATATCTCTGCCTTAAAGATACACATTAACTTAGCCTCTGCAGATTTCTGTCGCAAAGAATTCCACCATCATCTGACTAAAGACATTTCTCCTCATCTCCTTCTTAAAATTCAATTATTTAATTCTAAGGCTATGACATCTAGTCCTAGACTCTCCCATCAATGGAAAGCTACTCTCCACATCCACTCTATCCAAACCTTTCACTATTCTGTATGTTTCAATGAGGTCCACCCTCATGTAGTATAATGTGGATAAATGTGAGGTTATCCACTTTGGTGGCAAGAACAGTAAGGCAGATTATTATCTGAATGGTGTCAGATTAGGACAAGGGGAAGTGTAACGAGACCTGGGTGTGCTTGTACATCAATCACTGAAAGTAAGCATGCAGGTACAGCAAGCAGTGAAGAAAGCTAATGGCAAGTTGGCCTTCATTGCGAGAGGATTTGAGTCGGAGACGTCCTACTGCAGTTGTGCAGAGCCTGGATGAGACCACACCTGGAGTGCTGTGTGCAATTCTGTTCTCCTAGTTTGAGGAAAGACATCCTTGCTATTGAAGGAGTGCAGCGTAGGTTCACCAGGTAATTCCCTGGATGGCGGACTGACACATGACGAAAGAATGGATCGACTGGGCTTATATTCACTGGGATTTAGAAGGATGAGAGTGGATCTTATAGAAACATACAATTCTTAAAGAGTTGGACAGGCTTGATGCAGGAAGAATGTTCCCAATGTTGGGGGAGTCCAGAACCAGGGGTCACAGTTTAAGAATAAAGGGAAGGCCATTTAGGACTGAGATGAGGAAAAACGTTTTCACACAGAGAATTGTGAATCTGTGGAATTCCCTGCCATAGAAGGCAGTGGACGCCAATTCACTGGATATTTTCAAGAGATAGATATATTTAGCTCTTCGGACCAAAGGAATCAGGGAATAAAAGGAAAAATTAGGAACGGGGTACTGATGACAGCTGACTGGAGGGAATAGACCCCGCTGGAGCTGTTATGGTTTAGCACCTCATTGCAGCAATGGTGTAGATTGTAAACAGTCTTGCTGCACCCTTAAAATCCTATGACAAATGAAAGAAAGATACCCCTAGAGTCTGCGAGAGTGGGGGTGGAAGAATTACTCACTGTACCCGGCTACAGACCAAGGAATGGGAAAGACTACGAGTAGGATTAGCGCATCAATGAAGGACAGTGGCTCAGTGGTAGAGGGAAAGAAGCTCCAGGTATGTTCTTGTGCTTGGCAGAGAGCAACAAGAGCAAAGGGCCTCAGATTACACCAGGGAAAGAAAAAGTACTTGTTGGAGGGAGTGCAGGGAAACCGCAATGAGCAGTACTTCTTGAGAAGCCAGTCGAGTGGAGTCCAGCGATGGGGAGAAAATCTTGCCTTCTAAAATTGCAGGATATTATTACCCCAGTTACTGATGAGGAGGGAACACGCTCTGTAGAGGGGGGTGTAGACAGTGGTGAGGTTAATCTGCCGGTCAGGGAAAAGAGCGGTGGGATGAAACCTAAAGTTAAATGGCCTAGGGCAAGTGAAAGGAAGGAATGGGAAACTGTTAATATATGTGTTTTAGTGCAGCAAACTTTACGACAGTACGGCAGAGACTAGCGATGGGCACTATGACAGGAAGTACTAAATCCCCATTAACATTTACAATGGAGATGGAGCGAGTGATTAGAGCGTCACAGTGGGTCGTCGGCAGGGAGAGACGGAAGGACGGACTGTATCTCCCTCCAATCAAGGTCTATATAGATGATATTACCTTGGTGACCACAACAGTAGCTTGTATCAGAAAAGTGTTAGAGAAGTTAAATGTTAATCTTAAATGGGCTAGATTGAAGATTAAGCCTAGTAAGTCACGGAGTATTTCTTTGGCAAGGGGAAAGGTAGTAGATAAAGAAGAAATCCAGTCTATAATGGAGGAAGGACATTAGGACTTTATTGCCGTCCATCACAGTGAGGAATGCGGGGGTGCCGCTGTGGTAAATGTTTATGTTGATTTTTATGTAGTTGTGTGTCTTGTTGCTATTTTTGGTATGACTGTATGGCAAATCAAATTCTTTGTATGTTGCAAAACATACTTGGCTAATAAAATTCCGATTCCAATTACGATAATGGAGAGACCAGTTATAAGTTTGTCTAGGTGGTATAACAGGAAGTTGGATAACACTGAACAGGTTCAGCAACTTAGAAAGGATGTTAGTGATGGGTTAGAAAGGATAGAGAAGTCAGGGCTGTCAGGCAAGTTGAAGTTGTGGTGTTTGTAGATTGGGCTATTCCCCAGGTTGATGTGGTCATTGACAGTATATGAGGTGGCAATTTCTGGCAAGGTGGAAAGGTTAGAGAGATTGGTTAGTTTACATATTAGGAAATGGTTAGGAGTTCCACGGTGTCTTAGTAATGTGGATTTATATGGCAAAGGTATTCTTCATTTACCATTGTCTAGCCTAACAGAGGAGTTTAAGTGTGCTAAAGTGAGATTAGAGTTGAAATTATCAGGGAGTAAAGGGCCTGTCCCACCAGCATGCAACTCAATGCTAATAGCCCGACCTAACGTGGTCGCTTGAGCCGTCCGGCGTCACGGGGCCGGTCCCACTTCGATCGCCGGAGCCGTGCGGAATTGTGCGGAGTTTGTCCCGACGCTGCGCGGGGCTCCGAAAAACTGACTATGTTCAAAAATTCTGCGCGGCAATGGTTTGTCGGCTCGCAGTCGCCTCGACGCATGACACACCGCCCCGACATCATGCCTCCATGAACCTATATGTAGGTGCCTCCGTGACCCTCTATGTGTGTGGCTCCGTGGCCCTCTGTGTGTGTGTGTGCCTCTGTGCCCCTCTCTGTGTGTCCCTCTCTGTCCTGGCGAACTTACCTTAGACTTCGCTCCAAGTTCGCCTCACTTTGCGCCGCGTTGCACCACTCACCCAACCTCCGCGCGGCCCCTACTGCCGGTTTGGTCGCGCTTGCCGCATGCAGGCGCGTGCTGGTGGGAACGGCCCTGTACAGGGGATCACCCGACCTCCGCGTGGCCCCCGCTTCTAGTTTGATCGCGTTCATCGCATAGAGTTGCATGCTGGTAGGACAGGCCCTTAAGGATACCTTAGTTAGTAAACTGGTGCCAAATGCAACTAGAGGGAGGAAGTGGAACTCAAAGCAGGTAGTCGAAGAAGCACAAGCAGCTCTGAGGCATACGGACATTGTTGGTAGGGTGCAGCAAGGAAAAGGAGGCTTAGGGCTCAGCACCGGGAAACCAGAGTGGAGTAAGGCAGGTCCAACAGAGAGGAGGAAATTGTTGTAGAGCAGGTACGTCGTCAGGAGGAAGCAGTGAGATGTGTGCGGGCAGGCGCTCAGGTTAAGCAGGGACAGTGGATGAACTGGGAAAGTGTAGAAAAGAGGAGGTTTAGCTGGAGGGACCTGTGGTGCATGGAGGTGGGTCATGTAAGTTTCCTTATCAGGGCTATTTATGATGGGCTGCCATCACCGCAGAACCTCAAACAATGGGTAGGTGGGGACCAGGCATGTCTCTTGTGTTCAGAGGTGGCAACGTTGAGGTATATTTTGTCAGGGTGTAGGACTAGTCTTTCTCAGGGTCGATATACCTGGCGGCATAACCAGGTATTGAAGTGCATCGCTGCAGCAATTGAGAGGAGGAGAGTGCAGGTGAACTCAGTAAGCATCAGGACTGAGAGCGCAGCGATTCATTTTGTCCGTGAGGGAGAGAAAGGTAGAGGAGGGAAGGTTTCAGACAGGTATGAGTCAGGCCAGTTACAGGGAGCCAATGATTGGGAGATGCAGGTAGATTTGGGAGGAAAGCTTGTTGTTCCGCAGGAAATAATTAGTACTAGTTTAAGGCCAGATATGGTGTTATCGTCAGATAGTCAGCAGATAGTGTCTTTTATAGAACTGACATTGCCTTGGGAGAACCTAGTGAAAGAGGATTGTGAAAAGAAAAGGCTGAGATATGTGGAGTAGCGAGAATAGAGAGCAAGAGTACGTCCCATAGAGATGGGTTGTAGAGGTTTCATAGCGAGATCGACCACGTCGCTATTTGGAGAGCTAGGAATTTGTGGACAGAGGCAGCAGAGCAAGGTAGTAGGTGGATTTGGTAGAGAAGAAATAATGTCATTTGGGGACAGAAAGGAAATGTATGACAACGTGTGTTTCTTTGTAATTATAGTCTGTGTAAGTGTATCCCGGTCTTATGCAAGGGTGATATTTGTGGTGCTACGAGTTTAATGATGGGGAGGGACGAGGAGGAGATGGAGGGGGAGGGGGAGGGGAAGAGGTTAAGGATAAGGTTTTTTTAAAGCAAATTAATATGTAGGCAGCTGATTTATTTTGCATCTGGAACCATTTATTTTAATTTGGTGTGTTTAGTTAGATAATACTTTGGTTTTGGGCTTGGTTTTCTTAGTTGAGCACTTATGCTGGAGTTGTAGCACGTACTTTGTGTTATAATTGTAATTCAGTGTGACTGAAATGTGTCCAGATCAGATCATCGTCTGATCTACACGACCTTGGATATCATTAGAGAACTGTTTACCGTAAGTAGAATAAATAATGGCTTCATATTTAAAGAGAGTTTATCCGAGTAAACAGCAGGGGGCAATAGAGTGCTTTCTTAGAATTTAAAAATATCTGTTCAATTTACATTTCAATGTTGCCATGTTCTGTTGAAACTTGATTTTAAAATATGAAGAGAGGATGAAAATCTGGTTGTTTTTTTAAAAAGTATTTCCAAATGATTGCAGGGAGAAATATATTAGTTTTAGTTCAATGTGGATTTTTCTTTGGAAGTGAGTATGAATCCCTGGTGCCTTCATGTCAAATGAATCAAATTTCCAAAATGGAGTTTTAAAAATGTGGCCACTTCTGCACATTCAGTGATACCAACCAAGGACAAATTATTCCATTTAATATTTTGAATCAAATAAACTTCTACTATGCACTGCAAATGATTTTAATGCTAAACTATTTCAAAGTTTCTGTAATATATTTACCCAATGCTGCCATGGTAACACTTATCTGTGCTGTGAATGGTAATGAGCTATTTTTCTTCTGCCAACATATTTAACACAAACTTTACGATGTTCAACTCCATGTTAGAGTTTAGATGACAGAACATCTTGCACAGGCTATATTAAATCTGGAGAAAATATTAATTAAGCGAAATAAACCCGATATTATAACTTTATAACAATTATATAATCATGACACAGGAGCAGAATTAGGCCATTTGGGCCATCTGCCACGGCTGGTCTATTTTCCCCTCTCAACACCATTCTCCTGCCTTCTCCCCACAATATTTGACACTATTACTAATCATGAACCTATCAATCTCTACTTGGCATTCCCAGTCATCTGTGGCAATGAATTCCACAGATTCACTAACCTCTGGCTAAAGAAATTCCTCCTCATCTCCATTCGAAAGCTACAACCTTTTATTCTGAGGCAGTGCCTTCTGGACTCTGCCAGTTCTGGAAACATCATCTCCATATCCACTCCATCTAAGCCTATCATTATTCAGTAGGTTTCAATGAGATCCCCCCACATACTGTTAAACCACATGCCCAGAGCCGTCAAATGCTCCTCATCCGTTATTCCATTCATCCCCAGGATCATTATTGTAAACCTCCTCTGGACCCTTTCCAACACCAGCACATCCTTACTCAGATATGGGGCGCAAAACTGCTCACAATATTCCAAGTGTGGTATGACCAGTCCCTTATTGCACCTCAGCATTACGTCCCTGCTCTTGTATTTGAGTCCTCTCAAAATGAATGCAAACCTTGCATTTGCCTTCAACACTAGCAACTTAACCTACTAATTAATCTTTTGGGAATCAGCACTCCCAAGTCCCTTTGCACCTCTGATTTCTGAATCCTCCCCATTTAGAAATAGTCTACACCCCTATTCCTTCGCACAAAATGCATGACCGTACACTTTACTATGCTGTAGTCCAATTGCCACATCTTTCCTCACTCCCCCAACCTCATTTGCGGCTCTATTATTAAAGGCCTTCTGAAAATCCAAGTAAACAACATCCATTGAATCTTTGTGTTAAAGAAGGAACTGCAGATGCTGGAGAATCGACGGTTACACAAAAAGCTGGAGAAACTCAGCGGGTGCAGCAGCATCTACGGAGCGAAGGAGATAGGCGACGTTTCGGGTCTCCACCCGAAACGTCGCCTATCTCCTTCGCTCCTTAGATGCTGCTGCACCCGCTGAGTTTCACCAGCTTTTTGTGTATCCATTGAATCTTTGCCTATCATGCTTGTTACTTCCTCAAAGAATTCCCACAGATTTATCAGGCAAGATCGCCCCTTAACAAAAACATGCTGAATTTGGCCTATTTTATAGTGCCCCGAATCCTCATTCTTAATAATGCACTCTAAAATCTGACCAACCACAAATGTCAGGCTAGCAGGCTTATAATTTCCTTTTTTTGGTCTCACTCTCTTCCTATACAGCGGAGTTAAGGGCCAGTCCTACCAGCATCCGACTCCATATCTGAAAAAAACGTTTGATATTCTCTTTCATATCATAGTTCATCTTTTCTCCCGTTATTACTTTTTTAGTTACCTCCTGATGGTTTTTAAAAGCTTCCCAATCGACTAGCTTCCCACAAATCGTCATCATATTATATGCCTTCTCTTTTTCGTAAATGCTGGCTTTGACTTCCTATGTCAGCCACAGTTCTCCTTCTCCCCTTGGTATGTTTCTTCCTATTTGGGAAGAAAATATCCTGCATCCTTATGATTACTCCTAAAAACTGCCATTGCTGCCAGGGTCCCCTTTCAATCAACATTAACCAACTCCCCCCTCATGCTTCTGTAGTCATTCTTACACAACACTAATACTGATGTATCAATTTCAGCTTCTCTGTCTCAAACTGCAGGTTAAATTCTATCATATGATCTGCCTCCTAGCGGTTCCTTCGCCATAAGCTTCCCTCATCAAATCTGGTTCACTGCACAACACCAAAAGCAGAATTACCTTTTCCCTGGTGGACTCAACCACACTCTGCTCGAAAAGGCCATATCATGGGCTTTCTACAAATCCCTTCTCTTGGATCCAATACATATTTATACAGTTAAATAAGACAAGCGTTTGGGTAAGCATTGAACTGATTGGCAACTAATTGAGATGAGTGTGTAACAGATCACCAACCTGGCTTTCCAATGCAGTAGTTAGGAAGAAGTGATCATCAGAAGTGCTCTATAGCTTCAGTCCCCAGGTTAGCAGAAGATGCATCACGTCCTCCTGATGGTGTATGTTAACTTACGTATATTAAGCAGCCTATTCACTGTAATCACAGTTAGTGATATGATTTCACTCATAGGTTGCTTATATTATGTGACAAAGGCTGAAACAGGTGAAATTATGATTTTATATTGCCTCAGATACCAATACATGAAGAAATGAAAAGTAAAGAAGATTTGTATAAATTATGAATGCATTTAATGAATGTTTATAATATTTATTTAGACACTCCGTGTGTAAGGCATGTAAGAAAATGGTTTAAGTTGCAGATTCATGCTTTGTTATCATTCGTTTGCAATTGATAACTAGTCCATGAAAGGAAAACCTTATAGGAGTGAAACAACAGGTAACATGTAGCGTACAACAGCAGTTCGTCTTGTGCAGGTTAGCAACCACAAGGTGTAACTTCCCATCACAAATTTAGCATCTAATAATTAGACCTTGTTCCAGTTGCTCCTTAAGTAATAGCCTTTTACTGATTCTAGAGAGTGTCAAAAGCTCTATCTGTTTCAGAGACAGCCTGAGTAATTGAAGGAGATTTAATACAGTCAGTTACATGGTGTGGATCTGATAACTAGATATCTAAATTAATGGCCCACTCCCGTTCTCTGATAGACAATGATCTGTGATCCAAATACCACAGATCTTGGGGGAGTATAAGGGATGTACGAGTACCCTTAAGAGGGAAATCAGGAGAGCTAAAATTTGGCATGAGATAGTTTTGCAATGTAATGTAAAAGAGAATTCTAAGAGATTCTATGATTCAAAGTATGAAGAGGAAAAGGTAACTAAGGTGATAATAGGTCCCCTGAAGGATCAATGTGGTCATCGAGGAGTGGGGACACAGGTGGTGGATGAGGTGTTAAATAAATATTTCTACATCGGCATTTGCCACGGAGAAGGCCATGGAAGCTCAGGAATTAAGGGCAAAGAATAGTGATATTTTGGAACATTTCTACATTATAAAATAGACGGTTTTGGAGGTTTTCATGTCTATTAAGGTGATTTACTCACTTGGGTCTGATCAAATGTGTCGTAGGACATTGTGGGAAGTCAGGAAAGAAATTGTAGGGCCCTGGTGGAGATGCTTCATTATCTTTAGCCACAGGTGAGGTATCAGAAGACTGGAGTGTGACCAATGTTGTGCTTTTACTTAAAAAAGGGCTACGAGGCCAAACCAGGTTGGTGAGTCAAACACCAAAGTTACTGGAGGGAGACTGAGAGACAGAATCTAGTTGTAATTGGTAGAGCAAGGACTGATTAGGAATAGTCAGCATCGCTTTACACATTGGAAATCAGATCTCACTGAAGAGTTGATAAAGAGGATTGACAAGAGCAGGGCAGTGGATGGTGTCTGCATGAACTTTGGCCAGGCTTTTGAAAGGACTCCTTTGGTAAGCAAGTTGGATCACACACAAGCCAGGGTGAGCTAGCCAACTGAATACTGAATAGACTTAGTAAATTAAAGTAAATTAAAGTAAAATAAAGTATTCTTTATTGTCATTCAGACCTTTCGGTTTGAACGAAATTTCGTTGCCTTGCAGTCATACATTTAATAAAATAACAAAACACACAATAAACACATATCCAACATCCACCACAGTGAGTTCACCAGGCACCTCCTCATTGTGATAGAAGGAAAAAGTCTTAAGTCTTTGTCTCTTCCCTCCTTGTTCTTCCTCTGCGCTGAGGCGATCCAGGCCTCCGATGTTGTGACCCCACCGGGTGATGGTAAGTAAGTCCCGCGGCTCAACCGTGCTCCGCGAACGGGCCGGTTCAAACTCCGCGGCCCGGGGTGGTTGAAGCTGCCGAAGCTGCCGCCCTCCAGTCCAGCGGACGAAACTGTTGCCACGGGAGCTCCGGAAAACCAGGTCACCAACCTGTGACCTGCGAGCTCCCGATGATGGGACACCTCCTCAGCCCCGAGTCAGGCCGTCACCGCTGCCGGTACCCGCCACAGCCCCGAAGTCGGCCAGCCTCGCGTTGGTAAGTCCTGGCTGGCTCTGCCTCCGGAGCCTCGGGTCGGTCCCAGTTGGAGGCCGCCAGCTCCTCCATTAGGCCTCAGCACAGACGGAGACGGGGGATACGACAAGACAAGTCGCATCCCCCCCGAAGGAAGAGACTAAGACACGTTTCTCCGACCCACCCCCCCCCCCCCCCCCCCACACACACACACACATACACACCCTAATAACTCAAATTAACTGGCTAAAACAGGACAAGGACAACAAAAAAAAGAAAAAAACAGACGGACTGCAGGCGAGGTCCACTGTAGCTGGGTCCACTCTAGTTTGTCATATCTGTTAATGATTTGGATGACAATTTTGCTCTTATGTTTTTGAATGATACCAACATTGATGGTGTATGGACAAAAGTGAGGGTTATCCAGGATTACAACAGGATCCTGTTGGACTGGTAAAGTGGCCCAAGGAATGGGATATACAATTTAACTTGCATGTCAAATCAAAGTTAGTCCAAGCATCACCAATGAGCTAGATAGTAGTTCAGCACCGCTCTCAAGTTGTGCTAGAATGGTTCCTTTGCCTGATAACAGCTCGGAAAAAAAACTATCCCTGAATCCAGTGGTGTGTGTTTCACACTTCTATACCTTTGCCTGATGGGAGAGGGGAGAAGAGGGAATGGCCGGGATGTGACTCATCCTTGATTACGCTGCTGGCTCTGCTGAGGCAGGGTGAGGTAAAATGGAGTCAATGGAAGGGAGGTTGGTTTGTGTGATGGTCTGGGCTGTGTCCACAATTTGCTGCAATTTCTTGTGGTCTTGGATGAAGCTGCTCTGAAACCAACCTATGATGCATCTTTTAAACTAGGTTGTAGAATTTAGAGCAATATCTGCAGATAGACTGGCCAGCTGCACCCACATTGACAAGGTTTGGCAACTGCACAGGGGAATGTACAATACGTATAATAAGATGATAATACGTTATTGCCTTCCATCATAGTGCGCTGTTTATGTTAATTTTTATGGAGTTGTGTGTTGTTGCTTTTTTGGTATAACTGTATGGCAAATCTAATTCTTGGTATGTTTTTACATACTTGGGTAATAAATTAATTACAATTACAATTACAAAACAGTCTGGTCCACAAACCTGTGTAAGCTATTCTTAGCTCTGGTGTGTAGATTTACTCTTGGCATCAGTAGCTCAAATTTGAGTTGTCTAGACCAAGCATTTTTTAATCTTACACACCACACTCAGTATATCAAAGCGTTCATGTTATCAGACCTCATTTTAATCTTGTACTCATGAAGTTTCTTGGGTTTATCCGTAGATCAAATGAGAGTGGATGATCAGCTTACAAACTGCAGACTCTCAGCATACTCCAAACTCCAGTACTGTGAAATTCACAGTGGATGCATGGTTGACTATTGGTAGGCATCACATGTGAGTTCCAACACCTACTATTTTGTTTACATGAGTATGGATGAGCTGCCAGAGGAGGTAGTTGAGGCAGGGACTGTTGCAATGTTTAAGAAGCAATTAGACAGGTATATGGATAAGACAGGTTTAGCGGGATATGGGCCAAATGTGGGCAGGTGGAACTGGTGTAGATGGGATATGTTGGTTGATGTGGGCAAGTTGGGCCAAAGGGCCTGCTTTCACACTGTATGCCTCCATGACACTATGACATTAATGCCCAGTTGATAAAGTGCAATTTGGATCATTTGTCCAACAATGTGGATTTTCCACAATCTTTCATGACAAGTTGTTGGTAATTAATCAAGTCACTGGGTGGATGATGCTCCAGTCCTTGAATCAAGAGTCAAGGGTGTGCAATTGCCATGTGTATCAAAACAGAACAATGACATTCTCACTTGCAGCATAACAGGTTTGTAAACATAGTGTCCAATAGGTGACATGATAAAAAACCAAAACAAATCAATAAATATGAAAGACAATATAATGCAAAACAAAACAAAAGCTCCAAGTCCCTCATGCAACCCGGGCACATTGAAGTGTAGTTGATGTTTGGAGTATTCACTAGCCTGACGGTTGTTGGGAAGAAGCTGTTCCTGAACCTGGAGGTTGTTGTTTACAAACTCATGCCTTCATCCCACTGGCAGGAGTAAAATGGGAGCAGGCTGGTGTGGTCCTTGATGATGCTGGCTGCCTTTTCAAAGCTGTACCTGCTAATGATGCCTTTGATGATGGGGAGGTCAGTACCCGTGATACTGGGAAATGTCCACAACATTTGTGATCTTCTTCATTCCTGGGCATCCCAGTTGCTGAACCAGTCCATGATGCAACCAGGCAGTATGCTCTCTACTATACATCGTAGGTGTTTAAAGAAAGCATTCATAGACTTCCTGAATTTCTATTTTCTAAAGATGTGGAGGCATTGATGGGCTATCTTTAGGGTTGCATCAACGTGCTGGGTCCAGGGCACATCTTCACAGATATGTACACCTGGAAACAGTTGTTGACTCTCTCCATTACCGATCCATCGATGAAGGTTTGTGGATCCTTGGTCTTGCTTTTCCAAAGTCAACAATCAGCTCTTGGGTTGTACTGACGTCGAGAGAGAAGTAGTTGTTCTGGTATCATTCATTCAGACGGTCAAACTTCGTCCTGACGCATCATTACCCCAAATTTGTCCAAGAATGGTGGTTTTATTGGCAAAGTTAAAGGAGGAGTTGGGACTGTGTCCAGCTACATAGTCATGGGTGTAGAATGAGTAGAGAAAGGGACTGTGAACACAGCCTTGTGCCTTACCTGTTCTGATGGTAATCAAGGAGGAAGTGATGCTGTCAAGTTGTACTGATTGTGTTCTCTTGATGAAGAAGTTGAGGATCAAGATGTCAACGGATGCACAGAGACCCAGTTCCCAGAGCATGGTAACAAGTTTGGAGGGAATGATGGTGTGAACACTGAACTGCAGTCGATGAACTACATCCTGGGGTGTATGTGTTTGTATTGTCCACGTGGACAAGTGCAGAGTGGGCAGCCAGAGCCACTAACCTGTCTTCATTGATGGATCTGTGGTGGAGATAGTCAGCAACTTTAGAGTGATAGAGTGGGGAAGCAGGCCCTTTGGCCCACACACGTGTGCGGGCATGGTGCCAAAGGACAAGAAGACGAAGCAAGGAAGTGGAAGCCAAATAACCGAATGGAAACAAAGCCGAAACGCCAACTAACCAAAAGCGTACGAAGCTGGAAAGACAACTCACTGAAAGGGCGGGATGCCTAAAAGCTAACTCACTGAAAGGGTGGGATGCCTAAAAGCCATACTCACCGAAAGGCTGCGTCACCTACAAGCCAACTCACCGAAAGGCCCTCTGCCGAAAAGCCAAATAACGGAAATGTAGTCACCGGGGGGGGGGGGGGGGGGCACGACCCGTCAGCGATTGGTCCAGACCCCCGCGTCCATCACATCACATCACTAGCTGGTGGGGACGGGAGCATGGGGGTCATTTTCCCATTGGTGACTGGGTAATCTGAACCCGAGCACCAAGTTGTAAGCGGCCAAAGGAGCGCATCCACTCTCCCACAGCCATGGCCACCCACCGCCTCGTCTCCCCCGTGCGGCCACACTGTGATGGGCTGTGGGTCGACAGCCCACGCACGCTCGCGGGGCTGGGGGGAGCAGAGGTGTGGGACAGGCTGGTCCCTCTGCCCACCCAAAGTCACTGACCATGATAATAGACAATAGACAATAGGCAATAGATGCAGGAGTTGGCCTTTTGGCCCTTCGAGCCAGCACTGCCATTCAATGTGATCATGGCTGATCCTGCCTTCTCCCCATATCCCCTGACTCCTCTATTTTTATGAGCCCTATCTAGCTCTCTCTTGAAAGCATCCAGAGAACCGGCCTCCACCGCCCTCTGAGGCAGAGAATTCCACAGAGTCATCGCTCTCTGTGAGAAAAAGTGTTTCCCCGTCTCCGTTCTAAGTGGCTTACATCTTATTCTTAAACTGTGGCCCCTGGTTCTGGACTTCCCCAACATCGGGAACATGTTTCCTGCCTCTAGCATGTCCTAATCCTTAACAATCTTATATGTTTCAATGAATTACCCTCTCATCCTTCTATACTCCCGAGTGTACAAGCCCAGCTGCTCCATTCTCTCAGCATATGACAGTCCCGCCATCCCGGGAATTAACCTCGTAATCCTATGCTGCACTCCCTCAATAGCAAGCATGTCCTTCCTCAAATTAGGGGACCAAAACTGCACACGATACTCCAGGTGTTATCTCACTAGAGCTCTGTACAACTGCAGAAGGACCCCTTTGCTCCTATACTCAACTCCTCTTGTTATAAAGGCCAACATGCCATTCGCTTTCTTCACTGCCTGCTGTACCTGCATGCTTACTTTCATAGACTGATGTACAAGGACCCCCAGATCCCGTTGTACTTCCCCTTTTCCCAACTTGCACCCCAAACCCCACACGAGGGTGATTCACCCCCCCAAGCCCCCGACCCCGACCAACACAGGGCGTGATTCACCCCCGACTCCCACACCTGGTAATTCACCCCCCAGCCCGGCCTTGGGGACAGACAGCTCGGGGCATTGGCAGCCATAGTAAAGCACTTTTAAAATATGCGGGGGGGGGGGGGTGGGGAGACACAAATTATCTGGCGGGCCGATGACAAGTGTGCATGACAACAAACATTTTTATCTCCTCCCACTCTCCCCCCACCCCCCTGACAGCAAGAAGCACTGTGTTTAAACAATAAATAAAACGTGCTTCTCGCCGCATGGGGGAGACGAGGCAGAGGGCAGCTGTGACTGTGGGAGCGTGGGAGGCTGTCCCGAGGGATGCGCATCTTTGGCCGCTTACAACTTGGTGCTTGGGTACAGAGTGCCCAGTTACCTATGGCTTGTGTGGGAAAATGACCCCCACCCTCCCGTCTCTACCGGCCAGGGATGTGATGGACGTGGGAGTGTGGACCACTCGCTGATAAGCCCCCCCCCCCCTGGTGATGTCATGTCCATTATTTGGCTTTTCGGCAGAGTGGTCTTTCAGTGAGTTGGCTTGTAGACGAAACAGCCTTTTGGTTAGTTGGCGTTTCGGCTTTGTTTCCGTTTGGATATTTGGCTTCCACTTCTTTGCTTCAGCTTCTTCAATGCCACGTCCAGGTACTGGCCACACCAGCTACACTTGTGGTGTTTGGTCCATATCCCTCCAAACCTGTCCTATCCATGTACCTGTCTAACTGTTTCTTAAACACTGGGATAGTCCCTGCCTCAACTACCTCGTCAGGCAGTTTGGCAGCAAAGTTTAATTGCATAAGTTACCAGTGTGAAAACCTTAAGTTACACAAGTTACAATACATTCCCCGTCGATCTATTGTGGCTGTAGTTGGATTGTAGTGAGTCCAGGTACTTGCTAGGGTATGCGTTTTTATGCAACATAACCCATCAAAGTACTTCATTTGTGCTTCACTGTTATATGATGAACAGTGGACAAAGGGGAACCCAGAGTGGGGGTGTGGGGGAGATTTTAGAATCATCTTCCCAGGGGATAAGGCTGTGTTTGTTCGTTCATTTGTCCGGGTGAAGGCGCTTTGCACACGACAGCTTGTACTGTTCTTTTTGTTTTCACTTTTAATTTCACATTTTCATCTACCTTGTGTGTTGTGACTGTTGGCAGACCAATTTCCCTCCTGGGATGAATAAAATGTCACCGTATCGTATATGCCATAAATTATCGAAACACCTCATCATCATGGACATTTGTGTCGCCAGTTGGTGGTCAGTGAGGTCACCCTAGTCTCCTTGGGCACTGATATTATTGATGCCCTTTTAAAGCAAGTGGGAGCTTTGGACCTCAGTAATGAGAGGTTGAAGATGTCCGCAAAAACTCCAGCCAGTTGGTCTGCAAAGGGTTTAAGAACACGGCCAGGTACACTATCAGGTGCAGATGCTTTCCGAGGGTTCTCTCTCCTGAGGGATCTTCTGACATGGGCTTGGTGACAGATTACAATACCATCAAGGGCAATGGTGAATAGGAGAGAGGAATGACTTGGTCAAGTGAATAGAACGCAACATCTCTTTGCCTTTGTGCTAAGGTGTTCAGCAAAACATCACCCAGTCTACATTTGATCTCAGCGATGTATAAGAGTCCACACCTTGAACAATAGATACAGTAAATCCTATGCCAAATTCAGTATTGTGCACCAATTAACCTCCAGATTCCCATAAATGAGGAAACAGTTCTTCTATTTACCTAACACATACTGTAGGTGCAATAAAGGACACATCTACTTCCCAATACATGTGGAATTCACATCTAACAAATACACTCATCACCAACCCTGCTCAACATCCCCACTGTTCCCCTCACCATGCCGTCATGTCCGACTACGAAGAAGGGTCTCACTCTGAAGAAGGATCTCGACCCAAAACGCCATCCATTCCTTCTTTCCACAAATGCTGCCTGTCCCACCGAGTTACTCCAGCTTTTTGTGTCTATCTTCGGTTTAAACCAGCATCTGCAGTTCTTTCCTACACATTTTGCCTACTTCACTGCAAAATCTCCTAAAGGTGAGTCTATTTGAAATTATCTTCCTCTCTCCGTCGAGCATTGTGCAACATCCAGTCTGAAGAAGGGTCTCGACCCGAAACGTCACCCACTCCTTCTATCCAGAGATGCTGCCTGTCCAGCATTTTGTGTCTATCTTCAATTTAAACCAGAATCTGCAGTTCCTTCTTACACATCCCCACTATCCTGCCTTCCTGGCACATAAACTCCTGGGCTAAACATACCCTCATACATCAATGCCGTCAAAACACTGGGAAATGTAGAAGTCTGTCTTCTGCAGAAATTTGCATCGATTAGTATAATCTCAGCCATCATGTTATGTTGATAAAAATCTGTTCAGTTCAGTTTAGTTTATTGTCACGTGTATTGAGGTAGAGTGAAGAGGTTTTGTTGCGTGCTAACCAGTCAGCAGAAAGACAATACAAGATTACAATCGAGCCATTTACAGTGTATAGATACATGATAAGGGAATAACGCTTAGTGTAAGGTCATGCCAGCAAAGTCTGATCAAGGACAGTCCGAGGGTCACCAATGAGGTAGATAGTAGTTGTGTGTAGGACATTGCTTGTGGTTAGACAGTGAGGAGAGAATATTGTTTTAGTGAGTTCATCAGACAGTGAATACATCATCAGTGGTTCACGTGAGCTTTAAGCTCTCCCCAGGTCAGGAATAACACAATTTGATTCTGTCTCCCTGTATTGTGCAGCAGAGATTTGGTGCATGAATCCAAACCACTTGCTCAATCACTGTGATACTGCTCATTCACATATCAGGTGCTCCTTGAGAGTCAGATTGGTAATTTACAACCAATTTGAATCAGTCGTCCCTGGGCCAAGTGTAATAGGAAATTAAATGAGGGCACCTAAACCCTTTGATAGGTTTCTTTTGTATGATATCCTCCCGCAGCTGTGGTTTAATCTGCTCTAAGATTTCAGTTTGGATATCTGTCCAACCAAAACCATCAAGTGTATGAAATAAATGAATGAAAATATTTATTTTTAATTACAATAGTAAATCATGTTCAAATGAAATTAAAAAAACCCATTTCATTTACAAAAGATACATTTTCAGAATGTAATATTTGCGGACAATATAATTTTGGACAGTTAACTCAAAATACTTAACAACAGGATAATTTAAAATATTTAAACTGAAGTGTAAAATGTACTTGAATATCACTTTGTTCCATTATGTTGGATTATGAAACGAGGAAACTGCAAATATATTCGGTTTGTAAGAGACCTCTTTATTCAATACAAGCAGATTCCTATTTAGCCTTTGCAGCAAAATAAATAGATTTCCCAGTGACATCAATTACAATCACAATCACAATAATACTTTATGAGCCAAGTATGTTTTGCAACATACGAGGAATTTAATTTGCCAAGTCAGTCATACAAATAAAAAGCAGCGGAACACACAGAAAATACATTTCAACATAAACATCCACCACAGTGATTGCTCCACATTCCTCACTGTGATGGAAGGAGAAAAAAAGTTCAAGTCTCTTCCCTTGTTTGCTCTCCTGCGGTCGGGGGCCTCGAGCCTTCCGTTGACGGGACGATCTTGACTCCCGTAGCCGGCAGCGCTTCGGCCCTCCATGTCGAGGCAATGAGCTCCTGCATCGGGGGGATGTCAGCTCCCCCATGTCGGCGATCAGACCTTGTGTCGGGGCTAGTCAAGCCTCTGCGTTCATTGGAGCTTCTGACTAGCCTCTCCCGAGACTGCGAGCTCCCGATTTAAACCCTGCAGGCCAGGGTTGGAGCGTTCCCAGGCAAGGGACCGACTCCAATGTTAAGTCCATGCCCCGCGGACTTAAGGTCAGTCTGAGGAGGCCTCCAGTTCCATCGATGGTAGGCCGCAGAGTAACCGGAGATACAATTTGGAAGGTAATCGCATCTCCGGCAAAACACAAAGTGCTGGAGTAACAAAGCGGATCAGACAGCATCTGTGGTGGGAATCGCGAGGCAACGTTTTGGGTTGGGTCCTTTCTTTGGACAACATCAATTGATTATTAATTTAGTTAGTTTAGAAATACAGCGTGGAAGCAAGCCCTTCGGCCCACCGGGTCCGCAACGACCAGCAAGGCATCCCCATTAACACTATCCTACACTGGCGACAATTTTACATTTGCACCAAGCAAATGAATCTACAAACCTGTACGTTTTTGGAGTGTGGGAGGAAACTGAAGATCTCGGGGAAAACCCACGCAGGTCACGGGGAGAACGCACAAATTCCGTGCATACAAGCACCCATAGTCAGGATCAAACCCGGGTCTCTGGTGCTGGAAGGCAGCAACTCTACCACTGCACCATCATGTAAACTTGCAATTTAATATTTATATTTCTGACATTATATTTTTTCCAGTAAAAAACATGTAACATCCCTTATTATGTATCTATACACTGTAAATGGATCGATTGTAATCATGTATTGTCTTTCTGCTGATTGGTTAGCACGCAACAAAAAGCTTTTTAATGTACTTTAAGGTACAAGTGACAATAAACTAAACTTAAACTGAAACGATGAATATAATCAGTGGATATTCTTAAGGCAGAGACAGGTTGATTCTTAATTAGCACAGGTGTCAGAGGTTCTGAGGATAAGGCAGGAGAATGTGGATAGAAGGGAGAGATAGATCTACCATTATTGAATGGCAGAGTAGACTTGATGGGCCGACTGCTATCAATTATGAAGTTATGAACTTATGAACGTCAGTGCAATTAAACAGAGCAGAAACAACATTTGGATGAGCTACCGAAAGGTGAGCTGACTCCACATTAATTGTTTTACGTTCTAGCCAAACACGAATTGAATTGCAGAAACAAGGAACTACTGATGCTGGTTTTTGCAAAAGGATGCAAAGTGGTGGAGTAACTCAGCCGGTCAGGCAACATCTCTGGAGAACATGGACAAGTGAAGTTTCACATCGGGACCCTTCTTCTGACTTATTGAACAGTTCGGTTTAGTAGAATAAAAATTAGTAGTTGTTGATTTTCACATGTTTTTGGAAGGTAATTAAATCCTGAAAAAAATTAATATGCGTTTCAAAATTATGTTTTAAATGTACTTTGGGGAGTAAAGGGCCTGTCCCATCAGCATGCGATTCCATGCGGTGAGCGCGACCTAACATGGTTGCTTGAGCCATCCGGCCTTGCGGGGCCGGTGCCACTTCGATCGCCGGAGCCGTATGGAATTGTGCGGAGTTCGTCCCGACATCGCGCAGGGCTCCGAAAAACTGACCGTGTTCAAATATTCCGCGAGGCAACGGCTTGTCGGCCAGCAGTCGCCGCAACGCATTACGCACTGTCTCACATTGTGCCTCCGTGAGCCTCTCTATATGTGCCTCTGTGACCCTCTCTGTGTGTGCCTCCGTGACCCTATCTCTCTGTGCCTCCATACCCCTCTCTGTGTGTCTCCGTGTCCCTCTCTGTGTGTCCCTCTCTGTCCTTGCAAACTTACCGCGGACGTCGCTCCAACTTTGCGCCACGTCGCGCCACTCACCCGACCTCCGCGCGGCCCCCGCTGTCGGTTTGGTCGTGCTCACCACATGGAGTCGCATGCTGGTGGGACAGGCCCTTTAGTATGTTGATTCACAGAGAGATTGGATCTGCCCCTTTCTACACAATCATTGATCATTGACCTTTTAATTTCTTATGAATTTTTTGTTAAGTACATACGTAGAAATATCGCACTTGGAAGTGAGATACAATATCACAGATATTAACCTGCAATACAACTTGTAAATATGGTCTTGGGCTTTAATGAAGAGTGGTTATAGAAACCAGTATACTTTGAAATTGGTTCCAATTCATTTAATGAAAGATTTATGAATGTGAGAAGTTGTACTACTTTGTTTATCCACAGAAGTCCAGGATTTTGGCCCAACTTTAGAGAACCTTGATTACCACAGTGCTTTCAATGTTACTGCCAAAGCAATGGTGTTATGAAGTGTTTCATTTAATGGGTGATGGATTGATTCTTTAACTAACGTCAACATTGTTATGGTAATGACACCTGCTTTAATATTCCTCCAATGACTTCAGAAGATTTAGGTGGGAGAGATAGATCAGCCATGCGGAGTAGACTTGAATGGCCAAATGACCTAATTCCACTCCTATCACTTATGACCTTATGATCACTGTAATAAAATAATGAAAATGATATTTGTAATATTTCTTTGTTTTTCAATCTATTCGATGATATTACTAATAACCTGTCTGAGGCTGAAATGGCTGGGTAGTACGACAATGGAAAAAGGCAGTTTCAGAATATTTTTAAAGCATATTTACATTTGTTCTTCATTCCTACTTCTCTTGATCATATGTTTACACGGAAAAAATGCCTTGAAGTAATGTACAACCGAACCCCAACATGGAGTGGACTTGATGGACCAAATGGCCTAATTCTACTCCTATCCCTCATGACCCAACATGCAAAAAGGCCCAACACTAGCAAAAGCAGCCACACAGAGAGCAACAAGGCATAATGCAACAGGGCAAGGCATTATGCAACAGGGCAAGGCATTATGGAACAGGTACTGGAATTAATTGTGTGTAGAAATCCAAGCTGCAATTTTGCTTTGAGCTCCTGTATTTCCTGTTCAAAATCTTATACTGAATATCCTCCGCAGATTCTCACTTCAGGTCGTTGATTATTTTTAACTGCTGATTCCATTTTCTTGTACATGAGCCAGTTCTTCAGCAAACATCTGTTTGCACATTTGCCATGTGCAATGGCTTAAACCAAGCAATAGGTTCAACCATCTCCAAGATTGCTCCTTTAAAACCTGCAGACAGGACCATCATCAATGACAACTGGAGGCAGAAGGATCCCTGGGTCAAACGCTACACTCATCTATATTCATACGAGGTTGGTTGGCATCTCCACCGCAGGTCTGGATGCTCTCTCTCAGGTGCCAGTGATGAGTACGCGCAATGATGAACCAACCCTGCATGAACTGGATAAAGCCATCAATTGCCTGGCCTCGAATAAGTCTCCTGAACAGGATGGCATATCTGCTGAACTGCTTTAAGTATGGAAGCCATCAATCTTTGCCATACCTGTACACCCTACTCCTGGTCTGCTGGAGAAGGGTGTTTTGTGGAGTCCCACAAGATAGGTGTAATGCCAACATTGTCACACTGTATAAGAACAAGGGAGATTGCAGCTACATGGGAAATTGTCACAGCTACAGGGGCATCTCACTACTGAGTGGTATAAAAAACAACTTGGCCAGAATGATGCAGCAAAGACTTCACCGACTTGATGACCGGATATACCCTGAGGCACAATGGACATGACCTTCTCCCAGAATTAAATCCAAGAAACTTACAGAGAGCAGAAAATCCCATTATACATCGGCTATATTCATTTTCTGAAAGATTTTGATTCTATCAGCACTCACAGCCTCTACCAGTTACTGGCTGTCCACCACGTCTTCTAAACATCATTAAGTCCATCCATGAGAATATGCATGGCACAGTGCAATTTGATGGCATTGCATTGGACAGTTTCCCCATGAGGCTTGGATAGAGTGGATGTGGAGAGAATGTTTCCACTAGTGGGGGAGTCTAGGACCAGAGGTTATAGCCTCAGAATTAAAGGATGTTCCAATAGGAAGGAGATGAGGAGGAACCTCTTTAGTCAGAGGGTGGTGAATCTGTGGAATTCTTTGCCACAGAAGACAGTGATGAACAAGTCAGTGGATACTACAAAGGCAGAGATAGATAGATTCTTGGTTGGTACTGGTATCAGGAGTTATGGGGAGAAGGCAGGAGAATGGGGTTAAGAGGAAAAGGTAGATCAGCCATGATTGAATGGCGGTAGACTTGATGGGCCGAATGGCCTAATGTTGCTCTTATCACTTATGAACAAGGGAAGTGGAGTGGAGCAATCTGTGTCCTAGCTCTCACACTGTTTGCCATCGTCCAATCTGCCCTTCTGACCTTTGCCGTCCCAACAAACATGGAAAGAGTGTATCGTCACACCATAAGCAACAGGAAGCTCATTAATCTAGTAAGGTTGAATTCCAAGACAAAGCTGAGAACTGTGCTTATAAGGGAACTGACAAAATGTGTAGGAAAGAACTTCAGATGCTGGTTTAAATCAAAGGTAGACACAAAATGCTGGAGTAACTCAGCGGGACAGGCCGCATATCAGGAGAAAATGTATGGGTGACGTTTTGGGTCAAGAGAAGGGTCTCGACTCGAAACGTCACCCATTCCATCTCTCCAGAGATGCGGCCTGTCCCGCTGAGTTACTCCACCATTTAGTGTCTACCTATAAGGAACTCGTGTACACTGATGTTGCATTAATCGGCCCAACGGAAGACGGGCTTCAGCGGCCGATGGACAGACTGCCTCACGCTTGCGTTGAAAACCGACAGACAATCAGTGTTAACAAGCCATGGGTCAGGGCTCGCCACCCCTCCTGAAACCACCCTAAACACCACTCCAGTGGAAATTGTCAATAAATTCACCCACCTAGGATCTACAGTGACTGATAACTTCTCTCTGGATGAGGAAATCAATGCACATATATGAAAGGCAGCAACCAGCTTCGTGATTAGTATGGGTGTCAGGGGTTATGGGGAGAAGGCAGGATAATGGGGTTAAGAGGGAGAGATAGACCAGTCATGAATGAATGGCGGAGTAGACTTCATGGGCCGAATGGCCTAATTCTGCTCCTATTACATGAACATGAGGCTAGCCAGGCTAGCATGGAAGAACAACGTTTCATTGCTATCAGGTGATACTTGGAACACTGCTGCCTGAAAATTAGACCCAGGTGATTATTCAAGGTAACTATGGGAAACATTAGGGCAGGCAAGAAACAGGTAACGCTTTTTCATTTGAGATACAGCAAGGAAACAGGCCCTTTAGCCCACTGAGCCCACACCAACAAACAATCCCCATACATGAGTTCTATCCTCATTTACAGAAGCCAATTAACATACAAACCTGCACATCTTTGGAATGTGGGAGGAAACCCGAGCAACTGGAGAAAATCCACATGGTCACAGGGAGAATGTACAAACACCATACAGAAAAGCACCTGAGGTCAGGATTAAACCTGGGTCTCGATCGCTGTAAAACAGGAACTCTACCGCTGCACCACTGTGTTGCCCTAAGCCTGTGGCTAAACATCCAACCTCAACCCTCTGGTCCCCTTATCATGAGAATATAGATCATAGAATGTTATGCCAAGTCAACAGACCCGTCGGTTCACAATGTCTTTGCCGAACATGATGCCGACTTAAATAAATTCCTACTGCCTGCATGTGATGCATATCTCTCACTCCCTGCACCTCAAAATGTCTATCAAAACCCTCTTAAATGTCCCTCAACATTATTACTGTATAGGGTATTAGAACTGCACACAATTCTCCAAAGACAAAGATAAAAAGTTAAAGCAAGCATAGACCATTTGGCCCCTCAAGCCTGCTTTACTATTCAGTCAGCTCATAGTTGATCTACTGCCTTAAACATTGGTTTCCTGCCCTTTCTGCATATTCCTCGATTCCTTTGACAACATGAATTCTATTAATCTCTTATAACCATATAACCATATAACAATTACAGCACGGAAACAGGCCTTCTCGGCCCTTCCAGTCCGTGCCAACCATTTATTTTCCCCTTGTCCCATCTACCTGCACTCAGACCATACCTCTCCATTCCCTTCCCGTCCATATACCTATCCACTTTACTTTTAAATGTTAAAATCGATCCTGCCTTCACCACTTCTGCTGGAAGATCATTCCACACAGCCACCACTCTCTGAGTAAAGAAGTTCCCCCTCATGTTACCCCTAAACTTCTGTCCCTTAATTCTCATGTCATGCCCTCTTGTTTGAATCTTCCCTACCCTCAATGAGAAAAGCTTATCCACGTCAACTCTGTCTATCCCTTTCATCATTTTAAAGACCTCAATCAAGTCCCCCCTTAACCTTCTGCGCTCCAAAGAATAAAGACCTAACTTGTTCAACCTTTCTCTGTAACTTAGTTGCTGGAACCCAGGCAACATTGTAGTAAATCTCCTCTGTACTCTCTCTATTTTGTTGACATCCTCCCTATAATTAGGCGACCGAAATTGTACACCATACACCAGAATTGGTCTCACCAATGTCTTGTACAATTTTAACATTACTTCCCTACTCCTATATTCAATGCTCTGATTTATAAAGGCCAGCACACCAAAAGCTTTCTTTACCACCCTATCTACATGCGATTCCACCTTCAGGGAACTATGCACTGTTATTCCTAGATCCCTCTGTTCCACAGCATTCCTCAATTCCCTACCATTTACTATGTATGTCCTATTTTGATTTGCCCTGCCAAGATGTAGCACATCACACTTATCAGCATTAAAATCCATCTGCCATCTTTCAGCCCACTCTTCCAAATGTCCCAAATCTCTCTGTAGACTTTGAAAATCGACTTCATTATCCACTGCACCACCTATCTTAGTATCATCTGCATACTTACTTATCCAATTTTCCACCCCATCACGTAGATCATTGAAGTACATGACAAACAACAGTGGACCCAACACAGATCCCTGAGGCACCCCACTGGTCACCAGCTTCCACCCTGACAAACAGCCATCCACCATTACTCTCTGGCATCTCCCATTCAGCCACTGTTGAATCCATCTTGCTACTCCGCCATTAACACCCAAAGATTGAACCTTCTTAACCAACCTTCCATGGGGAACCTTGTCAAAGGCCTTACTGAAATCCATATAGACAACATCCACTGCTTTACACTCATCAATTTCCCTAGTAACCTCTTCAAAAAATTCAAGAAGGTTTGTCAAACATGACCTTCCAGGCACAAATCCATGTTGACTGTTCTTGATCAGGCCCTGTTTATCCAGATGCTTATATATATTATCTCTAAGTATCCTTTCCATTAATTTGCCCACCACTGACGTCAAACTAACAGGTCTATAATTGCTAGGTTTATTCTTTGAACCCTTTTTAAACAATGGAACAACATGCACAATACGCCAATCCTCCGGCACTATTCCAGTTTCTAATGACATTTGAAATATTTCTGTCATAGCCCCTGCTATTTCTACACTAACTTCCCTCAATGTCCTAGGGAATATCCTGTCAGGACCTGGAGACTTATCCACTTTTATATTTTTCAAAAGTGTCAGTACTTCCTCCTCTGTAAATCTCATAGTTACCATAGCTACTCTACTTTTTTTCCCTTACCTCACAGAGTTCAATATCCTTCTCCTTGGTGAATAACGAAGAAAAAAAATTGCTCAATATCTCCCCCATCTCTTTTGGCTCTGCAGATAGCTGTCCATTCTGGCTCTCTAATGGTCCAATTTTATCTTTTAGAATTAAATTAATAATTGAACCTCCAAGGTTCAATAATTACAAAGATTCACCTCCTTCTCAATGAAGACATTTCTCCTCAATTCATTCAAAATACCCTACCTCATTTTAAGATTGTGACCCTGATTCTGTTGCTTCAGCCAGGAGGTATTATTCTTCCCGTATTTGCCCAGTCGAGTATTATCAGAATTTATTTTACATCGCACGTGGGTACCTCTCGTTCTTCTACACTGCAGAGAATTCTTGCCTGGCCTATCCATGAGGCAGCAGGGCATTCTCTGCTACCAGATGGATCTATATCATGTTTAAGAGGGAACTGCAGATGCTGGAAAATCGAAGGTACACAAAAATGCTGGAGAAACTCAGCGGGTGCAGCAGCATCTATGGAGCGAAGGAGATAGGCGACGTTTTGGGCCGAAACCCTTCTTCAGACTAATAGAGGGTGGGGGGAGGCGGTGGGGAAGAAAGGAAAAAGGAAGAGGAGGAGCCCGAGGGCCGAGGGTAGGAAGGGGAGGAGACAGCAAGGGCTAACAGAATTGTGAGAATTCAATGTTCATGCCACCAGGATGCAGATTCCCCAAGCGGAATATGAGGTGCTGTTCCTCCAATTTCCGGTGTTGCTCACTCTGGCCGTGGCGGAGGCCCAGGACCGAGAGGTCGGATACGAAATGGGAGGGGGAGTTGAAGTGCTGAGCCACCGGGAGGTCATGTTGGTTATTGCGGACCCAGCGGAGGTGTTCGGCGAAACGATCGCCAAGCCTGTGCTTGGTCTCACCGATATAGATCAGCTGGCATCTGGAGCAGCGGATGCAATAGATGAGGTTGGAGGAGGTGCAGGTGAACCTCTGTCTCACCTGGAACGAATGCTTGGGTCCTTGAATGGAGTGGATGGGGGAGTTGAAGGGACAAGTGTAGCATCTCTTGCGGTTGCAAGGGAAAGTGCCCGGGAAAGGAGTGGAGCAGGAGGGAAGGGAAGAATTGACAAGGGAGTTACGGAGGAAGTCTACGCCGCATCTGCTTCCAGGATGAGGTGTTCCACACCAGGGCATCGCAAAAGTCCTCATTCTTCAAAGCCCTCCCCCACTATAGTTGAGGCTCGAACCAGGGTCTCCTCCATACCCCGTAACACTGCCCTCACTCCTCATCCCCCCACTCGCAAAAAGGGCAGAGTCCCCCTGGTCCTCACCTTTCACCCCACTAGCTGGCACATACAACACATAGACCTCCGTCAGTTTTGCCACCTCCAACGTGACCCCTCCACTCGCCACATCTTCCCATCTCCCCCCCTGTCTGCCTTCCGCAAAGACTGCTCAATCCATAACTCCCTTGTCAATTCTTCCCTTCCCTCCCGCTCCACCCCTTCCCCGGGCACTTTCCCTTGCAACCGCAAGAGATGCTACACTTGTCACTTTACCTTCCCCCTCGACAATTTCTCACAATTCTGTTAAATCTTGCTGTCTCCTCCCTTTCCTACCTCTCCCTCAGCCCTCGGGCTCCTCCTCCTTATTTTTCCTTTCTTGCCCCCGCCTCCCCCCACCCCCTATCAATCTGAAGAAGGGTTTCAGCCCAAAATGTTGCCTATTTCCTTCGCTCCATAGATGCTGCTGCACTCCCTGAGTTTCTCCAGCATTTTTGTCTACCTTAAATCTATATCATATTGAGTAAACCCTCATTTTTACGGGCCCCTTTACAACAGACTTCAATTATAGCAGACGGACCTTCTAAACATCACCACCAAGCTGGATTCCCTATGTCGACCCCTGACCACTTCATCGGCCATGCCTACCGGAGACACCCCCAGACGCACCTGTATTACTGTATTGTGAACTTTGAACTTTGTAGCTTAGGGCAGGTAACGCTTTAGTTTAATGTTTCAGCTGAAAAAAAAGGCACCGCTGTCAGTGCAGTTGTTGAGTCTACACCCAAAATGTCACATATTATATTTGGTTAGAGCTGACCATCAGCAATAGCGGATACCATTCCCCCCACTATGGTCTGTTATTAGGAGTCCAACTGTGTACCAACATTTCAGCTGCAGCCTAACCAGGATCAGAAACTGGTGGCCAATACAATTTAGTTTAGCTTAGGTTAGAGATACAGTGCGGAAAAAGGCCCTTCAGCCCACCAAGCCCGCATCGAGCACTGATCCCTGCACATTAACACTATCCTACACAACACCCACTAGGGACAATTTTACATTGATACCAAGCTAATTAACCTACAAGCCTGTACGTCCATGGAGTGTGGGAGGAAGCCAAACAATTGCCTCCTCCTGCACCTATTTTCTATTTTTCTAGATTGGCGATGATCAGCCATGATCACAATAAATGGTGGTGCTGGCCCGAAGGGCCGAATGGCCTCCTCCTGCACCTATTTTGTATCTCGGAGAAAACCCACGCAGGTCACGGGGTAACGTACAAACTTTGTACTGATAGCTCCCATAGTTTAGCTTGTTTTGTGTGGGGGGTGGGGGGAGGGGTTGGGGGAAAGTTTTTAAAATCTTTAACCTCGACAGAGATGCGATTTTTTCTTCTGTGTCATATATCCTTACGCACTGCGGTCTAACATCGAGGAGCTGGCGCCCTCTGCTGGAGAACGGCCATGGGAGTTCCAACCGCAGGAGCCTGCAGGATTTAACATCATGGAGCCCGGGATCCCTTGGCCAGGGATCGACCTCTGAGCTCCAATCTGTGAACCTTAACATTGCGGAGTTCTCTGACCTTGAAACCTTGGAACATCTTTCTGCATTTTATTTTCTCAGCTGTGTGCTTTTCTCAATCCCATTAAACATACCTCCATAATGTACCCAGCCATTCTTCATAATTCAAGTTCTACATTTAATCATTCTCTGTGAAGTAAGTTTTCTGCTGAATTCCCGGTTGGGTTAATTAGCGACTAGGTTTTCGTTACAGCTTCTGGTTTTGGTTTTCCCTTCAATTGAATATATTCTCAAAAAACCCTTTTCACAAACTTAAATACCTGGAATCATAAAACAGTTAGATCACAGAAGGAGGCTGATCAGTCAATTGAGCCCATGCTGGCTTTTTGTCAGGAGATTTTTATTAGTCTCATCCACCAGCTCTTTTCCTGGTAACACTGCAATCATGTGTTCCTTCACGTATTGACTTCTTTGTTGAAATTTGAATTTCCGACTGCATATTCCAAATTATGAATACTCCCCATACTTTAAGCAGTCATTTCAAATCAGTGTCCTCTGATTCCCCAAAGTCCTGCCAATAATATATGTTTCCCTTCCTTCACATAACTTGGATGATTTTGAACTCTTCTTTTAAAAGCTTATCATTCCCTATTGCACAGGGAATAATTTCAGCTTTTCCGCTACGTTTGAAAGCCCTCATCCCTTGTAATGAGGCAATGATTTTTTTCTCTGACCTTTTTCTAACATCATCTTGTCTTTCCTGAAGTGTTGTGCACATCATTGGCCACAATGTTCCAGTAGCCAGCAAACCTACTGCAATTATAAATAACTGATATAGTAGACCTGATAACTGTGCCCAAAATAGCTGCCCACTCTCTGGTCTGCTTTCCTGCATCAGATTCAGGGTGCTTTTCACACCGGCCCCTAATCCCTGAGACCCAATGGGCAATTTCCTGATAGTAAATGGGACCTGGTGGGCAGGCGGCAGATGTCTCCTGGTGAGTCGCGGAACAGCTGAGGCTGGAGCCCTCGTGGGTCGGAACCCCCGCAGATTGGAGGTTGGAGGTTGGAGTCCGCATGCAATGAATCGATGGAGCCTGGGTCTGTGGAGCCCATGGCTGGCGCCTGTGCCGGCACCATGGCGGCATCCGGAGATAGTGGATCGGTTGGTGCGGAGCTCGATGATGGCGCCGACGGATGGATGAGGACAGACACTTGGAAGTGAAGATGCCGCTGCCGAGGAAAGACCCAGCGTGGGGAGGGAAGTGGGGGAGGGGGAGGAGGGAAGAACAAAGGGGGACTTGGTGCGGAGTTACTTTATAACATTGGAAGTGCCCTATATGGGCGACCCTTTGCATACCTTGGGTATGCAAGCAAAGAATGTCACCGTAAATTGTCACGTGTGACAATAAAGAATTCAATTCAATTCAATATAAAGAGGCACTAACCCCACCAGACTTAGGATAGCCCCTCGACAAACCTGCCATAGCATTAAAATTTATCTGCTCTTTCCCTTTATAGAAAATGCCCTCAGTTGGTTAATTTTATTTTGATTGATATAACTACCTGCAGAAGAAACTTTTTGTTTTTTACTACTTATGACGCAAATTATAATCTTATAGATCAAGGTTTAGTGCGAAGAGTCTGAACCTCCTCTAATGGAAGTGACGAAGATACTGCAGCCGAGTAAGCAACAAAGACACTTGACTTACCTCGTGTCACCACTCCAATGAACAAAGATTTGCAAGGTGCTTTATACTGTGTGAAACTTAATCATATTGCAAAGAGGTTAGTCAAAGTCACAAGACTTGATCACATTCCCAAGAGGTCACAAGATTCAGTCAATACACATCACTAGATGACAAATCTGAGCCTGTCTCTCTTATCAATTGGTAGACACATTTCCACAGCACAGTCATTGTCTCAATATACATCAACCTGAGGGAAGCCTGGGCTTGTTTCTCTCTCTTATCAATCCACTGGAAAAGGCCTGCTTGATATGACATATACACTATAACTTCGTCCAGGATTCAATTATATATCTTTATTATATTTAAAAACATTTAATCCTTTCAGCGGTTCTTGTTAACTCGCTTATGTTATTGGAAAAGGGTACATCAACATTTTGTTAACCTTGTTAGTGTACTGAAAGCAAACGTTAGTGCTTTTTTGCTGGCTTTGCAATTTAATAGGAGATGGTGACAGCTTGTCTTAGTTTCAGCAGAATCCATTTTATAAAGTAAAGTCTTTTAAATTCCACATTCTTTCCTCTTTATCAGTTTATGATAACATTCACAATCCCAGGTAGGTACATAATGGACGCAAGCCATTAACAATAAAAATTAGAGCGATGATTACTAAAACTATAGAGCCATAGTGTAATATAGTATTCTAGAGTCCATCAAGCCAACTGAATGGCCTCTATCTCACATTTTACTTCATTGTACCCATGCATGTTACTGCCAACCTTATGGATTTTCTCAATTCTTGGGAAATGTGGGTAGCAAGGTCATTTATATTAGAGGATTCATCAGGGATCTAGGCACAACTCTCTTCTTACTATAATACAGGTTCCTCTTTGTTGATCTTTATGTTCAATACTTATTTCATACTAAGAAAGTTTAAAAAAATATATATAATAGTTGTAAAACAGTTAACACGATTACATACAAAATTATCAATTGAGAATGGAGCTGTCAACTATCTTTATGCAGAGCTTATATTAAAAAATGAAGAGTAATATTTAGAATTCATACATTTCAGCCTGTTACCGTTAACCTTTATACAAATTTCTCCTTTCATTGCTTCATGCCATTTATCCATGACTGTGGGATCTGCAGATTAGTTTTTTGCTTCTTTAAGAGATTAACATCCATAAATTCAAATGTTAAAAGATACCATGAGCTATAAGCATTGTGTGTCTGATTGTAATTTGGTTTTGAATCTGTCCTTGAGATCGTAAGGGGTTATGGCATATCCAAAATCCTAATCAGATCAAGAAGCTTGTTTACCTTACAGCAGCTAGTTCACAGCTTAACATTCTATAATTGTAGCCCTTTGCTGTTACAGCGCGTAAGCAGGCTGGCATGTTATTCCACCACTGCTGGCAAAGCCACGGAACAATATGCTATTGGTCTTTATACAGAGATATGGGGTAAAAGGCTGAACATAGATCAATTACTGTAAAGGTGTTGGCTGCTGTCGTTATAGATGATAGAATAATATTGGTATCAGGCACTATTTTAAATAGCCCTCGGGTCTTATGTCAAGATTATGTCAAGAAGGCAAGCACTTCCTAAATATCAGCATAACGAAGGAGCTGGCCATTGACTTCAGGAAATGGGAAGAAGTACATGACCCACCCTATATCAATGGTGCTGAGTTGGAGAAGGTTGAGAGCTTTAAGTTTCCAAATGTAAATATCACCAACAATTTGTCCTGGGTTAGTGATATTGATAATACCACCAAAATGCACACCAACATGTCAAATTCGTCAGAAGGCTAAGGTAATTTGGCATGTCTCTAATGAGTCTTACCAATTTATACAGATGCACAATAGAAAGTAGACAATCCAGCTATGGCTTGCTATTGCAACTGCTCTGCCCAAGATTTCAAGAAATGACAGAGCATTTTGACCCCAACACAGCCCATGATAGAAAGCAGTCTCCCGGACTGCCTCGAGAAAGCAGCCACTCATACCCCAGTCATTCTTTCTCATAACAACCACCAACGCGTAGAAGATAAAAAAAACACATACCACCAGATTTTAAAAAAAAAACAGCTTATTTCCCATTGATATCAGACTCTTGCATGGATGTCTCCTATGCTAAGGATGAATAGTAAGATTGAACGAGAACTTACCAGTTCGAAGGTTGATCGTTATTTCATGAGGAGTCGCGGTGAGGGATTTCGTGAAGAGCCCGCCGGCGCGCATGCTCGACATTCTTCAAAGTAGCGGTGTGGAATCACAGAAAGCAGTAACAGAAATGACTTGGCATAGTAAGATTAAAGAGACTCAAATTACCAGATGAAGGTGAGTGAGGGTTGGGCGTGGAGGGCACGAAATCCCTCATCGCGACTCCTCATGAAATAAAGATCAACCTTCGAACTGGTAAGTTCTCGTTCAATCTTACTATTTCATTTCGGAGTCACGTGAGTGACTTTGTGAAGACTTCAAAGCTTCTGTGATTACACGCCCTGGACCACGTCCATGCTGACACACCACTAGCAGGGATGGATGGGAGGAACAAACTTGCTCAAATAGTTCATACTGCAAAACAAGAGCATATTTATTAATAACAAATCAAAACCCCTCATGCGGGGACACCTCCACGTTCTCGACCTACATTCAGCACGGCTTCCGCGAACTGTAGAGGAGCAGCAACAGGCTTGTTATAAAATCGCTGAAACACAGCTTCATTAGCCCATCCTGCTGTGGCGAGAATATGGTCCATCGGCACCTCCATAATCCTCGCCGCTGACGTCGATGCAGCCCTGGTGGAATGAGACTTGAACACATTAGTGTCGATACCTGACTTACCCAAGACGACTCGGAGCCACCTGGATATCGTCTGGACTGTCACTCGATGATGAGGTCTCTTATGAGTGACAAGCAGGTAACTCTCCATTCCTCTGATGCATGCCGTCACCTTGACATAGTGACGGATATGAGAGGCTAAACACAGCCTAGCATCTGCGGGGTATGCCGGGAACTTCAGCTGCAGCCCTGTGCACCCAGGTCTATGCTGCTTTAGTAGCTCATCAATGAAGAAGACTACTTCTGTAGGGGTAGATATCATCCTGTCGACACGTAGTTTATGCAGTGTCTGTACCCTCTGTGCTGAAGTCAGCGCTAGTAACATCACCAGCTTCATGGTGAGTTTGTCCAGCTGGAGCCCTTCCATGGGAGACCACGTCCTGAGCAGGTTTAATACGTCCCTGACATCCCAGGTGATATTGTAGCGTGGTGTAGGCGGATTCATATTGAATATACCCCGCATGAGTCTGGACACTAGCCTGTTGGATCCCACCTCAATGTTGAGGTAGAATGATAGCGCGCTCCTGGCGCTGTTGATGGCACTGTAACTTAAGTGTTCATCGTGGTGCAACCCCGCGAGGAATTCCAGGACGTCAGTTATAATCACGTGATCGTACGTGATGCGAGAGCGGCTGCAGTGGGCTTCCCACTTCTTAATATGTGAGCGGTATCTTCGCCTTGTTGACTCTCGACACGACGCCCCAATGGTATCCATGGTCCGAGTTGAGAGGCCGTATTGGACTAACGGCCTGTTCAAAACCTGCAAGCCAACAAATTTAAATAGCCATGGCAGGGATGTGGCTCCCCTGAGACAGGGTGAGTAACCAATTCTGGGCAACCCTTCAAAAGGACCCAAGGCTCACTGAGCATGTCAAAGACCACCGGATACCACGGCTGTGTAGGCCAGTCGGGTATAATAAGGATGCCCTTGGCTGCATCCATCTGAATCTTTCGTAATACCCGACTGATGAGGCAAAACGGGGGGAATGCATAGAAAAACCAATTCCCCCAGTCCAGCGAGAATGCATCTAGCGCTATAGCCCCAGGATCTGGTTCCCACGAGACGTATGTTGGTACCTGATGGTTCAACCGTGACGCAAAAAGGTCAATGTCCGGTTTCCCAAATTTGGTTGTGACTTTGGCAAAAATTTCAGGATGCAACATCCATTCAATATTGTCATTAAAGTTGCGTGACCTGGTGTCCGCCACAGTATTAAGCTCACCCGGCAAATAGGTAGCTGAAATCCAAATGTCTCTTTGAACACACCAGAGCCAAATTGAGTTAGCCAATTTATCACACGAAACTGACCTGGTACCGCCCATATGGTTTAGATATGCCACCGCTGTGGTGTTGTCTATTTGGAGACGGACATGTGCTCCAATAAGCTTGGAACAATAAGCACGAAGTCCGTGGAATGCTGCAAGTATCTCCAAATAGTTTATCCCTTGTGACAACAACATAGCAGCCTCAAGGGTGTCCCATCTGCCCCCGCAACTAGAGCAATTATCTGTAGCTCCCCAGCCGTAAGAGCTCGCATCAGTTTGCAAGTATACCACCGGATTAGCCTCAATAATAGGCTTAAATGAGTTACTAATGTGACACACCCACCATCGTAACTCATCCTTTGCTTCAGGCGGCAGCTGCATTGGTCGATCATAATGACCAGCGTTCTGTTTTAACGCAGCGATCTTGGCTCTTTGCAAATTCTGATAATGCAAAGGCCCATATCTGGCTGCCGGAAACAATGCAACAAGTTTGCCAATTACTTTAGCTGTATGTCGAATCGATGGTATACTAGCGCAGATTAAACCTTGACACACCTGGGTGACCTCCTCAACCTTATTAGTTGGTGTGGTGACCCTCATGCGAATAGAGTCCACCGTAAACCCCAGATAATGTATTACCAGGGAAGGGCAGAACTTTGATTTTTCTGGATGGACAATAAACCCCAGCTGCTGGAATATATTGACAGCAGCTGCAACTCCCTGTTCAGCCAATTCCAGGGTGTGGCCGACAATTAAGATATCATCTAAATAGGCCATTACTATATGGTGTCGTTCTCGTAAATAAGCCATAATTGGTTTCACCAATTTAGTGAATAATCTAGGGGCTGTGGTAAGCCCGTTTGGCAAAGCCCTATATTGCCAGAGTTGACCCATCCAGATAAATTTCAAAAACCTCCTATAGTATTTTTGAATGGATACAGAATAGTACGCATCTTTTAAATCAATGCATGCCATAAAGCAACCATGTGAAATCAATGATTTGGCTGTTTCAAAAGTGTCCATTTTGAAATGAGTATATGTTACAAAAGTATTTAAACGAGTCAGGTCAATAATGACTCGACAGCCTCCATCCTTCTTTGGTCTAGTGAATATATTAGAAACAAATTCAACTGGCTCATGAACCGTTTTTTCTACCACTCCCTTCTGTTCTAACCTTAAAATTTCCTTGTAGCCTGCTGCCTGTTCTGCAGCAGACAGTGTAAATGTTCGACCAGGCATGTGCTGGGATGGAGGAATGTCCCCATTAAGAAACTCAATTTTATGACCCTGAATATTTTGTAACACATACTCGTCACCAGTAATATCACCCCATGCTCCCAAAAAGAACCGAAGGCGCCCACCAACATGTGAGGTTAGACAAAGGGAAAAGAGAGAACCAGACCGCCTCACCTCCGTGGTTACCAGCGGTCTTTGACACGTGTGGGTGGACGTGGAGGTGCTGGGTTGGCTTGAGGGCGCGACGTCCTCATCTTCCACCAGGGTTTCTGCCGGCCCTGTCCTAAAAAAGCCCCCTGCTGCTGGGGCTGTTGGTAACGAGGTGGAGCTGGAGGGTAGGTCCTTGTAGAGGTGCTGGCAGACCCTCGTGGATGAACAAGCGGAGCTTTCGAGCCCGACGGCGTGGGGGCACTATGAGAGCGCATGAGTCCCACCGTCTTGGCTTGTTCGTCAAGCTCTTTGACTCTCTTCGAGAGATCTTCTCCAAAGAGCTGACGGGGCGGCGGCAGCGGCGGTGGTTTGCACAACCCTGCAAACTTAGGGTTGAGCGCCGGGCGGATGCTGCTTTTGCGGAACCCATTGATCTCATGTTGAGTTGCACATAATAGAGCCAGAGCATCCTCCTGATCCAAATTTAATTCACCCCCATCAACCGACCGCACAAAGGCGGTAATACCGGCCGTGAGGAGCTTCAGGATCCGCTGAAGTTTCAGCTCTTGTTGATGGATAGCCGCACTGATGTTGCCCCATATCGGCGTATGACCACAGGCACGTCTTAGTTGCCACATCAAGAAGTTCCTCCGCTGGTAAATCTGACGGAGGTGGTATGGGATCAACCAAAACCTCCTCATCCTGCTGCTCCAGGCTGATTGTGGAAGTTGGTGAAAAAGCCCTGTGCCTGTCGCTGCTGGACGCTTGCTGCTGTTGACCTTGAAGCAGGAGCTCCAGCAGCCGCTCCATACGGTCAATACGCCCCTCACCCTGAACACTCGGGTGGTTGGAGTCTTCCGGCTCTGAGAAAATGCCGGGGCCCCTATCATCGGCCCGCACCTCATCGAGGCCCACCCGGTGCCGGTAGTCGTCGCTAACAGCCGCCGAAGCGAAACTGCGCGATTCCCGTGCGGGTGTGTTCAACCGCCTCCGTTTAGCGGGAGCTGAAGCCGCTGCCACTAAGGGCACTTGCGGCGTGGTGTCGGCACCAGCCGTAGCATGGATACCTGATGCCCGCGCGGGCTTGCCAGCTGCCCACGTCGTGGACCTTGCCGACACATGGTCTCGCCCACCCATCCATGGGGGACTCGGCGACCGTGACGAGACCCGACCCAACTGACCCGTCCTGGCGTCGAGAGTTGGGGGGCGTTGACTGGACCTCACAGCCGCCCCGGGTCTCGCCCTGGAACCTGACCGCTCCTCGGCGGCAGGTAATGCCTTAGCCCCGACAGGGTTAGGCTTCCGGGCTCCTGCCCTTCCCCTACTCGGAGGGTTGAGGGAAAAGGGCCGTGCAGCTGCACGTACCCCTCTGCTCGAGGTCGCCAGCAAGCCTGCTGACGACCTGACTGCCATGGCAGGGTCCTCCTGCTCTGGCGGCACACCACACTCCTCCTCGTCGAACTCCTCCGAACTGTGGTGTGCTGGCGGATCCGGACCTGTAAACACAGGGCTTACCGATATTCCCGCCTGTGTCCCGGCCTGCGCTGCAGGTACCGCCGATATCAATGGCTCCGGGACTGCTGACGGCGACCTCGTCCAGACGTCCTCCGGCCCTTGGAACTCCCATCCATGTCCTTGCTGCAAGAAACAAATCAATACAACAAGGACCACCAACTTAAGGTAGGATACTTACCTCAGTGGTTCCCTATGAAGGGCTGGCGAGGAGCGCGCTCCACCGCCAGCCGTCGCAGCAACGCGATACGACGATATGTCGAGCATGCGCGCCGGCGGGCTCTTCACGAAGTCACTCACGTGACTCCGAAATGAAATTCCTGACTCCCCCACTGTGCCACAATGCGATGTCTGTGAACGTTTTATATCTGCACTTTGACAATAAGTGCTCTACATTCTGTTTCTTTTGGTCTCTTGCACTGCCGTGATGTACTCATATTTTAGTATCTTGGTATACGTGAGAATAATAACCCAATATGAATTCTTACATAAACCACTTTTGTGCATGGAATTAATTTTAACCAATGTTTCATTTTGCAGCAAGCTCCAAGGAATTTCACATCCAAATATTTCCGATAAAAAAATCTGAAAATTCTGCTAAAGCACAATTATTAAGATATTTACTAGTACTTAGCACCAAAAGAACTAAGAATATAGAGGAAAATTAAAAATAAAATTGATAAGCTGCTGATGAATTGTATTTACAAGACTCTGTAGGTTCAGGCAGTCTAGACTGGAGCAGATACACCCCTGAAAACTCTGAAAAAAAGGGTTTTGACCTAAAATGGCACTTGATGTGCTGAATTTCTCCACAAATTTTTTTTTTTGCTCAAGTCCAGCATCTATAGTCTGTTGTGTTGCAAAGGGAAGAAGAAGGTTCCTTGGGCAGCTCAGTGGGGCAGCAATAGAGTTTCTGCACCTGAGGCCCGGGTTCAATTCTGACTATGGGTGCTGGCTGCGTGGAGTTTATACATTCTCCCCGTGACCGCGTGGGGTTTCACTGAATGCTCCAATATCCTCCCACATTCCAAAGACGTTCAATTTTGTCGATTAATTTGCTTCGGTAAAACATTGTAAAATTGTTCCTAGTGGGCAGGATAGTGCATGTGTGCGGGGTCACTGGTCAGCATGGACTCGGTGGGCTGAGATATACCTCTGAAACTAAAATAAGCATATTGCCTCTCTCCCAGGGAGAGTCAGGGAATATGAACATCTTTCGCCATGATCCACCATCAAGGCAAAATTAATGATAAAATTACATTGGACGTTGAAATAAGATTTTTTAAAAAGCACAACCGTAAGATCAACAGGGTTTCAGCAATAAATGACCTTGACATGGTGATCTAAAAGCCAATTGCTGCACATAAAGCATACTCTACGGACAAAGAAATAGGATTATGTTAGCCAGTCAATGACCTTCCAACTGAGCTGGAAATGTGTAAATGAACGTATGTTTTCAGAGTTTAAAGAAAATGACTGAGATTAGGTGATAAAGAGACGCTAAGTAACCCAAATGTTGTTGGTGCCACCAGACAAAGGGTTCTGATGGCTTTATTGCCCGATGTGTCTGGAGGAGGTGCAAAAAGATGTATGAGGACAAAGGAAGAAAAAATGCTTCAGTGCCTGCATCTCCTTCTCATCCAAGAGATCTCTCATCATCTCAGTCCATTTCATATGTGACCTTTGACGGAGGTAGCTATGACTCTCTTAGTGAGAAGGAAGGCTCCAAGTTAACTGAGAGGGTGGTCACTCCCTGGTGGGAGTGGATGCGGTTACTCTGCATGTACCGAAGTACGAGCTGTGCATTGTTGTGGTTACACAAAAGGCTGGAGAAACTCAGCGGGTGCAGCAGCATCTAAGGAGCAAAGGAGATAGGCGACGTTTTGGGTCGAGACCCTTCTTCAGACGTTTTGTCGGAGATCTGAGGCCGTAGTTCCGTGGACGCTTGACAACCGAACATGGACCACATTTGTTGCAATGTATCGGGGTTCGAGCACGCAGCAAGCCGTACCTCCACACAAGCTCCCTTCTGGAAATGCCAACTGCCAGTGAAAGAGGCAGAACTATCTTTGCTACTCTACATCATTGAGGAGTTGGCTGCAGCTTTTGACCATCTGTTGCAAAGACATTCAAGGCCAAATCCCAGTGTAGGACAGCAAGAGATTGATCGTAAAAGAGGAAAGTTGCAATGTGCATTTATATACAGCTTTGAACTGGGTTCACTGTTGTACTGTGGATATTGTGGTAGGCTAAATGGATATAACAAAATCCTATGATATGATCATCATTATCAGTAGTAATGAATAAAGCATAACTGGTATCTGGTTTCCCAGATATAACTATTCTGCTCAGGTCAGGAGGAATATTTGCACTCACCTTGCGACAGATGGTCAAATATGGCTCACCCTCTAGTTGTCCGCTCACTCTCTTGCTGTCCCTGCACTGTCAATTGGCTTCAGATGTCTTTGCCACAGATGGTCAAGCATTGCAGCCAAGTCCCCAGTGACTTGGAGCAGCAGGGACAGTTGCCTCTTCCAATGGCAGTTGCACGTGCCAAAGATCACAGATGAAGTGGACATCAAGAAAATGACAGATCTGAGTGATATGCAAGTGATGTTTAGAGCCAAGGATTTTCTCTTTCCTTTGTCCTAATTCATCGTCCTCTTTTTGCTACCTCCAGATATATCAGCAATGATTGACAATGGTTTCTGAGGACAGTGGTTGCTTCTGGGCATAAAGCCACCCCAAAATAATTTTACATTTGGTTTTAACCTATTTCCTGATTTTTGGCAGAGTATTCAATTGTCATTAGCATTAAACAGTACAAAACTTTAACACATCAACATATGTTCAGTCCAATTACTAGGCATGAGAAACATGCATTATTGCTGTCCTATTTCACTTCATGACATTATTTCCCAACATACAAGTTATCACCTTTGGTCATTGATGGTTGCCGTGTATTTAACGTCTCCTTCTCTGAAACTACTTTTCCTCTGGGTATTCATACATCCCCACTTGATGCTATGACCATAAGCTATCAAACATGGCGATAAGTCTCCCTCTCCCATTCCCTCACTGACCTTTCTGTCCTGGGCCTCCTCCATTGTCAGAGTGAGGCTCAGTGCAAATTGGAGGAACATCTTGGGCAGCTTACATCCCAGTGGTATGAACATTGACTTCTCCATGTTCAAATAACCCTTGCTTTCACTCTCTCTCCATCCCTCCCCTTCCCAGTTCTCCGACCAGTCTGACTGTCACTGACTACATTTTATCTCTGGTTGCTGTGTTACCTTCTCCCAGCTAACAATGATCTATTCCAAATTTTCCTTGGTCTCCATCCCCTTTGTCCTGGTATCACACCTTACACTTCCTTATCTATGTATTTCCCTCTTGTCTGACATCAGACTGAAGAAGGCTCTCAACCCAAAATGTCACCCATTCCTTTTATCCAGAGATGTTGCATGTCCCGCAGAGTTACTGCAGCATTTTGTGTCCTTGGGGGGAGGTATAAGGACAAGTATTGCATCTCCTGCGGTTGCAAGGGAAAGTACCTGGGATGGGGTAGTTTGGGTACGAAGGGATGACTTGACCAGGGAGTTACGGAGGGAACTGTCTCTGCAGAAAACGGAAATGGGTGGAGATGGGAAGATATGGCTAGCAGTTAGATCTCGTTGGAAGTAGCGAAAATGTTGGAGGATTATGTGTTGTCCTTGGTACGAATGGGGGGAGGGGGAGCACGAGCGATGATGAGGGATATTGAGCAGACCCGAGTGATGGCCTCATCTAAGATGAACGAGGGGAACCCCCGTTCACTAAAGAGTGAGGATGTCTCCAATAACGTGGCATGGAACACCTCATCCTGGGCGCAGATGCAGCATAGAATGGGGAATTGGAAGTGAAGGGCCTGTCCCACTATGTCGACCTAATTTGTGAGTTTAGGAGACTTTGCACTAGCCACGTACTTGGTCATGGGTGGTCAATGTAAAGGGCCTGTCCGACTTTCACGACCTAATTCACAACCTCTGCCAAGTTTGCCCTTGACATACTTGCAGCATGGCTGTAGGAGGTCGTAGGTAGGTTGTGATGCTAGTCGTGGGTACCCGTGGCATCAAGTAGGTCGGGGCATTTTTTCTCGCCTGAAGAAAAATGTCCACAAGTAAAAAAGGTCATGAATTAGGTCGTGAAAGTGGGACAGGCCCTTAACTCTCCTTCATGCTCAAGAGGGGTTCCCGCACATTCGCGGGCTCAGTTTGGTCGAGAAAATGATTCAGACACTGAAAAAATTTCTGGATTAAAAATTGGTCGGCATAGAGAAAATCGATACTTTTGAACTGGTAGTGCAGTGGTAGTGAGGTCGCCATGTCGTGTCGGTAGTCAAGTTAGCCGTAGCTAATCTCCTTTGTTTATTTATTTATTTATTTAAAAAAAAATTATTAGCAGTACTGTAAGTTACATCAGTGTACATCCCTTGTATTGTATTACAGTCATTGTGCCCCTTAATTTTAATTTTAAGGCTTTAGAAAAGAGAGAATAGAGAGAAAAATAGCAGCATAGAAAGTAGAAAAGTGAAAAAGAGATGTGAAAGTGAAAAGCGTGACAGAGGGAAAGGAAACCCTTGAAGAGTTAGAAACGGGAATTAAAAGATAGAGCCTGGAGAGGAAAGAAAAAGAAAGAGGGAAAATAGAGAAAGAAAAAAGAAAAGCCAGTTACTTTATTAAAAACATCTTGCAAATGGAATCTACCAACTCGACAATTTTTCTTCCCCCCTTACCAAGACCGCTCAAGCAGCGATCTGGCTTTCTGGGCTGCGGTGCTCCAGTGGCGACCTGGCTTTTGGGGCTGCGGTGCTCCAGCAGCGATCTGGCTTTCGGGGCTGCGGTGCTCCAGCGGCGACCTGGCTTTCGGGGCTGTGGTGCTCCAGTGGCGACCTGGCTTTCAGGGCTGCGGTGCTCCAGCGGCGACCTGGCTTTCGGGGCTGTGGTGCTCCAGTGGCGACCTGGCTTTCAGGGCTGCGGTGCTCCAGCGGCGACCTGGCTTTCAGGGCTGCGGTGCTCCAGCGGCGACCTGGCTTTCGGGGCTGTGGTGCTCCAGCGGCGGCCTGGCTTTCGGGGCTGTGGTGCTCCAGCGGCGACCTGGCTTTCAGGGCTGCGGTGCTCCAGTGGCGACCTGGCTTTCGGGGCTGCGGTGCTCCAGCGGCGACCTGGCTTTCAGGGCTGCGGTGCTCCAGCGGCGACCTGGCTTTCGGGGCTGTGGTGCTCCAGCGGCGGCCTGGCTTTTGGGGCTGCGGTGCTCCAGCGGCGGCCTGGCTTTTGGGGCTGCGGTGCTCCAGCAGCGACCGGGCTTTCGGGGCTGCGGTGCTCCAGCGGCGACCTGGCTTTCGGGGCTGCGGTGCTCCAACGGCGACCTGGCTTTCAGGGATGCGGTGCTCCAGCGGCGTTCCAGCGGCGGGCCCCGTGGCGGTGTTCCAGCGTTCCGGCGACGGCGGTGGTGGAAGCCTGGCTTCGGAGGCTCGGCCGCGGGCCTGGTGGACGGCAACATCGGAGACCTGGATCTCCTCAGCGCAGAGGGAGAACAAGGAGGGAAGAAGACAGAGACTCTAAGACTTTTGCCTTCCACCACAGTGAGGAGGTGCCTGGTGGACGGCAACATCGGAGACCTGGATCTCCTCAGCGCAGAGGGAGAACAAGGAGGGAAGAAGACAGAGACTCTAAGACTTTTGCCTTCCACCACAGTGAGGAGGTGCCTGGTGAACTCACTGTGGTGGATGTTAATTTTGTGTTTATTGTGTGTTTTTGTCATTTTTATATATGTATGACTGCAGGCATGAAAGAGGAGTGTTGGTGGAGGGAAATTGGCTGGTTCTGCAGTCGAGGAAGAAACAGAGGACTTTCAGACCTTCTTGGTGGGGGATGGAGGTGTAGAGTGACTGAACAGCCATAATAAAGATGAGGGAGCGGGGACCTTGAAAATGGAAGGCATTGAAGAGAGTGCGAGGAATCTTGGTCATAGGTAGGGAGGGATTGGTCCGGGGGGATAGGATTGAGTTGAGGATTGGGGAAATTAATTCAGTGGACATGAACATGCAGAAAGAATGGGTCTGCCAGGGCAGTTCTGTTTGTAGATGTAGGGGAGGTTCAATCGGGCCGTGCGGGGCTGGGGAACGATAAGGTTGGAAGCTTTAGGGGGAAGACAGGTCGGGAACCTGCTGCTGCCACCAATCTCTCACTCTTTTGTTCGATTCTCTCCCAAACTGCACATTGCCCTTCCGAAGGAGATGTTAGTTTGTGATAGGTAAACCATTGAACAAGTTGCCATATTTTTTTTTAATGCCATCTTACTTTGGAAATATAGGATAGTGACAGTACTGAAGGTGGGGATTCCAGCAGCGTATCCAAAGTGTCTCTCTACCACAGCAACTCACCAGCTCCAACCTTGTTCCCATCCCTCAAGCCTTGCAATGTTTTCCCCACTGCATTCTATCGATCACCAATAAATGAGAGTGATGCAAAGCAGCAAATATGTCGGGTATTTACCGGAAAATGCAAAAAACTATATTTATTATTTATTATGGCTTGTACCTTCAATTCCTGATTATCAGTATAGATCTAAAAAGCAATGACTCTGGCATTGATCGCGAGATACAAAGGAGTATTTCCCTCATTTTATCTATCTCTAACACCATCAAACATTTCTATCATATTTGTGAAACACAATTTCCCCTTTAAAGTGATAAATATTTAATAAATGCTTCTTAAAGTGAAGATTGATAATTTATTGATTAACAAGGGTATTAAAGGCTACAGGGCGAAGGCAGGAGAAGGGGTTTTCGGGGAAAAATAGATCAGCCATAATCGAATGCCAGAGCAGAGTCGATGGCCCAAGTAGCCTAATTCAGCTCTTATATCTTGTGGTCTCAAGCTGGCTAGCTATAATTGGTCTATTTTCCTCCAGGTGACAATTAATCCTGTCCAGGATCAATACTTCAAAAATTATTCCCACCGCAGAGGTTAAACTGACTGCCCAGTGTTGCATACTTTATCTTTACGTCCTTTTTAACTAGGGAATAACGCTCACCATTTTCCAGTTCTCTGGCACGCTCTGTACACAATAAACAGTAACTGTTTATAGTTTAGTTTCATTTAGTTTGGAGAAACAGCAGAGAAACCGGCCCTTCGGTCCACCGAGACCACACCGACCAGCGATCCCCACACATTAACGCTGTTCCACACACGCTCGGGACAATTTACATTTATATCAAGCCAATTAACGTAAAAATCTGTACGTCTTTGGAGTGTGGGAGGAAACCGAAGATCTCGGAGAAAACCCACGCAGGTCACAGGGAGAACAATCCATCAGTCAGTTTTATTCGTCACATACACATATTAGTGGAGTGAAATGAATTTGCCAGCAGCGGTACAATTAAAAAAAAAGAACACAGTACACAATAAGATTTAAAACAAACATCCACCATAGCATTCTTCACTGTGGTGGCAGCACAAAGTACAGTTGGCCCTCTTCCATTGTTCACCCGTGGTCGTGGCCATAAACCTCCGCAGTCGCCGCTGCGGGCGGCCGGATGTACAGGCTCCCTCATCGGGTCGGTTGAACACACTCCGCGGCATAGAGGTCCTGAATCGGTGCTTTCCTACCGGAGACCGCGGCTTCAGGATGTTGTAGGCCACAGGCCGGCGGTCAGAGCCCTTCTCTGGCTGTCCCCGGCGAGGGGACCCAGGCTCCGGACGGTAAGTCCACGCCGCGCCCGCGGCTAGGAGCTCCGCAGACCTCGGCTTCAGGATGTTATAGGCCGCGGGCCAGCGGTCGGAGCTCTTCTCCGGGGATCCGCAAAGAGGGATCCCAGGCTCCGGACACCACGCCCGCGGCTAGAACGACTCCGTACAGACAAGCACTCTTAGTCAGAATTGAACCAGTGTCTCTGGTGCTGAAAGCACTGTAAGGCAGCAACTATACCGCTGTGCCACTATGCCACCCTAGTGCCTCTGCAAATGCTTAATACATTTCCTATGCAATGTTAACATGTGTTCCCTCCAGTTCTGGTGACCAGCTACTGTATGATCAACCTACTTTTCTTGTACTATATTAATTTTAAACATGCCCATTATTTCAACCATCTTCGCGTTCGAAGGGCCGAATGGCCTACTCCTGCACCCATTTTTCTATGTTTTCTATGTTTTCTCTATAACTTTGGAAGTATCAGCTTCTTGGGTGAAAGATGAAATGTCCTCATTTTATACCATGAACAAACCCCTATTTCTGTCCTTCATGAGCTCCATTCCTCCATGTACTACTAACCTTTTACTATTTGCCCGTCTACAGGTCAGTACAGATCACAGATCTTCTGGTGGGAAAGGCTAGGACCAGAGGTCATAGCCTTATGGGCCTGTCGCACTTATGCAACATTTTAGGCGACTGCAGGAGACTATGCAGCCGCCACATGGTTGCCACATGTTCGTGGGTGGTTGCCGGGGAGTTGCCTTCATGGTCGTGAGGAGTTCCTGCATTCTGGGAACTCATTATGGTCACAGAGAATTTTTCAACATGTTGAAAAATTAGCATGACTAGAATGAAGCCGCCATGGAGAGTAACGCGATTTCTCAAGCCGTGCGTGAGTCTCGAGGAGGTCCTAGTGGGTTGTCCCAGGTCGAAGCTTCTCGGAGGTTCTTGTAGATTGGAGCCGGTGCTGACCGGTGAATTTCATTGGCTCGTTGGTGGAAAAAAAAGGTAAGCAGTAGTTTTCAGAACCAAGGAACCGACCGGAAATGTTAAATGTCCGCCGAGCTTCACAGCTGTGTATCTCTGGTTTCTTAAAAGTTGTCTGCACTCCTTCTCCCCCATTCATCTTCCTTGTCCCCCCTCTCCCCACCTCATTTAAAGGACTTACCGTACACTGTGCTTTAGTTGTCTTAATTACAGCGCCAACCTTCCTGTTCATCGCAGTGTGTCTCTGTATCACCTCGGCTTTGCACCATGGGAATCATTTAGACAGCACTCCCCCGCTTGCCCTGGCCCCCACCTTTGTGATGTGTGCGTGTGCGTGTGCGTGTGCGTGTGTGTGTGTGTGTGTGTGTGTGTGTGTGTGTGTGTGTGTGTGTGTGTGTGTGTGCGTGCGTGCGTGCGTGCGTGCGTGCGTGTGTGTGTGCGTGTGTGTATGTGTGTGTTCCACTCTGACAGTCGCTGGCAGCCATCTGAAAAATCGCCAAAATGGGACAGGTCCATTACAATTAAAGGATGTACCGTTAGGGCGGAGATGAGGAGGAATTTCTTTAGTCAGAGGCTGGTGAATCTGTAGAATTCATTGCCACTAGAAGCCTGTGGAGGCTCAGTCAATTTATATTTTTAAGGCAGAGATAAGTAGATTTGTAATTAGTACGGGTGTCAGGGGTTAAACATACAAACATAGAAATTAGGTGCAGGAGTAGGCCATTCGGCCCTTCGAGCCTCCACCGCCATTCAATATGATCATGGTTGACCATCCAACTCAGTATCCTGTACCTGCCTTCTCTCCATACCCCCTGATCCCTTTAGCCACAAGGGCCACATCTAACTCCCTCTTAAATATAGCCAATGAACTGGCCTCAACTACCCTCTGTGGCAGAGAGTTCCAGAGACCCACCACTCTCTGTGTGAAAAAAGTCCTTCTCATCTCGATCCTAAAGGATTTCCCCCTTATCCTTAAGCTGTGACCCCTTGTCCTGGACCTCCCCAACATCAGGAATAATCTTCTTGCATCTAGCCTGTCCAACCCCTTAAGAATTTTGTAAGTTTCTATAAGATCCCCTCTCAATCTCCTAAATTCTAGAGAGTATTAACCGAGCCTATCCAGTCTTTCTTCATAAGACAGTCCTGACATCCCAGGAATCAGTCTGGTGAACCTTCTCTGCACTCCCTCTATGGCAATAATGTCCTTCCTTGGGGTTATGGGGAGAAGGCAGTAGAATGGGTTTAGGTGGGAGAGATAAATCAGCCATGATTGAATGGTGGAGTAGACTCTGCCATTCGTGGAAACATCCTCTCCACATCCACTCTATCAAGCCCTTCGCTATTGCATATGTTTCAATGAGGTCCCCCTCATTCTTCTGAACTCCAGTGAGTACAGGTCCAGTGCCGATCAACATGAATCATAGGTTAACCCACTCATTATTGGCATCATTCTTGTAAACCTCCTCTGGACCCTCTCCAGAGCCGGCACATCCTTCCTTAGATATGGGGCCCCAAATTGCACACAATATTCCAAATGTGGCCTGACCAGCACCTTATAGAACCTCGGAATTACATCTCTGTTTTTGTATACAAGCCCTCTCGAAATAAATCCTAATTTGTCTGTTCCTTAAGGTAGTTATGGCAAGTTAAACCAAAGTTGGAATTAAACAGTTAATGCTAAGGCATTGGAGAGTATTATAGAACAGAGAGACATGGGGGTGCAGGTATATTTTCCTGCCTGTGAACATTTGATCCCAATTTATCTGGGCTGGATCCACTCTTATTCTACTAAAAGCCGCTTTTCCTAAAGCAATTATTTACACTTTGAATTATCACTTTTCTTTTTCTAATGCTAACCTGCATCTCATGACTTTGTGAGCTTTATCTCCACAGTGCGCTCCTTCCGAAACCTCATTAATTTGAATCAGATCTGTAATGACCTGCTTCATCCTTGGACTAAAAGCCCGGTGCTTATAAAAGTATTCTCAACACAACTTTAGAAACTCTTCAACCTCTGCCCTAACACTGTTAGGATCCAAAATGACAATGGGATGATGAAAGTCTCATGTTACTAGGTCAGGTCGGGGGGAGTTCCCACAGCCACGGGTACCATGTAATCCCATGCTACCTGCTCCATGGTCAGATAGTCGGTGACTAAACCGTCTCCCCTACCTGGTCTGCCAGGTGAGGAGGGGCTGTGGACCCCCAGCAGGACCAAAAACAAGACCTGTCAAGGGGCGGAAGAGCTCCTTGCGAGACAACGGCCATCCACACTTCAGTAGAAGTTGCGATCACTGTCACACACAGCATTGTAAGGAATGATGATAAAGCACACACACCAAAATCCTATACTTCCAGTGGCGGAAGTCTGCAGGAACTGGAGGACAGAGACGTGTGGTGCATCTGTCACCGTTTCCGTCGGAAACCAGCGCCACTGTGTCGCTAATGTTTTCAACAATGATGAATGAATGAATTATTACTAGTTTGTATTGTTTTTTGCATTTTCAAGGTTCCAGGTTCAAGGTTATTGTCACGTGTACCAGTTAAGATACAGTGAAACTTGAGTGACCATACAGCCATTCTAAGTGAAAACCAACAAGACACACACCCACATCAGATAAAAGTGTACATGAGTTAGATAGAGAGCTAGGGGCTAGTGGAATCAAAGGATCTGAGGAGAAGGCAGGCACGGGTTATTGGATGGGGAACGATCAGCCATGATTACAATGAATGGCGGTGCTGACTCAAAGGGCTGAATGGCCTCTTCCTGCACCTATTTTCTACGTTTCTATGTTTCTATAAACATCCATCACAGTGACGGATTCCACATTCCTCACTGTGACGGAAGGCAATAAATTTCAACCTACTTCCGCTTTGTTCCCCCCGGTGGTCGGGGCACTGAGTCGGGGCGATCAAAGCCCACACAGCCTGCAATGACATCATCTCCCTCCAACACTATAAGAGTCCCATGAGTCTACTAGGGGCGCTGCACTGACAGCAGCCTCTGCCTGCAGCCCGTTTTTTTTCCCTCTTTTTTTTATTTTTAGTCAGTTTAAAGTTTTTTGGGGAATCTTTGACTTTTCTATGTGGGGGAGGGGGGCAGGGTAAGGGGGAAACTGTTTCCCAGTCGCTTCCTGGCGGGGACGCGACTATTTCTCCGAGCCGCGTCCTCGCCCCCCCACCTCGCGGCCTCCCTTCTGGATCCGAGCGACCTTTCCTGCCGGGGACCGGGAACCGGACCAGAGCTGCAACAGCGGCAGCGGCGCTGGAGTCACCGCGGAGCGGGCGATGCCTACCTGCGTCGCCTTTGGAGCTCCGGAGCGTTGGGCCGCTGCTCCAACATCGTGGAGCTCTGGTTTGGGGAGAGCTTCCAACGCGGGCGGCGCTGAACGACTCCATGGAGTCCTGGGGCCCTTTGCCGACGGCCTCCAGCGTTGCATCTCCACCCGGCGTACCCTGCGGACTTTGGGAGCCACAGACTCCGGTAGGAGGGGGCCGACTCGGGGTCCAGGCCGCTGAGGACGTCCCCCAGCCCCGACGTCGGACTTACATCACCCCGGGGAGTGGGCCTGAACATCGGGCCACCCAGAGCGACGACAGCGGAGGGCTGGGAAGGCCCCGACCATGGGTGAACATTGGGGAGCATCGGGAAGAGACTGACTTTGGTGCCTTCCCTCACGGTGGTGTGAGGGGATGTTTTATGTTGAATTTCTGCCTACTCTGTGTTGTGTTCTTTATTTTTGGCTGTATGGTGACTTCATTTCACTGTGCCAAAACAGCACATGTGACAAATAAAATCTATCTATCTGTATCTGTATCTGAATCGATGCTGTTATATCTCATCCTTTCATTTCTTCTCTATCCTTCATATCCAGAATTATTAAAAGGCCAGTGGCCTGCATTTGAGCCAATGTTTTATCAATGCTCCACATTGTATTTCTAAGCAGTCACCTGTGCCTGGTCTATTTACCACACTTCATGAAAGCAGTGAAATGTTCAGGTCCAACATATAAGGGAGCAGCAATCATGGACAAGTAATCGGCATCAAATTCCAAGTCCTTATTTTGCCGAAGGCCGCAGCATATCTTAAAACTCATCCAAAATATCTGCTCATGTTCAAACATATTTGTGACTATAGGATTTGATATAATAATCTTTTTTTTTTCATCTTTACTATTTTCTCAAGGATTGCCCTTTTTACAGCATTTAAAGGGATCTTGTCCCATAAATGCTTCACTTGCTGCTCAAGAAACATTAAAGAATCTTTAAATCATATTAATTTCTTGCAGATTTGCACTACTCTTAATGCAACTATCTTCTTAAAAAACTAAGTCTCCAGCTTCAAAATTTTCAACCTGTTCCTTGTTTAATAGTAAGACTGAATGAGAACTTACCAGTTTGAAGTTTGATCTTTATTTTATGTGGAGTTACGATGAGCGATTATGTGAAGAACCCCACCAGTCGGCATGTGCGTCAATCTTCAAAGCTGCGGTGTGAAATCACAGAAGAACAACAATTGAAGTAATATAGTAAGATTATAAACCTAGAACTACCAGATGAGCTTCGTGATATGAGGGTTGGGAGCAGTGGGCACGTAATCGCTCATCGTAACTCCTCATAAAATAAAGGTCAAACTTCAAACTGGTAAGTTCTTGTTTAATCTTACTATTTTACTTCGGAGTCACATGAGTGATTCAGTGAAGATTTCAAAGATCTGTGATTTCACGCCGATTCAAATCCATGCGTCTCACACAGTTGACTCAGAAGGAGTGAATAATTAGCAATACATCGAAACATGATACAGATTAACATGTTAATACTTCAGTTCACAAATAAACAAATATACAATAGCGACTCCTCTCTCCCAGGGAGAAGCTATGAAACAGAACATAAAGCAGAATGGGCAAACACCCCGGATTCAACAAGCGGCTTATTATAAAACCTCTGAAAAGTCGATTCATTTGACCATCCTGTGCCCGCGAGGATAGAAACATAGAAACATAGAAAATAGGTGCAGGAGTAGGCCATTCGGCCCTTCGAGCCTGCACCACCATTCAATGTGATCATGGCTGATCATCCAACTCAGTATCCCGTACCTGCCTTCTCTCCATACCCCCTGATCCCTTTAGCCACAAGTGCCACATCTAACGCCCTCTTAAATATAGCCAATGAACTGGCCTCAACTACCTTCTGTGGCAGAGAATTCCAGAGACTCACCACTCTCTGTGTAAAGATATGGTCTAGAGAGACGTCCATTGCCCTCACCGCTGACGTTGATGCCGCCCTGGTGGAGTGAGATTTAAAATTGGCAGTATTAACTCCTGCACAACCCAGCACTTGTTTCAGTCATCATGAAATGGTCTGAACCAACACTTTCATATGTGGCTTTTTGTGGCTAATAAACAATGCTTCCTCAGAGCCTCTAAGGCTCTTTGTTACTTCAATATAACGCCGTAAGTGCGCCACTACACACAATCCATGGGATAAGCTAACAGTACCCCTGGCCTGTCAGCTTATCACTTACATGTTCAGCTTCAGATTGACAACACCACAGCAGTGGCGTATGTTAATCACATCGGTGGAATCAAGACACCCCTAGCTTGCTTTGTTTAATTAGGTCATGGATGTAAAATTTAACATCATTCTGTGATGTCACCATCCTGTCCAGATGCAGTTTGTGCAAGGTCTGAACCCTTTGCGCTGATACGAGCGCCATGAGCATAACCACCTTAAGGGTAATCTTTGTTAAGGACAAGGATGTGGCTATACCCCACTGATGAAGCAGCGTCAGTACCATGCTTAAGTCCCAGATTTCAGAATACCTAGGCCTGGGGGGATTAGATTTAAAACACCCTTCATAAATCTGGAGATTAACGAATTAGATCCTACAGACTGAAGTTCTGACCCCCAGCATAGGTACGACGACAGGGCACTCCTGGTACTATTGATGGCACTATTGCTCAACCCTTCATCGAAATGTAACTTGGACAGAAATTCGAGCACATCTGGGATGGAGGCTGTGTGGTATGTAATGTTCCCATGTCAACAAAATTCCTCTCATTTCCTGACATGAGAGATGTACTGCTTTTTTGTACTACCCCTCCAGGACGATGTGATGACATCAACGGTCCAATTGGATAGTCCCAGACCCAGGTATGGCCTTCTTAAAATCTGCAAATCAACAAAATAGACGATCATACAAAGGGTGTTGACCTCCAGTCACAGGGTGCACCAACAGATTGTGGAACCACCATAATAGGCTGTGTAATAATGCCCAAAATCAGAGGGAACCATGGCTGTGTAGGCCAGTCGGGTACCACCAAAACCCCTGAAGCGGAGTCCTGCTTGATCTTGGTCAAGCACCGACTGATGAGGCAGAAAGGGGGAAATGCATATAAAAACATTCCACCCCAGTGTAGCGAGAACACATTCACCGCTATTGCCCCTGGATCTGGTTCCCATGAAACATACTTCGGTACCTGGTGATTAAGTTGGGATGCAAACCAATCGATATCTGGCATACCAATTTAATTAAATACTTCATGATTCAACATCTACTCAGTGTTGTCGTTGAATTTGCGTGACCTGGTGTCTGCCACCATATTGAATCTGCCTGACAAGTAGAGCTGAAACCCAAATATTATTTTTAATGCACCAGTGCCAAATAAGCTTAGCCAATCCGTCACAAGATTTCTACTTGATTCCACCCATGTGATTAACATACGCCACTGCCGTGGAGTTGTCAATCTGAAGCTGAACATGCAAGTGATGCTTCTTGGTACAGTAAGCTTTGAGCCCATTTGCCTCCACAGCCAGACCTGGTATCAGTGGCACCCCAACCTAGGGCACTAACATCAGTCTGCAAAGCAACTAAAGGTGTTTCGATCAAAATTTTGCTGGAACAATTTGAAATGTTTCTAATCCACCACTGTACTTCTGTAATGGCTTCAGATGGTAAGTACATGGGCTGATTGAAATGACCTGTATGTATTCTGAGTGCCTTACCTTTGCCCTCTGTAAATGTTGGTAATGCAAAGCTCCATATTGCACAGCTGAAAAGGCAGCTCCCAATTTACCAATTAAGCTGGCCATCTGTTTAATTGAAGGTGATTGCTCCCCCAAGAGCTTGATACAGCCTTCAATTAAATCTAATCTCTTGCCCTTGGGCAGTCACACACATTTGAGTTGAATCAACTGTGAATCTCAAATAGTCAATTATGTTAACCGGCACAAATTTTGATTTACCTCGGTGGATAATGAACCCCAACCTCTCACCCTTCCCTCCCGCTCCACCCCTTCCCCGGGCACTTTCCCTTGCAACCGCAAGAGATGCTACACTTGTCCCTTCACCTCCCCCTTCCACTCCTTTCAGGGACCCAAGCAGTCATTCAAAGTCAGGCAGAGGTTCACCTGCACCTCCTCCAACCTCATCTACTCCATCCGTTGCTCCAGATGCCAGCTGATCTACATCGGTGAGACCAAGCAGAGGCTAGGCGATCGTTTCGCCGAACACCTCCGCTCGGTCCGCAATAACCAACCCGACCTCCCGGTGGCTCAACACTTCAACTCCCCCTCCCATTCCGTATCCGACCTCTCGGTCCTGGGCCTCCTCCACGGCCAGAGTGAGCAACACTGCAGGTTGGAGGAACAGCACCTCATATTCCGCTTGGGGAGTCTGCATCCTCTGGGCTTAAACATTGAATTTTCTCAATTCTGTTAACCCAGGCTGCCTTCTCCCCCTCCCCACCTCGCCCTCAGCCCTCGGGCCCTGACATTTCTTCTCCATCTCCCCCCCCCCCAAGTCACACTAGCTTCTCATTTTCACACCACAACCAGCTTACAATGGCCTGTTTCCTTTATCATCAATACTTTTTTGCATATCTTTCATTCATTGTTCTTTATCGCTCCACATCACAGTCTATATCTCTCGTTTCCCTGATCCCTAACCAGTCTGAAGAAGGGTCTCAACCCGAAATGTCGCCTATCTCCTTCTCTCCTTAGATGCTGCTGCACCCGCTGAGTTTCTCCAGCTTTTTGTGTAACCCCCAACCTCTCAACCATGAGTTTAACAGCTGAAACTGATAACTCAGGTGCCACAAAGGTGTTTCCAATTATTAAGATGTCATCCAAATAGGCCATTACAATATGGCCCTGTGCCCGGAGTAACCCCAGTACTGGTTTTAGCAGCTTTGTAAATAAGCGAGAGGCTGAGGTTAACCCATTAGACAGTGCTCTAAACTGCCATAATTGCCCCATTCTGCTAAATTTCAAATATCTCCGATACTCTTTGTGAACAGGCACTGAATAATATGCATCCTGAAGATCTATACATGCCATATAACACCCTCTGGAAACCAATTGCTTGGCAGTAGCAAATGTTTCCATTTTTTAATGATTTTACAGCACAAACGGATTAAGTCCTGTCAGGTCCAAATTAATCCGACACCCACCATCTTTCTTTGGTCTAGAAAACACATTAGATATGAATTGATGAGTTTGATAAACTGTCTTCCTAATTACACCTTTAAAACATTATTTTGCTATTCCAGCTTGAATCTACAAATTCTTCCATTGTGAGAAAATGAGTGCCCGCTCTGGCTTGTGCTGTGTGGGTGGACACAGGTTGTGAATAAATTCAATTTGAAACCCTTGTATACTCTGCAGTTTAAAACCCATTTGATGTTATTTTATACCATTCTTTGAGAAACCTGTGTAACGCCCCCCAACTGGTAGGTAATTCTCATTCAATATGTTTCGACAAGAACCAGACCCACCTACCTCCATGGTTACCGGTGGAGTTCTTTGTCCCCTGGTTATGGAGGGAAAAGACATGTTTGGCTGTACTCCTGCTGGAGTGTGCCAGCTGCGCACATTGAATGGCCGGCTTGGTCCTTGTCTGAACCCGTTTCAGAAAATCGTTTGTAAGCGTACTGTCGCCGAAAGGTTCTGCTGGTCACTGATGCCATGATGAGCCAGACGGTTTTTGCCTCGTCGTCCAGCTCCTTCACCCGCTTTGCGAGGTCTTCCCCGAAAAATAGGTTGGGTGGCTGGATGTTGCTAGGCTTACACAGGGCAGCGAACCTCGGGTTAATGGTAGGGCGTATGGCGCTCTTTCTAAGGCAGTTTATCTAAAAGTGCACATTGCACATGGGAGCCAGGGCATCCTGCTGAACTTCAGTCAGGAGCCCACCATCCACCAACCTCCCAAAAGCCGTAATGCCGGCTGCAAGCAGTTTCAGCACCTTTGCACTTTTAACTCCTGTGCTTGGATGCCGAGTCCCATATGGCCCCAAATGGCATGGTTTACGGCCGGTACTTTAAGCAGGATACAATTTTTGGGGGGCCATATTTTTTGGGCGTTGTATCCATGGCCAGTTCCTGAAGCTGGTGCGAGGCCAAGTAATTTATACTGGCAGCCAGCTCTTCACCCAGCGGCTCTCCAGAGTCTATTGGGAAGGCAAACCTAGCCACCAGGAATGGGACCTCTGGCTGTTGCTCTTCGTTTTGTGGGGCAGCCTCCAACGCTAAGCTCTCAGAGTCGGCGTCAGAATCGTACTGACCCGTTATGCTCTCCTCCTCCAAGAGGGAGATACTAGGCAGCCCAGTAGGTTCTGCTGTCGCGGGCTCTTGATGGAGCATCCTCTCCACAAGGAGCTCCATCCTGGATATCCGTGCTTTGGTATCCATTCTTGAGTGAGGACCATCTCGACCGGACTCGTCCGAGTCTATCGGCCGGACAGACTATCGGGTGGACTTACGCCCCTCCAGCGCAGCCACGGTGCCCTCCGACACTGGGATATCAGGACTTTCATATGAGGAAAGACTGGATAGACTCGGCTTGTACTCGCTGGAATTTAGAAGATTGAGGGGGGATCTTATAGAAACTTACAAAATTCTTAAGGGGTTGGACAAGCTAGATGCTGGAAGATTGTTCCCGATGTTGGGGGACTCCAGAACAAGGGGTCACAGTCTAAGGATGAGGGGGAATTCCTTTAGGACCGAGATGACAAACTTAAAGCACACGGTATTGGGGGTTCAGTATTGATGTGGATAGAGAACTGGCTAGCAGACAGGAGGCAAAGGGTAGGAGTAAACGGGTCCTTTTCAGAATGGCAGGCAGTGACTAGTGCGGTGCCGCAAGGCTCAGTGCTGGGACCCCAGCTATTTACAATATATATTAATGATTTGGACGAGGGAATTCAATGCAACATCTCCAAATTTGCAGATGATACCAAGCTGGGGGGTATAGTTAGGTGTGAGGAGGATGCTTGGAGGCTGCAGGGTGATTTGGATAGGCTGAGTGAATGGGCAGATGCATGGCAGATGCAGTACAATGTGGATAAATGTGAGGTTATCCACTTTGGTGGCAAAAACATGAGGGTAGACTATTATCTGAATGGTGGCAGATTAGGTAAGGGGGAGATGCAACGAGACCTGGGTGTCATGGTACACCAGTCATTGAAAGTAGGCATGCAGGTGCAGCAGGCAGTGAAGAAAGCAAATGGTATGTTAGCATTCATAGCGAAAGGATTTGAGTATAGGAGCAGGGAGGTTCTACTGCAGTTGTACAGGGTTTTGGTGAGGCCACACCTGGAGTACTGCGTACAGTTTTGGTCTCCAAATCTGAGGAAAGACATCCTTGCCATAGAGGGGGTACAGAGAAGATTCACCAGACTGATTCCTGGGATGTCAGGACTTTCATATGAGGAAAGATTGGATAGACTCGGTTTGTACTCGATGGAATTTAGAAGATTGAGGGGGGATCTTATAGAAACCTACAAAATTCTTAAGGGGTTGGACAAGCTAGATGCTGGAAGATTGTTCCCGATGTTGGGGGAGTCCAGAACAAGGGGTCACAGTCTAAGGATAAGGGGGAATTCCTTTAGGACCGAAATGAGGAAAACATTCTTTACACAGAGAGTGGTGAGTCTCTGGAATTCTCTGCCACAGAAGGTAGTTGAGGCCAGTTCATTGGCTATATTTAAGAGGGCGTTAGATGTGGCACTTGTGGCTAAAGGGATCAGGGGGTATGGAGAGAAGGCAGGTACGGGATACTGAGTTGGATGATCAGCCATGATCACATTGAATGGCGGTGCAGGCTCGAAGGGCCGAATGGCCTACTCCTGCACCTATTTTCTATGTTTCTATGTTTCTATGAGGAAAACATTCTTTACACAGAGAGTGGTGAGTCTCTGGAATTCTCTGCCACAGAAGGTAGTTGAGGCCAGTTCAGTGGCTATATTTAAGAGGGCGTTAGATGTGGCACTTGTGGCTAAAGGGATCAGGGGGTATGGAGAGAAGGCAGGTACAGGATACTGAGTTGGATGATCAGCCATGATCACATTGAATGGCGGTGCAGGCTTGAAGGGCCGAATGGCCTACTCCTATTTTTCTATGTTCTATGTACACCAAGTCTGCATTCGCTGGTCTCACTACTAGCGACTCTGTACGTGAGCTAGGCGGCCGCCCGCTACCCGCACTCCCGCGGGCATTAGACACTTTTGCTACGGCTCACCTTGCTGCTAACGGCTTCTTCATGCTTGAACTTGCCCTCCTGTAACAAGATTTAATAAACGCAGAAAATCGACCTCCAACAAGTTTGACACTTACCTGAGGCTTTTTTTAACTTACAGCTGGAGAAGCGATGCTCCTCCCAGCCGGTCGCTGCGCCATGCGTCAGGCGTAATGACGCGCATGCGGACTGGCGGGGTTCCTCACGGAATCACTCACGTGACTCCGAAGTAAAATCACAGTTGCATGTTGAAAGTGAATAAACATCACATTTACCCTTCCATTTTTTATTTTTCTAACCACGCAAAGAGTTGTAACATAAGGTTAATAAGGCATATTATCAGGGATAACTGTAGAGCTTCCATTGTATAGAATGTAAAACCAGGGTCAAAATAGTTCATTATGAAGTCAGTTAAAAATGTATATTAATTCACGAGGTGCCTGTGTCACTGACAAGGCTAGCATTTCATTAGAATTATGAAAATCCTATTGAGTAGATTTGCTAAAGAATTCCGTATGCATAATAGATATGCTATTGGAAATGGTCACAAAATGTCAAGTCAAGTTTATTCGTCACATACACATACGGGATGTGCAGTGAAATGAAAAGTGGCCGTGCCTGCGGACTTTGTGCAAAAAACAAACAAACAACAAACAAACAAACAACAACCAACAAACTTCAAACAGAATCACATGTTCTTTTCCATAATAAAATATTGTGGGTGGTATTGTGGTACAGTAACTGTTGTAGAGTTACTCCCTGGTGAGATAGGAGTTTACAGTCCGAATGGCCTCTGGGAAGAGACTCCTTCTCATCCTCTCCGTTCTCACAGCGGGTCAGGCAGCATCTCTGGAGAGAAGGAATGGGTGACGTTTTGGAACAAGACCCTTTTTCAGACTGAGTTATGCTGTTGGGTTGCTCCAAGAATTTGTCCAGTGATTGACGCATCTGATTCTTTTAAAGAAATTGGTATGAAATGTACGTCTTTGTCCCCCCATGTTGTCAGTGCAGAGAATAGGATCGTCTCATGGTTTCCTCTTCAGTACAACATTTGGAGTGATGACTACCTTTTGTGTTCTTGGTGAAACTGGAGAAAGGACAGTGGAAGAATGAGGTGGCTAGTCTTCAACCTGTGCTACAAACACCATTGTGAAAGAGTGTCTGGGGTGTGACTGGTGGCATTTCTTCATTGAATAAAACCTCATTAAGGTTAATAATCGAATTAGTAGGAGGATGCATGAAGTTAATCAGTAGATGTTTGTCTTTTGCTTAAAATAATGAAAGTAAAATGGATGGCATTTTATTGCAAGTTGTGAGATACTGCTATTTAATAACATGCCTAAACCCTTTGTTGTGTGAATGACTTGCCACCTCAGGGCAGAAATTGAAAGCGATTACTTCTCATTAAGAGAGAAAGCTAGCGCATACATAAGTGAACAGCCTGAATTTTCCAGTTATTAATGAAATGCAGAATGTTGTTCCCAGGTGTCCACTGACACAGCCTACTAATTAGATAGCTTAAGATTTCATAAATGAAAACCTAACATCACAAAATAATTGCCTGCTGTTGATACAATGACCAGGCTTGCCCATGCAACATAAATGAACATGTCCGAAACATTTATGTGATAGTTTTTGTATACAGACATTTTATTTGAATGTTGTCACTTCCATTTTAGAATGCCTTGAAGCATTTGAAACAAATCTAGTACAAGTCCACCAGCATTTTTCCGGCACCCTTGAATCCACAGCCTTGCAGTATTATCCACTTTGGTGGATCAACCGAGGTCACCTAATATTGATAGAACAATCCACCTCTCAGCCACTAATTATACCCGTCGCATGTCTGAAGAGTACCGTAGACTGCTAGAAACTTAAATGAGACAAATATTGAAATTAATTTACGGCAAAACTTGCATTTCTTTGCACCATAGAAACATAGAAATTAGGTGCAGGAGTAGGCCATTCGGCCCTTCAAGCCTGCACCGCCATTCAATATGATCATGGCTGATCATCCAACTCAGTATCCCGTACCTGCCTTCTCTCCATACCCTCTGATCCCCTTAGCCACAAAGGCCACATCTAACTCCCTCTTAAATATAGCCAATGAACTGGCCTCAACTACCCTCTGTGGCAGAGAGTTCCAGAGACCCACCACTCTGTGTGTGAAAAAAGTCCTTCTCATCTCGGTCCTAAAGGATTTCTCCCTTATCCTTAAGCTGTGACCCCTTGTCCTGGACGTCCCCAACATCGGGAACAATCTTCCTGCATCTAGCCTGTCCAACCCCTTAAGAATTTTGTAAGTTTCTATAAGATCGCCTCTCAATCTCCTAAATTCTAGAGAGTATAAACCGAGTCTATGCAGTCTTTGTTCATAAGACAGTCCTGACATCCCAGGAGACAGGTTGCCCTCAGAAGTCCCGATGAGGGTTGGATCAGCAGCCACCTGTAGGGTGGAGAAGCCTCGTTCTGGCAGGACTACCGGACCGACCCCTGCAGACCGTAAATGCAGTAGGGCGAGCGTGTCCAGCACTGGCCAACGGTACCGGTACCTAGGCCGCCAGGGGGCCAAGATACCAACACGCAAGTTGGCCTTGGAAGCTGGCTATGGGAACGGATGCACCAGAGTTCCAGAGCCCTAGCCGCAGGGGGCAAATTCGGCCAGCTGATGAGATTGAGATTGGCCGCCATGTTTCTGGGGTGGGGGGATTTCAAGTGCACTCTAGTATTGTTATCTGGATTAAAGAAAATACCGTACCATCCATTGTTGGAAAATCAGTCGGTCGTCCTGTACCTACAATGTGTAGCTAATGCTTTCTTGCAGGAAATGCCATCAATATGAATGAGACAGTGACCATATTCATCTGTTTTACAACTATTGATTGAGGGATATCTATTGGCCACAGTATTGGGCGAAGAGTATTGGAAGAGCGCATTTCTTTATGCAATCCTTTCTGCTAGTTTAAGAGAGCAGACAGGATCTGTGTGCAATAATCTACTGTAAACTGCAGCCTTGCCTCAGGACTAGACTGGCCATCAGAAATGAAGTCGTTTCTATCTAAGTCAAAGAAAGAAATAAACCTTGAACATTTAACCCAAGGGTAAATCAGCAACCACCTGACCCACAGGGGAAAAGTAGATATTAGGCAGCTGTGATGGAATTCATTTGTAGCTACTCCAGAGATTAAACGGGCCATATTCTGACAGGAATCTGCTCAGAACATCTATTAGGAATTCAAAATGTGCTGAATCATTTTCTGATCTTTGAAATTAATCGTTGCACAGAAGTAGCAGAGTTGAGGTGAATCTCTTCAGATTCAGATTCAGATTCAATTTTAATTGACATTGTCAGTGTACAGTACAGAGACAACGAAATGCATTTAGCATCTCCCTGGAAGAGCGACACAGCAAATGATTTGAATAAATAATAATAAGTGTCCGGGGGGGGGGGGGGGGGGGGGGGGGTGATTGGCAGTCATCGAGGTACGTTGTTGAGTAGCGTGACAGCCGCCGGAAAGAAGCTGTTCCTGGACCTGCTGGTTCGGCAACGGAGAGACCTGTAGCGCCTCCCGGATGGTAGGAGGGTAAACAGTCCATGGTTGGGGTGAGAGAGGTCCTTGGCGATGCTGAGCGCCCTCCGCAGACAACGCTTGCTTTGGGCAGACTCAATGGAGGGGAGCGAGGAACCGGTGATGCGTTGGGCAATTTTCACCACCCTCTGCAATGCCTTCCGGTCGGAGACAGAGCAGTTGCCATACCAAACTGTGATGCAGTTGGTAAGGATGCTCTCGATGGTGCAGCGGTAGAAGTTCACCAGGATCTGAGGAGACAGATGGACCTTCTTCAGTCTCCTCAGGAAGAAGAGACGCTGGTGAGCCTTCTTGATCAGAGTTGAGGTATTGTGGGTCCAAGAGAGGTCGTCGGAGAGGTTGACTCCCAGGAACCTGAAGCTAGAAACACGTTCCACCTCTGTACCGTTAATGTGGATGGGGGTGTGCGTGCCGCCCCTGGACTTCCTGAAGTCTACAATGAGCTCCTTGGTCTTCTTGGAGTTAAGGGCCAGGTAGTTGTCAGCGCACCATGCTGCTAAGTGCTGGACCTCCTCCCTGTAGGCCGACTCATCGTTGTTGCTGATGAGGCCAATCACCGTTGTATCATCTGCATACTTGATGATGGCGTTAGTACCATGTACAGGTGTGCAGTCATAGGTGAAGAGGGAGTAGAGGAGGGGGCTCAGCACACAGCCCTGTGGAACGCCGGTGTTCAGGGTGAGGGTTGAAGAGGTGTGCTTGTCTAACCTAACAGACTGGGGTCTGTTGGTTAGAAAGTCCAGTATCCAGTTGTAGAGGGAAGGAGCGATGCACAGGTTACCGAGTTTGGTGATCAATTTTGATGGTATAATGGTGTTGAATGCTGAGCTGTAATCGATGAACAGCATTCTTACGTAAGTGTCTCTGTTGTCGAGGTGGGAGAGGGCGGAGTGAAGTGCCGTTGAGATGGCATCCTCCGTACTCCTGTTCTTGCGGTAGGCAAACTGATAGGGATCCAGTGTGGGGGGTAGGCAGCTTTTGAGGTGTGCCAGGACCAGCCTCTCGAAGCACTTGGTGATGATGGGGGTAAGTGCAACTGGGCGGAAGTCGTTGAGGCTTGCCGCAGTGGAGTGTTTTGGCACTGGCACGGTGGAGGTGGTTTTAAGGCATGTGGGGACAACTGCCTGGGCAAGTGACAGGTTGAAGATATCAGTCCAGACGTCTGCCAGCTGCGCCGCACAGACCCTGAGCACGCGCCCGGGGATGCCGTCAGGGCCAGCAGCTTTACGTGCATTAGTCCTACTCAGTGCCACGTATACGTCGTAGGGGGCGAGTGTGAGGGGTTGGTGATCGGCAGGTAGCACAGCCTTGATGGCTGTCTCTAGATTGTCCCCGTCGAAGCGGCCATAGAAGTGATTGAGCTCCTCAAGGACGGAGGCGTCGCTGGATGTGGGGGTGGTGTTGGCGGGTCTGTAGTCCGTGATGGCCTGGATGCCTTGCCACATGCGTTGGGGGTCGGAGTTGTTGTTGAAGTGCTCCTCAATCCTGAGCTTATGGCAGTGCTTGGCCTTCTCAATGCCCCTCTTCAGGTTAGCCCTGGCTGAACTGTAGGCTCGAGCATCGCCTGACCTGAAAGCGGTGTCCCGTGCTTTCAGCAGTAGCCTGACCTCGCTGTTCATCCAGGGCTTCTGATTCGGGAATATGGTCACCTCATATGGCTCTTCAGTCGGAGGAAGGAATAGAGGGAAGGAGAAGTAAGGAAGTAAGTTTATTGGCCAAGTATTCACATACAAGGAATTTGCCTTGGTGCTCCACCCACAAGTAATAACATGACATACAATGACAGTTACGAATGACTCAGAAAACACTACTCATTAATAATAATAAAACATTAATGATAAAACACCATTGATCAAGCATGTGAACCAACAAAATACCAGATCAAAGGAAGGCTACAGATTTTTGGCTGTTGAGTAGAGCAACTACTCGTGGATAAAAACTGGTTTTATGTCTGGCTGTGGCAGCTTTGACAATCCGGAGTCGCCTTCCAGAGGGAAGTGATTCAAAGAGTTTGTGGCCAGGGTGAGAGGGGTCAGAGATGATCTTACCCGCTCGTTTCCTGGCCCTTGCAGTGTACAGTTCATCAATGGAGGGAAGGTTGCAGCCAATAATCTTCTCTGCTGATCGGACGATTCGCTGCAGCCTCCAGGTGTCGTGCTTGGTGGTTGAGCCAAACCAGACCGTGATGGAGAAGGTGAGAACAGACTCTACGTTGGCCGTGTAGAAATGAACTATCATTTCCTGTGGCAGATTGTGCTTCCTCAGCTGCCGTAGGAAGTACATCATCTGTTGTGCCTTTTTGACAGTGGAGTCGATGATAGCCCCCCCCACTTAAGGTCCTTGGAGATGATGGTTCCCAGGAACTTAAAAGACTCCACAGATGTGACTGTGGTGTTGTTGATGGTAGGTGGGGGAGGGGAGGGGGAGCTCACCTAAATTCTACAATCAATTCCACTGCCTTAAGAGCATTGAGCTCCGGTTGTTGCTATGGCACCAGGACGCCAGCTGTGACACTTCCTGTCTGTAGGCAGATTCCTCCCCATCCTGGATCTGTCCAATCAGGGTTGTGTCATCCGCAAACTTGAGAAGCTTGACAGAGGTGTCTGTGGAGGTGCAGTCGTTGCTGTAGAGAGAGTAGAGGAGAGGAGAGGAGAGAGTACGCAGCCCTGCGGTGCTCCTATGCTGAGTGTTTGCAGGTCCAAGATGTGCCTTCCCAGCCTCACATGCTGCTTCCTGTCTGTCAGGAAGTTGATGATCCACTGACAGAGGGGTTCAGGCACAGTCAACTTGGAAAGTTTGGAGTGTAGAAGCTCTGGCACAATGGTGTTGAATGCAGAGTTAAAATCAACAAACAGGATCCTTGCATAGGTCCCCTGGTGGTCTAGGTGCTGTAGGATGAAGTGCAGGCCCAGGTTGACTGCATCATCCACAGATCTATTGGCCCGATATGCAAACTGCAGAGGGTCCAGCAGGGAGTTTGTGATATTTTTCAGCTTGGCCAGCACAAGCCTTTCAAGGGTCTTCATGACTACAGAGGTCAGTGTGACAGGCCTGTATTTATTAAGACAAGTAATCCTTGCCTTTTTGGGTACAGGGAAAATAGTGGAGACTTTGAAGCAGGCAGGGACAGTACATGTTTGCAGGGATGTTGGTTAAATGTCTGTATAGACCATGTTGGTTAAAATGTCTGTATAGACCGGTGCCAGCTGTTTGGCACAGAGCTTAAGAGTAGAGAGGGAAACATTGTCAGGTCCTGGAGATTTCCAGCTCTTTTGTCCTCTGAAAAGCCTCTCCATCTCCTCTATTTTTATTGTTGATATTGGATAAGTTATGTTGTGCAGCACAGAGGGTGTGGGTGATTGGGTGTGAAATGGTGATTGGAGTGGGAAATGGTCCAGTCTTTTCATACTGGAGTCTTGCCTTAAGTAGGTGTGAAGTGGTGAATGGGAAGGAGAGGGTGCAGGATCCATTCTTTGCAGACTGGGGTCTGGCTGTGTTGGTTGGGGAGGGGGTACCAATGTTACGTTTCTGATTTTCAAATCTGCAGTAGAACTCTTTCAGGGCGTTGGTCAGCTGACAATTGTCCAAAGAGCGGGGGACTTTCCTCTGGTAGCTGGTAATTTCTCGCAAGCCCTCCCAAACTGAAGAAGAGTCACTAGCTGAGAACTTGCTCCTCAACTTCACAGAGTACCTTGTGCTAAAGAAGGAACTGCAGATGCTGGAAAATCGAGGGTACACAAAATGCTGGAGAACCTCTGCGGGTGCAGCAGCATCTATGGAGCGAAGGAGATAGGCAATGTTTCGGGCCGAAACCCTTCTTCAGACAGGTACTCTCAGAGTACCTTTCCTTGGCAGCTCTGAGTCCTCTTCTCAGCTTGTACTTGGCCTGCCTGTAGAGGTCTGCATCCCCGCTCCTGTAGGCCTCCTCCTTAGACCATCGGAGCTGTCTGAGTTCTGCAGTGAACCAGGGCTTGTTGTTGAACCAGGTCCGGGTCTTAGTTGGAATACAACTGTCCTCGCAAAAGCTGACATATGATGATACAGTGTCCGTATACTCATCGAGGCTTGTGGTTGTTTCCCTGAACACATTCCAATCCATGCAGTCAAAGCAGGATTGTAGGTTTTCAATCCCCTCACTTGTCCACCTTTTCGTTTTCTGACCACAGGCTTAGCAGCTTTTAGTTTCTGCCTGTAGGTCGGAATAAAGTGAACTAGACAATGATCAGAGAGACCCAGACCTGCCTGGAGAGCGATATGCATTCCTGATTGCCGTACAACAGTGATCGAGTGTTCTCTCGACTCTGGTGGGGCAGGTAACATGAAGTCTGTATTTTAGTAGATCACGGCTAAGGTTAGCTTTGCTAAAGTCCTCCAAAACAATGACCATGGAGTCTGGAAAGTCACTCTCTACGCTCATTACCTGGTCAGTGAGTTGCGTTTGCGCCTCACGTACGCAGGCTTGGGGGCGAATGTAAAGTCCAGCGAGAATAAAGGAGTTAAATTCCCTCGGAGAGTAGAAGGGTTTGCAGTTTATAAAGAGGGATTCTAGGCTGGGAGAGCAGAAATTTGACAGTAGCGTGATGTCGCTGCACCAGTCCTGGTTGGTATAGAAGCACATTCCACCGCCTCTTGATTTCCCTGTTGCCTCCACTTCCCGATCCGCTCTATGAAGTTGGAAGCCAGCCAGTTGCAGCGCGCTGTCTGGTGTCGACTCGCACAGCCAGGTCTCGGTGAAACACTGGGCTCGGTGAAACACAGAATATACATAGAACAAAACACAAAGTGCTGGAGAACTCAATGGGTCAAGCAGCATCTGTGGATAGAATGGACAGGCAATGTTTCAAGCTGGGACCCTTCTTAGGACTGATTGCAGTGATGGGGGTGGGGGAGAGAAAGATGGAACAGAGAGGTGGGTTGGAATAAATGTGGATATGAAGAATTGCAGATGCTGGTTTATACCAAAGAAAGATATGAAGTGCTGGAGTAACTCAGCGGATCAGGCAGCACATCTGGGGAGCAAGTATAGGTAACGTTTCGGGTTGGCACCATTCATCAGACTGAAAGTACGGGTTCGGGGAAAGAGATGGAGATGAGAAAAGACCAGGACAAATCAAGGCCGGCAGCAAATTACCTCAAAGGTGGACACAAAATGCTGGAGTAACTCAGCGGGAAAAGCAGCATCTCTGGAGAGAAGGGAAGTTTTGGGTCTACCTTCAATTTAAACCGGCACCTGCAGTTCTTTCCTAAACAAATGACCTCGGGCAGGGTGGTGCCCTGGTAGATTGATAGTTGGCTGGGGAAGGGGTGATCTGAAGAAGGATACAATATGGTGAACTGTGGAACTGGTTGAATGACTACGGTGGAGGAAGGGGGGCAGGGAATGTTGCCAGAAGTTATTTAAAATGAGACAATTCATCGTTTAATTTGTTCCATATTTCACCATATCCCATCTTGAGATCACGCCTTCCCTTGCTAATAATTTGCCCACCAGGGCCTGATGTCATTTGTTTGTAACATGAGGGGGAACGTCTTTACTCAGAGAGTGGCGGCTGTGTGGAATGATCTTCCTGCAGAAGTGGTGGAGGCAGGATCGATTTTAACATTTAAAAGTAAAGTGGATAGGTATATGGACGGGAAGGGAATGGAGGGGTATGGTCTGAGTGCAGGTAGATGGGACTAGGAGATAATGAATGGTTGGCACAGAATGGAAGGGCCGAGAAGGCCTGTTTCCGTGCTGTAATGGTTATATGGTTATATGGTTTCTGACCCTGATTTATCCTTGGTCTTTTCTGGCCTCCTGACCCCGTCACCCACCAACCCCCAACTATCAGTCTGAATAAGAGTCACAGCTCGAAACATCCCCTATCCTCATCCTCCAGAGATACTGCCTGAGCGGTTGAGTTGCTCCAGCAAATTGTGTCTATCTTTGGGGTGGAATGAAGCCTTGCAGGTGAGTGCGGTTTGATTGGTAGATGGGTGGAGTAAAGGACAAAGGCTGGAAATGAAAAGGAAACAGAAGGGCGTAAAATAAGGATGGAAAAGTGTGAAATGTAAAGCCAAAGGGAGGGATATAAGTGGAAGGTGACAGGACGGTTGTGAGAGAGGGGGCCTGAAAAGCAACTGAGGGACTTGGGGAAGGGAGAAAGCACCAAGGTGACTCGTTGATGGGAGATGATGACATGGTGGTGCAGTGGTAGAGCTACTGCCTTATAGAGCCAAAGTCCTGGGTTCGATCTTGACTACAGGTGCTTGTCCATACGGAGTTTGTACGTTCTTTTTTTTTTGAATAATTTTTTTATTAGCAATAAACAATTCTCAATGTTTAAAACTGAGTTATAAACATCAACTTAAATCAATATTTGTACTCTAATGATTATTATCTTATTTTTTTTGAAAATAAAAGTGGGTAAAGAGAAATACCATTATTAATCAATAAAATTATAATTCCTTAATAATTATTTGGTATAAAAGAAAAAGAAAAAATGAAGAAAAAGAAAAAAGACATATTATGTATATATATCAATTAAAAGCCACACAATATATTGTAAATGAAACAACTACAAATAATAATATCAGTAAAGACATGCATATATCCTGGTATACCAATACATTATTTTCATCAAATCCCGCAGGGTGCCAGTCGAGCCGTGATGCCAAGAATAGCTACTTCTCTAAATACTGTATATATGGAGACCATATCTGTTCAAAAGAATTATACTCGTCCAAAAGGACAAATCTGATTCTTTCCAACTGCAACGTCTCCAACATCTCTGATGCCCACATTTTAATTGTTGGCATAATGTTCCCTTCCAAAATTTCAATATTATTTTTTTCCCTAATATCAAACAATAATCAAGGAAATTTCTTTGATCTAGTGTAAATATCAAATTAGCCTCTGGAATTCCCAGTATTATTAGCTTTGGGTCAGGTTCTAATTGAACTTTAAGAACTTCAGAAATAACTTTAAAAATTTCTGTCCAATAATAATTCAATTTAGGACATGTAACAAAACTGTGTGTTAAATTTGCTTCTAAATTCTTACATTTATCACAAATAAAGGAGAGATTAGGAAATATACTATTTAATTTGGTTTTCGAATAATGTAATCTGTATAATACTTTAAATTGTATTAATATATGTCTAGCATTTAACGAGCACCGGTGTATTCGTTGTAGACTTTCTTCCCAATTTTCTTTGGTTATAGGTGATCCAATTTCATTTTCCCATGCTTGACGATATGTTTCAGTTATTGGATTCTCCTTATCCATAATGATGTTATATATATAAGCTATTAATTTTTCTGTGGTTGGATGCCAGTTAAACGATTCATCTAATAATCCTGGTTCTTTATTTTTAAAATCCTGTGTATTAGATTTAATATAATCTCTAATTTGGAAATACCTAAACAAATGCTGTGAAGACAATCCGTAGATATCTTGTAACTCCTGAAATGAAAGAAATTTTCCATAGAGGTGCTCTACCCTTGTAATTCCTAAATTATCCCAATGTCTGAACCCTCCATCCAATGTGGAGGGCTTAAATAATGGGTTATTCATAATTGGTAATCTAAATGAAAGATTGTCTAATTGTAAAGTCTTGACTATTTGTTTCCAAATACGTCTATTATTATAAATGATTGGATTGTCCCTATAAATTTTTTTTTGAACTTCCTTTGGGGCAAAAATAATTGAATCTACGTTGAAAGGCAAACAATCTTCCTTTTCTATCTTTAGCCACGTTGGTTCCAGGTCCGTATTTACCCACCAAAAATTCATATTCTTAATCTGTACTGCCCAGAAATAGTATAGAAAATTTGGAAGTGCTAATCCTCCATTTATCTTTGACTTACATAAATGTTTTTTACTTATTCTATGATTTTTATAATCCCAGATAAAACTATTAACAATATTATTTTGTACGTTCTACCCGTGTCCTGTGTGGGTTTTCTTCGGTTTCCTACTACACTCCAAAGACGTACAGGTTTGTAGGTTAATTGGCTTGCTGTAAATGTAAAATTGTCCCTGGTATGTGTAGGATAGTGTTAATGTGCGGAGATCGCTGGTCGGCACCGACTCAGTGGGTCGGAGGGCCTATTTCCACTCTGTATCTTTAAAACTAAGTCTAAAACTAAATGGGTGTGCACTGGAGAGGGGGGGGGGGGGGGGGGGGAGGGACTGGAAAGAGAGAGTGGCTTCAGGAGTACTAATTGAAATTGGAGAATTGAATACTCATACCGCATACCATTAGGTAGAACAATTGGTGGAAGGTAATCTGAGAACAGGGACTGCAATGACAATTCCAAGCTGCCAGGATAAATGAGGGCAAAGGTAATCTTGCATGTTTTCGAACCAGTGACTATATTCAGTAATCAGGCAACTGAATCATCCTCCCACAACTAGAGAGCAGTCCTGACCTACTATCTACCTCATTGGTGACCCTTGGACTGTCTTTGATCGGACTTTACCAGCTTCACCTTGCACTAAATGTCGGTCCCTTATCACGTATCTATACTCTGTAAATGGATCAATTTCCGCTGACTGGTAAGCACGCAACAAAAGCTTTGCACTGTACCACGGTACACGTGTCAATAAACTAAACTGAGCTGAAGCAAATTTCTACACCATAAAGTCCAAGAGTCCCTCATATCTTAAAAACAAATAAAGAATTGGTTAGGTCACATCTGGGCAGCTGGCGTAAATATACGGACTGAAAGCTCTTTTTTTATGCTCTGTGACTATCACAAACAAGGATGGAATTTGCAAGAATGAGTGGGAGAAGCATTGTCTGTTGAGAAAAAAATAATGTGTTAAAGAAGGAACTGCAGATGCTGGAGATTCGAGGGTTACACAAAAAGCTGGAGAAACTCAGCGGGTGCAGCAGCATCTAAGGGGCGAAGGAGATAGGCGACGTTTCGGGTCGAGACCCTTCTTCAGACCGACAAAAAAAATAATGTTGACTTCCACACGCTCTAGAATTCTGTGAGAAAGTTTGATATATTTGAACGTTATTCAAGAAAGGTGGAATGGCTAATCCAAGCATGAACTTTGAGTATTGCGTACAGTTTTGGTCTCCAAATCTGAGGAAAGACATTCTTGCCATAGAGGGGGTACAGAGAAGATTCACCAGACTGATTCCTGGGATGTCAGGACTTTCATATGAGGAAAGATTGGATAGACTCGGCTTGTACTCGCTGGAATTTAGAAGATTGAGGGGGGATCTTATAGAAACTTACAAAATTCTTAAGGGGTTGGACAAGCTAGATGCTGGAAGATTGTTCCTGATGTTGGGGGGGTCCAGAACAAGGGCTCACAGTCTAAGGGGAAGGGGGAATTCCTTTAGGACCAAGATGAGGAAAACATTCTTTACACAGAGAGTGGTGAGTCTCTGGAATTCTCTGCCACAGAAGGTAGTTGAGGCCAGTTCATTGGCTATATTTAAGAGGGCGTTAGATGTGCCACTTGTGGCTAAAGGGATCAGGGGGTATGGAGAGAAGGCAGGTACGGGATACTGAGTTGGATGATCAGCCATGATCACATTGAATGGCGGTGCAGGCTCGAAGGGCCGAATGGCCTACTCCTGCACCTATTTTTCTATGTTTCTAACTTAGTGGCTCCAATTCTGCTGTTGCTACTTGCCCAAAACATTTCAGCCATCATCCAGTAATCAACATTTCACAGCCAAAGCATGGACATGAGTAATTAGTACACGTAGGTGGGGTACTTGAGTTTGATGGTTTAAATGTTGTATCACCTCGAACAGGTGCTATTGGGACTGCTCCTCTTCAAATTCTCATTGAAACTCTGACTGGTCTACAATGAGATGAGAGGCAAACACGCAGAACAAAATGTTGTTCAGATAAATAAGTCAATTCCTCTATTTCAAATATGACTGCAAGAGCTTCACATTTGATGTTTGGCAGCAAAAGAAATCAGTCCACGGGAGACCAAACACTCTTAAGTGTTTTTGAGCTGTTCGAACATCAATACTGAAATCACACAGCTGTGGGCCACGTTAGCTTCATACAATCAGCAGCACATTAAAATCACTATACCTCTGCTATTAATATATTGAGTTGAAAAGTTCTAGCAACCAATAGTTAAAATCCTCAAAGATCATTAAAAAATATTTATTACTGGTCTCAATGCGATATCAAAATTCAGCTTTTGTACGGATGAAGTTCATCCAATATATATTTACTCTTAAACATTGATTTTCTCCAGGAGATCTCCATTTGTAAGTGAGCCTGCAAAAGATCTATGTTGGAAAGCCAGTATTGAGAACTCACAGTCATAGAGTGATACAGTGTGAAAACAGGCCTTTTGGCCCAATTTGCCCACACCAGCCAACATGTCCCAGCTACACTAGTCCCACCTGCCCACGTTTGGTCCATATCCCTCCAAACCTGCCCTATCCATGTACCTGTCTAACTGTTTCTTAAATGTTGGGATAGTCCCAGCCTCAACTACCTCCTCTGGCAGCTTGTTTCATGCACCCACCATTGTGGCTATCCCTCGAGGTCGAGGATGATGGTCTAAGTTCCGTTGTTTTTTTGGGCTCTCAGGGAGCTTATGAGTCCAATCCTGGCTTTGAAAGTTCTTCAGCATTCAGGACAGGTAATTCCAGATGGCAGATCGGGCTTTGGTACACCCATCACCGTTTGTGTGAAAAAGCTACGCCTCAGATTCCTATTAAGTCTTTTCCCCTTCACCTTAAACCTATGTCCTCTGGTCCTCGATGGGAATTCTTCCTACATGGGCAACGTGATGGTATATATGTCAAGATCTTAACTAACAGGTCCCAGGGTAGACGCTAATGGGGAAGGTTGCCTCATTGCTCCAACAGAAGTCTGAAGAAGGGTCTCCACCTGAAACGTCACCTATTCCTTCTCTCCAGAGATGCTGCCTGACTCGCTGAGTTACTCAACCTTCTTGTGTCTATCTTCGGTTTAAACCAGCATCTGCAGTTCCCAGTGTTAAGAACTCATCTTTCAAAGAAGGCAGACAATGATTATAAAACTTACACATACGTTTGCTGTGTCATTGCAACCTTTTTACCATTTGAAGATCACTCGGTTGTGTTTGATAAATCACTGGATTCAGACACCAGAGTTTGATTCACTAGGTATATTATTACACTTATAAATAAGGCACACACACTCACGTATCCCCGAATATCCCTGAATGCACTCACAAACCCCGAGATCACAGCAGAGCACACTGCAGCATATTTCTAAACACACTCACGTATCCCCGTACACACTCACCAACTCAGCAGAGCACACCGCAGGATGTTTCTGTTCTTGATCACCTGGCACTGTTTGTGACACGGTCCAAGGCTGGGGCTCTCTCACTGAAAGGGTGCCCGACACCATCTTTTATGTCATCTCTTATCTCAGCACACCATGCCACTGCCCCCTTCCCGAGCCAATCATAAGCCCCCCTTGTCCACAGCGTTTCTGCGCTACTAGCAACAGGGGTCGTGGGTGGTCTACCCAACTATTGCTGTTGTGTTGTGTTTGCCAATGCTACACTTTCCCATAGAATGCCCTGAGAAGGGCTACACTCCCAGGCATTGTCCAAAGTTGCGTTTGAATCTTTTTTGTGAAAGGTTTGGAATGCGGTGCTGCTAATTTAGTTGATAACACCATTTTAGCTGAAGTTGGCTGTTTAACTTTTAAGGTCCTGTCTCACTTAACCATATAACCATATAACCATATAACAATTACAGCATGGAAACAGGCCTTCTCAGCCCTTCCAGTCCGTGCTGACCATTTATTTTCCCCTAGTCCCATCTACCAGCACTCATACCCCTCCATTCCCTTCCTGTTCATATACCTATCCACTTTACTTTTAAATGTTAAAATCGATCCTGCCTCCACCACTTCTGCAGGAAGATCATTCCACACAGCCACCACTCTCTGAGTAAAGAAGTTCCCCCTCATGTTACCCCTAAACTTCTGTCCCTTAATTCTCATGTCATGCCCTCTTGTTTGAATCTTCCCTACCCTCAATGGGAAAAGCTTATTCACGTCAACTCTGTCTATCCCTTTCATCATTTTAAAGACCTCAATCAAGTCCCCTCTTAAGCTTCTGCGCACTTAGGAGACCTAAACAGCAACCTCTGGTGACATTGCCCACCACCCAAAAAAAAATCACGCTCGAGGTGATCTGCAACCTCCTACCACCTCCCACGCAGATGTTAAAAACCTTCCTCGACTATGAAGGAAACCGGCTTCGACTAGACCTGTGACAAAAAAATTATCAATCTTTAAAACGGCAACCTAGTTTTAGTCGAGGCCAGTTTAATCATGATGAAAAAATAGCAGCAACCTAGATGAAGTCTCGACCAAGCGGAAATTAGGGAGAGTGGCCAAAACCTCCTGTGACCTCATGGAAACCTTGGGTGGCGGGCAAGGTCACCAGAGGTTGCTGGTTAGGTCTCCTAAGTGGGACAGGGGCTTTACACTCTACACTCCTGGCACAGATTCATGCTCCACTAAGTAATTCATGTTCCCTGCCTTCTTGCACCCATCCATTACCAGCTACAGTCACCTCAAGGTACTAGAGAGTTACCACCAATACTATCTCCACAAAATCCTCCAAATTTACTGGCAGAAAATGCACATTTAGTTGATAACACCATTGCACAAACACCTAGCACAAACAGATATTCCGTTCCAAGCTCCACTGTGGAGCAGGAGATTACCAGTTGGCCAGAGAAAACAATCCAAGGGTGGTCCCAAAACATCATTTAATGTGTAAAATCCCCACTAATTTGAGGAAACTTCTGGCCATAACCTATTAAAATAAGAATAGATTATTCAGGATGACATTGATTATCTTGGGAATGCACAGAAACCTAGTGCAAATGGTGGAATAAGAACAGGAATACCTACACACCTGGATAGAGTGGATGTGGAGAGGATGTTTCCGCTACTGGGAGAGTCTAGGACTAACGGTCATAGTCTCAGAATTAAAGGACATTCCACATCCACAGATCACAGTCTGTTCGAATTGGCAGAAATACTTCACCCTCAGTCTGAGGAAGCATTTCAACCCGAAACGTCACCTATTCCTTCGCTCCATAGATGCTGCCTCACCCGCTGAGTTTCTCCAGCATTTTTGTCTACCTTTCATCCTCGATAACAGTGAGCATGGGAGCACCTCAAGGCTGCGTGCTCAGCCCCCTGCTTTACTCACTCTATACTCATGAGTGTGTAGCCGGACACCCGTAAAAGGGACCACATCACCCCGAATCTGGCCTCTCTCCACTGGCTCCCAGTGCGGTCCCGAATCAATTTCAAGCTCCTCCTTTTTGTCTACAAAGCCCTTAACGGGCTTGCCCCCACCTACATCAAAAATCAACTAACCCATCGCACCACTTCCAGGTCCCTCAGATCGGCCGACTTGGGGTTACTGACCATCTCGCGGTCTAGGCATAAGCTCAGGGGCGACTGCGCTTTTGCGGTTGCAGCATCTATACTATGGAACAGCATCCCTCTTCCCATCAGAACTGCCCCCTCCATCAACTCTTTTAAGTCTAGACTTAAAACATTCCTACTCTCAAGCCTTTCTTGAGGTCCTCTGAGGGAGCGCTGTATGTATTGTTAATCTATGTACCACTGTTTGTAGGAAGTTAGTACCCGCACTAATGTAAAGCACTTTGGTCAACGAGAGTTGTTTTTAAATGTGCTATAGAAATAAAATTGACTTGACTTGACTTGACATTGACTGATAGTGCAAACTCCATCATCAAGTTCGTCGATGACACCACTGTTGTCGGACGAATCACAGATGGTATAGAAGTGAGATTGTCCGACTGACCAAATGGTGCCAGCACAACAACCTGGCTCTCAACATCAGCAAGACCAAGGGACTGATTGTGGACTTTGGAAGAGGAAGGTTGAGGACCCACAATCCTGTTTATATCAATGGGACGATGGTGGAGGGAGTCAAAACGTCAAATTCCTGGGCGTGCATATTTCCGAAGTTCTTTCCAGGACCCAGCACACTGATGCAATTATACAAAAGGCACATCCGCGCCACTACTTCCTGAGAAGATAACAGAGATTCGGTATGTCAAAGAGGATTCTCTTGAACTTCAACAGGTGCACAGTAGAGAGAATACTGATTGGTTGCATCATGGCCTGGTTCGGCAACTTGAACGTCCAGGAGCGGAAAAGACTGCAGAAAGTTGTGAACACTACCCAGTCCATCACCGGCTCTGACCTCCCCACCATCGAAGGGATCTATCAAAGTTGCTGCCTCAAAAAGGCAGCCAACATCATCAGAGACCCACACCATCCTGGCCACACACTCATTTCACCACTGCCATCGGGAAGAAGGTAGAGAACCTGACAACTGTAATGTCCAGGTTCAGGAACAGCTTCTTCCCTTCAGCCATCAGGCTATTAAACACGACAATAAATAAGCTCTGAACTACGATAGACTATTATTTTTATTGCACTATATTGGTTTATTTATTGAGTATGTGTGCATGTGTGTACACACACACTGAACATTCTCTCCCGTTATGTACGATGTTTACATATTCTATTGTGCTGCAGCAAGTAAGAATTCCATTGTTCTATCTGGGACATACGACAATAAAACACTCTTCACTCTTGACGTTCTTGTTGGAAGGAGTTGAGGGGGTATTTCTTTAATCAGAGGATGGTGAATCTGTGGAATTCTTTGCCACAGAAGGCTGTGGAGGCAGTCAGAGAATATTTTTAAGGCAGAGATAGATAGATTCTTGATTAGTACAGATGACAGAGGTTATGGGGAGTTACAGGAGTATGGGGTTAGCAGGGAGAGATAGATCAGCCATGATTGAATGGCGGAGTAGACTCAATGGACCGAATGGCCTAATTCTACTCCTATCACTTATAATCTTATGATCTTGTCCCATCAAGCACATTCTGCCAGATCTTTAGCAGAGTCTGTACGTTCCACAATGACTTCACCAGCCACCTCAGAAGCCACAACACTGGAGGGGAAGCAAGTCATCTTAGGTATGGTTGTCTAGGAAGAATAATGGCCTGGGTGGATTTCAGATTTTCTTTTTGATGAGAACCAGATGAGTTTTTTATGACAATTTAATAATTTCATGGTCATAACTGCTGAGTGTACTTTTTTAATAATCAGTTTTATTTAATTACTTGGTTTTAAATTCGCTGACCATCATGATAGAATTGAAGCACAATTCTCAATCAATAGTCCAGGCTTCTTAACGCTCATAAAGCTTGGCAGCATTTTTTTCCCCAACAGGATTTGTGCTTCATTTATGGTTTTTAATTCCAGTAGTATGGATTAAGTTGCAACATAGGCTTGAATGTATGAAGCGTTAAGTACCTTCTAGTTAATTATAATATAATGGTGGTGCTCAGTGCTGGATATCATTTAATATTAATGATTGAGCTTGATGGAGAAAAAAGGTGAGAAGTAGACTTGAAGTGGCTTGGGATCTTAAGAGGTTGTCAATGTTGAGGAAGATGTCTGTGATTATAATGGGATAATTCAGTCACGTGAATTCTGAGGTTATTTGATGCATTATATATAGTTTTGGAGTTGGACCTTCTCTGCTTGTGTGTGTGTTTGATTATCATCAGCGTGATTGTTTGCCCAAGTTGTAAGAGGAGGGGGTTGGTCTCATCACAAGGATACCATTAGTGCTGTAGGGGTGAATAGGATCCAGTTGTTGTTGGATGTCAGATGTTGGGAGTAGTCTTCTTCTCGTCGAGTCGCTACACTTTTCCAAGCCACTGTGTAACACAGGCTCTGGTACATGGGTTGAAGACCTTGAGATCTTCTGGTTTGCAGGGCTCTGGAGGGAGGGGGCAGGTAAGTAAATGCTCCGTAGTTTGGGTTGCCTCCACAGTCACATTCCATTGGCCCATCATTGTTGTACCCCCACTTCTACATGAGGGCTCTGCACCGTCTGACCCGTGTTCTGAGGCGGTTGAGGCAGAGCCAGGCTGGTCATGTCTCTTTTGCTCCCAATGGAAGAGACTCCTCAGGGTGTAGTGTCAGTGTGTGTGTGGGGTTTTGATTGTAGGTGTGTCACCCAAACATCGATCCTACAGGTGCGGGCGGGAGTTCTCATCCAGGGGTTGAACTGCATGTAGGAAGCTATTTCTGTTTGGTGCCTGGACATGTTGGAAGAGTGGGTGATGAGGGTCATCCTCCTGCTTGGTGCGTTCAACCTTTGAGGATATTGGATGAGACACACCATCTGCTTATTGGGTGGTGTGTCCATGTAGGAATTTGTGAATTTGGGTACGGTAGGATATTGGTTTACTCTCCAGTGCACAAGGTATAGTGAAAAGCTTTTGTTTGCTTGGTGCCCAATTAATCAGATCATACAATGCATGGGTACAACCAAGGCACACACAAGTACAATAGATTGTTCAAAGAGAAAGGTACCAGAGTTCATAATACAGTATCACCATTGTAGCATTACATTGCCGGAGGAAAAGTGCATTGTCTGCAAAGTAGTAGGTTGAAAAGTTGGGACTACATATGACAGAGGGGAAGAAGCTGTTTTTGAGATCCTGGCTTGGCAAAGGAATCATGCTGCCCTTGCTTACAGGCGGCGCGGTGGTGCAGCGGTAGAGTTGCTGCCTCACAGCGCTTGCAGTACTGGAGACCAGGGTTTGATCCTGACTACAGGTGCTGTCTGTACGGAGTTTGTATGTTCTCCCCGTGACCGCGAGGGTTTTTTCCGAGATCTTCGGTTTCCTCCCACACTCCACAGACATTCAGGTTTGTAGGTTGATTGGCTTGGTATAAATGTAAATTGTCCCTAGTGTATGTAGGATAGTGTTAAAGAGCGGGGATCGCTGGTTGGTGTGGGCATGGTGGGCCGAAGGAATTTTTTCCGCGCTGTATCGCTAAAAACTAGAACTAAAACCCTATCCTAAACACAGTCAGTCTTTGCCACTAATAGATTTCCTATGATGCATTTTAAATGGAGCTTAAATTAGTATTGGTGTCAGTTCATTATTGTCATGTGTACTGAGATACAATGAAAAACTGTTTTACGTGTTATCCAGGGAAATCATACCATGTAAAGTACAATTGTATGATATACGGGTAAAACAGGTAGTGAAGAAGGTAGAGCAGAACATGGTCCAGAATTCAGATGCTGGAATCTTGAGCAGAAGCCAAATTGCTGGATCGATACAGTGGGCCAGGCAGAATCGTGGGGTGAAATGCATGACCACGTTTCGGGTCGAGACCCTTATTCGTTCTGGGAGATTGGGTAAACACGAGAGGTCCATTCAAAAGGCTCAAAACACCAGGGAAGAGGCTGTTCCTTAATCAAGTCAAACAAACTTTATTGTCATTTAGAAATACATCGATATATGCAATTCCAAACGAAATTCCGTTGCATTTGGCTCCCTGAGCAACACGATAATTAACAGAGGGATAAACTGGAAAAAAATGGATAAAAGGATAAAAGGATAAACAGACAATGGTGGCAGCCCATTACATGGCATTCAGGAGTCTGATGGCTCGTGGGAAGAAGCTGTTGCAGAACCTTGATGCTCTGCTCCTTATGCTGCGATATCTTTTGCCCGAGGGCAGCAGAGTGAACAGTCCGTGATGGAGATGTGTGGGGTCTTTTATAATACTCCTAGCCTTTTGGACACGCAACGTTTGGTCGCAATATCCCCGATTGAGGGGAGTGGTGGTAGGTGCTTTCAAGCTTTTGTATCTTCTGTCCAAGGGGACAAGGGAGAGGGGAGGGGGGAGAGGGGAGAGGGGAGAGGGGAGAGGGGAGAGGGGAAAGGGGAGAGGGGAGAGGGGAGAGGGAAGAGGGGGAGGGAGAGGAACGGGATGAGAGGAAAGAGGGGAGAGGGGAGAGGGGGAGGGGAGAGGGGAGAGGGGGAGGGGAGAGGGGAGAGGGGAGAGGGGAGAGGGGAGAGGGGAGAGGGGGAGGAACGGGATGAGAGGAAAGAGGGGAGAGGGGAGAGGGGAGAAAAGAGAATGACCAGGATGTGAATTGTGCCTTGATTATGTTGGCTGCTTTATTGACGCCGCATGCAGTGAGGGTGAAGTTAATGGAGGTGGACAGGGGAGGGGGTATAGGTTGGTTTGTGAGATGGACCGGGCTACAAAATTATCTCTTTATATTTTTTGTGGTCTTGGGTAGAACAGTTTCTTTTCCAATTTGTGATGCATCCCAAATCACAGAGCCCTATCTACAGAGATTGGAAAGTCATGGGAAACATGATGTATTTTCTCAGTTTTCTGTAGAAGTAGAGGCATCGGTATGCTTTCTTGGTGGTGTTAATGTGCTTACTTGGTCGTGATGTGAAGGAGTCAGATTTGTTAAGATATTCATTCATTTATCCCAGGTAGACAAAAATGCTGGAGTAACTCAGCTGGTGAGGCAGCATCTATGGAGAGAAGGAATAAGCTATGTTTTGGGTCGAGACCATTCTTCAGATGGGGGGGGGGGGGGCGAATAAAAGAAAGGAAGATGCGGAGACAGTAGGCTGCGGGAGAGCTGGGAATGGGAGGGGAAGGAAGGAGAAAGCAAGGGCTACCTGAAATTGGAGAAGTCAATGTTCATACCGCTGGGGTGTAAACATCTACCTCCATCTCTTTCTGCAGATATTGTCTGATCCACTAGAATTCTAGTTGTTTCTGTTTCCAATTCAGATTTGGATCACTTCAGTGCCTCATATTTAAAACCATTTGACCCCATCATTTTGTGTTACAATTATACCTTGGAGCTCCCTATCATTGTACCCTGCTGACAGGAGGTAGGTTACTACTCCTTATTTAAGGATCTTACTTTGGTCTCTCGTTCATATTAAAGTAAACCTGGATACCACATGCAGCATCAAATTCCAAACAGAATAAGGACGTGTTAGCTCTCTATGTATACATGCAAAGGTTTTGAACTGATAACACTAGTACAGTATAAATTTGGGCTACTAAAGTAATCCGTGCTTTTGTCCTCACCAACAATTATAGGCAATTATTACATTTTCCAGACTGTATTTGAATATATGTTGAATGCAGACTGGCAAAATTAGTCGAGAATAACGTTTCAGTAAAATATTCAAAAAAATGTTTGTCCGCTCTGATGGCATCACGATCACTGCAGCCTCGATGTTCAATTTAAAATTACATTCAAAACATGAGTTCTGTTTTTGCATGTGAACACATTGTTTTTCCACTGTTGGAATAGCGTAGCAGGGAAAACACTGGGAAAATTCGCTCCTCCGGATGATATGCAAAACCTAGCCTGGTCCTACTCCTGGCAATTGTGCAGAAGAACAGCAATGGGAAAGGATGCAAAAACAAAGAATGCTCAGCACCTCAGGCTGCGTTAGTGGGGAGGGAGACATAAAAAGCTGGAGTAACTCAGTGGCTCAGACAGCATCTCTGGAGAAAAGAAATAGGTGGCATTTCGGGTCGAGACCCTTCTTGCATGGTTGCCCATTTAAGTTAAGGTTCAAAGACTGGATTTTAAGTTGTACAGTGTTGAGAAAACAAGGAATCTCTGTGTTAAGGGTGCAGAATAAAGTGGTCAAAGTACCCATTACTTTGCAGACTGGCAGAAGGAACAAAAAGATACAGAAATAATTTGAAATGTAGTAAATTGAAACAGAAGGGTACAGCCATAAATGTAATCAAAAAGGGATGTACGATATAGCGGTTCCCATATGTAGTCTGCGGGATCTAATGTGCGGAGTTGGATGGCACGGTGGCACAGCGATAGAGTTGCTGCCCCACAGCACCAGAGACCCAGGTTCTGACTAAGGGTGTTGTCAGTATGGAGTATGGACGCTCTCATAGAAACATAGAAACATAGAAAATAGGTGCAGGAGTAGGCCATTCGGCCCTTCGAGCCTGCACCGCCATTCAATGTGATCATGGCTGATCATCCAACTCAGTATCCCGTACCTGCCTTCTCTCCATACCCCCTGATCCCTTTAGCCACAAGTGCCACATCTAACGCCCTCTTAAATATAGCCAATGAACTGGCCTCAACTACCTTCTGTGGCAGAGAATTCCAGAGACTCACCACTCTCTGTGTAAAGAATGTTTTCCTCATTTCGGTCCTAAAGGAATTCCCCCTTATCCTTAGACTGTGACCCCTTGTTCTGGACTCCCCCAACATCGGGAACAATCTTCCAGCATCTAGCTTGTCCAACCCCTTAAGAATTTTGTAGGTTTCTATAAGATCCCCCCTCAATCTTCTAAATTCCATCGAGTACAAACCGAGTCTATCCAATCTTTCCTCATATGAAAGTCCTGACATCCCAGGAATCAGTCTGGTGAATCTTCTCTGTACCCCCTCTATGGCAAGGATGTCTTTCCTCAGATTTGGAGACCAAAACTGTACGCAGTACTCCAGGTGTGGCCTCACCAAAACCCTGTACAACTGCAGTAGAACCTCCCTGCTCCTATACTCAAATCCTTTCGCTATGAATGCTAACATACCATTTGCTTTCTTCACTGCCTGCTGCACCTGCATGCCTACTTTCAATGACTGGTGTACCATGACACCCAGGTCTCATTGCATCTCCCCCTTACCTAATCTGCCACCATTCAGATAATAGTCTACCCTCATGTTTTTGCCACCAAAGTGGATAACCTCACATTTATCCACATTGTACTGCATCTGCCATGCATCTGCCCATTCACTCAGCCTATCCAAATCACCCTGCAGCCTCCAAGCATCCTCCTCACACCTAACTATACCCCCCAGCTTGGTATCATCTGCAAATTTGGAGATGTTGCATTGAATTCCCTCGTCCAAATCATTAATATATATTGTAAATAGCTGGGGTCCCAGCACTGAGCCTTGCGGCACCCCACTAGTCACTGCCTGCCATTCTAAAAAGGACCCGTTTACTCCTACCCTTTGCCTCCTGTCTGCTAGCCAGTTCTCTATCCACATCAATACTGAACCCCCAATACCGTGTGCTTTAAGTTTGTATGCTAATCTCTTATGCGGGACCTTGTCGAAAGCCTTCTGAAAGTCTAGATATAACACATCCACTGGTTCTCCCTTATCCACTCTACTAGTTACATCCTCGAAAAATTCTATCAGATTTGTCAGACATGATTTACCTTTCGTAAATCCATGCTGACTTTGTCCAATGATTTCACCACTTTCCAAATGCGCTGCTATCCCATCTTTAATAACTGACTCTAGCAGTTTCCCCACTACCGATGTTAGACTAACTGGTCTGTAATTCCCCGCTTTCTCTCTCCCTCCTTTTTTAAAAAGTGGGGTTACATTAGCTACCCTCCAATCCTCAGGAACTACTCCAGAATCTAAGGAATTTTGAAAAATTATCACTAATGCATCCACTATTTCTGTGGCTACCTCCTTGAGTACTCTGGGATGCAGACTATCTGGCCCTGGGGATTTATCGGCCTTCAATCCGTTCAATTTACCCAACACCACCTCCCGGCTAACCTGGATTTCACTCAGTTCCTCCATCTTATTTGACCCCCGTTCCACTGCTATTTCCGGCAGATTATTTATGTCTTCCTTAGTGAAGACAGAACCAAAGTAGTTATTCAATTGGTCTGCCATGTCCTTGTTCCCCATGATCAATTCACCTGTTTCTGACTGCAAGGGACCAACATTTGTTTTAACTAGTCTCTTTCTCTTTACATATCTATAAAAACTTTTGCAGTCAGTTTTTATGTTCCCTGCCAGTTTCCTTTCATAATCTATTTTCCCTTTCCTAATTAAGCCCTTTGTCCTCCTCTGCTGGATTCTGAATTTCTCCCAGTCCTCCGGTAGGCTGCTTTTTCTGGCAAATTTGTATGCCTCATCTTTTGTTTTTATACTATCCCTGATTTCCCTTGTTATCCATGGATGCACCACCTTCCCCGATTTATTCTTTTGCCAAACTGGTATGAACAACTTTTGTACTTCATCCATGCAGTCTTTAAATACCTTCCATTGCACATCCACTGTCAACCCTTTAAGAATCACCTGCCAGTCTATCTTGGCCAATTCACATCTCATACCTTCAAAGTTACCTTTGTTCAAGTTCAGAACCCTTGTTTCTGACTTAATTTTGTCACTCTCCATCCTAATGAAGAACTCAACCATATTATGGTCACTCTTGCCCAAGGGGCCACGCACAACAAGACTGCTAACTAACCCTTCCTCATTACTCAATACCCAGTCTAGAATAGCCTGCTCTCTCGTTGGTTCCTCCACATGTTGGTTGAGAAAACTATCCCGCATACATTCCAGGAAATCCTCTTCCTCAGCACCCCTGCCAATTTGATTCACCCAATCTACATGCAGATTGAAGTCACCCATTATAACCGTGTTACCCTTGTTGCACGCATTTCTAATTTCCTGTTTGATGCCATCCCCAACTCCAATACTACTGTTAGGTGGCCTGTACACAGTTCCCACTAGCGTTTTCTGCCCCTTAGAGTTTCGCAGCTCTACCCATATCGATTCCACATCCTCCAAGCTAATGTCCTTCCTTTCTATTGCATTAATCTCCTCTCTCACCAGCAACGCTACCCCACCTCCTTTTCCTTTTCGTCTATCCCTCCTGAATATTGAATATCCCTGGATGTTCAGCTCCCAGCCTTGGTCATCCTGGAGCCAAGTCTCCGTGATTCCAACTATAGCATAGTCATTAATCGCTATCTGCACCTTCAACTCATCCACCTTATTACGAATGCTCCTCGCATTGAGACACAAAGCCTTCAGGCTTGTTTTTACAACACTCTTACTCCTTATACAATTATGTTGACAAGTGGCCCCTTTCACATCGATCCCTATTACACTTGGCCATACTCTCCTATCCCTTTGTGAGCTTTCTTCCCCGTTAATTCTGGGGTCATTAACCATCGCTTTACTCTCTTTCCCTCTAACTCCGTCCTCGACTATCCCATTTGATACCCCACCCCCCTTATTCAGTTTAAAACCATCCGTGTAGCAGTGGCAAACCTGCCGGCCAGAATGCTGGTCCCCCACCTGTTAAGATGCAATCCGTCCCTTTTGTACAGTTCCCCCTTACTATAAAAAAAATCCCAGTGATCTAAGAATCTAAATCCCTGCCCCCTGCACCAGTTCCTCAGCCACACATTCAGGTCCCATATCTCCCTGTTCCTGCTCTCGCCAGCACGAGGAACTGGAAGCAAACCGGAGATAACAACCCTGGAAGTCCTGCTTTTCAGCATTTTTCCGAGCTCTCTGAAGTCCCGCTGCAAAAAATTCATCTCCTTCTTTCCAACATCATTTGTGCCAACATGCACGACCACTTCCGGCTGGTCACCTTCGCCCTTGAGGATTGTCTGCACTCTGTCCGTAACATCCTGGATCCTGGCACCAGGAAGGCAGCACACCATCCTGGAATCCCGTCTGTTGCCGCAAAAACCCCTGTCCGTACCTCTCACAATGGAGTCTCCAACTACAATGGCGTTGCCCGACTTTGGCCTCTGTGGGTTTGGCTCATCAGCCCTTTTTGTTTGGCAAGCCAGTCCGCCGCTCCGTGGGATACCGTCTTCTGTCCCGGCAGCTTCCACGTGGGTGAACCTGTTCACAAGAGGTACAACACCCGGGGACCTTTGCATCCCATGTTTTCCTCCCTTTCTCACCGTCACCCACCTTCTCTCTTCTAGTGCCTTGGGTGTAACAATCTCACTGAAGGACTTGTCGAGAAACGACTCAGTTTCTCGAATGAACCTGAGGTCATCCACTTGTTTCTCCAGTTCCCCAACACGGTCCTTCAGGAGCTGTACCTGGATGCACTTCTCACATTTGTAGCATCCAGAGGCACTAGCAGTGTCCTTGACCTCCCACATACTGCAAGCATCACACTGCATCAGCTTGCTTGACGCTACTCTCCCAGTAGCTGCGTGGGTTTTCTCCGAGTGTTCCAGTTTCCTCCCACAATCCAAAGACGTACAGGTTTGTGGGTTAATTGGCTTTCATATATGTAGGAAAGTGCTTGCGAATGGGGTCAGTGCAGACTCAGGTGGCCGAAGGGCCTATTTCCTCACTTTATATCTAAAGCCTCAAGTCCAAAGTCTATGGCAAGGCGAAGGGAGAAGAGTCCTGACCCGGAATGTCACCTGTCCTTGTCCTCTAGAGATGCTGCCTGACCCACTGAGTTACTCTAGAACTCTGCATTATGTGCAAGATTCCAACATCTGCAGTTCCTTGTGACTGCATCTTCATTGGAGCAATATTGGAGTTCGGAGTGGGAGTGCTCTGGAAAAGCAGTGACATGTGACAAAACAGCTGTTATCGTTGGCAGATTTTAAGTGTCTGTCCTTAATTCAGATGCGAAGTTTATGAGAAAGTTATCAATATGCAAGGTAATAGCGGTGAGATGAAGAGACGGGGGTTTGCCTCGTTGGGGTTTGCATCTCAATCTGGTGAGGCGACCGCTCAGTTCTTGACTGCCTGAACTTGCAGAGAGTGGTGAACACAGCACAGACCATCACAAGCCCATCACCTGCTTCCTTCGCTGTATGCTGCGTCAGGAATGCCAGAGCTATCGCTAAGAATACCTGTCACCCTGGCCAGTGCCTTTTCTTTCTTTTGCCTCTTGGGACAAGATGCGGACTCCTGAAAGCTCGGATGTACAAACTTGATAACTTCCTCTCCACTCTTATTAAACCTGAACCAATCACCTCTTTCACACCTCCACCCAGAGGTGCTGCCAAGAACTCCTACTCTACCCAAGTATTTTACTATTTTTTGTGCTAAAATCTTGCATCTTTCTGTTGTTTTGCACTTGATGGTGTGTTTTCAAACAAGAGGGCATGACATGAGAATTAAGGGACAGAAGTTTAGGGGTAATGTGAGGGGGAACTTCTTTACTCAGAGAGTGGTGGCTGTGTGGAATGATCTTCCTGCAGAAGTGGTGGAGGCAGGATCGATTGTAACATTTAAAAGTAAAGTGGATAGGTATATGGACGGGAAGGGAATGGAGGGGTATGGTCTGAGTGCAGGTAGATGGGACTAGGGGAAAATAAATGGTCGGCACGGACTGGAAGGGCCGAGAAGGCCTGTTTCCGTGCTGTAAATGTTATATGGTTATATGGTTACTGTTGTATTTATCATTAATGTACATATGCCGTTTACTGAGTCGTTTCTCGACAAGTCCTTCAGTGAGATTGTTACACCCAAGGCACTAGAAGAGAGAAGGTGGGTGACGGTGAGAAAGGGAGGAAAACATGGGATGCAAAGGTCCCCGGGTGTTGTACCTCTTGTGAACAGGTTCACCCACGTGGAAGCTGCCGGGACAGAAGACGGTATCCCACTGAGCGGCGGACTGGCTTGCCAAACAAAAAGGGCTGATGAGCCAAACCCACAGAGGCCAAAGTCGGGCAACGCCATTGTAGTTGGAGACTCCATTGTGAGAGGTACGGACAGGGGTTTTTGCGGCAACAGACGGGATTCCAGGATGGTGTGCTGCCTTCCTGGTGCCAGGATCCAGGATGTTACGGACAGAGTGCAGACAATCCTCAAGGGCGAAGGTGACCAGCCGGAAGTGGTCGTGCATGTTGGCACAAATGATGTTGGAAAGAAGGAGATGAATTTTTTGCAGCGGGACTTCAGAGAGCTCGGAAAAATGCTGAAAAGCAGGACTTCCAGGGTTGTTATCTCCGGTTTGCTTCCAGTTCCTCGTGCTGGCGAGAGCAGGAACAGGGAGATATGGGACCTGAATGTGTGGCTGAGGAACTGGTGCAGGGGGCAGGGATTTAGATTCTTAGATCACTGGGATTCTTTTTATAGTAAGGGGGAACTGTACAAAAGGGACGGATTGCATCTTAACAGGTGGGGGACCAGCATTCTGGCCGGCAGGTTTGCCACTGCTACACGGATGGTTTTAAACTGAATAAGGGGGGTGGGGTATCAAATGGGATAGTCGAGGACGGAGTTAGAGGGAAAGAGAGTAAAGCGATGGTTAATGACCCCAGAATTAACGGGGAAGAAAGCTCACAAAGGGATAGGAGAGTATGGCCAAGTGTAATAGGGATCGATGTGAAAGGGGCCACTTGTCAACATCATTGTATAAGGAGTAAGAGTGTTGTAAAAACAAGCCTGAAGGCTTTGTGTCTCAATGCGAGGAGCATTCGTAATAAGGTGGATGAGTTGAAGGTGCAGATAGCGATTAATGACTATGCTATAGTTGGAATCACGGAGACTTGGCTCCAGGATGACCAAGGTTGGGAGCTGAACATCCAGGGATATTCAATATTCAGGAGGGATAGACGAAAAGGAAAAGGAGGTGGGGTAGCGTTGCTGGTGAGAGAGGAGATTAATGCAATAGAAAGGAAGGACATTAGCGTGGAGGATGTGGAATCGATATGGGTAGAGCTGCGAAACTCTAAGGGGCAGAAAACGCTAGTGGGAACTGTGTACAGGCCACCTAACAGTAGTATTGGAGTTGGGGATGGCATCAAACAGGAAATTAGAAATGCGTGCAACAAGGGTAACACGGTTATAATGGGTGACTTCAATCTGCATGTAGATTGGGTGAATCAAATTGGCAGGGGTGCTGAGGAAGAGGATTTCCTGGAATGTATGCGGGATAGTTTTCTCAACCAACATGTGGAGGAACCAACGAGAGAGCAGGCTATCCTAGACTGGGTATTGAGTAATGAGGAAGGGTTAGTTAGCAGTCTTGTTGTGCGTGGCCCCTTGGGCAAGAGTGACCATAATATGGTTGAGTTCTTCATTAGGATGGAGAGTGACAAAATTAAGTCAGAAACAAGGGTTCTGAACTTGAACAAAGGTAACTTTGAAGGTATGAGATGTGAATTGGCCAAGATAGACTGGCAGGTGATTCTTAAAGGGTTGACAGTGGATGTGCAATGGAAGGTATTTAAAGACTGCATGGATGAAGTACAAAAGTTGTTCATACCAGTTTGGCAAAAGAATAAATCGGGGAAGGTGGTGCATCCATGGATAACAAGGGAAATCAGGGATAGTATAAAAACAAAAGATGAGGCATACAAATTTGCCAGAAAAAGCAGCCTACCGGAGGACTGGGAGAAATTCAGAATCCAGCAGAGGAGGACAAAGGGCTTAATTAGGAAAGGGAAAATAGATTATGAAAGGAAACTGGCAGGGAACATAAAAACTGACTGCAAAAGTTTTTATAGATATGTAAAGAGAAAGAGACTAGTTAAAACAAATGTTGGTCCCTTGCAGTCAGAAACAGGTGAATTGATCATGGGGAACAAGGACATGGCAGACCAATTGAATAACTACTTTGGTTCTGTCTTCACTAAGGAAGACATAAATAATCTGCCGGAAATAGCAGTGGAACGGGGGTCAAATAAGATGGAGGAACTGAGTGAAATCCAGGTTAGCCGGGAGGTGGTGTTGGGTAAATTGAACGGATTGAAGGCCGATAAATCCCCAGGGCCAGATAGTCTGCATCCCAGAGTACTCAAGGAGGTAGCCACAGAAATAGTGGATGCATTAGTGATAATTTTTCAAAATTCCTTAGATTCTGGAGTAGTTCCTGAGGATTGGAGGGTAGCTAATGTAACCCCACTTTTTAAAAAAGGAGGGAGAGAGAAAGCGGGGAATTACAGACCAGTTAGTCTAACATCGGTAGTGGGGAAACTGCTAGAGTCAGTTATTAAAGATGGGATAGCAGCGCATTTGGAAAGTGGTGAAATCATTGGACAAAGTCAGCATGGATTTACGAAAGGTAAATCATGTCTGACAAATCTGATAGAATTTTTCGAGGATGTAACTAGTAGAGTGGATAAGGGAGAACCAGTGGATGTGTTATATCTAGACTTTCAGAAGGCTTTCGACAAGGTCCCGCATAAGAGATTAGCATACAAACTTAAAGCACACGGTATTGGGGGTTCAGTATTGATGTGGATAGAGAACTGGCTAGCAGACAGGAGGCAAAGGGTAGGAGTAAACGGGTCCTTTTCAGAATGGCAGGCAGTGACTAGTGGGGTGCCGCAAGGCTCAGTGCTGGGACCCCAGCTATTTACAATATATATTAATGATTTGGACGAGGGAATTCAATGCAACATCTCCAAATTTGCAGATGATACCAAGCTGGGGGGTATAGTTAGGTGTGAGGAGGATGCTTGGAGGCTGCAGGGTGATTTGGATAGGCTGAGTGAATGGGCAGATGCATGGCAGATGCAGTACAATGTGGATAAATGTGAGGTTATCCACTTTGGTGGCAAAAACATGAGGGTAGACTATTATCTGAATGGTGGCAGATTAGGTAAGGGGGAGATGCAACGAGACCTGGGTGTCATGGTACACCAGTCATTGAAAGTAGGCATGCAGGTGCAGCAGGCAGTGAAGAAAGCAAATGGTATGTTAGCATTCATAGCGAAAGGATTTGAGTATAGGAGCAGGGAGGTTCTACTGCAGTTGTACAGGGTTTTGGTGAGGCCACACCTGGAGTACTGCGTACAGTTTTGGTCTCCAAATCTGAGGAGAGACATCCTTGCCATAGAGGGGGTACAGAGAAGATTCACCAGACTGATTCCTGGGATGTCAGGACTTTCATATGAGGAAAGATTGGATAGACTCGGTTTGTACTCGATGGAATTTAGAAGATTGAGGGGGGATCTTATAGAAACCTACAAAATTCTTAAGGGGTTGGACAAGCTAGATGCTGGAAGATTGTTCCCGATGTTGGGGGAGTCCAGAACAAGGGGTCACAGTCTAAGGATAAGGGGGAATTCCTTTAGGACCGAAATGAGGAAAACATTCTTTACACAGAGAGTGGTGAGTCTCTGGAATTCTCTGCCACAGAAGGTAGTTGAGGCCAGTTCATTGGCTATATTTAAGAGGGCGTTAGATGTGGCACTTGTGGCTAAAGGGATCAGGGGGTATGGAGAGAAGGCAGGTACGGGATACTGAGTTGGATGATCAGCCATGATCACATTGAATGGCGGTGCAGGCTCGAAGGGCCGAATGGCCTACTCCTGCACCTATTTTCTATGTTTCTATGTTTCTACTCTGTGAGCTTCATGTGTATAAGGAACTGTTTGGACCCTGGTGTATATGACCAGAACATAACCTGAATCTGATCTGAAGAAATGGCTGAGGATGGTGCCCTGTTGCAAATGTCATGTATTGCAGTTAGGATGGAAATACATTGCTGTATAGGGGTGCAGCGAGAAGGTATGAGACAGAGGCCATGTGGTTCAATGATTTGTGAGATGGAGGTGTGGGATGGAGAACAATGTAAAATAAAGACACACCAGCCAGGATGTGTGCATGAAACACAAACTGCTACATTTGCAATTAATTGGTGAGAGAAGTAATTCGACCAGCGTGATTACTGTTGTTGGTAACGTTACAACGGACTTCTTGCAGCTCGACAAAATAGCAGCTAGTTCAAACTGCGTCAGCCTTTTCCTGTGTCAATTGTGCTTCTTTCAGTCTTATGGATTTGTTTCTCTTTTCAATTTCAGCTTTGTTTCAACACAGCTAACCTTACCCCTTTACCTTGAGAAAGTGAATGGAGAACAATTGAAAGTGGACCAATTACTGGCAGTGTTGACTGGGTTATATGACTTGAGGAGAACTGCATCAACAGAAGGGGGTTGTGGCACAGAATGCATCAAAGTAAGATAGATTTCAGGTTTTAAAGTTTAAAAAATAAATTACCCACACAGATACTTGCTGAGTGGGCACAGAAGCCTTGGCAAATACAGTTCACCAGGTCAGTGAGAATGGATGTCTTAAGGTGGATCATGTTAGCTGAGGAATGAAGCAAATTCTGCCTTCATTTAAGAGACATGAATGAATCACATAACTCAAACATATACAAGGAATTTAACGGATTTTTTAAACGTGTAAAGAAAGCATAAAGGTCACAGAAGACAATACGAAATATAAGAATTTCACTTAAAATCAAAAGGAAATTTGCTTTGAGGTTATTTCTGTGGTGTTCATTTCTACAGCTGTAACCTCAAAAAGCGACCAGCTGAAAGACAGGAGAATGAGGACATCGAAATATAACTTGAGCATTTCACCAAGTTCAAACAGATGTCACCTGGAAAGTAGTCAGATCAAACAATAAAGTGCGGCCATCTAATTAAAGGAGAGACATTACAATTAATCACAAGATTTAATAGTGATTTCTGCACCCGAATGTTGACAGATAATCAGAGTTTTCATTTAGAAACATAGAAACATAGAAACATAGAAAATAGGTGCAGGAGTAGGCCATTCGGCCCTTCGAGCCTGCACCGCTATTCAATGTGATCATGGCTGATCATCCAACTCAGTATCCCGTACCTGCCTTCTCTCCATACCCCCTGATCCCTTTAGCCACAAGTGCCACATCTAACGCCCTCTTAAATATAGCCAATGAACTGGCCTCAACTACCTTCTGTGGCAGAGAATTCCAGAGACTCACCACTCTCTGTGTAAAGAATGTTTTCCTCATTTCGGTCCTAAAGGAATTCCCCCTTATCCTTAGACTGTGACCCCTTGTTCTGGACTCCCCCAACATCGGGAACAATCTTCCAGCATCTAGCTTGTCCAACCCCTTAAGAATTTTGTAGGTTTCTATAAGATCCCCCCTCAATCTTCTAAATTCCATCGAGTACAAACCGAGTCTATCCAATCTTTCCTCATATGAAAGTCCTGACATCCCAGGAATCAGTCTGGTGAATCTTCTCTGTACCCCCTCTATGGCAAGGATGTCTTTCCTCAGATTTGGAGACCAAAACTGTACGCAGTACTCCAGGTGTGGCCTCACCAAAACCCTGTACAACTGCAGTAGAACCTCCCTGCTCCTATACTCAAATCCTTTCGCTATGAATGCTAACATACCATTTGCTTTCTTCACTGCCTGCTGCACCTGCATGCCTACTTTCAATGACTGGTGTACCATGACACCCAGGTCTCGTTGCATCTCCCCCTTACCTAATCTGCCACCATTCAGATAATAGTCTACCCTCATGTTTTTGCCACCAAAGTGGATAACCTCACATTTATCCACATTGTACTGCATCTGCCATGCATCTGCCCATTCACTCAGCCTATCCAAATCACCCTGCAGCCTCCAAGCATCCTCCTCACACCTAACTATACCCCCCAGCTTGGTATCATCTGCAAATTTGGAGATGTTGCATTGAATTCCCTCGTCGAAATCATTAATATATATTGTAAATAGCTGGGGTCCCAGCACTGAGCCTTGCGGCACCCCATTTAAACAGTAATCAAATGACACGATGTCTGGATGTTTTTCTACTTTTTTAACAACACTTGTTCCTTATTTGCAAGTGGCAATGACACAGCCTTCCCATGGACAATGCCATGAGTGCGGATGCAGTTAAGGCCACTTACTATGATCACTCTGTAGATAGAACAGCTTCTATGTAAGTTTCAACGTGCCAAAACAAAGAGAAATATTCAAGCACTTTGAACCCAGACGCTCTTTGGGTGAAACAGCTGAAGTTCCCACGGCACATTGCCATGACCATCCTGAGGCCAGACATCCTCCTGGTTTCAGAGGCGACCAAAAACATCATCTTGTTGGAATTGACAGTGCCGTTGCAGGACCGTCTGGAGGAGGCCCACGAGAGGAAGAAGACCAAGTACGAAGAGCTGGTCAGAGACTGCCGTAAGCAAGGCTGGAAGGCAAGGTGTCTGCCCATCGAGGTTGGCTGCAGAGGTTATGCAGGGCAATCACTCTACAAAGCCTTGGGTGCACTGGGCATCAAAAGAATGGAGAGGAGAAGAGCCATCATGAACACCACAGAGGCAGCAGAGAAGGCCTTGAGATGGCTCTGGATCAGGAGAGGAGGTCCATGGGGAGGAGCGAATACCACCTGACCACAAGTTGTGGTCTGACCAACCACGGCTGGGTCACCTGGGTGAGGGTGTCCGATGTTGAAAGACCCAAAACACCCAATGCCCCCAGGTTACATCACTGATGATGTGTTCAGGAGCATCAAGAGATTTATTATTATCAACTGCATTAATTTTACAAGCACAGATTTGGCACGTCCAGAAAAAATTGAAATTATACTTTTGGCCATGAGTTTACAGATTTGTGCATTGTAAATAAGTCAGCAGAATTTGATCCTATCACATAATTCGATGTATAAAACTGAGCCTAGTGGGCCAGTCTCTCTCTCTCTCTCTCTTTCTCGAAGAAGAAGAATTGCGGTACATTGCCTGTAAGTTTACCATGTGCAGCTGATTTTATAACACCTCAGTTCACGGGTGAATTTGCTCTATGAATTCCAGCTGAAGTTGGTGATATCCCTCAACATGTGACCTCTATTATCTATTATTATACTAAAAGTCTCATCTTGACCATTTCCTGTCTACGTTGTTAATTGATTTTAGAAAAAACACAACCCTATATCGCTATGATTTTTTGCAATCTTATTCACAGTACTCCTCCGCTGCAGCAGTCCCAAGGATATTTCCGATCGCTGAAAAATAAAAAAGTTCTGAACGTTAAAAAATCTTTAGATCAGCTGATCCTCTCGCCTGTCAATCACCATGATGAAGGTAACATCCCTTCCGGGTGGGCAGGAGTATGAAGCTCCGGATGCCAAACATGAGTCAGTCACTCTGGAAGATCATGAGGGAGAGTCCTCAACTGTGATTCTAAGCTGTGAATCAACTGAACTGTGAGTATACTGAACTGTGAGTCTGCCATGTGCTTGAAATTGCAATGGAAATGGAAATGAAATGAAAATGAAATGAGTTGTTTGGCCTGCCCTGTGCTTGAAACTTAAATGGAAATGGAAATGAAATGCAAATCAAATTTGTTGTTTGGCCTGCCCTGTGCTTGAATCTTAAATGGAAATGGAAATCAAATGAAAATGAAATTTATTGTTTGGCCTGTCCTGTGCTTGAAACTGAAATGGAAATGGAAATCAAATGAAAATGAAATGAGTTGTTTGGCCGGCCCTGTGCTTGAAACTGAAATGGAAATGGAAATAAAATGAAATGAAATGAAATGAAATGAAATGCGTTGTTTGGCCTGCCCTATGCTTGAAATGGAAATGAAAATAAAATGAAATGAGTTGTTTGGCCTGGCTGAAACAATTCATTTCTCCCCACAATGCCCCAATTAGTTGAGAAACCAGTTCCTTTTTCCCAAGATGCCCGTATTAGCCCAAGTGGAGCATTTTGGCGCAAAATGCTCGTGATAGGCTGGGCAAAGTCCAGAAAAAGTGTCTTTCACTGAAATTTCACCTTTTTTTTAAAGTCCCTTTGGCCCATCAGGCCTGTACTAGCCCAGGCAGAGTCCCTTCATCGGTAAGTATTTCCCCTGCAAGTATTAAACCTCACCCCAGTATTTTTCTCCCTCCCTTCATTGGCTCCCTATGAGATCCAGGCAAGAATATACTTTCCTCCTTAATTGCTGTGATCTGTATAAAAAGTTGAAAAATGTCTAAAATTGATTCCCCCCCCTCTCCCTCTCCCCCTTCTCTCACCTGTTTTGGGAAGAATTTCTGGCAGTTTTTGAGCTGCCAGCTCACCAGTCCTGAGCGACCGAGCTTCCAGCCCACCAGGCCTGAGTGACTGAGCTGCCAGCCCACCAGGCCTGAGTGACTGAGCTGCCAGCCACCAGGCCTGAGTGACTGAGCTGCCTGCCCCACCAATCCATTCGGCCCACAATGACCATACTAGCCCTCTGGAAACCGGTCCCTTTGGCCCGCAACACCCATACTCGCATTCCAGAAATGCCCCCCCCCCACCCCCCCCCCCCCCCCCCCCCCACTGGCAACCAATATTGGAATTAGTGGAGAGGTGGAATATTGCATTGTTCGTGTGAACATGAGACCCAATGGATCCCATTTAAGTCAAGTCCCATAGAATAAACATTTCACTGTTTAGGTAGCCTCGGCGGCAGCAGCAGGTGCCTCAGCTGCAGCGGGACCCTCGGCAGCAACGGGAGCTTCGGCGGCAACGGGAGCCTCGGAAGCGGCGGGAGCCTTGGTGGAGGCGGGAGCCTCTGTGGTGGCTAGAGCCACGGCAGTAACGGGAGCCTCAACATCAATGAGGGACCCGGTGTGTGTGTGTGTGGGGACGTTCTAGTTTAGAATCCTCTGCCCAAGGGATGAGCCTGTGTTTGTTTGTTCATTTGTTCCGGTGAAGGCGCTGTGCACCCAGCAGCCAGGCAGCAGTCACGTGTCTTTTTCTTTTTGTTTTCACTTTTAATTTCAAGTTTTAGTGCACCATGTGTGTTGTGACTGTCGGCAGACCAATTCCCCTCCGGAGATGAACAAAGTTTATCGTATCGTATCATTATCAGAAATAGACACAAAAAGCTGGAGTAACTCAAGCAGTATCTCTGGAGAAAAGGAAAAGGTGATGTTACGGGTCGAGAACTTCCTTCAGACCCAGATCACTCGATTTCGGTCTGCAAATTGCTTTCTCCAGAAACTTGTAATTCCCTATCAGAACATAAAACAGTACAGCAGAAAAATAGGCCCTTCGGCCCAAAGTATCTGTGTTGAACAGATCTCTCATCTACTTGCACATAACCCATATCACTCTATTCCTTGCATATCCATATGCCTATCCAAAAGGCTCCTAAATGCGACTATAACATCTGCTTTAACCACCACATTTGGAAGCATGTTCGAGGCACAGACCACCTTAAAGATATACCTACTTGAATTTGATTTTGCCATGCTGAGTAAATGGTTCTGACTATCATATCGATGCCCTATAATTATATTAAACATCATTATGAAGGGCCAGATCAAAGGACAGTTATAGCTGTGTTGACAGTTTAGCCTTCTTGCTTTGCTGGACAGAGTCAATGGCATTGATGACATTCATCAGTAGCAAAGCAAAGATTTATCTAAAAGTTGATTGAATACCATTCACTCCAAAAGTGTTTGCAGATAATAATGTGAGCATGCCTTCCGCATTGGATGCAATTGTATAATAAGCTGTTGCTATTAGCCTCCCCCCACTGATTTGGCTCCTGCATAATAGTGTTCAGTTTCTCCTTTAACACATTATCTAATGAACTCTCTTCATTTGCATCATCTTCCTGGAAAGGCTGAGAGCTGACCAGTTAATCTTTACAATAATGCAGACTTTTAATTGAGTGGAGGCAGAGAGGTAATGGGTCAAACTCTGGGGAAGAGAGTGATTAAGGTTAAGTAAGCAAGTGTTGTTGTTGTTCTTTGGGAGGTCGGAAGTAAGGGAAAAGTATATCGTTAATGGTAAGATGCTTAACAAAATTAATGTACAGAGGGATCTTGGAGTCATATGTTCATAAGTTCTAGGAGCAGAATTAGGCCATTCAGCCCATCAAGTCAACTCCGCCATTCAATCATGGCTGATCTATCTTTCCCTCTCAACCCCATTCTCCTGCCTTCTCCCCATCACCGCTGACACCCGTACTAATCTAAGTCCATAGCTCCCTGGAAATGGCAACACAAGTAGCAAGAGAGGCTAAGAAAGCATATGGTATGCTTGCCTTCATTATATAGTTGGTCGGGCCTTCGAGCATAAAATTCTAGTTTAGTTTATTATTGTTGTGTTTGTAAAGGTATATTGAAAAGCTTTTGTCTGCATGTTATCTAGTCAGAGAAAAAATTATATATGAATACACTCAAGTCCGCCATGGTACATTGATAAAGGATAAAGGTACAACATTCAGTAATATAATGTTGAAATCTGATAAAGTCCGATTAAAGATTGTTCAAAGATCTCCAATGAGGTTGATGTGAGGTCAGGACCGCACTCTGGGTGATAAAAGGACAGTTCAGTTGCCTGATAACAGCTGCGAAGAAACTGTTCCTGAATCTGGAGGTTTGTGTTTTCAAACTTCTGTATCTCCTGCCTGATGGGAGAGGGGAGAAGAGGGAGTGACCGAGCGAGTCCTTGATTATGCTGGCGGCTTTGCCGGGGCAATGTGAAGTATTTATTGAGTCAATGGAATGGAGGTTAATTGCTTTATTTTTATATTAAAAGTTGGGTTTTCGGGAGGCTTTAATAACATTTTCATGTTGCAAAATGGGGTCCAAAAAAATGTATGAACAAACAGTATTTTTCCTCCCGACTTCTGCAGTTCTTTCCTATACATAATTCACTTGGCAGTTGAAGAGAGATCATTGTGCTCATTGTGTAGGAGGGAACTGCAGATGCTGGTTTACACTGAAGGTAGACACAAAATGCTGGAGTAACTCAGACAGCATCTCTGGAGAAAAGGAATGGATGACGTTTCAGGTCGAGACACTTCTTCAGACGTATTCCTTTTCTTCAGAGATGCTGTCTGACCTGCAGAGTTACTCCAGCTTGTTGTGTCTATATTCATCATGCCTCTTCCTGCACTCCAGCCATGGTCCATCCACTGAGCAACCGTGCCGCCGGCCGGAACGTGCCCTGGTAGGGCCCACTCGCCCCACATGCCTCCCAGGCGATGGTGGAAAATTTGGGCGGCATGTGGGGCGAGTGGGCCCTACCAGGGCGCGTTCCGGCCTTTCTAGGTCGAAGGAGCCTCAGCAGCGGTGGTGAAGGGCCCTCGGCGGTGGCGGCAGTGGCAGCCTCGGAGGTGGGGGCTTGGCGGCAAAATGAGCCTTGGCGGCAATGGGAGCCTCAGTGGCAACGGGAGCCTTGGTTGGTGGTGGGGCCTCGTGATTGTCCTGCCATGAGCAGCCAATGAGCCTGGGGTGGGGGGGGGGGGGGGGGGGGGAAGACGACGGGGACCCGGTGTGGGTGGATGGCCGTGAGGGACAGTGGGATAACAAAGGGGGACCCAGTGTGGGGGGGCATCTTCTGCCCAGGCAATAATTCTGTTTGTTTGTTTGTGTGTTCATTTGTTCCGGTGAAGGCGCCAAGCACACGGCAGCCAGACAACAGTCGCTTGTCATTTTATTTTTTATTTACACTGTTAATTTAATTTTAATTTCAAGTTTTCATGTGCCTTGTTGTGTGTTGTGACTGTTGGCAGACAAATTTATCTCCGGGGATGAATAAAGTTCTATCTTATCATCTTGTATGTATTCAAGAGAGAGTTAGATACACAGTAACTCTTAGGGCTAAATAAATCAAGGCATATGGTGTGAAAGCAGGAACGGGGTACTGATTTTGGATGATCCGCCATATTGAATGGCGGTGCTGGCTTGAAGGGCCGAATGGCCTATTCCTGCACCTATTTTCTATGTTTTTGTGCTTATATGTTACTTGGACCAACAATCTCGACAGTGAGCCACATCTTCCCACTGCCCCGATGGATGTAGCCAGAGTTGGCTCGTGCTATTTCACACCTTCAGCCATTCCACAAAATATCCAACCCCAAGATGACTTCGCAAAAAACTTCTATTACTTCTTTCACTTCAACTTGAGGAGGTACTGGATGCCTTTAAGTAGTACCAATCAGCCATGCTATCAATCCTTCTGCCCGTGCCTGAAGCTAATGAACTTCATCGCTAATGCTGGCTATTTGCAGAAGTCAGTTAAACAGTAGGAAGCACAAATTTAATATCCTGCCTGAAATGCAACACATGAGCATGGACTAATGGCAAACCGCGATCCCCTCAGCTACTCTGGCAGTGTTCCAATTTAACCCACTGAATGTGCCCAAGAGCTGGAGGGTAGCCAACATGATACCTACATACAAACAGGGAGACAACACTAACTTAGGCAATTACTGCCTGTCAGCCGAACATCTGCGTCGGGGATCATTTAAAAGTTTTTAATTAGAGATGAAATTATTAGGTACCTCGTTAAAGCAATCTAATCAGCAGTAAGTGATATGGATTTTAGAGAATAAGGTCAACCTTAACAAATCTAAATGGGTTCTCCCTTCATCTAGTTATACTAAATGGTGATACACCTCGACTTACTGAAGACCAATGGTGACGCTTCACTGAGATAATTGAAGATTGTAACTGGATTAAGTAGACAGATAGTCAACAAAACTGAGAGAGTACAGAGGAGATTTACGAGAATGTTGCCTGGGTTCCAGCAACTAAGTTACAGAGAAACGTTGAACAAGTTAGGTCTTTATTCTTTGGAACGCAGGAGGTTAAGGGGGGACTTGATTGAGGTCTTTAAAATGATGAAAGGGATAGACAGAGTTAGAAACATAGAAACATAGAAATTAGGTGCAGGAGTAGGCCATTCTGCCCTTCGAGCCTGCACCGCCATTCAATATGATCATGGCTGATCATCCAACTCAGTATCCCGTACCTGCCTTCTCTCCATACCCTCTGATCCCCTTAGCCACAAGGGCCACATCTAACTCTCTCTTAAATATAGCCAATGAACTGGCCTCAACTACCCTCTGTGGCAGAGAGTTCCAGAGACCCACCACTCTCTGTGTGAAAAAAGTCCTTCTCATCTCGGTCCTAAAGGATTTCCCCCTTATCCTTAAGCTGTGACCCCTTGTCCTGGACCTCCCCAACATCGGGAACAATCTTCCTGCATCTAGCCTGTCCAACCCCTTAACGTGGATAAGCTTTTCCCATTGTGGGTAGGGAAGATTCAAACAAGAGGGCATGAGAATTAAGGGACAGAGTTTAAGGGTAACATGAGGGGGAACTTCTTTACTCAGAGAGTGGTGGCTGTGTGGAATGATCTTCCAGCAGAAGTGGTGGAGGCAGGATCGATTGTAACATTTAAAAGTAAAGTGGATAGGTATATGGAGGGGAAGGGAATGGAGGGGTATGGTCTGAGTGCAGGTAGATGGGACTAGGGGAAAATAAATGGTCGGCACGGACTGGAAGGGATGTGAGGGCCTGCTTCCGTGCTGTGATTATTATATGGTTATATGGTTAATGCTGCATAGATAGAGGGAAACAAATAAAAGTGATTTTAAAAAGTTTTTTTTTCGAAGTTACTCTAAGACAGTAGAAATATTCCACAGTCACCTCTCTGAAGAAGGGTCTCGACGCAAAAGTCACCTATTCCTTTTCTCCAGAGATGATCCTTGCCTGATCCACCAAGTTACCTCCGCATTTTATATCCACCTGTCCTGTCCTGTCCATGTACCTGTCTAATCTTATCCAGGCAGGTAGAAAGTATTTCAGCACTCTCCTGACTTTGCCTTGCCATTAGTAGTAAAGGTTTGGGGAGGCAGGAGGTGGGACAATAGCTGCAGGTTGCCTGACCTCTGGCCTACTCAGAATGTATGCAGGTGGTCAATTGAGCATGTTCATAGTGACCCCAGTATATTGCTGATGGTACTGTTGGTGAATGACATGGGGTAGTGGTTACACTCTCTCTTATCACTTCAGTAAAATGCTCTGAGGTATGCTGAGGCAGGCTTGTAAACCAAATTGTTCTATAGTACGGCCATTAATAGCAATGCGTTCCATTGGAGATCAAATTATAACATTTGGAAAGTAAAGTCTGCAACACATGAAGATAGCACAACATGCTGGAGTCGTTTAGCGGGTCAGCCAGCATCTCTGGAGAAAAAGGAATAGGTGACGTTTTGGATCGAGACCCTTCTTCAAACCCTTTGTCTGAAGAAAGGTCTCAATCCGAAATGTTACCCATTCCTTTTCTCCAGAGATGCTGCCTGTCCTGCTGAGGTACTCCAGCATTTTGTGTCTAGCTTCGGTGTAAACCAGCATTTGCAGTTTCTTCCTACACATTTTGTTTGCAACACGTGAAGTTCAAACAATTCCGTGCTAGATAATATTCGCCCTCATCTTTTATATTTTGGTGCCATCACTAACTTCCTGAAATATCCTGGTTATCTGTGCCAAAAAGATTGATAGAGTCACAGAGTCATAGAGTGATACAGTGTAAAAACAGGCCCTACAGCCCAACTTGCCCACATTGATCAACATATCCCAGCTACAATAGTCCCACCTGGTTGTGTTTGGTCCATATCCCCCCAAACCTGTCTAACTGTTTCTTAAACGTTGGGATAGTACCTGCCTCAACTACCTCCTCTGGCAGCTTGTTCCGCACACCCACCACCCTTTGTGTGAAAAAGTTTCCCCTCAGATTCCCATTAATCTTGATTTCTTTGATGGGTCTTGGCTCAAGGCCTTGTCCACTGCGAGTGAACAAAGGAGGAAGATGACTGAAGTTTGTTGCCTTCCATCACAATGTAATTCCACTGTGGTGGCTGTTTATGTTAAATTTATTTTATGAGTGTATTCTGCTCTTTTCACTTAGTATGGCTGTATGGTAACTCAAATTTTACTATACTTTAGTTGGATAAGTGACAATAAACGCAAACTCAGAATTGAACTTGGTTTTCATGTGGTTTACCAAAGCAGAACGTTGGTATTTAGATTTTCCCACCATACAACTCTGCACACGTAGATGAATCGAAAGGAAACTCGAGAAACTGTGCTTTGTTGGGAAGAATTTTTCTTGCTCCTTCGTAAGTGTAATTATCTTAAATATACTAGACATTAGTTAATTTGGATCTTCTGCTGATGAAACAGTCCAGTTGGTTGATTGCTGAGTGTAAGAAAGGCACAAGGCTCTCGGGGAGTTTGTAGGGGGCACAATTATTTGTGATACATTATTACATCAAAACAAAACACTGATACAGTGTTTATCTGAATGACAAGGGTGGATGAATAATGATGATTATTTCTAAGTAGAGTAATGGGCCTGTCCCACTTAGGCGATTTAGCAGCTCGCCGAAAAAACGGCGACTGGACCCCCCTACGACAATGTCTACAACAATGTCTGCAACAACCTACCACCTAGTCGACGTCAAGCTACGGCAAGCTACCGACAACCGGCGAACCATTAGGATGTCCACCTATGACCACAGCTACAACACCTACGTCCATCCGCAACCAGCTGAGACAAGGTAAGACAATTAAGTCGCCGGTACCTGTCGCCGGTTTACGTAGGTAGTCGCCAATGGAATTCACCGGTCAGCACCGGCGACAACCCACATCATCTATGACATCCTAACCTACGACAGCACCTGCATCAGGAGAAGTCAAACTGCGCTCATTGGCGTCAAGTCAACAGTCGCCGACAAGATTTGAACATTTCAAAATCCAGCAGCGACCAGAAAAATGCTACGATTCGTTGGGCGACTGAGGAGACTACTCATAACCATACAGGCGACACCCCGGTGACCATGTGGTGACAGCCTAGTCACCTGTAGTCGCCCAAAAAAATTGCCGGTGGGACAGGGATATAAGAAGAAGGGTCTCGACCCGAAACGTCGCCTATCTCCTTCGCTCCTTAGATGCTGCTGCACCCGCTGAGTTTCTCCAGCCTTTTGTGTACCAGGGATATAAGGTATTGGGCTATAATCTCATTACCTGAAAAAGAAAAGGCTAGGAAGGTAAGATAAAAATTGTCTGGAAGAAGTTACTTATGTGACAAAAGCACCTGAGTGGCATGGTCATCATTGAGTGAAGTACACGTAGATAATTACAGCTAAAAATAAGAAGTAAAAATTCTGCTCATCAAATCACAATCCCTCGAGTCTCCTCACATCTCATCTAAAATTGATTTCATTTGCTGAATTTCACTCCAAAGCCCTGGATTATTTGAAACATTTACCACCTGCTGACACTAAACTTCTTTGGAGTATCCATTCTATTTTTTTATCCACTTATAATAAATAATTTGTTTAAAATGTTATGAATTCTTTCCTTCAAAATGCAGATTGCAAACTGATCTAAATTACTGATAACTTGTACACATGGGATTAAGTTTGCTGTTGATTTCTATATGTCCTCTAATCCTCTTTGTGGAACAGCAACTAGAGTTATTGTTAATATGGGGTCTGACCAGTGCAATCCAAGTAACGACACAGACCTTGACACAGACCCTTTGTGGGAATGTCTTCCACTATCAAGGGCATATGTGACAACATTCTGCCCTTTTTGGCTGCTGGATCATGTTGCTAGGACACTGAAAGCTCCATCGCTCTCTCCTGGTCTCCCTGCATTACTTCATTTCGATTCACTCTACGTCTTGCAGAAGTTGTATTTACTGTACTAAATTTCATTTGACATTTATTTGACCAACTCCATAGAAAGCCATGTTTCAGTTTACCAACAAATAGCTAACAATGGCCTGTTTTCTTTATCATCATTATTTTTTTGCATATCTTTCATTCGTTGTTCTTTATCTCTCTACATCATCATCTATATCGCTCATTTCCCTTATCCCTAACCATTCTGAAGAAGGGTCTCGACCTGAAATGTCACCCATTCCTTCTCTCCAGAGATGCTGCCTGTCCCGCTGAGTTACTCCAACTTTTTGCGCCTATCTTTTGTTTAGTTTAGTTTATTTTAGAGATACAGCACAGAAACAGGCTCTTCGGCCCACCTAGTCTGCACCGTCGAGCGATCCCCACATATTAACACTAGCCTACACACACAGGGACAATTTACATTAATACTAAGTCAATTAACCTATCATCTTTGAAATATGGGAGAAAACTGAAGATCTCGGAAAAAACCCACACGGTGCACAGGGAGACCTTACAAACTCTGCACAGACAGCATCCTTTAGTCAGGATCGGACCCGGGTCTCTGGCGCTGTAAGGCAGCAACTCTACCGCTGCGCCACAGTGCCACAGTTAGCAGTGATCTCTCTTCAAAATCTGATGACGAAACACACGTCCTAATTTTGTGTTCCAACTTTACCCAGAACAGCACAGCCAAAGATGCCTAACTTTCTGAAAAGATATGTGTATGTCAGCTGTTTCATCAACCTCAATTAAAATGCATTTCTCGGCCTGCAGCTCTTGCCCCTATTATCCTGCATTTGAATACACTCACCACTTAAGGGCAGACCCGTGTGCAGTCAATACCTATTACATTGTAATTTCATACACAACAGCTCCCTGGGATATGAATGACCTAAGTTAGCGTAATTCGACCTAATGCAAATTCCTCATTTTTACCGCAATTTTTTCACCACCTAACATTAATCATAAAATATAGAAATGAGGAACTGCAGATGCTGGTTTACAAAAAAAGGCACAAGTGCATTCCTGGAGAGCAAGGAGAGGCGACATTTCATGTTGGGACACAAATGTTTTGTTGAAATGTTTCATGGTATTCATAAATAACTTGGATATAGTTTATGTACCATTAGTTTAATTAATGCATAGTGTTAAGGTGATTATTCTATAAAATGAAACATTTATGGTCGGTATATGTAGAGCAATGTGATATGGCTAGCTATGACAAATGGGCTTTTCTGACATGGTGAAATCGGCTTAGCATGAAGACAGTTTAGTTTGAGCAGCAAGTGAGCTGCTGTGAGGAGGATCAACACACAAGATTTTAAAAGCAGCCATTAGCCTGGGAGTGACTGCTTCCAGTGGCATATAAAAGGCAGGCATGTACAGCAGGCAGTGAAGAAAGCAAATGGCATGTTGGCCTTCATAGCCAGAGGATTTGAATATAGTAGCAAGGAGGCCCTTTGGCAGTTGTACAGGGCCCTGGTGAGACCACAAGTGGTGTATTGTGTGCAGTTTTGGTCTTCTAATTTGAGGAAGGACGTTATTGCTATTGAAGGAGTGCGGCATAGGTTCACGAGGTCAATTCCTGGAATGGAGGAGTTGACATATGATGAAAGAAGTGATTGAATGGGCTTATATTCACTGGAATTTAGAAGGATGAGAGGGGATCTTATAGAAACATAAAATTCTTAAGGGATCGGCCAGGCTAGATGCTGGAAAAATGTTCCCGATGTTGGGGGAGTCCAGAACCAAGAGTCACAGTTTAAGAATAAGGGGTAGGCCATTTAGGACTGAGATGAGGTAAACCTTTTTCACCCAGAGAGTTGTGAACCAGTGGAATACTCTGCCACAGAAGGCAGTGGAGGTCAATTCACTGGATGTGTTCAAGAGAGAGTTACATTTAGCTCTAAGGGCTACAGAATCAAGGGGTAGGGGTAGAAAGCAGGAATGGGGTACCTATTTGGGATGATCAGTCATGATCATATGACTGGTCCCCCAATGCAATATTCCACCTCTCCACCAATTCCAATATGGGGGGGGGGGGGGCTTTCTGGAGCACAAGTATGGGTGTTGTGGGCTGAAGGAACTGGTTTCCAGAGGGTTAGTATGGACATTGTGTGCAGAATGGATTCTTGGGCTGGTAGATCAGTCACTCAAGCCTGTTGTGCTGGCAGCTCACTGACTCACAGCTGGTGGGCTGGCAGTTGACTCACGGCTATTCCTTGAAATTCCATTTCAAGTAGGGTGCAAGGCCACCAAATTTGTGCAGTTTCTTACCACTTCAAGCAGGGTGCAAGGCCGCTAAATTCAAGTGCCGTTTCATAGCATTTCAAGCAGGTTGCAAGGCCACTAAAGACAGCGAGTCGTGACCTCTCCCTTCTGCAGATACTGAGCCACGCACACAGTTCTGGGTTTTTATAGTCTCCCCCCCCCCCCCCCCCACCAGAAGGGGCGTGGCCTTCCTGGCATGGTTGACAGGAGAGAGAATCACAACATTTTTAAACACTAATAACTCTTTTATTTTTCATTGATGGGAAAAATCCTCAGCATCTGATGAGCGGTGGGGGACTGAGTAAGATGGGCAAAAATCACAGCCGTACATGGTAACATTTTTTCTAAAATCAATATAATGCGCAAACAGGAAGTGGTCAAGATTAGAATTTTAATTACATAGAAGACGAGATAACTTTAATTCGGCAAGGCAACTTTAATTAGGAAACACAGCTTTAGCATTTCCAAACCAAAGGAAACACAGCTTTAGCATTTCCAAACCATAGGCAACACAGCTTTAGCACTTTCAAACCAAAGGTAACACAGCTTTAGCATTTCCAAACTATATTTTCAAACCACATTAAGGGCACTGACAGTAAAACCACTCACAGCTTAGTAGACATGTATTCAGAGTTATTCAGAGTGAGAGACGTGACCCTCTCACTCCCACATCTTGCAGAGACTGACTGAGGCACTCAATACGTCTGGGTTTTATAGTCTGTTCGGAAGGGGTGGGGCCTTTAGGAGAGAGAATCGCAACATTTTTTAAACACTAATAATTCTTTTATTTTTCATCGATGGGAAAAATCCTCTTGTCCTGGACAGCGGAGGGGGACTCTGAGTAAGATGGCCAAAAATCACAGCCGTAAGTGGCAGCGACTTTTCTAAAATCAATATACAGAACAACAGGAAGTGGTTAAGATCAGACTTTTAATTATATAGATTGGTGAGACCACATTTAGAGTATTGTGTTCAGTTTTGATCACCCTATCTTTTCTACCAAATATGTTGTCAAGCTGGAAAGGGTGCAGAGAATATTTGCAAGGAAGTTGTCAGGACTTGATGGCCTGAGCTACAGGGAGAGGTTGACTGAGTGAAATTCACATGGTGCAAAGCCAATGTGATACAGCCACACACCGCGATAAACAGGAAGGTTGGCGCTGCAATTAAAACAGTGAAAGCACAGTGTATGAGAAGGGTCACTTAAGTCCTCCAAAATAGAGAGGGGGAGAGGGGGCAGAAGGTAAGAGAAGGAGAGATGGGTTGGGGAGAAGGAGTGGAGACAACTTTTAAGAAGCCAGATATACACAGTGTGAAGCTCGGCGGACATTAATATTACCGGTCAGTTATCCTTGCTTCTGTGAACTGCTGTTTAAGTTTTATTTCCCCAATGAGCCAATGAAATGCACCGGTGACAACCTACGAGAACCTCCAAGAACTTACAGCCTCCTGGCGAACCACTACTACTGCACCTACATCACGAGAATTCTCACTACTCTCCATGGCGTCAAATTTCGGGTCGCCGCTAATTTTTCAACCTGTTGAAAAATTAGCGGCGACCAGAATGAAGCCGCGACTAGTTACGAAAATGCGAGAACTTATCACCACCATGCAGGCGACTCCCCGTCAACCTCCGGCGAACGTGTAGCGACCTTGTGACGACCTCATAGTCTCATGTAGTCGCCTAAAAAGTTGCGTAAGTGGGACAGGCCCATAACGCAAAGCTTCGTAGGTTTTTTCATTGAAACTGCTCCGCAGGTGGGCCTAAGATAGACACAAAATGCTGGAGTAACTCAGCGGGACAGGCAGCATCTCTGGAGAGAAGGAATGGGTCTCAACCCAAAACGACAGGAACACAGTTAATACCTTTTTTCAACTCGGGGGGGCTACCCTAAAATTCCATAAGTCTCCACATTGTATCAAAAGTAATTGTGAGACATCTTATCAGAATCTTTTATGGCACAATTATGCACCTGGAAGTTTTGTTCATTTCAGATCAGCTGGCCTGATAATAGTCAAAAGTTAGAAATTTCAATCGCAATTTATATAAAGGGTAAAATGAATATTGCATTCCCAGTATTTTACATCAGTTATAAAGCTCTGCCCTTGAAGCTAGGTCTTCAACAACTATAACAAAACTCACAAACCACACAAACACGGACTGAATTTACCATCATTGTGAGTTTGTTATTTTTGAGATTTCAGAGAGTCTCCATTATGTCTGTTGCAATTTGTACCGTTAAAGACACCAAAAGGCATTCATAACAACGTCTGAATGTTCTTTTCTATTCTCTAAAAAGCTCACAGCAATGTAACTACTAAAACATTAATATTTTAAGACATTTTCAGTTTGTTAAAATAGTATGGGTTGCAGGTTATGGCTGCGGTACTCTGATTAAAAACTGCCTGCTCTTGCAATAAATAATATTTTCAGCTGAAATGTAACAAGGAAGGTTTTTAGAATAATTGTCTCACTTTATATCCTTAAACACTGCCAAATGTGTCAGTTTAATGAAATATATATATATATCTACTTGGCAATACAGAGTGGAAACATGATCAATACGTTAATGCAGTCCAGAGTACAATTTGAATCTGTGTTGTTCAAAGCTGAATTTACAAGCAATGCTGTTTCGATTTCTTGGGGAATAACCCATTCAATTTACAAAACCATCCATGATGCTCAGAAATTCTATATTTTAGGCAGCAACTCTTGACGTGAGCAACACTAGGAAACCTGATGATATTAGACACATAATACAAAGATGCTGGAGGAACTCAGCGAGTGAGGCAACATCTATGGAGAGAAGGAATAGCACGATCCTTCTTCGGACTAATGTCGGGGGGGGGGGGGAAATAAACAAAGAGGCAGAGAAAGTAGGCTTGTGGGAGAGCTGGGAATGGGGAGGGGAAGGAGGGAGAAAGCAAGGATTATCTGACGTTGGAGAAGTCAATGTTCATACCACAGGGGTTTTGCCAGCATCTGCAGTTCTTTCTTAGACATATAATAGATGCTTTTGTATTTTTCTTCTCTAAATTTTTTGTATTTGTATTTTTGTATTTTTCCATCACGAATAAAATCAACGTTAATGCACTGTCATAAAGTATAATTGCAATCGAGCAGGCTTTTATACGTTGGGTAATTATCTAACAGGGCAGACAACAATGCTGGAGAAACTCAGCGGGTGAGGCAGCATCGGTGGACAAAGGACATAGGACAAAGGAAACCCTTCTTCAGACTGATGTGAGGATGGGGGGGGGGGGGGGAGAAAGGAAGAGGAGCCAGGGGGCTGAGGGCTCTCCCTCTGGCTCCTCCTCTTCCTTTCTTCTCTCCCCCCCCCCCCCCCCCCCCCCATCCTCACATCAGTCTGAAGAAGGGTTTCCTTTGTCCTATGTCCTATGTCCACAGATGCTGCCTCACCCGCTGAGTTTCTCCAGCACTTTTGTCTACCTTCGATTTTCCAGCATCTGCAGTTCCTTCTTAAATATCTAACAGGCCAGTTCTTGCAATTCTTTGAAATATTATCTTGAATGGATTGTCAGAATTAAAGTAATATGCAGCCCCTCTATACAATATTTCTCTTTAAAATGATTTATTCATGCTTACCGAAGACGAACAATAATAAGGCAATTTGTTGTTAGTCCACTTAATACTTCACTTTTTGTGCAATAACATACAAAAATCATTTATCCATTGACATGAATTCAAACTGAAAAGTATTGAATACTTTTACTATCAATGAGTTATGCAGAAATATACAGAGTGACAGATAGCATGGAATTCAGTTGACATATACTTAACTTCTTAAATGGATATATCTTTGCGATTGAAAGATTGAAAATTCTGCACAGATGAAACTTATAAAAGAACAATATATTGTTCTAAATACAAATGACACAGAACCACCGTGTGAAGATGATCAATTTAACACAACAATTCCCTTGTACTTCAAATAGATGAAAAATCAGCATAGTTTTTCACTGTACCAATCAACACCTGACAATAAACTAAACTGTAAACTGTAAACGGTAATTAAATAAATTTATAAATTTTAACAAAGGTGGTGGCCCATCGGTAACGTTGATGGCGGGTTGTGCTGTGCAGTCTCGATTCTGGTGAGTTCTGACACGGCTCACGAGCCCAATTCATGAACCGCACACTCGAGGGCGGCGGGGGCAGATGAAGAGCATCGCTGGCGGGTTCTCCGTGGCTTTGGTAGGTTGTTCTAGGCGGCGCTCCCCGAAGCTGCGGGCTGCTGCTCGCACTGCTGTGCACCAGCGTGTCCTATTGCCGGTGCAGGCTTCCAATTGCTTGGGCGCAGGATAATGGAGATGGTCCTTGATTTAACAATAAAGATGACTTTATTTAACAATAAACTCATAAATATGATTTTACTAACCACAAAAGAGATAAAACTTACTAACAATGTAATTTTGTTGCTTTAATGTTAAACATGGATAACTACTTTTGCAATCCGATTCCTATTCAGATTGATTGGGTATAGCAACCCCAATAAAAGTGAGAAGCAGGCACAAAATGCTGGAGGAACTCAGCGGGTGAGGCAGCATCTATGGAGAGAAGGAATTGGCAGAGTTTCGGATCGAGACCTTTCTTCAGGGATACTGAGTTGGATGAGGGATACTGAGTTGGATGATCAGCCATGATCACATTGAATGGCGGTGCAGGCTCGAAGGGCCGAATGGCCTACTCCTGCACCTATTTTCTATGTTTCTCGAGTCTGAAGAACTATGATGGCACCAAAGTAGAGGGTTTTCAGGTTCTTAGAAATAAATATCACTAGCAATTTGTCTCAACAAGCCGCATCGAAGCAATGGCCAATAGAGCACACCGATGTCTTTACTTCATTATGAAGCTTAGGGAGTTTGGCATGTCCCCAACAACGCTCAATAACTTCTACAAATGAATCGTAGAAAGTCTTTTATCAGGATGTATTTCAGCATGGTTTGGGATCAGCATTATCCACAACCGCAAGAAATAGCAAATTGTGCAACCCAACCTCCCTTCCATGGACTTCATCATCGCCGAAGCCATCCGCATAATCAAGGACCAGTCTCAGCACGGTCACTCCCTCTTCTCTCCTTTCCAATCAGGCAAGAAGCTAGAAAATGCACACCTCCAGATTCAGAGACAGTTTCTTTCCAGCTGTTATCAGGCAACTGAACCAGCCTCTCACCAACGGAAGAGCAAGCCTCACCTCGCATCTGCCTGATTGGGGGCCCTCAGACTATCTTTAATCGGATTTTACTGGACTTTATCTTGCACTCAACTTTATGCCCTTTATCCTGTATCTGTATGCTGTGGATGGCTTGATTGTAATCATATATAGTTTTTTTGCTGACTAGATAGCAGGCAACAAAAAGCCTATCACTGTAGCTCGGTACACATGACAGTAATAAGAAACTAAACTTAGGCTCATAGTCATAGAGTGATACAGCGTGGAAACAGGCCCTTCATAGTCATAGAGTGATACAGTGCGGAAACAGGCCCTTCGGCCCAACTTGCCCACACCAGCACAAATTGTCCCAGCTACACTAGTCCTACCTGCCTGTTGGTCCATCTCCCCCCCCCCCCCCCCCCCCCAAACCTGTCCTATCCATGTACCTGTCTAACTGTTTCTTAAATGTTGTCCCAGCCTCAACTACCTCCTCTGGCAGCTTGTTCCATACACTCACCACCCTTTGTGTGAAAAAGTTACCCCTTAGATTCCTTCCATTAAATCTTTTCCCCTTCACCTTAAACCTATGTTCTCTCGTCTTCGATTCACCTACTCTGGGCAACAGACTCAGTGCATCTCTCTGATCTATTCCTCTCATGATTTTATACACCTCAATAAATTACCCCTCATACTCCTGCACTCCAAGGAATAGAGTCCCAGCCTACTCAACCTCGCCCTACAGCTCAGACCCTCTAGTCCTGGCAACATCCCTGTAAATCTTCCCTGTACCCTTTGCAGCTTGACAACATCTTTCCTATAACATGCTGCCCAGAACTGATATTCTAATATTGTAAATGCGGCCTCACCAACATCTTATACAACTGCAACATGACCTCCCAGCCCCTATACTCAATACTCTGACTGATGAAGTCCAATGTGCCAAATGCTTTTTTGACCACCTTATCTACCTGCGACTCCACCTTTAAGGAACCATGCACCTGTACTCCTAGATCCCTCTGCTTGACAACACTGCACAGAGCCCAGACTTCCCAAAATGCAACATCTCACATTTCTCTGCATTAAATTCCATCAATCATTCCTCAACCCACCTGACCAATTAATCAAGAACCTGCTGTATTTGTTCACAACCATCTTTAAACTTAACATATCATTACTAAAAAGGTTTTAAATTTATTTCTTACCAGCGGCGGCATGGTGGCGCAGCGGTAGAGTTGCTGCCTTACAGCGCCAGAGACCCGGGTTCTGATCCTGCCTGTACGGAGTTTGTACGTTCTCCCTGTGATTGTGTGAGATTTCCCTGGGTGCTTGGTTTCCTCAAACACTCCAAAACCATACAAGGTTTGTAGATTAATTGGCTTGGTATGATTGTAAATTGTCCCCAGTGGGTAGGATAGTGTTAGTGTGCGGGGATTACTGGTCGGCGCGGACTCGCTGGGCCAAAGGGTCTGTTTCTACACTGTATCTCCAAACTAACCTAAACTGAACTAAACTAATATGGAACCAAAGTTGACTTTTCCATTCCACATCCAGAAAGTAAACAACATCAATTTAACTTTGCCAGTGGCTGGAGCAGTTTGAGTTTCATCGTGGTGAGACCACTTCACCAATAAGCACATAATGCATATGACCTGCTCATTTAGATCCATTGCTCACTTTTCACTTTCACACTCTCCTCATGTCAATGCTAATTATCAGCTTCAAGGACAAGGTGACATTTATGGATGGATACAAGCCCCCAGTCTTCCTTCCAATTTTTCTTCTTGAATATCTTCGGGTGAAAGAGTTAAATAAATACATTTAAAATGAAGTGATCTGAGGAGCAACTGTTTCACAAATATTGTGGTGAAAATGTGGAATGAGCTGTCAGAGGAGCTAATGGAGGCAGATACAATTATAACATTTCAGAGGCATGTGGACGGTTACTTAAGGGCCTGTCCCACTTGGGCGGCATTTGTGAATTCCAAAATCGTGGGGTGCCATGCGCAACCGTGCGTCACCGCCTCCGTCGCCATGCCTCACTACGCGCCATGCGGGTGTAATGCACGCCATGCGTACAAATGATGCCCAAGTATGACAGGCCCTTTAGCTAGCAAAGTTGTAGAGGGGATATGAACCTAATGTGGGCGTATGAGATTGGTATAAGTAGGTCTAATGATCAGCAAGGATGAAGTGAGCCGAAAGGCCCATGTTTCTGTTGCACATTGAATAATTATATGAGCCAAACACTTTAACTCCCTTTCCCATTCCCTTACTGACCTCTCTGTTCTGGTTAAAGAGCAGGAACTGGAAAGGATAACTGCAGCCAGAAAATCATTTAGTCTGGGCTGGGTGCCTCCCTGTTTGTTAAAGGAAGGAAGGAAATTGCAGAGGCCCTGGACATATTTTTCCAAATGCCTCCAGGTTCAGAGCAGATGACTGAGGTTAAACCTCATAATTACACACCAGTTAGACTACCTTGGTGATGAAGAAACATGGGAACGTTTATAGCCATCACTTGGGCAAGTGTGAATTGATTAGAGAAAGCCAGCATGGGTTTGTTCAAGGCAACGAGTAGTTATTTAACTTTATGGATATTTTTTTAATGCAGTGACAAAAAAGGTTGTTGAATGAAATAACTGGCATTGCATGAGCCAAATGGCTTCTGTAATTCTGAGCTCAAATGCTTGACTGGGGTTGGGGGTGGGGAAGAGGAGGGGGAGAGTGTGTGGTGCGGGTGGTAGTTGAACCTGATTTCAATCTGACGCCCTCTTCTTCACTTATTTGTTGATGAACTGGAAGGTATTTCTGGACTCTTGCTAATCTGCTAATATCATAAGGAACAAATGCAACCATCTGTGGACCACCTACTTTACCATGGTGGTCTGTTAAGGTGGTCAAAGGCTTCTTCTCCATAGGACTACCTAAGTGAGTAAGGGAGGCAAAAGCCAGGCATTGTTCTCTGTGGCTAGATTTATGGGATAGCCTGTATCAGTACTTGCACATGCTGCTGATTGGCATGGAGGGTTGGAATGGAGTTATTGGAATTTAGTTTAATATCCCCAGCATCTCCTGCAGTTTGAGGCCCATACAAAAAAACTGCAGGAGATGGAAATCTGACCAAAAAAACCCCGACATCATGGAAATACTCAAAATGGAAAAACATTGCAGAGTTAATATTAGCCATCCAATATTCTTCATCAGAACAGGAAAATAGAGAAATAAGTTGGTATTAAGTTGAAGAGATGGGAAGGATGCATAGGACAAAACTGAATATCCTTGATGGCACAAGGCAAGGGTTGGTTATGGTGATAATATATTAATAATTTATTTACAACTTTACCAAAGCCAATTATTGAAACGGGTATCTGATTGATAGATTAATAAGGGTCATAAGAGAAAGCACGAGTAAAGGAACAGAACTGTGATACACTGTAAGGACAGTTATTGAGAAAAAAAAAAGTCCATCAAAGATAGTAATATGCAGAGCTGAAGACATTGCCCTGTAAGTGGGAATGTGTTCATGGAGAGAGACAACTTGATGCAACATTACATTGGTTGACCAAGAGCAGAACTTGCCAGTTATGAAACAAACAGAGAAGGTGAATTACCTGCAATTGTTGAGCCTGGAGGCCTGTGAATGCTTAGATGGACAATAATATGCTGTTCCTCAACCTTACATTGGGCATTACTAGGACAATGCAGGAGACTACAGTTTGATAGGAGATTTCAGTTCAGTTCAGTTTAGATAGTTGTCACGTGTACCGAGGTACAGTGAAAAGCTTTTGTTGCGTGCTATCCAGTCAGCAGAAAGACAATACATGATTACAACCGAGCCCTTTACAGTGTATAGATACATGATAAGGGAATAACGTTTAGTGCAAGGTAAAGTCCATTAAAGTCCGATCAATGATAGTCTGAGGATCACCAATGAGGTAGATAGTAGGTAGGTAGAGAGTCAGGACTGCTCTCTAGTTGTGGTAGGATGATTCAGTTGCCTGATAACAGCTGGGAAGAAACTGTCTCTGAATCTGGAGGTGTGCATTTTCAGGGACAGTTTCTTGGGAATATTGGGAATGTGATAAAGAATTAACGGACTGTTCCACTTGGATAACCGAATCCCCGAGTTTAGAAGAACCTAGATCAGTGAAAAAAAAATGTCAAGGTCGTGTTGACTCGCCGAAGTAAGATACCACCTGTGACCTCCTACGACTATGTCTACGACCTCCCAAGGCTATATCTACCACCTCCTATGACTATGTCTACGACCCCCTTAGATTTTGTCTGTGACCTCCTACGACCCCCCTTGACCTCAGGCTTCCACACCTAAGACCAACTACAACTAGCTATGAGTGGAAAATGATCACATGATTATTTATTTACTAGAATGTTGCCTGGGTTCCAGCAACTAAGTTACAGAGAAAGGTTGAACAAGTTAGGTCTTTATTCTTTGGAGCGTAGAAGGTTAAGGGGGGACTTGATTGAGGTCTTTAAAATGATAAAAGGGATAGACAGAGTTGACGTGGATAAGCTTTTCCTATTGAGGGTAGGGAAGATTCAAACAAGAGGGCATGACATGAGAATTAAAGGACAGAAGTTTAGGGGTAACATGAGGGGGAACTTCTTTACCCAGAGAGTGGTGGCTGTGTGGAATGATCTTCCTGCAGAAGTGGTGGAGGCAGGATCGATTTTAACATTTAAAAGTAAAGTGGATAGGTATATGGACGGGAAGGGAATGGAGGGGTATGGTCTGAGTGCAGGTAGATGGGACTAGGGGAAAATAAATGATCGGCATGGACTGGAAGGGCCGAGAAGGCCTGTTTCCGTGCGGTAATTGTTATATGGTTATATGGTTATGATAAAATGATGTCATGTTTGCATTTTTCATCGGGCCAGTTACCAACCTATGACTACCGACGACTACCTACGACTAACTACGACTACCATCACGACCTACTAAGACCTACCTACGAGCACAAAGTATCAAGTTTTTCCATGCCAAACTTTTTATTACCCGTGAACATTTTTTATCAGGCTGGAAATAACGCCGTGACCTACTTGAGGCCACGAGTACGGAGACCACTCACTAGCATGAGGAGGAGTTAAGCAAAAAGACCTCCTACGACCTCGTGGCGACCATGCTGCGAGTATGAGTTTGGCAAACTCCACAGAGGTTGCCAATTAGGTTGTGAAAGTGGGACGGGGGCTTAAAACAAAACTCCCTGCTGTTCCGTACATCCAGTGCTCATCCTGGTCCTGGAGTCTCCCATTCTTTGATAGATTCGGACTTAACATAGTTAAATTTTGTTGAAATGCATGAATGATTTCTGACCAGTTGAGCTGTAGGATTTGTAGATTATTTCAGGCAAACTCTTGCCTCTGAGAGTAATTCTCCATAAATTCACACAAGAAATGTAATCAATCAAAAATAAATTACCTTGCAGCCTGGAATCATTATTCCAAAACAGTATATCTTCGAAATGTCTTTCTGGTTGCAATTTGTACTTACAATATTATTCATAAAGTAATGTATAATATGAAAATCTAATGAGGGTTTTAAGAAAGAAAAAACGAAATGTATTTAAAAATTATGACAACTAGTGTCTCAACAATATTGGTGATATATATTTCTGCAATTTGTAAATATTCATAATTTAAGTTTTATCATCATAAACATATTTATTATAATTCTGCATAATAGGTAATAATTGGTGTTTTTTGCTAGTTCTATTTTTTAATGATAATAATACATCTCTTGATGCTCCTGAACACATCATCAGTGATGTAACCTGGGGTCATTGGGTGTTTCGGGTCTTTCAACATCAGACATCCTCACCCAGGTGACCCAGCCGTGGTTGCCCAGACCACAACTTGTGGTCAGGTGGCATTCGCTCCTCCCCCATGGACCTCCTCTCCTGATCCAGAGCCATCTCGAGGCTTTCTCTGCTGCCTCTGTGGTGTTCTTGATGGCTCCTCTCCTCTCCATTCCATTGATGCCCAGTGCACTCAAGGGTTTGTAGAGTGATTGTCCTGCAAAACCTCTGCAGCCAACCTCGATGGGCATATACCTTGCCTTCACGCCCTGCTTACGGCAGTCTATGACCAGCTCTTCGCACTTGGTCTTCGTATCAACTCTCGTGGGCCTCCTCCATATGGTCCTCCCAAGGCACTGTCAATTCCAACAAGACGATGTTTTGGTCACCTCTATGAGACCGGGAGGATATCTGGCCTCAGAGCGGTCGTGGCAATGTGCCTGGTGAAACTTCAGCTGTTTCACCAGGCCACAGAGTCGACCAATACCGTGCGTGCAACCTGAAAATTACAAACCAATTTCCCAAATATTACATTTTAATCACTATGAATTGCAATTATCTACCACTTTATTTCGTATCAACCCACCATGCCTGTGACATATTGTGAGTTTTGGAACGTTTCTGTTCTATCAAAATGTATGAAGGGGTCGTCAGCGAGCGAGGAGGGCCATTGTTGAGCGAGTGGTGCCACTGAGAATGGAGGGGGAACCAACGGGGGATCGGTTGAGAATGGGGGGACCTACACTAAAGGGCACCCGGCGGGGGGGAGGTGATCTGTTCGGTGAACTTTTGCACCTTTGTCAGCACCACAATGTGAGGATGCTTGTGTACTGTCTAGGTGAGGTCTGTTATATGATTTGTATGCAAAACAAAGAATTTCACTGCGTCTCGATGCAGGTGACGATAGTATAATTGAATCATTGAAAACCATTCCAACTTACAAATGAGTTCCCATTTCTTAAAAATGCTTCCCTTTTGTGAAATAACCACATTCTTTATTTGCATCGCTGATATAGTTATCTTTAACAGATGTCATCTTGGGAGGCAGCAAAAACATTGTATGCTACCAGCGTTGCTGGCTCAAAGGGCCGAATGGCCTAATCCTGCACCTATTGCCTATTGAATGCTAAGGATTTTATTTTCCAGGCATTGGAATCATCATTCTAACGTCTGGAAAATGAGTACTAACAAGAGAATAATTTAAATATACAGAATAGTGAAAGGCCTGGATAGAGTGGATGTGGAGAGGATGTTTCCACTAGTGGGAGAGTCTAGGACTAGAGGTCATAGCCTAAGAATTAAAGGATATTCTTTTAAGAAGGAGATGAGGAGCAATTTCATTAGTCAGAGAGTGGTGAATCTGTGGAATTCTTTGCCACAGAAGGCTGTGAAGGCTAAGTCAGTGGATACTTTTAAGGCAGAGATAGATAGATTCTTGATCAGTACATGTATCAGAAGGGGAGAAGGCAGGAGAATGGGGTTAGGAGGGAGCGATAGATCAGCCATGATTGAATGGCGGAGTAGACTTGATGGGCCGAATAAATACTTACTTGTAGCAGCTTAACATGTCCATAAACACAATGCACACAGAAAAATAAAATAATCAACAAAAATGCAATAAATTAATAAATTAATAACAGTTCATAAATAAACTGAAGTCCATGGTACAATCAAAGACACAGTCCGGATGGAATCTTGTATAAACAAACTCACTACAAATGCAATAGCAATGTTAAAAAAAGGAGTTAGGGGTATAACCATATAACAATTACAGCACGGAACAGGCCACCTGGGCCCTTTTAGTCCATGCCGAACACTTACTCTCACCTAGTCCCATCTACCTGCACTCAGACCATAACCCTCTATTCTTTTCCCATCCATATACCTATCCAATTTATTTTTAAATAATAAAATCAATCCTACCTCCACCACTTCCAGTGGAAGCTCATTCTGCACAACTACCACTCTCTGAGTAAAGAAGTTCCCCCTCATGTTACCCCTAAACCTTTGTCCCTTAATTCTCAAATCATGTCCTCTTGTTTGAATCTTCCAATGTTAGTTCCATACAAATTTGTAATGACTTGGAATAACCCTTGCATCAATAATAGAAACATAGGAATAGAAACATTGAAAAATAGGTGCAGGAGTAGGCCAGTCAGCCCTTCAAGCCAGCACCACCATTCAATATGATCATGGCTGATCATCTAAAATCGATACCCCGTTCCTGCTTTTGCCCATATACCGTTAACCCTAAGAGCTAAATCTAACTCTCTCCTGAAAACATCCACTGAATTGGCCTCCACTACCTTCTGTGGCAGAGAATTCCGCAGATTTAGAATTCTCTGGCTGAAAACGATTTTCCGGATTTCAGTCCTAAATGGCCAACTCATTATTCGTAAACTGTGACCCCGGGTTCTGGACTCCCTCAACATCGGGAACAATTTTCCTACATCTAGCCTGTCCTTATAAGAATTTTATATGTTTCTATAAAATTCTCTTCATCTTTCAAAAAACCAGTGAATACAAGCCCAGTCGATCCATTCTTTCATCATATGTCAGTCCCGCCATCTCGGGAATTAACCTGGTGAACCTACGCTGCACTCCCCTCAATAGCAATAATGTCGATCCTCAAATTAGGAGACCAAAATTGCACACAATACTCCAGGTGTGATTTCACATGGTTCCTGTACAACTGCAGTAGGACCTCCTTTCTCCTAAACTCAAATCCTCTCGCAATGAAGGCCTACATGCCATTGGCTTTCTTCACTGCCTGCTGTACCTGCATGCTTACTTTCAGTGACTTGCGTACAAGCACACCCAGGTCTCGTTTGGTCTTTTCCTAATCTGACACCATTCAAATAAAAATTTGCCTTCCTGTTCTTGCCAGCAAAATGAATTCCATATTTGCTTTTAGGTGTGACATAGGGGGAATAGAAAAGGGAAAAAAAGCATGATTGAGGAAATATTCTTTGGATTGGTGTGTTCATCTGCAGTCCATGTTTGTACAACCTTATTAACTTCAATGTAGTGTAAAGTTGAATTTAGAGTGAAAGAAAATCTTTTTTTTTTTCACACCTGTATTAAAAACAAGACGATAACCAGCGGATGGTGGGAATGCTCAAGGATAAAGCTGGGACCTTATGCTTGGAGTCTGGAGATGTAGGTGAGGTTCTAAACAAATACCTTGCACCTGTCTCCACCAAGGAGAAGGACATAGAGGACAGGGTGGAGAATACTAAAATGCAAACTTGAGATCCAGAAGAAAGAGGTGTAGGGGCTCCTGAAGAGCATTGAGGTGGATAAATCCCAAGGGTCTGATGGCATTGATCCCAGGTTATTGAGGGAGGCAAGAAAGAAGATTCCAGAAGCCTTCACAAAGATCTTTGCATATTCTCTAGCCACAGGCGAGTGCCCAGAGGACTGTGGACTAGCTAATGCTGTTCTTTCATTTAAGAGAAGTAGATAGAATCCAAGGTATTATAGGTGGGTTACACAAAAAGCTGGAGAAACTCAGCGGGTGCAGCAGCATCTAAGGAGTGAAGGAGATAGGTGACGTTTCAGGTATTATAGGTTGGTTAGCCTCACATCAGTGGTAGGAAAACTATTGGTGAGGATTCTTTAGGATGGGATTTACACCCATTTGGAAGAGAATGGGTTAATTAGGGACAGACAGCATGTCTTAGTCTGAAGAAGGGTCTCAACCTTAAATGTCACCTATTCTTCTTCAGAAATGCTGTCTGACTTGCTGAGTTACTCAAGCTTTTTGTGTTTATGGCTTTGTACCTTGAAAGACATGTCTTACTAACTAGATCGAACTTTTTGAAGAGGTGAGAATGGTGATTAATGAGGGTTGAGTGGTAGAAATTGTCTACATGGATTTTTGTAAGGCATTTGATAATCCCCCATGTTTGACTGATCCAGAGTTTAAAATGCATGGGATTATAGCAGTGACTTGCTCGTATACAGGGATTCCAGCAATCCTTCCAGGTGAGGCAGACAGAATTGAAAAAATCAGTGATCATACTGTTGGGTGTTTCTCCAATAACTCAGAAATAAACAAGGACTTCTACAGGGAAATGAAGCAATATACAAAAAAATTCACAGGAATGCAATTACACAAACCAGAAATTATTCTGACTGTGAACATTGTGTTCTTTGCAGGGTCAAAAGGATTTATTTGATTAAATTAAGAGATGCAGCATGGAAACAGGCCCTTCAACCCATCTTGTTCAAACCAACCATTGATCACCCATTCACGTTAACTCTATGTTAGCCCAGTTTCTTATCAATCCCCTTTACACCAGAGGCAATTTACAGAGAACAATTAGCCTGCAAAACCGCACATCTTTGGGTAACGGGAGGATAAAGGAGCAGCTTGAGGAAACCCAATGGTCACTGGTGAACGTGCAAACTCCACACGTGACAGCACCTGAGAACAGGATCAAACCCAGGTCATGAGGCAGCATCTCTACCACTTACACCACTGTGCTGCCCTATTTCCGCACTTATAGAGCCATTGGCAAATGAGCGGTTTTACCATAATTAGTTGAATAGGCAAAGACATGATGTCATTGGAAAGGGAATTGAAGAGTTGAAAAATACTTCTTGACGAGTACTACTGGAGTATTAATAAAGTACTAAATGGATGGTACCTAAAACAATGTTTACTGTCTCTGAGTGCAGGCGTGATCTCGCCGATGTGCAGGAGGCCACGCGAGAACGCTGGATGCAGTTGATATGGATAGAGGAAGTGCATATGAACCTCTGTCTCACCTGGAAGAACTGCTGGGGTCAGCAGATGGAGGAAAGGGACGAGGCATAGGGACAGGTGTTACATCTCCTCTGGTACCTGGGGAGGGGTTGGTTTGAGTGGGAAGGGATAAGTGAACCAAAGCGTTGTGGGGGAGCGGAAGGGAGTGGAGATGGGAAGTTGTGACAAGTGGTGGGATCGCGTTAGAGGTTGCAGAAATGCCAGCGGATAATGTGCTGGATTCAGATGCTTGTGGTATTCGTGCTTTCATTGTTTGGGGCATTGAGAAAAAGAGTCATGAAATCATGAAATCATGAAATCATGATAGGATTTTGGTTAGCTGCATTTGGAGTTATTATGTGCAGTTCTGGTTGTGCTATTGCAGGAATGAGATGGAGGCTTTCAAAATGGTGCAGGAGAAGTTTACCATAAGAAGGGTCTCGACCCGAAACATCACCCATTTCTTCTCTCCAGAGACGCTGCCTGGCCCACGCATTTTGTGACTATCTTATCATACTGATGCCTGGATTTGGAGGCATTAGCTGCAGAGAGAAGTTGGACAGATCTGGATTGTTTCCTCTGGAAAACCAGAGGTTGCGGCAGACCTGATACAAGTGTATAAAATTATGAGACACAAAGTTAGAATCTTTTTCCCTAGAAGAAGAAAATCAAATACAGGAGGGTTTCGCTTTCAGTGGAGAGGGGAAAAGTTTGAAGGAAATGTTCTGGTCAGGTTTTTTACTGGGATAATGGTAAGTGTCTGGAATATGCTGCCGAGGATGATGTTTGAAACAGATATGTTATTGGCATTTAAAAGACTTAAGGGCCTGTCCCACCAGCATGCAACTCTATGCGATGAGCACGACCTAACGTGGTCACTTGAGCCGTCTGGCGTCGCAGGGTCGGTCCCACTTCGATCGCCGGAGCCGTGCGGAATTGTTCGTCCCGACATCGCGCGGGGCTCCGAAAAACTGACCATGTTCAAAAATTCCACGCGGCAACGGCTTGTCGGCTCGCAGTCGCCTCGACGCATTACACACCGCCTCAATGTTGTGCCTCCGTGACCCTCTCTGCGTGTGGCTCCGTGGCCCTCTCTGTGTGTGCCTCTGTGCCCCTCTCTGTGTGCCCCTCTCTGTTCTGGCGAACTTACCTTTAAGATTTCACTTTGCGCCGCGTTGCGCCACTCACCCGACCTCCTTGCGGCCCTCGCTGCCGGTTTGGTCGCGCTTGCCGCATGCAGGCGCATGCTGTTGGGAACGGCCCTGTACAGGGGTCACCCGACCTCCGCGCGGCCCCGCTTCTAGTTTGATCGCGCTCATCGCATGGAGTCGGATGCTGGTACGACAGGCCCTTTAGATAGGCATGCAGATATGCAGGGAAAAGAGGGATATGGGTTACCGGCAGGTGGATAGGTGATGGTCTTGGCATTATGTTCAGTACAGGTACTGTGGGCTGAAGAACCTGTTCCAGTGCTATGTTCTATGTTCAAAATATTCTCCAACATTTAACATATTAATTACTATACACAGGCGATGAATGTTCAATCAATACTATTTTACATAACATCATCTTTCTTAAATAAATTCTAGTGTATTTATATACATTAGAAACAAAAAAAAACAAAAAGGTTTTGTATCATTTCAACCTCCAGTATTAACATTTTAGTATCTTCATCCATGGTATTAATTTCCCAGTTATTAATTACTTACTAATCATACACTCACATTATTGGCATATAAACCCCTGGATATCCCAATGCAATTATCTTTTGCACTATAGACTCCATGGAATTCAGTCTTGCGTGGATTACCTAATTTGATTAAAATAATGTTACAGTACTGCATTCATTTTAGGTTGCAAGCCTTGCAAATCAAAGATCTCCTTGCAATGGAAAACATAAAACTTAGCTATCTTAAATCATGCAGCAGCCTGAGTATCTGAGTGATTAGAGGGGACAAGTGTTATTATTTTTGTCAGCAACCCCCAGAGATTTGCTCTGATCACCCGCCAAATAAATCCTTTCAATTCTTGAAGAAGCAATATTTATACGAAAACAGAGAAAGACGGAACATTTGACGACTGCATTGGTGCTACCTCATGCACCCACACCACACACAACTCACTGACTTCAGCCATTTCACCACTAACTTCCATCCGACGCACAAATACACCTGGACCAATTCTGACACTTCCCTACCATTTCTTGACCTCACTGTCTCCATCGCAGGTGATAGACTACTGACCGACATCCACTATAAAGCCACTGACTCCCACGGCTATCTGGACTACACTTCTTCCCAGCCTGCTTCCTGTAAGGACTACATCCCCTACTCCCAATTCCTCCGTCTACGTTGCATCTGCTCCCAGGATGAGGTGTTCCACACCAGGGCATCGGAGATGTCCTCAGTCTTCAGAGAACGGGGGTTCCCCTCTTCTACCATAGATGAGGCTCTCATCACTTCCCATCCCCCCACACACAACAAGGGCCGAGTCCCCCTTGTCCTCACCTTCCACCCTACCAGCTATCACATTCAACAAATAATCCTCCGACATTTTTGCCACCTACACTGTGATCCCATCACTTGGCACATCTTCCCATCTCCTCCACTGTTTGCTTTCCACAGAGACTGCTCCCTCTGTAACTCCCTGGTCAATTCGTCCCTTCCGACCTGAACCACCCCCTCTCCGGGCACTTTCTCTTGCAACCCCAAGAAATGCTACACTTGTCACTTTACCGCCCTGCCCCCCCCCCCCTTGACTCCATTCAAAGACCCAAGCAGTCTTTCCAGGTGTGGCAGAGGCTCACCTGCACCACCTCCAATTTCATCTATTGCATCCGCTGCTCTCGATGTCAGCTGCTCTACATCGGTGAGACCAAGCGTAGGCTTGGCGATCGCTTTGCCGAACTCCTCCACTTGGTTTGCAATAACTAACCTGATCTCCCTGTGGCTCAGCACTTCAACTCCCCCTCCCATTCCAAATCCAACATTTCTGTCCTGGGTCTCCATGGCCAGAGTGAGGCCCACCGTAAATTGGAGGAGCAGCACCTCATATTTACACCCCAGCGATATGAACATTGACTTCTCTAATTTCAGGTAGTCCTTACTCTCTCCTCCCCTTCTCAGCTCTTCCTCAGCCCTCTGGCTCCACCTCTTCCTTTCTTCCTATAGCCCCCCGCACCCTCACATCAGTCTGAAGAAGGGTTTCGACCCGAAACGTTGCCTATTTCCTTCGCTCCATAGATGCTGCCTCACCCGCTGAGTTTCTCCAGCACTTTTGTCCTCCTAACATTTTAGATGTAATTTTTGGTTAATTCTCCACGTTCATTGTTTACTAATGAAAGGATCACCAGTGTTCAATGCCAGATCTGTGCTATGCAATAATTATATGGAAACAATAGTAATAATCACTGCAATAGCAAAAAAATATGCTGGGGGGGGGGGGTTGCATGAGATTAATTAGGTTAAAATCCGGATAATATAAAGAACAAGAAAATGTCTATCATTAAAGAAAACACAATAAAGACGTAAAGGTTTGTAGGTTAATTGGCTTTGTATGAATGTAAACTGTACCTAGTGTGTGTAGGATAGTGTTAATGTGCAGGGATCACTGGTCGGTGCAGAGTCAGTGGGCCAAAGGGCCTGTTTCCGCGCTGTATCTCTAAATTAAAAATCTTATTGTGGGTTATTCACAAATGACTGAATAATTCACAGTGGAACTTGGATTGGTATGAAACATGGAGACATGGCCTAGAAAGCACAACAGCTCAACTTCCTCAGAAGACAAAAAGGAGTTCAGCATGTCGTGTTAAGGAAGGAACTGCAGATGCTGGAGAATCGAGGGTACACAAAAGCAGGAGAAACTCAGCGGGTGCAGCAGCATAGAAGGGTCTCGACCCGAAACGTCGCCTATCTCCTTCGCTCCTTAGATGCTGCTGCACCCGCTGAGTTTCTCCAACCTTTTGTGTACCCCCGACTTATCAACTTCCACAGGTGCATCACAGATTTCTTGGTGTGGCAACGGCTCTGCTCAAGACTGCAGGAAATTACACCGAGTTGTGCATGTTGCCCAGTCCATCACACAAGCCAGCCTCCCTACCACTGACTCCATCTACATTTCACGGTGCCGCCAACATAATCCAAATCCTTCCTCACCCAGATCATTATCTCTCTTCACCCCCCCCCCCCATTGGAAAGAAGATACGAAAGCTTGAAAGCACATATCACCAGATTCACGACCAGCTTCTCCTCCTCTCTTATTAGTCTGCTAAATGAACCTCCCATAAGCAAGGTTGTAGTCCAGATCTTCCAACCTACCTCAGAGGACATTGAACTTTTTTCTAGAACTGCAATGCTATAATGAGACTTACCTTCTTGGTATCGCAATTACTATCATAGAGAATGACATCAGATGCATGACTTCAGGAGCATGAACCCTTGGAAAACATCTGGACCTGATGGCATCTGGACCTGATGGTATACCTGGCCATGTTCTCAAAGCATGCTTGGATAAAATTTTGCAGATATCTACAAGCTCCCATTACTGAGGTGTGTTGTTCCAACCTGCTTTAAAAGGACATCAAAAGGAGATTACAAAACATGGTGAACAACTGCCAGTGCATGATGGGTACGGACCTCCCAACTATTGAAAGGATCATGGGAGGAACTACATCAAAAAGGCAACCAGCAGCACCAACCACCCGCACCACCCTGGCCACACTCTTATTTCACTCCTGCCATCATAAAGAAGGTATACGAACCTGAAAATAGTGACCTCCAGCTTCAGAACAGTTTTTTTTCCCATACAAACATCAGGATATTCAACACTACAAACTCCAACTAAACGTTCAACTGCGAATAGTCTTGGGTGCATTAGGATCTTTGAGCTTTGTTTCGATTTGCCCAATATTGTGTTTTTTAATGGAATTTTGTTTTTGTGTTTATCATGTTATCTATTGAGTACTGTGTTGACAAACTTGTTGTATGGCTGTAGGTAGGAATGTTATCGTTTCATTTTGGTACATATGACATTACATACTCTTGACTAAGTGATTCTTGACACTTACTAGTATTATTAATGTTAAATTCCACACTCTAATATTTTCATCTTTGCACTCTATATTATGCTTGCCAATGGCTTTATGGTACTTATGTATAGTAAGACTGGATAGTAAACATTTACAACTTTTCACCAGATCTTGGTGCCAGCATCTACATCAGGTCTTTAAAATGCTCCTTGATAAAAGTTACCTCAGTTTTTCTCGGGAAAGTTGCCAAGAAGCAATGGAATCTCCTCTGCCTCTAAAATACATTCCTTTGATTCAATGGAATATAATTCCAAAGGCTTAAAGGGCCTGTCCCATTTGGCCGCCATTTGCGCCTCATTTATGTGTCATATGTAAAATAGGTTGACGCGTCATGATGCCTGGGGCGCGCGTGGGAGACGCATGCATTGCGCATGGTGAGGCATGGAATAGCATGTGGTGGTGCGCGGTATCGCACGGCGCTCCAGGATTTCGTAGTGTAACGATATCCGTGTGCGCCACCTGCGTGACGTGTCGCTGACGTATTGGCTAAGCACGCTGTCACATTGGTGTCACATGCTAGTGTCCCGTTGTCTCATGTGTATCGCATGGTGACATCAATGCATCAGCGTGTGTAGCCAATGACGCCACTCGCACCAGACGGCTGTGCTGACGCGTGATTTGCGCGCCAAGTGGGACAGGCCCATAATGCAACAGGCTTTTAATTAGTTTGGTTAGCAAAACTGACCAGAGAGAAATTTCTCAGCAAATTCACCTCATAAAACATATCATAACAAAACATGAATTACGCATCTAACAATGAAGAAGTGAAAAATCATAGCAGGACATTTCATCTGAATACGTTAAGCACATATGAAGGTATCAGGCACCGAACAAATCAATGAAAAATAACATATTAACACAAATCGTACCTTGCTTGCGATCATTGCTGGTCACTACCTAACACCATAATCACGCTGTCAAAAATCATCACCATTTTTCTTTGCATTATTAATAATTAACTGCCTCACTGAAAATAGCAGCTCATCTGAAGCAGCACAGCCACCAGACAATTGTAGTCCAGCTTTTAATACTTGCAAACAATGAAAAAGCATTATTACGTTTGACATAGGTTACTTTTGTGTAGTGCATTTACTGTGATGGATTAGAATTGATTATCATTTAGACGGGAAACTTTTATTTTCGTAAGAAATCCCCCTGAAAAGAAGGAAATCATTAAATTGGTAGAGAATGAAATACCATAAGTAATTGGTTGTCGGAAACAACATAGAATGAAATAATTTGCACTATAAAATGTGTTGGATTCTAGTTAGCAGTCAACATGCACATAAATATATTGATGTTATGAAAATTATTTACTCGTGGAAGCTCTATTCCTCAAGGAATTAGTGTAATTTCAGAAATACTAATTACAAAAATTATCTTGATTGGTCCTAAATATTTTGTTGTGGCTAGGCCAGATTAAGGCTCCGTCAAGGAAAAGAACGACCTTGTATTTTTAATATTGAAGAATATATATTTATAGACTATGAAGACTGTTAAGAGATACCCACTGTTGTTATGCAAGAAACAAGCATCAAGTTTATAGATGGTAGACAAAAAGAAGGAAGAGAGGGGAGCCGAGACCTCCGTGAATTTGATGCGGACTTATTAAAAGTCTTAAATCTGGATCAAAAACCTTTACTAAGTCGAGCACATAGAGCGCTGAGACGCCACCCACGGGCAGATGCCCCCCCAAGACAACAGATAGAGAAGATGCAATGCAACCATGTATTGGATGGCATGATGAAAAAAATTGTCCGTAACAGAGATCTCATATTTGAAGGAGACACGATCAGCATCTTTAGAGACTATCATGTGGAGGTCTCCAGGAAGAGAGCGTTGTTTACAGAAAGAAGAAGAATACTTAAGAACATACCAGATCTGAGATATGGCCTGATGTATCCTGCAACACTGAGAGTCATCTACAAGAGGAAGGAATATTTCTTCACTGACCATAAGGAAGCACTTGATTTCGCCCAGAACATTAAGAATATAACCAATGACTGAACAATACTCATTAATTGCCTGACGTCACCGAACATTGTGACCTTGTAGAGAACTAATGGAACTTTAAATTGTTATACTTAAGGACTAATTTAAATTGATAATGATAGTTGAGTGAGTTTTTTCCTATTGATATATTACATTTATATTTTAGTATTATTATTAATTATTATTAATTATTGATTATTACTAATCACAATTACTTGTTATTACTAATTATTATTACTAATTATTATTACTAATTACCATTAATTGGATTACTTAGAATCAGTTAAAATATGAACTATAAGTAGGGTTTGAGTTAGGCATTTTATTAATAAGGGTTTTGGGTTTTCTTTTTTATTTTCAATTAAACATTTTTTTTTATATATATATGAGATTGATATTGAAACTTAAGAATAATAACTTATTTATTAATGGGTTATAAATAATTTGGATCTTAATTTGGGGTAGCTGGGCTCAGCATTGAAACTCAACAAGTGGTAAGATCAAACGAAAATGTTTAATCTGAGATTTATATACTTGTCTCTGTATATTATAATTAGAAATTGTTCCATTCATTGTTAAGATGTATACTTTTTTTTATCTTTAAGTATAATAATTGCTTATTAGCTATATGGATTTTTTATAATTTTTTTTTTTTAGTTTTTGTTTTTAATTTTTTTTTTCTCTCTTTTTCTCTTCTAATCAAAATTATAATCACACTTTTTAAATTCATCTCTATTCTCTCTTTATTCTTTTTTTTCTTCTTTACACTATTACAAAAAAATTGAGGCCTATATACATGGCTTTGTAATATTCATATAATTTTGGACAGATGTAATATGTATATCTGAAAAAATTATCATATTATTTGTAATACGTATGGCCTCTAATAAAAATATATTAAAAAAAAATGTTTTCCCCCTCCCCTATAAATTGTTTTTATTGAAATGTTTTTTTAAGGAAAGCATGGAGCTAGTAATCTTTTTTCTTTCAAAGGCTATGGAAGTCTTTAGATGGCTAGCCATGTTAGTGTGGCTATCACTAACTACTCCAATTATAGAGGAACGATGCCAACCAATAATGAAAGATATTTGGGACGAAAGTTTACAACATATACATCAATGCTCGTTAAATGTCAGACACTCTTTAATACAACTTGAAGTATTACATAGATTACATTACTCCAAAACAAAACTAAATTGAATCTTCCCACATATCTCTCCTATTTGTGATAAAAGTCAGCATTTAGAGGCTAACTTAACTCATACATTCGTAAACTTTATAAAAATCAAAAATTTCTGGACGGATATTTTTAGAATAATTTCGGAAGTTGTCAACACCAAATTGGATCCCGACTCAAAACTAATAATACTAGGAATATCAGAACAAAGCCTAACACTTACAACAAGCCAAATAAACTTTCTCGACTATAGTATAATAACTGGGAAAACATTAATATTAAAATTTTGGAAAAGTCCTATAACCCCCCACATTAAAATGTGGATTATGGAAATGTCGGAGTCCTTACATTTGGAAAGAACTAGACTTGTCTTAATGGATAAACAATAACTTTTGTCAGAATATGGTCTCCATTTATTGACTATTTGAAGGGGTAGATTGGTTCAGCACGGGAACCTGACTGAAGCTCAAACTCAGGATTAGATGAAAAGTTATACTTTATAATTTACTAACCTATCTCCAATGTTGTATTATTAGTAAATTATTCCATTCTTCTTTATCATGCTTTTTTTTCTTTCTTATTCTCGATCTATATAAAAAAAACTAGAAGCAGAGTCAATACCCAACTGGTAATATTGGCAATGAATGACTGATAGACATGAAATGTTTTTATTACGATATGTACTTGCTTCTAATAAAAAATATTAAACATTTAAAAAATGCTGAGAAACTCAGCAAGTGAGGCAGCATCTACAGAGCAATGGAAATAGGCGATGTTTTGGATCGAAACCCTTCTTCCGAGTTCCAAGTTAATAGATGGTCAGCATTAATGACCGGGTGTTATAATGACTCGAAGTTCTGCTTTGCAATGGGACTATTAGAGTACACTGGGGCCTTAATTCAATATTTCATCCAAAAGTCAATGGGACATTATCTTCACAGGTGTATGTCTGGCATTTCTCAGTAACTATGTATCCAAGCACTTTGCTAGCAGTTTAATGCCCAATTCCAACTTTTTAATTTTATTTTTGTTCAATGCAGTATCAGGGCATTCACTGGTCTGCTTCAAACACTTGAAATGTCCAGTACAAAATTGAATAACTACAAGTTCTAACTCAACCTGAATTATTAAGTCTTTTCTCTTTCTGCAGATTCTGCCACATTTGTCATGTAAAGTCAAATCAAGTTTATTCGTCACATACGCATACGAGATGTGCAGTGAAACGAAAAGTGGCCGTGCTTGTGGATTGTGCAAAATACTATAAAACAGAATGGAACAGAATCACATATTCACATATTACATAGGTGTGGCAGGAAAAAAACAAAAAACCCCAGCAATTTCCATACACCACACAACAGTAAACTGGGACAGTAAGTTAGTCCCTGGTGAGATAGGAGTTTACAGTCCGAATGGCCTCTGGGAAGAGACTCCTTTTCATCCTCTCCGTTCTCACAGCATGGTAACGGAGGCGTCTGCCTGACCATAGCAGCTGGAACAGTCTGTTGCTGGGGTGGAAGGGGTCTCCCATGATCTTGTTGGCACTGGATCTGCACCTTCTGATGTATAGTTCCTGCAGGGGGGCGAGTGCACTTCCCATAGTGCGTTCGGCCGAACGCACTACTCACTGCAGAGCCTTCTTGTCCTGGGCAGAGCAATTCCCAAACCAAATTGTGATATTTCCGGACAAGATGCTTTCCACAGGTGCTGAGTAGAAGCACTGGAGGATCCTCAGAGACACTCTGAATTTCCTCAATTGCTTGAGGTGGTAAAGGCGCTGCCTTGCCTTACTCACCAGTGCTGCAGCGTGCGATGTCCATGTCATATCCTCAGAGATGTGGACTCCCAGATATTTAAAACAGCTCACCCTATCCACAGTATCCCCATTTATCCTCAATGGTGTGTACATCCTCGGATGATGTGCCCTCCTAAAGTCCACGATCAGCTCCTTCGTTTTTTTGATGTTCAAGAGGAGGCTGTTGTCCTGACACCAGAGTGCCAGATCAGCTACCTCCTCCCGGTAGGCCTTCTCATCGTTGTCTGAGATCAGGCCCACCACCACGGTGTCATCAGCAAACTTGATTATCGAGTTGGAGCTGAACTTGGCCACACAGTCATGTGTATACAGGGAGTACAATAGGGGGCTGAGGACGCAACCCTGGGGGATCCTGTGCTCAGGGTGAGGGACTTTGATGTATTTCCTCCCATCTTGACTACCTGGGGCCTGGCGGTGAGAAAGTCCAGGACCCAGGCACACAGGGGGGTGTTGAGCCCTAATTCCAGCAGCTTCTCAGCAAGTCTGGTGGGGACTATCGTGTTGAAGGCTGAACTGAAGTCTATGAACAGCATCTTCACATAGCAGCCCTTCTGGCTGTCAAGGTGAGAGAGAGTGGTGTGCAGACCTGGGGTGGTGTTACCTGTCTCGAAATGAGCGTAGAAGTAGTTCAGGTCATCAGCTATGGAGGTGCCGGCATTTCCAGTTGAGGGGAGGGGTTCTCCGGTAGTTGGTTGCAGTCTGTAGCCCCTGCCACAGGCGTCTGGTGTCCTGCTGCTCCATCTGTGAGTCATCTTGTCCCTGTACCTCCTTTTTGCGTCCTTCACCGCCCTTCGCAGTCGGTAGCTCTACCTTGTAGACGTCCATGTTTCCTGATGCCAGGCCAGAGTTGTAGGCAGCGGTGCGAGCATTCAAGGCAACACGAACGTACCTGTCCACCCAGGGTTTTTGATTCAGAAAGATTAAGGATGATATTACCGGCTATTGTTGCGATGAAGTCCGTGACTGCTTCCGCGAACTCACTGATGTCACTGGAACTAGCTTGGAAAATATTCCAGTCGACATTGCTCAGTGCATCTTGCAGCATGGCTTCTGTGGTCGGACCACCGCTCTGTCTGGTTTGGGGACTGTAGAGCCTCCGACTGGAAGTCTGTGCAGAGAGTGGTGAGGACAGCGGAAAAAATCATCAGGACCTCTCTCCCCTCAATCGGGGATATTGCGACCAAACGTTGCGCGTCTAAGGCCAGCAGTATTATAAAAGACCCCACACATCTCCATCACGGACTGTTCACTCTGCTGCCCTCGGGAAAAAGATATCGCAGCATAAGGAACAGAACATCAAGGTTCTGCAACAGCTTCTTCCCACGAGCCATGAGACTCCTGAATGCCATGTAATGGGCCGCCACCATTGTCTATTTATCCTTTTATCCTTTTATCCATTTTATCCATGCCTATCCTTCTGTTAATTTATCGTGTTGCACAGGGAGCCAAATGCAATGGAATTTCATTTGGAACTGCATATATCGATGTATTTCTAAATGACAATAAAGTTTGTTTGACTTTGACTTTGACTTGACTTGACTTATGTCCCTCATCACTGCCCCTTCCCGAACTATCCTCTGTTTATACTCCTGCAGCAGGAAAATGGCAGCATGGTCAGATTTTCCTAAGGGAGGGAGTGAAACGGCCTTGTAGCCCTTCCGGAACGGCGTATAACATTTCCAACATTTCTGTTCTTTGGATTTGGAGCATTTACAAAATTTTAATTTTGAATAACAAAACAACTTACAAGCGTTACAGGGCTTACAGTGCCGGAGACCCAGGTTCAATCCTGACTACGGTGCTGTCTGCACAGAATTTGTTTGTTCTCTTCGTGACCACGTGGGTTTTCTCCGAGATCTTCGGTTTCCTTCTACACTCCAAAAACTTACACGTTTTTAGGTTAATTGGCTTGCTGCAAGTGTAAATTATCCCTTGTGTGTGTAGGAGAGTGTTAATGTGCGCGGATCAATGGTCGTCGCGGGCTCGGTGGACCGAAGGATCATTTTCCGTGCTGTATCTCGCTGTATGACTCTGTATATAAATATTTAGTTTACTAAACCAGACTCCCCCAGTTTTCATCTCGGAGACAGACGGAGTTATTCATTTTCCTTTGCAGTGGGCAGAGTGATCACACTTTCCATAGAATGTGACAAGCAAGGTGGAAGTTCACCATAATGCTTCCAGCAAGCCTTTAGCATTCATCAAACGCTGGCAAATTGCTGAAAGAATTCTCCTAAATCCTTCACAGTTTCATTGCCCTGAATCCTGAATTCTCAATGGCAGAGAATTGCCAGACCCTAAATAAGGGTGAGAAATATTTATTGTGGGTTGAGAATGTGTTGCTTTTTACATACATTTCATTAAAAGTACAAATTAAACTAAGCTGGTTGCATGTTTGAATTGACTGAGTAGATGGGAAGATGCAGAACTGATCAAGGATTGAAAGATGCAGAACAATGCAGCCAGACCATCAACCACCTGCTCACACTAATTCTATGTTATCCTATTTTCACATCAACTCCTTAGACACTTGGGACAGTTTCCAGAGGTCAATTAAACTGCAATCTCACACATCCTTGGGATATGGGAATAAATTGGAGCACCTGGTGAAAACCAACCCAGTCACAGGGAGAACATACAAACTCCACATAGATAGCACCGAAAGTCAGGATTAATACTAGGCCTCTGGTGAGAGAGCAGCTCCACCAGCTACGTCACTGTGCCATTCAATAGCTTGGCACCAAAATTCAGTCATATATCCTGCCGTAACCACAGAAAAGATTTGTTTCCATCAGAACAATATTTCCAACAAAACAAGAGTTTTGGTGCTTTTTGATTACAAAATGCTTAGTTTTTTTTGTTTGCTTTATAAAGTTGGAGGTATTTACTGAATTCTGTGGCAATCTGTGAAATTCACTCAGCTTATGCCCAGTTATGGCAAGTGTTTGGCATGATGTTCTTCCATTGTGGGGATGATCTATCGTTGAATATTGTGAACACTGTAAATGTGAAATAAAGGAACGAAAATTAGGTCTGCAAAAGATTTCACAACTGACACAAGGAAGTTTTCTATTCCCTTAAAAATCAAACACAGCCCCAATTCACAATTCAATTTTAAATTAAGAAAATAGAGCAATGTTTCAAGATGACTTAAAGTTTCCAAGGTTTCAAGGTCAGTTTATTGCCACGTGTACCAATTAAGATACAGTGAGATTCAAATAACCATACACCCACACTTTAAAAAAAAAGCAACAATGCACACAACTACATAAAAGTTAACATAAACATCCCCCACTGCAGATTCCCCACATTCCTCACTGTGATGGAAGGCAAACATTCCATTCTCCTTCCTCTTTATTCTCCCGCGGTCGGGGCAGTCGAACCATCCGTAGTCGGGGTAATCAAAGCCCCCGCAGCCGGCAGTCGAAACCCCCGTGCCGGGGCGATTGATCCAGCGTCGGAGCAGTCGAAACTCCAGCGGCTTGGAGTCCCCGATGTCAGTCTCTAACTAGAGACTGCAGGCTCCGCGATATTAAAGTCTTGCAGGCTCCCACGGTTGGAGTACAAAAGACGATCCCGGACAGGGATCGCGAGCGCCGTGATGTTAAAGTCCACAGGCTCCCGCGATGGAGCTCCCGGTCGGTCTCCAGCAAAGCCTGCCAACTCCACGATGTTAGGACGCATTGCGGACAGAGATACAATAAGGAATAAATCGCATCTCCATCGAGGTTCGAAAAAGTTTCTCCCAACACCCCACCCCCCACATAAAACAAGCTAAAGAACACTAAAAACAAACATTTAACACATACAAAACAGACATAAAGAAGGAACGGACATACAGACTGTTGGCGAGGCAGCCTTTGCTGGCGCCATCCGGCGATTACTTATTTATGCCCAAACAAAGCAAGCTGTTTTCCTTATATTAAGTTGAAGATAATGTTTGTACAATCAGCAGAAGGACAGTGAAGATTAAAGTAAACTAAAAATATTGTTCAACCCATTTTTTTGTAAATTGTTCTGATAAACTGAAATATTATGATACTCAATGTATTACAAACACTTGTTTTCATTTATGCTATTGTATACCAGATCACTATGCTGTTCATTTTAATGGTCAATAGTAAACATTGTGAATGTATACCATTTACTGTTGAAAAACTGTATAAAGATTGAAAACATAGTGATGACATTATTGAGCAATGAAGTAAAGTGGCCAATATTAATTTAGCTGAGGGTTAGGCATTTTGTGCGATTTGAAATCAGTGGAAGTGAAAATACGAAGAGGTCTTTCGGCAAAGTGAAGTGTCAACAATTTAAATGCATTTCCTGGATAGACTTTAACTGTTTTCCCTGAGGTGGAGACCCAAGGGACAGCCTATAAAAGGCTTAAAAAGGCATGAGGGACCTGGATAATGTAGTTGGTCTTCTTTCAAGGGTAGAAGAGTCTAAAACTGGAGAGCATATTTGCACAGGAACAAGGATAGGAAGAGGTGAGATTGATATGGGCCAAATGTACAAATGGTTCCAGCTCAGCAAAGTACTTTCTCTCGCATGGACGAGATGGGCTGGAAGACCTGTTGACAATAGACAATAGACAATAGGTGCAGGTGTAGGCCATTCGGCCCTTCGAGCCAGCACCGCCGTTCAATGTGATCATGGCTGATCATACCCAATCAGTACCCCGTTCCTGCCTTCTCCCCTTATCATCTTACTCCACTATCTTTAAGAGCTTCATCTATCTCTTTCTTGAAAGTATCCAGAGAACCAGCCTCCACCGCCCTCTGAGGCAGAGAATTCCACAGACTCACAACTCTCTGTGAGAAAAAGTGTTTCCTCGCCTCCGTTCTAAATGGCTTACACCTTATTCATAAACTGTGGCCCATGGTTCTGGACTCCCCCAACATTGGGAACACGTTTCCTACCTCTAGCGTGTCCAAACCCTTAATAATCTTATATGTTTCAATAAGATGCCCTCTCATCCTTCTAAACACCAGAGTGTACAAGCCCAGCTGCTCCATTCTCTCAGTATTTGACAGTCCCGCCATCCCGGGAATTAACCTTGTAAACCTACGCTGCACTCCCTCAATAGCAAGAATGTCCTTCCACAAATTAGCATGCTATCTATTGGGCCTGTCCCATTTAGGTGATTTGTTGTGCGACTATGGCGAATGCCGCAACATTTTCAACATGTTGAACATTTTTCAGGGGCAGTGGCGACAATATGTGCTGTCGTAGGTTGTCTTTGGTGCTGTCGTAGGTTGTCGCCAGGTGTCATAGGTGAATTCCATTAAAACTAGTCCCTGGCAGTCGCCTAACAAGTCGCCTAAGTGGGGCAGGCCCATAATTCTATGACTCTAGGAGTCATCTCCATGGGCCCAAGCCTTTGGACTTTACGCCAGCCTGTTTGTTGTTGACGCGTTGGGTCGTGGTTCAACCTTTCTTGTATGAGAGAAGATGTGTCAACGTGGTCAAGAAATGTAACTTGTTACCGCGCCTGATCTGGTCTGATAGTGTGTGAAAGCTGTAAAGGGCCTGTCCCACCAGCATGCGATTCCATGCGGTGAGCGTGACCAAACCGGCAGCGAGGGCCGCGCGGAGGTCAGGTGATCCCCTGTACAGGGCCGTTTCCACCAGCATGCGCCTGCATGCGGCAAGCGCGACCAAACCGGCAGCAGGGGCTGCGCGGAGGTCAGGTGAGTGGCGCAACGTGGCGCAAAGTGAGGCGAACTTGGAGCGCAGACTTAAAGGTAAGTTCGCCAGGACAGAGAGGGGCACACAGAGAGGGGCACAGAGAGGGCCACGGAGCCACACACATAGAGGGTCATGGAGGCACCTACAGAGAGGTTCACGGAGGCACGATGTCGAGGCGGTGTGTAATGCGTCGAGGTGACAGCGAGCCGACAAGCCGTTGCCGCACGGAATTTTTGAACACTGTCAGTTTTTCGGAGCCCCGCGCGATGTCGGGACGAACTCCGCACAATTCCGCACGGCTCCGGCAATCGAAGTGGGACCGGCCCCGCGATGCCGGGCGGCTCAAGCGACCACGTTAGGTCGCGCTCAGCGCATGGAGTTGCATGCTGGTGGGACAGGCCCATAAGAAATGACAGAGGTCTTTAGGCAGCTTCAACAATGTCAGCAATTTGATTGCATTATGTGCATTGATGTGGATTGGTGGTGATTGTGTTTAGATACGATGAAGCTTGGGTGGTAGATGCCAGTCTGATTCATGGAGGCCGTCTCCAGCAGAGCTGTTGAGATGATCTTGATTTTTTGAGGTACAGTGGTCGGGGAATGGGTTTGTTGATGCTTCCTCCAATATTATCTGCATTTGTTACATCATTGAGAATTAGTTAGTACAACTTGCATGTTCTTCACTTTGAAAAATGTTGTCAATTGTGAACTCCACCCACTGTTACTTCATCATTGACCTGACATATCACTTGGTGTCCCCGAAACTTTTTGACATGACTGGTGACCTCGGCCTGTGCCAAGTCACCAAAAGCCTTCTCAACAACAGGCGCATTTTCGTTCAACTAAACGACAAGAAGAGCAAATGGAAAGCCCAAAAGAATGGCCTACCACAAGGCAGCGTACTGGCCCCCCTCCTCTTCTACACCATCGACCAACCACTTCCCCCACAATGCCGCCGCTTCATCTATGCTGATGACCTTTGCATCACCACCCAACAGGAGAACTTCCAGAAGATCGAGTCTGTCCTGGAAAGTGCCCTCCAAGAGATGACAACCTACTACAATAACAACCACCTGAAACCCAACCCATCAAAAACCCAACTATGCAGCTTCCATCTTAAAAATCGAGATGCAGGAAAACAACTGAGCGTCTCATGGGATGGCCACAAACTCCCCAACCACTTCCACCCCATGTACCTCGGAGTCACACTTGACAGGACACTCTCTTTCAAAACCCACCTTCAGAACGCCAATGCCAAGGTCAACACTCGCAACAACATCCTGCGCAAACTGGCAAACTCAAAGTGGGCGCTGATCCACCAACCAGCCATCCGTGCAACTGCCCTAGCCCTGTGCTTCTCCACAGCTGAATACGCACGCGTGCTCAAGCTGGAGCCAGCTCAACACACGAGCCCACGACTGGATGGAGAGAGGAATCACTCCGACTAAATGCCTCGCCAGTGGGCACGACCTCCCATGGCCAACCTGGAAGACCCTCAACAGATTACGAGTGGAGCAGGGGAGATGCAAAGCACTTATGAAAGCATGGAACTACCAGGCAGGAGACACATGCAGCTGTGGAGCAGTGCAGACAATGTCCCACCTACTGGAGTGTGACGATGCCCCCCAGTGCAGCCCCCAGGACCTGGCTGAACTGACCCGACCAGCTGTGACCTGCGCCAGATACTGGCACAACGACATCTGAGATTGCAACGGACTCGAAGAAGAAGACTTGGTGTCCTCAGGCAGAGGATTCCCTGTTTATCACCTTAGTTGACCAAGGCCCCTAGAGTCAAACTGGGGTGTCCACTAACTTCGGAGCCCTTTAATCACTCCTCTCTGGTGTTATCTGCTTGCAATGTTGTGCATTGAAAATTTGCAGTATCGGTAAATGTGATCAGTACTGATTGAATGTTGAAAACATGATTGGGATGGCAGAGTGCAAAGCATGTATCATACACGGAGTCAAAAGAATGTAGGATAACCATCCATCCAAACGTCAGGGGACATTATTCAGTACCATCCTGTTTCATCACCTGTTTATTACCCTTTTGTATAAGGCCAGGTTGACACTGAAAATGTTTTTTTGACCTGTTAGGAAACTTTCTAGGCTCTGTGGAACATTCATAGCATTAAATTTTAATCATACAATACATCATGAGAAAGAATAATACATTTTGTACAACTTCAGAGACCTGTTGGTGAGTCCAGAGGGTAGAATATCTTAATGAAATATCTCAGGCACTTTTAAAGCTTCTCACAATTTTCCTTATGATAAATCAGGAACTTTGAGCAATAAAACTGGGACGATGCAAGATAATAATTCTCCCAGCCTCCACAATGCTTCAAGACCATTGCATCAAATTATGGGCACCACACAAATCTGCACAATCCTGATTACATTTAAAAAAAATGGTTCTTGTCTGTTCAAACAAATATTAGATAAAACACTGTAAAAGTGCCATAGCAGCATTTGTCATAAGGACAGTTTTAAGTTAAAATGCAAATGCTTCTACCTTCTCTTTTTACCCTTCTGATCTTTCACAGACAAACTCAAATGTTCCCCTTCATGAACTGAATGGTGAACATTGGCATATAATCCGGAACAGACAATATTTATTCTGCTTTGCATTTGAATTGGCTGCTGACAGCAAATGATAAATCTCTGGATTACTTTGCAATTTGTATAATTATTGTTGGGATCCCTCGTGTGTCTCCATTAAGTTGGAAATGACTATGTCAAGTATCACTGACATTTTATTAGATCCTTGTAATTGATGTTCTCCAAACACGGTGAATGCTCCAAAAACAAATGCTTCTTTTTGCCCAGTTCTTAATTTACTCAAACTGCAAAGAGAAAAGCAAAATTCATATTACTCCTGATTAAAGGCCCAAAGTCTGTTGGACTTAGCAGCTTTGTCTTACTAAATTAGTCCTGGATTCTAATTAGACAGTATAGACATAGAAACATAGAAATTAGGTGCAGGAGTAGGCCATTCGGCCCTTCGAGCCTGCACCGCCATTCAATATGATCATGGCTGATCATCCAACTCAGTATCCCGTACCTGCCTTCTCTCCATACCCTCTGATCCCCTTAGCCACAAGGGCCACATCTAACTCCCTCTTAAATATAGCCAATGAACTGGCCTCAACTACCCTCTGTGGCAGAGAGTTCCAGAGACCCACCACTCTCTGTGTGAAAAAAGTCCTTCTCATCTCGGTCCTAAAGGATTTCCCCCTTATCCTTAAGCTGTGACCCCTTGTCCTGGACCTCCCCAACATCGGGAACAATCTTCCTGCATCTAGCCTGTCCAACCCCTTAAGTATTTTGTAAGTTTCTATAAGATCCTCTCTCAATCTCCTAAATTCTAGAGAGTATAAACCGAGTCTATGCAGTCTTTGTTCATATAAACACCATCCAATATTAAATTATTTTCCACATCAATTATAGATGATAAATTTGCAATCCAAAATGATATTAGCAGAATGTGCTTTAAAATACTCTACATTGAAATCTATACAATATAACTGGCTCAATTATAATCATGTATAGCATTTCCGCTGTCTGGGTAGCAGGCAACAAAAGCTTTTCACTGTACCTCAGTACACATGACAATAAACTGAACTGAACAGAATTGTTCCCAACTGCCCTGCACTAATGTGTGCCTTCTTCTTTATCCTGACCAGAGCCTCAATGTCTCTTGACATTCAGGGTTCCCTTAGCTTGCCAGCCTTTCCCTTCACCCTAACTGGAACAGTTACCCTGAACTTGTGCTATCATACTTTTAAAAGCCTTCCACCTGCCTCATTTCTCTTTGTCCTGCAAACAGCCTCGTCCTATCGAATTTTGAAAGCTCCTGCCAACTGCTTTCAAAATTGCTCTTGCCTCAATTTAGAGCCAAGACGTGTGAATGTGCCCTACCTTTCTCCATGACATATTATAAATTATAGAAGTACAGTGACTGATCCCAGAATGACCCCCACTGATACTTCAGTCACATGGCCTACTTGCTTTCAAAAAGGGGATTCAATGCAGTGACCACTCCAGTAAGGCTCACTCTATATAGATTAAGTAATCTTTCTTGGACCCATTTAACAAATTCCACCTAGTCCAAGTGCTTTCTGCTGCAAGTGATATCCTCCTTGGTTTGTTTACCTTGTTGTGGTGAAGATGCTTGCATTCTGCCATGATTCTGAGAGCGATGCTGTCAGAAGTACCCATGGGAGTAAGGTCGAGGATGAGGGTCCGGACAAAGAACGATCAAACCTACGAGACCTCAACGGCAGACCAGGCGGACAAAGTTATCTTGAACTCCACGGCTGTGAATGTGGATGAAGGCTGCAACAGATCTATCAGCTTCAATCTTCTTGGTTCCCTTGCCATTGGGATTAGTTGATTGACCTGTGAACGACTGTGCGCTTCATGGAGTGCAACATCATGTACAGGTTGAACAAACGCACGCACAGGCGTCTTCGTTCTGCGAGCATAAGCGACCTGAGAGTCCATAAAAACAATGGAACGTAGACCATCATCCTTGACCTCGGGGGATAGCCACAACAAGTGACATAGTCAATAATAAGGAAGTTAATATCTACCCTATTATTCTTAACGCTACTGGTGATCTCCCCGCAGATCGGCTTCTATAGTTTCTGCTGACTATAGGTGAGCCTGTAGTATCTACGTACAAAGTAATATCCTCTTGATTCAATGGTTTACCATATAGCCTCACTGAATGGAGGATGATCCTTCAAGACTATCGAAGAGTGTTAGGGGACTATCCCCAAAGGATATCCGCTCGAAGCACAGGGTTGTTAAGTCCTTCCTCATGAAAGAGACAACTTTGTACCTTTGTTACCTGTGGCCCTATAATACCTAAGGTAACTCAGCAGGTCAAGCAGCACATCTGGAGCAAAGGAATGGGTGTTATCTCTGATCAAAACCCTTTTTCAGACAGAGATAATACTGGACGTAGCTGCATCCTGGAACATTCAGCTGACTGCCCTGATAATCCTTCAGCCATTTTTCTCTTATGGCTACAATATCCCAGTCCCCTGAGCTTTCAATGTGCGTTCAGACTGCTAAGCCTCTTCCATTGAAATAATTAAAGTTTAAACTACTAGTCCCCCCTGTTTGTCATGCTCCCAGCTCTCCTGTCAACTGAATTTTCTCTCCTTGACTACAGTTTTTCCTCCCAGGTTTTCATCCACCACTAGGACCTAAACCCTGCCGATCCTGCCGTTTAAACCCTCCTGAATTCCACTTGCCTATCTCCCTCCCAGGATATTGATCCCCCTCCAGTTTTGGTGCAACACATCCTTCCTGTATGGGTCACTGCTGCCCCGGGAGTGATCCCACTAATTCAAGAACTCAAATCACTGTCCCCTGCACTGTCGCCTGAGCCATGTATCATTATCCTTCTATTAGGCGTTATCCCTGCATTGTGGCCCTCACCAGCAGGTTCAAAAGCGATAGAGGCAGAATTAGACCATTTGGCTCATCAAGTCTATTCCACCATTCCATCTTGGCTGATCTATCTCTCCCTCCTAATCCCAGTTGCCTGCCTTCCCCCCGTAACCCCTGATGCCCATATTAAACAAGAATCGATCGATCTCTGCCTTAGAAGTATCCATTAACTTGGCCTCCACAGCCTTCTGTGGCAAAATAATTCCACAGATTCACCACCCTCTGACATGTGGCACTGGGAGTAATCCAGAAATTATTGAGGTTCTACCTTTGTGATATTTTTCCTAACTTTCTACATTCACTCCATAGGACCTCGTGCCTTTCTCCACCTGTAATGTTTAGAGACTTCTCTCACTATTAATAATATGCTGAATATCTGTTTGAACTAATTCTTCATGATAATTATACTTCAACAATATTTGACCAACAGTAATCAGTACTCTTCATTTTGTACAGGAAGGAACGGCAGATGCTGGTTTAAACCGAAGGTAGACCCAAAGGCTGGTGGGTCAGGCAGCATCTCTGGAGAAAAGGAATAGGTGACATTTCTGGTCGAGACCCTTCTTCAGAACTGAGGGACAGGGGAAAGGGAAACGAGAGACATAGAACAAATGAATGAAAGATATGCAAAAAAGTAACAATGTTAAAGGAAACATGTCATTGTTAGCTGTGGGCTTGGTGAAAACAAGCTGCAGACAATGAAACTCCAGGGACAACAGTGACTAGAAGTGGTACAATGACTAGAGTTGGGAGGGATGGAGAGAGAGGGGATACAAGGGTTATTTTTTGTGTTGGTTTGTTTTGAATTGTCCAGTCATTTGTCTTGCTACTGAGTTTTTGAGGCACTTTCTCAGCTGTTTTCAAGGGAAATTTAATATATGAGGGAGTAAAGAATGGAAGAACATGTGTATTGAGTTAAATGAGATATATTCGGAACAGCAAAACACCAGTAAAGCACAACTGGGTCAAAATGATGTGCTGCAAATCTGCATATGATTCTATTTAGATGCTTCATTTTGACATTTAATATCTTGTATAACCTTTCATCTGAGTCACCTACTTTGGAAGTTAAAGAGCATCAACTTATGCAGTCATTCTTGCAGCTCCATTCCTTGATGCCGGTGCTCAGGCTCCATGGCTTGCAATTGCCTTTTAGGTCTGTGTGATCATATGAGAATGCAATTTTAGAATGACAATTTATACTAACATTCTTTTCCCTATGTTTAGTTTAGTTTAGAGATACAACGCGGAAGAAGGCCTGTCGGCCCACCAAGTCCACACCGACCAGCGATCCCAGCACATTAACATTAAACTACTATGGACAATTTACACTTATGCCCCTGTCCCACTTAAGAAACCTGAACGGAAACCTCTGGAGACTTTGCACCCAACCAAGGTTTCCGTGCAGTTCCCGGAGGTTCCCAGAGGTTTTTGTCAGTCTCCCTAATGGTCAAAAGTGGTTTTTGCTTCTTCTATGTTCCAGCGAAGAAGCAGAAACCACTTTCGACCATTAGGGAGACTGACAAAAACCTCCGGGAACCTCCGAGGTTTCCGTTCAGGTTTCCTAAGTGGGACAGGGGCATTATACCAAGCCAATTAACGTACAAACCTGTACGTCTTTGGGGAAAAAAAACGAAGATCTCTGAGGAAACCCACACGGTACACAGGGAGAACGTACAAGCTCCGTACAGACAAGCGCCCATAGTCAGGATCAAACCCGGGTCTCTGGTGGTGTAACGCAGTAGCTCTGCGCCACCAATATTTTTTGGGAAGTTTGCATATCCAAATTTATGCCCATGGCTATTCAATCCAAAATAATCACTCGACTACTTGGCTTTTGAATGTTCAGTTTATTGATGTAATTCTGAAGGCAAATGTGTGCATCTGACTCTGTCAAAGTGCAAAGTAGGTCATTTGATCATGGTTATTAATGAGAAGTTAAAACAGCCAGGACAGCATTACATTTGAATAAGAGAAGTTTAGCAGTGTGTCAGCAGAGAAGTCGCCCATACTTTTCAATCTGTGAATGATATAGCTACTTGATGGCCTGCAAAGGACATTTGTTACTCATTCATTAAGTGGTAATTGTATAGAAAGGTTAAAGAAAATAAAAGGGACCTATGCCTGCGGTCATAAAAAAAAGCACGATGGCTATATAGCATCAATAAGTAAACATGTTTTTAAAAGTATACTTCTACCAGGTATGTGTCCTGCTTTCAACAGAAGTAGATGTACAAAAGATTACTGATTCTGGAATGTGTAGTGAAAGCAGGAGAGCAGGTGTAGGAAAATAAGTAGGTCAGGCAGCATCTGTGGAGGAACATGAGCAGTTGACACTTCTGAGCAAGACCAGTGCAGTCTGTTTTAACATGAATTTGAGTGCCATTATCTTCCCGAAGAACCTAAAAGTATTCATATTTATAACTAATTAACATTTAATTTCAGTTAATTTGGACTAGAAAGCTCAGCGTTCCTTCAAACAGGAGAAACAACTGGGCTTCTCTGTACCTTTCACAATCCCAGCAAGGCCCAAATCTCATTGCAGGCAATGAAAATTGTTGCTGTAATGACTATCGTAACGTTAGAAATGCACAACCAGTTAATGTTTGGCCAGCTCCCCCCAAAAGCAATGTGGATATAATTCTCTTGATTTCACCCAGAGAAAGTAAGGCACAGATATTCTATTCCACACTCTGATTTTATGCTGAAAAAAAAAGTCACCCAAATGCATTTTTTTCACTACTATGGCATTATAATTGAGTGATTGCAGTTTCATAGACTGTTTCAATTTACTGCAATTCATTGATTTTGAATATAGAATTTAAATTACCTATTAGATGGGTGGCCAATTGACAACAATGGCTCAAATTAAAGAACTTATACTAAGCCTTAAGAAACATTTTGCAACTAATTTTTGTCCTAATGCAAGGTTTCGATTAGAAATATTGACAATTTCTTCCCTCCCCCACAGAACTCACTTGACCCGTTCTTGCAGCAGATTGTTTGTTGCTCCGGTTTCCAACATATTTGTTTAGAGATACAGCGTGGAAACAGGCCCTTCGGCCCTCCAAGTCCATGCCGACCACCGATCACCGATTCACACTAATTCTATGCTACACACTAAGGGCAGTTTACAGGAGGTAATTAATCTACAAATCTTCACAACTTTGGAATATTGGAGGAAACTGGAGCATTCAGAGAAAACCCACAAGGTGACAGGGAGATTGTATCAACTCCATACAGAAAATACCAGTTGTCAGGTTCGAACCCGGGTCTCTGACGGTGTGGGGCAGCAACTATAGCGGTGTACCACTGTGCCATCCTCTATTACAGAAAAGTCTTAACCTAAGATATGAAGAAAATTATACAGTGAATATTTTATACAATTTTTATTGAATTATTACCATCGAGGTCCTACTTGAATGAGGGGAGACCTCATTGAAAAATACAGAATAGTAAACGGCTTGGATAGAGTGGATGTGGAGAGGATGATTTCACTAGTGGGAGAGTCCAGGACTGGAGGTCATAGCCTTAGAATTAAATATTAAAACAGGTAATAGAATCAGAATTATTTCAGGAAGGATATGAGGAGGAATTTGTTTAAGAAGGAACTGCAGATGCTGGAAAATCGAAGGTAGACAAAAGTGCTGGAGAAACTCAGCGGGTGAGGCAGCATCTATGGAGTGAAGGAAATAGGCAACGTTTCGGGCTGAAACCCTTCTTCAGACCTGAGGAGGAATTTCTTTATTCAGCAGGTGGTGAATCTGTGGAATTCTTTGTCACAGAATCTGGATATTTTCTAATGCAGATATAGATAGATTCTTGATTAGTACATTTGTCAGAGGTTATGGGAGGGCAGGAGAATGGGGTTAGGAGGGAGGAATGGATCAGCTTAATTCTTCTTCTATCACTTATGATCTTATACGACACCAATCAGCCTTGAATTAATGGAATGCTAAACAAGCATTGGGGCTGAATGGCATAGTCTTGTTCTTTCATATAAAGTTATAATCCGTGATCAGGAGCATCTTGTACTAATGCTAACTTTATTTAAACTTTATTTAATTGACCCAACTGCACCATTGTGAACACTTCCAAGTGCGTTAGAAAATCACAGACGGCTGACATGTGCAGGTGAAAATAATAACATTTGTTGTTAATAAGCAGCTGGAAATGTCACAGAGTGAAACTCTGTAACCTAACATACCAACTAAGTTGATAGCCTTTGTAGGAATAAACTGCAGATGCTGGTTTACACTGAACATAGACACAAAATGCTGGAGCAACTCAGTAGATGCCATTTTGGGTCGAGAACTTTCGTCACTCTGTTGAATGCCGTTGACCTGAAACGACATCTACTCCTATTCTCTTGAGATGCTGCCTGACCCTCTGAGTTTCTCCAGCATTTTGTGTCACATTTTATAGCCTGATGGGTCTTGATATCAGAAGTTTGTGCAACAAGCGTCGTTTCAAGTTAAGGTGCATGGAACAAGAGGAATTATTGAATTTCAAAGGTTTTCTTTCAATCAATTGTAGGCAGGATGCAGACTGCTGAATGATTTGAGAATGGGGGGTGGGTAGTCCAGATAAATAATAAGCACGAGTATGTCTAGGCATCATTGATTATTGAAAGGCATTTGACAAAATGAAGTAAGCAAGATTAATGGATGTCCCGAGGAAGAGTTGAAATTCATGAGAATGGTTTGCTGGAAATCTACTGAGAATGACAAACAATGAAACAAAATGTAAATGTATAAAAAGAGGAAGGAATGAATGAAGTGTTGCATATCTGCTCCACACGTCCTACACATTAATTTGACAGATAGCGGGGATACATGCAACTTAGCTAATGCTCAATGTAAAATAGTTACATAACTTTGATTTGTACGGGTGTCGGGGGTTATGGGGAGAAGGCAGGAGAATGGGGTTAGGAGAGAGAGATAGATCAGCCATGATTGAATGGTGGAGTAGACTTAATGGGCCGAATGGCCTAATTCTGCTCCTATCCCTTATGACCTTATAGCTCAGATATAAAAATTCAACAATAGAGATTACAAATTGCAAAATAATCATTACCAGTGGTTATTGGGATGGAAAATTATTTGAATGGAATATGAACTGAAAAGAAATATTAAGAAATCTGTGATAATCACATACAAAGACGGCCTTCACAATACTGATATTTGAGTGAATATGATGCAGAGATCATTCAATTACATTTCCCACCTACATAGAGTAAGAAGGATAATTAATTTGTGTTTGCATGCTGTGACATTGGTTATGATGAATGATCATGTATTTAACTTTAAACTAGACCAAATGGAACCCGTTGGGAGGGGGAGGGGGGTAGAGAGGGAGGGGGGTAGAGAGGGAGGGGTGGGGGTAGGGGGTAGAGAGGGAAGGGGGTAGAGAGGGAAGGGGGTAGAGAGGGAGGGGGTAGAGATGGAGGGGTAGAGAGGGAGGGGTGTAGAGAGGGTGTGAGTGAGTGTAGATAGGGAGATGGCAGCTTCGTCCTCCACCCCCCATCTCCCTCTACCACCCCACTTCACTTCCTTCCTCATATCCCTCATCCTCCTCCCCTCACTCCTATTCCCTGCCTCAGGACCTACCCAGGTCGTAGAGCAGCGCCAGGGCCTGGTGCTCAGCCTGGTTCTTGTACTCGGCCCGGCCCTGACTTGGTTCTAGTGGCAGGGTTTTTATTCAGGCACCAGGCTCGGCTCGAGCCAGAACGCACGGCACCACCCTTGCCGCCAGGTTTCGGGTGTCGGGCGCCGGCAATGGCCGCCAGGCGAGTGCACTGGAGTGCCGCTCCCTCCCGGAGCGTCTTGTCCTGTGCTGTGAGTCCATTGTGACATCACTCTGATGCGTTGAAGTGCCCCTCCCTCCCGGAGTGTCCAGTCCTGCCATGCGAGTTCATTGTGACGTCAGTCGGATTTTTTTCCAAAATAGGTGAGTTTTCTGGCTTTTTAAAAAACTTTAAATTATTAAAAAGTGCGGAAAGATAGGTGGGAATGCGACGGGAAGGTCTATATCGCCTCAACGGGAACAATGTGAGTAGAATGTGTGAAAATGGGGAGGCTGTGGCCTTGCGTTTGGAAGAAAATAGGAAAATAGAAATTCACACACACACACACACACACACACACACACACACACACACACACACACACACACACACACACACACACACACACACACACACACACACACACACACACAAAAAAACAGGATGAAGAGTTTTTGTAATTGTATAGATTATATTAATGCACTGAAATGATAAATGTGGTTTATAAAGATCTTGTATTCATGTCAAGCCCAATGGTGATGAACAGAAATGAATTCTGAGGCATCCTAAAATTTCCACATATGTCTTTAGGATGTCTCAAAAGTACAACATTAAATCTACAGCAAATACGAAAGAGAAGCAGTGAAATGAAGCAAAAATGCAAAGAAGATAAATAAAAATGATAGTCCTGTAAACAACTGCAGGCTCAGCTCACACATTAAGTGTTTGCACACACGTTCAGCTAACACTGGAAGTGTGAAATGAGCTGGAGATCAGATCAGATTATTATTAGTATTATTATTTATGTTTTTAATTCTTTATTTCGAACAGAATAAAAGGATAAAAAGCAAGTGTGAGACAGCATACAAAAAACAAAAACAAGAATATTTAGAAAGTGTCATAAACAATATCTATAAATAAATGAAATCATATGTGTCCGAAAAGGAGCAGGAAGGAGCCAAAGCTTATTAATTCCCACCCCTTATTCAACTGCTTATAATTATCATATACACATTTAAATCTATATGTACACCATATGTACACCAGAAGCTATATGTACACCAAATTATTTACATTTATACACAAATCAAATATTTACAAAGCCATACAAAAAAAAGAGAGAGAAAATGACAAAAGAAAAGAAAAATAAGGAAAAAATCAAATCAAATGATCTTCATTTTACACAGAGGGTGGTGAGTGGCTAGAATGTGCTGCTGGGGTTGGTAGCTGAGGCAGATATCATAGTGTAATTTTAGAGATTTTTGCATAGGCATAAGGAAATGTAGGGAATGGAAAGATATAGATTATGCACAGGTAGATAAGAGGTTTATAAAATCATGAGGGTCTTAGATAAAGCAGTGAGTCTGAATCATTTTTCCCCGTAGTCGGGGAGTTCTATAACATGAACGCATAGAGTTAAAGTGAGAATGGAAGAATTCCAAGGGACCTGAGAAGCAAGTTTTTCACAGAGAAGGTGGAGGGTAGATGCAACAAACTACCAGAGGAAGAAGTAGAGGTGGGTGCAATCCAACGGTTACAAGACATTTGATCAGAATTCATAGATAATAAAGGGTTGGGGTGATCTGACCTAAACACAGGCAAATAGGACCATCTCAGGAAGGCACCTTGGTCATCATGGATGTTGGTCCGAAGGGCCTGTTTTCATGCTGCCTAACTCTAAGATTTTAGCTCTGGTCCAAGGACGTGTCAATGGGGAAGATCTCACTGTACTTAGTCCAACCTGGTGCAGGTTTCTCAATCTCTTGGTGAAGAACTAACACTCCCATCGTAAGCTCCATAAGAAATTCATCATCAAAGCACAGTTGTTGAATGCACGACCATTAACTTTACTACATTTCCAGGTATTCAACGTTGTGGCAGGACAGTGGAACAGCCAGTGAAGCTGCAACTTTATAGCTCCAGGAGCTGAGTTCAATCCTGACCACCGTACCCGCCTCTGTGCGATCTGCATGTTTCCGAGTTTGTGTTAGGTTATCCCAGTGTGGTTCAGTTTTATCCCACATGTGAGTTGATGGATTAATTGGCAACTGTAAATCAGCAGGAGTGGCGTTTAGGTGAATGGAAGAATCAATGACAAGACTGAAATTCATTGCAAATTGGCAAGCTGTCAAGGAAAGGGTACTGGAATCAAAGGAAACAGCTCGGTAATGACAGAATGAGTTAACCACAACATACAAATGGAACAAATAAGGATAGATGAAACGGAACGCTGACAAGGTGACATTTCACTCATTCTTCACACCTGTTATCGCATTTTTTTAAATTGTTGATATAGGAATCTTTGTAGGCTTAATCATGTGCATGATAGAAGAAGGGTCTCAACCCATAACGTCACTCATTCCTTCTCATCAGAGGTGCTGTCTGTCACGCTGAGTTACTGCAGGATTTTGTGTCAATCTTCATGATCAACAAATCTGGGACCGGCATGAACAAAGTCCGTAAACTTACAAACTGCAAAGCTGATAGAGTAGAATACAGATCGGGGGAAGTTTTCATCAAACCAGGCAGATCATAGTTTGAGGGCAGTGCCCAGACCTGGATACAAATGAATGAAGAGGACAAACCCAGACACTGAAATCACTCAGGTTTCACCCAGTGGGAATTCAGCTGTCTTTTCAGTCAAACCACGTTCACTCTTGATTTACTGCCTTATGGCAAGAGATTGAAGACTTACAGAGAGAAAATCAAATGACGAAAATGCTGAACAAAGTTATAAACCTAGCAAATTATCAAAGTTGTCAAGATATTGGGAATGCTTCTTAATGAATCTGGCACAATGCCTTTAAGATAATTTAAACTATTTAAATGTGACTAGAAATAATTTAGACATTTCAAAACAAATCCTAAAACACACAAAATCAATTCAGAAATGCTAATTAAATCAACTTTTCTTTGGTTGCATACAATTTTTCTTTTTAATCCAGAGGTATGGAGATTCTGTTCCTGTCGCAGGTGTAAGTTGCCTCACGCTATCCTGTATCCTGTAAGATACAGCAGCTGGGAACACGTTGCCACTTTGGCTGGACTCCATGCCGAGTCGAATTGCAGAGTGTATTCAGGGAAATAATGAGATATTTACAATTATTAAAGGTATGCCTTGGATCGTCAGAACCTTCTTTCCAGGGTTGGGATGTCAAAAACAAGAGGGCTTTGGCTCCAGTGGAGAGCAAGGAGTTTTGAAGGGAGCTGCAGAGAAAAGTTTTTTTTCCACAGAGTGGTTGACATCCAGAACCCATTGCCGTAGAGGTGGTGGAATTTGGTACAATCATGATATTTAAATAGAGGTATTACTTGAATAGACAAGGCCTAGTAGAATAGAGACCTAATGCAGGCAAATGGGATTAATGTAGATTGGCAAAAAATACTGCAATAAAGGGCCTGTTACTGTGCTATAACCCTATAGGTAAACTGTTGATGAACCACAGTAAGTTTGGTACTTATGATGGGCTTGAAATTTCTAGCAGTTACAATAAGAAGCACCAACAACCCTGCATGGAGCTAACAGACATTGGTGCCCAAACTGGGAGACGATACTGAACTCGTTGAGGAATTACATGCATGCTCGCAATAGTGGCACCACGGGAATATGCAGAGCCGTAGAACGGAGTGTTGAAAATGAAAGGGAAGCGCAGTCAGTCATGAAGAACCCATTTAGGAAACTAATTGAAATTTTGATGTCTTTACTAAAAACAAATGTCCTCAGTGCAGTAAGATTTATACCACCACAAACTTTTTGAACAAATATGGTCTCCATTCACTGATTATATGAAGGGGTAGCTGAGCTCAGCATTGTAACTCAATAAGTACCCGGTGGTAGGATTAGATGAAAAGATCTATTCTGAGATTTGTATACACGTCTCTATAGATATTGTTATGTGAAATTGTTCCAGTCATTGTTAAGATGTATACTTCAATTTTTTTTTAATTATAATAATTGTTTGCTTGTATTATTTTTTAAAAACTTTTATTTATTTATTTATTAATGTGTTATTTTTTTTAAATTATCTTTTTATTTTTTTATATATAATCATAATAAATATTATTTAATCACATTCCTCTTTGATTAAACACCTATTCTTTTACCTCTTTACTTTCTTAAAAAAATAGAAGCTTATATAAATCATTCTGTGATATTTGTATAACTTTTGAAACAAGTTAAATGTGTATTTGAAAAACTGTTATATCATTGGCAATATGTATTGCTTCTAATAAAAATATTAACCAAAAAAAAAAAAATATGCCTTAACCATCGGGGAAAAGAATGAGTAACTCGAAAAGCTGAACTGTATGGATATTCTTTCTCTTTATTATTTCACCATGAAATGTGTTTACCAGAAGATGGAACTCTCCTTGTGTTTTGACTCGACGGCTTATCGAGGAACGCTAATTCAAGGACATACTGGGTTCCAAGTGAAGCGGAAAAAGATAAACACTGAATGCAGAGCTTTACAACAGAATGTGAACAGAGCAATTATCGTGGTTTAAGAATTTAAATGAATAACCTAATGTTATAGAATTAACACTTTTAACACTTAAAACATAGAATACTATCATAGAAATTGTAATGAATATTAACCAGATTGGTAGTAAGGGGTTGATTTACAAAATAACATGTATAACTTAATATCTTAATAAGTTTCAAGCAGATTTATAACCGGGGTGTGAGGGGAATAGACGGGCTCCTGGCTCAGAACCAGAAGCCTGCCCTAGGTAACCCCTTCAACCAATAGCTGATTATTATCGAGGTAAAACCTGATGCTTAATACTTTGCAGATAAACCAGTTAGATATATCTGGGAATACATATGAAATGGATATATATACTGCAACTGGGAACTATATAGTTGATTTTGAACCGACACCGCTCTAGTATGGATATGTTATGACTAATTGAGGGAGCGGCGCTATTTGTTTGTTAATATTGACATCGGAAGTCGATATAATGTTTTCTCCCACCAACAGGTGGGCCACTTATTACAGTGCTGACAAGCTCGGTCACTGTATTTCCACTTTTACTACTTTTTTTTACTATCACAATTAATCACATGTGTGTGTTTTTTATTCAAGGAGAATCACAAAAGGAATCCACAAATTGAACTTGGTAGGTTTCCTTATGTTCCCCCATTACTTAAAGACCTGAGGTACGGATGCACCGCAAGATACATAGGTACTAAACCTAGCCAAAATACAAGACATTAAACAAAATAAACCTGGAGGAATCTCATTTTGCAGTTGGAATATTAGGGGGGGCTAACGAACGCATTAAAAGGGGCAAGATTTTAGCTTAGCTGAAAGCATATAACACAGATGTTATCTTTCTCCAAGAAATGCATATTAAATATCAAAATCAATCTAGATTGAGGGCGAACTGGATAGGGCAAACTTTTCATTCGTCATATTTGTCAAAATCCAGAGGCACGTCCATCATTATTCGCAAAGGTATACCATTTAAACAGAAAAATACCTTAACAGATAAGGATGGGAGATATTTGATAGTTACCAGTGAGATCCATGCCATCCCAATTACATTGGTAAAAATATATGCGCCTAACTTTGATAATTCGCATTTAAAAAATAAAATTCTGAATATAATCGCAGAATATAATTACCAGAATGTTATATATGGGGGAGACTTTAACTGTGTTTTAGACCCTTACCTAGATAAATCCAGTCAAAAACAGCGAGGTAATACGAAATCTAAAACTAGTGAACTTTAAAACACATATATCAAAAATACAAATATAACAAATGTTTGGAGGATTGCAAATCCGACCGGCAAGGAATATTCATTCTATTCATCGGTACATAAGACATATTCACGTATAGATGATTTTTTGGTAGACACAAAACTGATTCCGTATACTCTGAATCCAAAATACCATACAAATATGATCTCAGATCATTCTGCCCTAACTTTTTTAAAAAAAATAGAAGGAATGTCTCAGAATACATTGTATTGGAAATCCAAATCACAAGACAGGAACAGTTTGAATTTGGGGATAAGCCCCATAAACTTCTCGCACGTTAAAAAGCAAGAAAAGGATCATACGATTTCAAAGATTAAATCAGATACAGGGGAAGCATTAACATTACCGAACGAAATTAATAAAAGATTTGTGCAATTTTATGAGAATTTGTATACATCCAAAACGACAATGGACACCAACAAAGTTATTGAGTTTCTGGATAATTGCAATCTTCCCAAACTAGAGTTGCTGGAACAAGAGGAATTGGGAGCACAAATGTCAAATAAGGAAATAGAATAAACAATAATCTCATTAAAAAATGGAAAAATACCAGGTCCCAAAGGATTCAGTAATGAATTCTATAAAAGTTTTCACAATATATTTATTCCTTGCATACAGAAAATGTATACACATGCTTTTAGAGAACAAATATTACCTGATACATTAGCAGAATCTATGATTACATTAATACCTAAGAAAGACAAAGATGAGGAAGAACCCAGATTTTGCAGAGCTACCGCGCTGTTAAACACAGATCAAAAAATATTAGCAAAAATATTGGCAAGAAGATTAAGTAAGTATGCCAGCAAATTAATACATCTGGATCAAACGGGGTTTATCCCTAAGAGACAATCATTTAATAATTTGAGAATCCTGCTTAATATAATACACTCACACCAAACTAAAGATCCAAATCTCACAATTATTTCGTTGGATGCAGAGAAAGCATTTGATCAGGTTAAAATAATATAATTTAATTAAGTTCTGGAAAATGCTGCCGATGTCCTTAATAGGTCGAATAAATGCCATTAAAATGATTTTTTTACCACAAATTCTATACCTTTTTCAATCAATACCACTATACTTACCCCAAAAGTTTTTTTTTTTAATGGACTTAGATATTACAAATTTTATTTGGGATTGAATAATATTGAATAAACCCAAAATAGTAGGGGGATTTGCACTCCCTAATTTCATGTGTTATTATTGGTCGTTAAATATTAGAAATATGATTCAATTGTTGGATAACTCTCCTCAACAACTGGAGTGGATCGTTATGGAGAAAGAGGACTGCTCCCCTTTTAATATTGCTGCGATCCTTCTCTCACTAATGACGGTGAATAATACAAACTACAACAAAAATCCAATTATACATAGTACAATCAGAATTTGGAAACAAATAAAATATAACAAAATTAAGAAACTTATCTCTCCTATCTCCTATTGCTAAAAATCCCCTGTTTAAACCCTCAATTATAGATAAAGCATTTATACAATGGGAAAGAGCAGGAATTAAAACGTTGGTAGATTGGCATGAAACGGGAAAACTACTATCATTTAAACAATTACAACTAAAATACAATCTGGGTAACAATCAGTATTTTAAATATTTCCAAATATGAGATTATCTGAAAAAAACACACACAAGAATTTTACAAAATGCCATCAGACTTACTAGATGAAGTAATGAATATAAAGGCGGAATCAGAAAATTAAATTTCATATAAATATATATTAGTATTAATATTAGTATAATATTATACTAAATGCAGTAATAGCAACAACGGAACGTATCAGAGGTGAGTGGGAAAATGAATTAAGCATAAAAATGTCCAATGATAGATGGAAAGAGTACTTATTAAATGTGCATAAATGCTCAATAAACGTAAGACACACTTTAATACAATTTAAAATTGTACATAGATTATACTACTCAAAAACTAAATTAAATAAATTCTTCTGCAACCTCTCACCAATTTGTGATAAATGCCAGTTTCAAGAAGCTACTATGGCGCACTCATTCATCTTTTGTACAAAAATTCAAAGGTATTGGATTGAAATCTTTGAAATTTTCACAAAATTGTTTAAAATAAAAATGACACCAAAGCCAGAATGGATTATTTTAGGAATGACAGAAGGTAGTTCGGAATTAAATGTGTATCAAAAGAATCTATTTGATTACAGCTTAATAATAGGAAAAAAGCTAATCTTAAAATTCAGGAAAAGTGCCCCTATACCAACATTAAATATGTGGATTTCAACTATGTTTGAAACTTTACTTCTGGAAGATATGAGACACCATCTGGCAGGAAAATCAGATCGTTTCTATCAGATGTGGTCTGAATTCATAGAATTGTTACAAACATAGGGTGCAAGAATACCTCGGGTCTTGGTAGGGGAGATGAAAAACTACCAAGTTGGCAGATTCCTTTTGCGTGATATATATATATATATATATATATATATATATATATATATAGTAACTGGCTTCTCTCTTTTTTTTTCTCTCTCTTTCTTTCTCTCTCTTTTTTATTTTTTGTTTATAGGGTCTATCTTTTAATTCCTTTTCTCTAATTCTTTGACCCAGGATTATATTTTTTCCCCCTTGGTGCTTTCACTTTCACAACTCCTTTCACCTACTTTACTCTCTTTGCTTCTATTCTTTTTTCTTAAAAGCCATAACATTATAGGGTAGAATGATTGTAAGAATATATATGTGATGTACATTGATGTATTTACCTCTATTAAATAAAAATATTTAAAAAAAATAAAAATAGTGAGCATATAGGAGCAAAGCAGCAATAAAGGTCCATAAGTCTTTGTGTTTAAAATCCACAAACTATGTTCATGTGCTTCACATCAGTTGGCCATAGATATAAACTTATCTAAGCTGCAGGTCCCAATGGTGTCAGCACTCAAGGCGTGTACCAGCCAGTTTTGCGGAGTACTCCAGCATACCTTCAACCCGAGCCTGAGTCTGGAGAGGGTTCCTGTGAAGTGGAAGACATCCTGCCTGGTTCCTGTACCACAGAGCACACGCCCCAGCTCCTCCAATGACTACAGACCGGTGGCGCTGACGTCACGCATCATGAAGTCCCTGGAGAGGCTGGTGCTCACTCAGCTGCGACCCCTGGTTAAACCCTACCTGGACCCCCTGCAGTTCGCTTACCAAACAAAGATGGGGGTTGAGGACGCCATCATCCACCTGCTCCATCATTCCTACGCTCACCTGGATAAGCAGGGGAGCATTGTGAGAGTCATGTTTTTATACTTGTCCAGTGCTTTTAACACCATCCGGCCTGCACTGCCAGGGAGCAAACTGATGAAGATGCGGGTGGATGCTCCATTGGTGTCCTGGATCACCAACTACCTGACTGGACGACCACAATATGTCAGGTTACAGAACTGTGTCTCGGACACGGTGGTGAGCAACACAGAGGCCCCACAGGGGATGGTCCTCTCTCCCTTCCTGTTCACCATCTACACCTCAGACTATAGTGTAACTCCGTCTCCTGCAGAACTGTTCAGATGACTCTGCAATTGTGGGCTGCATCCATGACTGACTAACTCCCCCGCCACCCCCCCCCCCCCCCCCCCCTCCCAATGTTTGCACATCCCCAATCCTTTCCACTCATTGCTTTAATATGATGTTTCATGTATTTTGTCTTATATGATTGGTGGCAGACCAATTTCCCTCCTGGGATAAATAAAGTTATATCGTATCATATCGTTAATCCAAATTTCTCTTGGAACGTAGGCTTTGGAATAGGAAAGTGAGGAAGGTGTGTTGACATCAGCATTAATACAAGGCACTGCAATCAGCTCAGAATTGCACCAGGTTCCTGCATGGTTCCATGGGGATTCAACATAGGTTCACCGTTATGTTAAAAAGGTTAAAGTTGATGGGTATCGCATTTAATGGTGATCATTGCCTTTAAAATTATAAAGTTAATTCAGGGGTGGTTTTGGAGTAACTATTTCCTCCAGTGGGGAAATCCAAAATTAGGGGGTGGGGGGGAGGAGGGAGGGGGGCGATTTTATTTCAAAGTCGAGTGACGTGAGTGACTACGTGAAGAGCCAGCCAGGCGGCATGCGTCAATAGGCGACAACGCATGGGGCGAGTCAGAGCCGTTCGCAACTGCTCTGACAGGTAAGCAATTTTACTTTCAGCGGGCCACAGCGACAGCAGGCCTGGAGTAGCCGATGGAGGCGGCTGCCGTGGAGGCTCCGTGGAGCCAGATTCAATATTATGGCTGTCGCCATTGTAGCTCCGTACGGGATTAGAGCTGCAAACGGGAGCAGGCGGCCGGATTCTAGGCCGCCGTGGTAGCTTCATAGGAGCTCGGGTTCAATATTGCGGCTGTCGGCTTGGAGCTCCAAACGGGAGCAGGCGGCCGGTTTTGAGGCCACCATGGAAGCTCCACTAGGAGTTGGGGCTGCTGGCTCGGCTAGGCGAGCTCGCTGCTAAGATTAGCAGCAGACGGCAGTTTAAATTACCCGAGGCTAGCGTTTCAATCACTGCTAAAGATAACAGCAGGTGGTGCTTTGAAAATTAGCAATGGCCAGGGCAGCAACCACTAGGTAAGCTCCGCTGCCATAGCCAAATATTTTTTTAACATAGATGCTGCTGAGTCGGCACATTTCGGCACAGTATGGGGTTCCACTGGAGTGGGCGGCTGTTCGGAGGAACTCTATTGAGGCTCCAGAAAGGAGCACCTGGCTTGGGAAGCCTTTTTTCAGCTGTGTCTATTAGACACCTGTGGAGCAATACCTGGTGCAGGGTTGCATCATGATAATTTCCGCTCAGTAGAGGGGATTGTTGGAGATCTTTTATAAGAAACCCCAACCATATGGATTTCGACAAAGCAGTCGACTCTTTGACCCAATGGGGCTATGTTTCTGTTTAATCATATGAACAAACTATGTTCAGTATACCGGAGGCATTACAGACGGCTCCGGTAATTTGCCTGTGACAACACCTGGCAGGGTTGCAGAATTTTTCTCCCACTCTGTCTAGCGGACTATCGGGAAGAGGTGACTCCGATTATAATGCCGGCTCATCCGAGTCATAAGGGGGTCAGAGGGGTGAGGAAACAACACCTGGTGCAGGGTTGCACTCTATTTCCACCCTGAAATACTCCGTTGAGGCTCCAGAAGGGAGCAAGGACGGAGTCACTAGCAGGTGCAACCTGTCTGGTAAGTATAATAAATAATGATGATTTAAACTGACAGCGCCAATCTGCACAGCTAGTCCCAATTCGGTTCCTAGAGGGAGCAGCTTGGCAACTCGAGCCGGGGCAAAGTCAAAGCCAAGTCTGTGGGACAAGCCCTGTTGGACGATTTGGATCAAGGGGACACTATGGAAGATGTGATGGCCGTTTGTCTCAATTGGAACATCTGATGAATCAGATGATGGCACAAAAAATGCTCCGTGTTACGGAGGCATGTACAGGCAGCAGCTCCTGGTTCAAGGTTGCAATATTCCTCCCACTCGGATGAAAGGAGTGTTGGAGATGGTGCCAAATAATATGCTCCGTGTTACTGAGGCACGCACAGGCAGTTCAAGTCATATGCCTGCAGCAACTCCTGGTTCAGGGTTGTACTATTCCTCCCACTCTAAGGGAATGTTCAGAGGCCAGTATGGAGCTGACACCGAACATGACATGTGCCTGAATCCCATGCTTTAATGCATGATGTACGAGAGTCGCAAAAGAATGGCAAGCATGGCAGGCAGGGTCTGCATATGGAACTTCGCTGAAGCTCCAACAAGTAGGTCGACCCGGGTTCAGAGACACTGGCAGGTAAGCTCTCAACAATCAAATGTGTACATGATGGAATCTTTCACCTGTGTGAAGCCAGCAGGGAGATAAAAGGTATTACATAGAAACATAGAAAATAGGTGCAGGAGTAGGCCATTCAACACTTCGAGCCTGCACCCCCATTCAATATGATCATGGCTGATCATCCAACTCAGTATCCTGTACCTGCCTTCACTCCATACCCCCTGATCCCCTTAGCCACAAGGGCCACATCTAACTTCCTCTTAAATATAGCCAATGAACTGGCCTCAACTACCTTCTGTGGCAGAGAATTCCAGAGATTCACCACTCTCTGTGTGAAAAATGTTTTCCTCATCTCGGTCCTAAAGGAATTCCCCCTTATCCTTAGACTGTGACCCCTTGTTCTGGACCTCCCCAACATCGGGAACAATCTTCCTGCATCTAGCCTATCCAACCCCTTAACAATTTTGTAAGTTTCTATAAGATCCCCCATCAGTCTTCTAAATCCTAGCGAGTACAAACCAAGACTATCCAGTCTTTCCAAATATGAAAGTCCTGACATCCCAGTAATCAGTCTGGTGAACCTTCTCTGCACCCCCTCTATGGCAAGAATGCCTTTTCTCAGGTTTGGAGACCAAAACTGTACGCAGTACTCCAGGTGTGGCCTCACCAAAACCCGGTACAACTGCAGTAGAACCTCCCTGCTCCTGTACTCAAATCCTTTCACTATGAATGCTAACATACCATTTGCTTTCTTCACTGCCTGCTGCACCTGCATGCCTACTTTCAATGACTGGTGTACCATGACACCCAGGTCTCGTTGCATCTCCCCTTTTCCTAATCGGCCACCATTCAGATAATAGTCTACCCACCTGTTTTTGCCACCAAAGTGGATAACCTCACATTCATCCACATTATACTGCATCTGCCATGCATTTGCCCACTCACCCAGCCTATCCAAGTCACCTTGCAGCCTCTTAGCATCCTCCTCACACCTAACACTGCCCCCCAGCTTAGTGTCATCTGCAAACCTGGAGATGTTGCATTCAATTCCCTCATCCAAATCATTAATATATATTGTAAATAGCTGGGGTCCCAGCACTGAGCCTTGCTGTACCCCACTAGTCAAAGCCTGCCATTCTGAAAATGACCCGTTTACTCCTACCCTTTGCTTCCTGTCTGCCAGCCAGTTCTCTATCCACATCTATACTGAACCCCCCATACCGTGTGCTTTAAGTTTGTATACTAATCTCTTATGTGGGACCTTGTCGAAAGCCTTCTGAAAGCCTAGATATAACACATCCACTGGTTCTCCCTTATCCACTCTGGTGGTTATATCCTCGAAAAATTCTATAAGATTCGTCAGACATGATTTACCTTTCGTAAATCCATGCTGACTTTGTCTAATAATTTCACTGCTTTCCAAATGTACTGCTATCCCATCTTTAATAACTAGCAGTTTCCCCACTACCGATGTTAGACTAACTGGTCTGTAATTCCCCGTTTTCTCTCTCCCTCCTTTTTTAAGAAGTGGGGTTACATTAGCTACCCTCCAATCCTCAGGAACTACTCCAGAATCTAAGGAGTTTTGAAAAATTATCACTAATGCATCCACTATTTATTTGGCTGCTTCCTTGAGTACTCTGGGATGCAGACTATCTGGCCTTGGGGATTTATCGGCCTTTAATGCATTCAATTTACCCAACACCACTTCCCGGCTAACCTGGATTTCACTCAGTTCCTCCACCTTATTTGACCCCCGGTCCCCTGCTATTTCCAGCAGATTATTTATGTCTTCCTTAGTGAAGACAGAACCAAAGTAGTTATTCAATTGGTCTGCCATGTCTTTGTTCCCCATGATCAATTCACCTGTTTCTGACTGCAAGGGACCTACATTTGTTTTAACTGATCTCTTTCTTTTCACATATCTATAAAAACTTTTGCAGTCAGTTTTTATGTTCCCTGCCAGTTTTCTTTCATAATCTATTTTCCCTTTCCTAATTAAGTCCTTTGTCCTCCTCTGCTGGACTGAATTTCTCCCAGTCCTCTGGTTGGCTGCTTTTTCTGGCAAATTTGTATGCTTCATCTTTTGTTTTTATACTATCCCTGATTTCCCTTGTTATCCATGGGTGCACTACCTTCCCTGATTTATTATTTTGCCAAACTGGGATGAACAATTGTTGTAGTTCATCCATGCAGTCTTTAAATGCCATCCATTGCACATCTACTCTCAACCCTATCTTGGCCAATTCACGTCTCATACCTTCAAAGTTACCTTTGTTTAAGTTCAGAACCCTTGTTTCTGACTTAATTATATCACTCTCCATCCTAATGAAGAACTCAACTATATTATGGTCACTCTTGCCCAATGGGCCATGCACAACAAGACTGCTAACTAACCCTGGGTTACACAAAAAGCTGGAGATACTCAGCGGGTGCAGCAGCATCTAAGGAGCGAAGGAGATAGGCTACGTTCGGGTCGAAACCTGCTAACTAACCCTTCCTCATTACTCAATACCCAGTCTAGAATAGCCTGCTCTCTCGTTAGTTCCTCTACATGTTGGTTTAGAAAACTATCCTGCATACATTCCAAGAAATCCTCTTCCTCAGCTCCCCTGCCCATTTGATTCACCCAATCTATATGTAGATTGAAGTCACCCATTATAACTATGTTACCCTTGTTGCACGCATTTCTAATTTCCTGTTTGATGCCATCCCCAACTCCACTACTACTGTTAGGTGGCCTGTACACAACTCCCACTAGCATTTTCTGCCCCTCAGAGTTTCGCAGCTCTACCCATATCGATTCCACATCCTCCAAGCTAATGTCCTTCCTTTCTATTGCATTAATCTCCTCTACCAGTAACGCTACCCCACCTCCCTTTCCTTTCTGTCTATCCCTCCTGAATATTGAATATCCCTGGATGTTCAGCTCCCAGCCTTGGTCCCCCTGGAGCCACATCTCCATAATCCCAACTATAGCATAGTCATTAATAGCTATCTGCACATTCAACTCGTCCACTTTATTACGAATGCTCCTTGCATTGAGACACAAAGCCTTCAGGCTTGTTTTGACAACACTCTTACTCCTTATTCAATTATGTTGACAAGTGGCCCCTTTTGATTTTTGTCCTGGAAACCCACCACCTCTTATTCTCTGTTTATTATTTTTTTCATCTTTTCCCCCCTACATGTTGGGTCTGAGTGCTTCCATTCTCTGCCTCCTGCCTCAGACCCAATCTACTGGCTTTCTCTATTTGAGTCCCTCCCTCCAACAGTTCTAGTTTAAAGTCCCCCCGTATTGTCAATTCATTTTGCCCACCGTGGCCAAAGCGGAATCTAACATGTTAACATCCTGTGAAATGATCTGTTAGTGGCCTGCCAAATACACTAATGGATGGTAATCTGACACAATACATGCTGTCTCTTATTGCCCACTGTACGTTGCTGGGGACAGAGAAACTGAAGCCAGTATTGAATTTGAAAGTAGAAATAAGTGTCCCTTCAAGGAATCTCAACCCAAAATGTCACCTATCCATGTTCTCCAGAGATGCTGCCTGACCTGCTGAGTTACTCCAATACTTTGTTCTTCTAATTTTGAAAGTATTGGGCATTGTCCAGTCACCATCCCCTGCAGGGAACACCTTTATATGTAGAAGTCTAATGGTCATAGAAGATATTAATATTTGTGACCCTCGAGCAGGACAAATTGAGCTGGCCAACTTAGAGTTTATCAGGTAAACCAAAGAACCTGATTCACTACTGGTAAATCATCTCACGTAAGAAATTTCTCCTTGCCCCCACAGCTCCTCTCTCCACTCATATCCAAGCTGATCTCCTGTCTGGCACACAGTGCATGCCTCGTATGGATTTGTGTATCATTCACCATGTGTCTCTTTACAATGTACTTCTCAGCTCCAGTTCTTGTTCATGTGCATTCACATTTTATTGTACTTCCCTCTATTACATCTGTCTCCATGTCAGCTGGACTTTTCTAACACATTCCGTTCAATGTCAGAATATCTTATGGGTGTTGTCCATCTGAACACTCACAACAATCTTCATGGTGTAGATACAACATTGTATGGTGTAGATTTAACATGTGCGAAATGCTTGGAAGGGCAGCAGCTACATTATACTTTATGCCACGATGGCGCAGCAGTAGAGTTGCTGCCTTACACCACCTGCAGCACCGGAGACCCGGGTTCAATCCCGACCGGGTGCTGTCTGTGTGGAGTTTGTATGTTCTCCCCATGGCTGCGTGGGTTTTCACCAAGGTCTTCGGTTTCCTCCCATACTCCAAAGACGTACAGGTTTGCAGGTTAATTGGTTTTGTATTATTGTAAATTGTCCCTAGTGTGTGTATGTTAGGTACTTCTTCTCCCCCCCCCCCCCCCCCCCCCCCCCCGGTGAATGCTATGTACTTACCTTTCTGTTTCTCTGCAGGCCGTGGCTGGGAGACAGGAATCAAGGGATTAACAGCTTCTGTACCCGATTGGCCCAGCTACGTCAGGTGACTCACCGGGAGCTTTAAAAGGCAGAAGCTCCCAGAATTCTCTCTTTCTTCAAAATAGATCCCTGGAGGAAGAGGTGCCGGGCTGAGCTGCATGAGGCCTGGCCGCATGGCACAGCATTTTGTATAGTTGTCACATACTTTTGTAGATTAATGTTGTATTGGGACGGAAGGGATGACCTGAGAGTTTTCAGGTATTTTGGTTGCAGAGTTAGGGCTATATAGGCAGTTTAGAGTCTTCAGTCTGACGGTCCATCGAGAGGCTGGCTGGAGCACTCTTATATATTATTTGATAGCTAATTGTGGTCCCTGACCGTGTTCTTTATAATCAGGTTCGCGTTTTGTTTAGTGTTACAAATTAAAGACTGTTTTTTAATCTAAACTTGACCCTGGTTTTGATTTGTTACGCGACTCTGAGGAACTAGCCTTTGGGAGTCGTAACAGTGTAGGATAGTGTTAATGTGTGGGGATTGCTGGTCAGTGCGGACTCGATGGGTCGAAGGGCCTGAGTTGTAACTCTAATCTAACTCCTAATCCATGCATTCTTGTGGATAAAGTATAATTATTTACGTTTCACATGACTGATTTTTCTACAGGTATCTACAGGAATTCCATAACAGTTTTCATTGGAATCATAGAAACATACAGAACCAGGCTCTTGTAGATTGCATCTCCCATACCGATCATGATGTCTATCTACGATCATTCCATTTGCCCGCAGTAGCCCCATATCCTTCTACTCAGAAGCTGTAATTGAAGGCCTGTAATTGAATCTGCCTCTACCACCTCCTCTGGCTGCTCATTCTGGATAACCAGCATATCTGTGTGAAAAACCTGCCCTTCAGATCATTTTTTAATTTCTCCCCTCTCATCTTAAACCTGTGCGCTTTATTTCTAGACTCACTACCCTTGGAAAAAAGATGCTAACATCTTATCAATACCTTCATAATGTTATAAATCGCTATAAATGTCAATCTTCAACCTCATAAGATCATAAGGTCATGTGATTGTAGCAGAATTAGGCCATTCGGCCCATCAAGTCTACTCCACCGTTCAATCATGGCTGATCCATCTCTCCCTCCGAACCCCGTTCTCCTGCCTTCTCCCCGTAACCTCTGACACCTGTACTAATCAAGAATCTATATGTCTCTGCCTTAAAAATAACCACTGACTTTGCCTCCACTGCCTTTTGAGGCAAATAATTTCACAGATTCACCAACCTATATAAGTTCCTCCTAATCTCCTTACAAAAGGAATGTCCTTTAATTCTGAGACCTCTAGTCCTAGCCTCTCCCACTAGTGAAAACATCCTCTCCACATCCACTCTATCCAAGTCTTTCGCAATTCAGTACGTTTCATGGAGGACCCCCACATTCTTCTAAACTCCAGCGAGTACAGGCCCTGTGCCATCAAATGCTCATCATAGGTTAACCCACTCATTCCCGGGATCATTCTTGTAAACCTCCTCTGGACCCTCTCCAGAGCCAGCACATCCTTCCTCAGATATGGTGCCCATCCCAGTGAGATTGAGAAGCCCCACCGATCCAGTCTCCGCATCAATTACAGCCCTCTATTCCAGGCAACCTCCTGATGAATCTCTTCTGTACTCTCTCTATTGATACCACACCCTTCCTGGAATGTGGTGACCAGAAATATACACATTGCTCCAAGAGTTGTCAAACCAGCATTTTGTTCAACTGCAACATGTTATGCAAAATCAAATGTGCATTCTGCAAGATGGAAAACAAATCTGAAATGCCTGTTCATTCTGCAGTACTGTTTTTATAACTTTTTTACGACATTCACACTCATGAATTATCAAATGAGTTTTACATAATGTTTCTGCTTGGAACCTTGAACAAGTCATTATTTCACACAACTAAATTCAATTGTCGATTGCCTATGAATTTTCAGAAAGCTGTCATTTTAAGTTTGAACGTTTTAAGTAGCGCAGCGGTAGAGTTGCTGCCACACTGCACCAGAGCCCAGGGTCGACTGGTGCTGTCTGCATGGAATTTGTACGTTCTACGGGTTTCCTCCCACACGCCAAAGACATACACGTTTATAAGTTAATTGGCTTTGGTAAAATTGCAAATTGTCCCTAGTGTGTAGGATATTGTGAGCATACGAGGTGAACGCTGGTTGGCGTAGACTCGGTGGGCTGTGGGGCCTATTTCCACGCTGGATCTCTAAAGTCTATGAGAGAAAAGATTTGGCACATAATCTTTGGGCAAAGTGAAATCAGTGGATTTCAGGAAGGAAAACTCCAGAGAATGTGAAGAATAGCTGACAATGCAAGAGACAATTTGTGACTGGCTTTGCAGTCCCAGATACAATTGAATGAACTCATCTACCACTGAAAACTCACCATAAAAACCTGCTCCAGCTTTTTTAGTGTAAAGGGCTTTCATTTATCTGTATGACAAATAATGAGCGATCTCCAAAAGTTGCAGACTTCAGGGGTTGTGCTCACATAGCCATTTCTCTATCTGCCTTATAGATTGTTGATTTATGTGACATTTTGGTAATAGGTTTTCTCAAAGACGAGCCCCTGCATCTATTTTCAATGGCTTGAAAAAACCTGTCTCTATCCCTGTGGCTGTGGGCAAGACAGTATTGCAAACTGTGATGTATGTAGGGCAGCAGTAGAATTGCTGCCTCACAGCGTCAGAGGCCAGAGTTCGATCCTGACTACGGGTACTGTCTGTACGGAACGTACATTCTAGCTGTGACCGCGTGGATTTTCCCCGGGTGCTCCAGTTTCCTCGAACATGCAGGTTTGCAGGTCTGAAGAAGGGTCTCGACCCGAAACATCGCCTATCTCCTTCGCTCCTTAGATGCTGCTGCACCCGCTGAGTTTCTCCAGCCTTTTGTGTACCCTCGATTCTCCAGCATCTGCAGTTCCTTCTTTAACAGGTTTGTAGGCTAATTGGCTTCTGTAAATTGTCCCTAGTGTATAAGATAAAGCAAAGCACATGTGTTTGGGATTTGGGAGGGAAATCAGAGCAAGTGTCGCTACACCTTACAGGGAGGATGGGATCAAACCTGGGTCTCCACCAGCTGAACCACTCTGCCTCCCTTCTGGTCCTGAAATGTGGTATGAATTGGCATTTCTACAGTGAATTATTTCAGAATGTTGTTCTAAATAATAAAACAAATATTTTGTATTTCATTTCTATAAGTTCACACCTGACCACTAAAAAAAACAGGGCACAACATATATACAAGCATTTGCTAGCTTTTATGGTGTCAAATTAACCATATCACATTTTTCTGCAACTCATTGTGGGAAATGCTGAATACAAACATGTAACCTGGTCAAATAACATCTCATCAACAGTTAAGAGAGCGCAGCAGCGGTTGCACGTTCTGCGCCGGATGAGAAGAGCTCATCTCCCCCATCCCGTCCTCACCACTTTCTACAGGGGCACCATAGAGAGTATTTTGACCAGCTGTATCTCTGTCTGGTTTGGGGTCTGTAAAGCCTCCGACTGGAAGTCCGTGCAGAGAGTGGTGAGGACAGCGGAAAAAATCATCAGGACCTCTCTCCCCTCAATCGGGGATATTGCGACCAAACGTTGCGTGTCTAAGGCCAGCAGTATTATAAAAGACCCCACACATCTCCATCACGGTCTGTTCACTCTGCTGCCCTCGGGCAAAAAGATATCGCAGCATAAGGAGCAGAACATCAAGGTTCTGCAACAGCTTCTTCCCCGAGCCATCAGACTCCTGAATGCCATGTAATGGGCTGCCACCATTGTCTATTTTATCTTTATATCCATTTTATCCATTTTATCCTTCTGTTAATTATCGTGTTTCACCGGGAGCCAAATGCAACGGAATTTTGTTTGGAACTGCATATATCGATGTATTTCTAAATGACAATAAAGTTTGTTTGATTGATTTGATTGATTTTGATTGATGTGCCCCTTACAAAATAACATTGCAAATATAGACACAAAATGCTGGATTTTCTCAGCAGGACAGGCAGCATTTCTGGAGAGTAGGAATGGGTGACATTTCGGGTCAAGACCATTCCTCCGACTCCGAGTCCAGTCTAAGGCAGGTTCTCGACCTGAAACATTACCTATTCCTCTCCAGAGATGCTGCTTGTCCCGCTGAGTTAAGGGCCTGCCCCACTTGGCGATTTTTTCGGCAACTGCCGGCATCATTGACTGATGTATCAGGTCACCGAAAAATACACGGCGTGATGACGTATGACGCGCCCTGATGACGTATGACACGCGATATCAAGTGTCGCAACATTTTTTTGTGCCTCCACATCGACCATTGGTTCTATTTGTCTTACCACTGCTGCATAATGTGGGAGCAACATGGCATCAGTTTTGGCAGAGAGCTTTGCATGGTACAACTAACCATTAGTCCATTCAATTGCATCCAGAAAAAAGGATACATTATTTACGTGGACGTTGCCAGGACTAGAGGGTCTGAGCTATAGGGAGCGGTTGAGTAGGCTGGGTCTCTATTCCCATGGAGCGCAGGAGGATGCGGGGTGATCTTATAGAGATATACAAAATCATGAGAGGAATAGATCAGGTAGATGCCCAGAGTAGGGGAATTTTGGACCAGAGGACATAGGTTCAAGATGAAGGGGAAAAGATTTAATAGTAATCCGAGGGGTGGCTTTTTCACACAAAGGGTGGTGGATGTATGGAACAAGCTGCCAGAGGAGGTAGTTGTGGCAGGGACTATCCCATCATTAAAGAAACAGTTAGACAGGTACATGGATAGGACAAGTTTGAAGGGATATGGACCAAGTGCAGGCAAGTGGGACAAGTACAGCTGGGACATTATTGGCCGGTGTGGGCAAGTTGGGCCAAACTGTACTGTATCACTCTATGACTCTATGACTCTGTAGACAATTTTTCAGACCCACTGAATTGATTTTTCTCTCTCTAGGACTATTTTATTGTCTTTGTCTGAGTAGGTGATGTTCAGTGTGATTCTACCACAGATAGATGAGAGGCACCTGCAGGATATTATAGAGAAATGTGATGAATGCCTGAGCCTGGCTCCTCCAGCTCTAAGTCTCACGTTGCCAGCAGCTCAATTGGCCACCTATGTGATTCTGTCACCATTTAAGTGGCTCTTTGGCTGCAATCCAACCAGGAGACTTGTAATCACAGGTGCAACAGGATGTCTCAGTGCCTGCAGACATAGTGGTTCAACAGAAGGCACAGTTTATTGTTCAGAGCCCAAAAATTATTACTGAGCCTTTGGGTCTATTAAATTGTCTGTTAAATGTAAGCCTTCCCATGGTTACAAAAGGAAATTGACTTAAACAATTGTTAAAATAATGAATCCCAAATTCGAAGTGCACAAATAAAAAGCAGAACTGAATGAACACTCGACCTCAGTGAGTGCACCTGGAATCAGAAATTGTACACATTATTTTCAAATTGCAAAAAAAATCTGCTTGTGAAAGTTAATCATCACTTGAAGAGAAACCAGTGCCACTAATGGTTAAATCAGTGCATGCACTCCAAGCTGGAGATTTGCTATCACAGATGCAACAGGATGTGTCAGTGTTGCATTCAATTGATTAGTTGATAGAAACATAGAAACTTAGAAAATAGGTGCAGGAAGAGGCCATTTGGCCCTTTGAGTGAGCACTGTGATCATTGTGATCATGGCTGATCGTCCGCTATCAATAACCTGTGCCTGCCTTCTCCCCATATCCCTTGACTCCACTAGCCCCTAGAGCTTTATCCAACTCTCTCTTAAATCCATCCATTGATTTGGCCTCCACTGCCCTCTGTGGCAGAGAATTCCATAAATTCACAACTCTCTGGGTAAAAATGTTATTTCTCAGCTCAGTCTTAAATGACCTCCCCTTTATTCTAAGACTGTGGCCCCTGGTTCTGGACTAACCCAACATTGGGAACATTTTTCCTGCATTTAGCTTGTCCAGTCCTTTTATAATTTTATATGTTTCTATAAGATCCCCCATCATACTTCTAAACTCCAGTGAATAGAAGCCTAGTCTTTTCAATCTTTCCCCATATGACAGTCCCGCCATTCAAGGGATCAATCTCGTGAACCTACGCTGCACTGCCTCAATCACAAGGATGTCCTTCCTCAAATTAGGAGACCAAAACTGTATACAATACTCCAGATGTGGTCTCACCAGAGCCCTATACAACTGCAGAAGAACCTCTTTAATCCTAAACTGAAATCCTCTCGTTATGAAGGCCAACATTCCATTAGCTTTCTTCACTGCCTGCTGTACCTGCACGCCAACTTTCAGTGACTGGTGTACAAGGACTCCCAGGTCTCGCTGTACCTCCTCCTTACCTAACCTAACCCCATTGAGATAATAAGCTGCCCCCTTGTTTTTGCCGCCAAAGTGGATAACCTCACATTTATCTATATTATACTGCATCTGCCACGTATCTGCCCACTCACTCAACCTGTCCAGGTCCCCCTGCAACCTCCTAACATCCTCTTCACAGTTCACACTGCCACCCAGCTTTGTGTCATCCGCAAACTTGCTAGTGTTACTCCTAATTCCATCTTCCAAATCATTCATATGTATGGTAAACAGTTGCGGCCCCAACACCGAGCCTTGCGGCACTCCACTCGCCACTGCCTGCCATTCTGAAAAGGACCCGTTCACTCCTACTCTTTGCTTCTGGTCTGCCAACCAATTTTCTATCCATGTCAACACCCTACCCCCAATACCATGTGCTCTAATTTCAGTCACCAGTCTCCCGTGCGGGACCTTATCAAAAGCTTTCTGATGTTAAGGGTGCCTCCTTTCAAAGACTTCTTAGATGGCCATTGTTTTATGGAAGCATGCAAGGAATGATTCCAGTATTTGTAGTCTGAACCATTAGTTAGTCCAGCACAGCAGAGTAAGTGAACATTTCAGCAAAGTTCCAACAAAGTTGAATATCGTACATTCCAGTGGAGGTTGAACCAAGATTAGTGCCACTGCAGAAACTCGGATAGGACAGTTTGAATTCACAGTGAGGACATTCATGGACCATATTCAGAAACAACAAATCTCTGCAGCATTCCTAGGCATCTGGATTTATCAGGACAAAAAAAAAAGTGCTGGAGAAAATCAACGGGGCAGGCGGGCGGATTCTGTGGAGGGAAAGGATAGGTAACATTTCAGGTGGGAATTTATCAGAGAATCTGTGATTGAGTTGTCCTGAGCAGGTGCCTGCCTCTAAACCATTTGGTCCATCGTTCTTCTACCTGTGTGAAGATCGCCACTGATATAACCATTAGTGGTCTCCGGTCCTCCAAAAGGGAAAAATCACCCCATGCAGTCACTATGGTAACCATTGATGCAGCAAGAGGTAAAATACATTACAGACTTAAATAGGAAGCACAACTGACAGCAGATGGAATAATCTATAGCACATTACTTCCCTTCTCAACAAACTTCCTTCAGTCTTCTGTAATCCTTCTTGTGATTTGTTTCATTTTCCACTTTAGTATTGGCTGTAAACTATCAATTTCTAAATTATTTATATCAGTGGGAATCTTATGAGATCACAGCACAGATCTATCAGACCCAACCTACCAGCCTGGAAAATATCATTCTGTTTACTCTCTGTCCCCCACCATTCTGCTGTGTGGCTAAATTATCTTTAATACTATGTTCCTAATTGTCTGAGACAAGTTCCTTATCTAGCAACTTTTCAAAATCCCTGTGAAAATCTATTAATGCACCATCTACCATATTTCTTTCATTTATAAGCTCTTTAATTTCCTCAAAGAAATCAATTGGACCAGCACAAGTTGCAGCTTGCAAGCCAAATGCTGATTACTTATAATTACCACAAGCTTTTCTAAGTGATGGATAATTTCATCTTGTATTGTGCAAAGCACGTCCTTTATTTCCCAAGGCTCTACTGAAAGCACAAAATCTCGAGGTTGAATTAGGGTGGATAAAGCAAACTGTTAAAATCAACCTCTTGATTTGTGTGAGATCACCTCCTCAACAACAATAATACTGTAGAAGGCAAAATCCTTGGAGGTTGTGGAAGCTGAAATGAAGACTGACGTTGCAGGGAATTCACTGCAAGATCAGGTAGTATCCATGGAGAGAGAAGCAGAGTTAATGATTCACAATGAAGACCTTTTATCAAAGGGGCAATATTAGAGATCTCATTAGTTTTATGAAACAGAAAAATGAGGGAATGGGAGGGAAAGAACAGAATGCAAAGTTTATACTGGACCGAAAGGCAGGAGGGACTTTGAAATGAGGGGAAAGCGGAAGATGTGTTCAGATTTGGTGTTACAGCGGAAGAAGCTGAAGTGTGCCTTCTTCTTCTTTCGTGTGGCGTGCACGGCCTAAAGTTGTTGGACAACTTGTTCTATTTGATCTTCCGTTTGTGCACGTCGAGTTGATTGCATTAGTCGAAACGGGGGCGGACCACGTGAAGGTTGCAATCTTCCACCCCGAAGTGTACCTGAAGTGTAAGGGGGTGATATGTGTAATGTGGAGACAAGTGGGCTGCACAGTGAGGGCAGAATACCTTAACCCAGTTCCAGAAGGGATGGTAATAATTGATACCAGAGTGTAAAAGATGGACTGGACTTAGTTTACACTCCTCAAAACAGATGAACTAAAGATAGAGAAACTGGGAGATGAGATGGGTAAACCAGATCATTTCCTTCTAAGCAACAATCTTCAGTGAATTGAAGCTGGGTGGGAGGAACTCAAAGACTGATAGTTGTGGAACCTGGGACTATGATTTGATACTGATTGATAACATCTAAGAAATGGAGCAGTTGAAGAAGGAAAAATAAGTCAAATATGATCAAGGTAAAGATATGGCAAGGGAGGAAATTGGCAGCTAAGCTAATGAAACGTTCCTGGTAAGAATGCAAAGTAGCATTATTATAGAATGAGAAGTGGGGAAAGAAATCTGAGTGCAAATTAATAACACAAATTGCTCAACAGGTCCCATGTCGATAATTATATCTTTATTTTGAATGAGATGAAGAAAAGTTGTTCAACGTCAGATTAAGTTCAAACAAGGTATTGAGGTTGGGAACTGGTTTGGCCTTCATTTGTATATGAAGTGAAACAGCTTGTGGGGAACGCAGACATGTATAGCTCAGAGTCCCACAGCAGCGATATAGGTCCTTCTGCCCAACTCAGTCACGTCAAACAAGTGCACAACATAGGGGTCCACTTGCATGATTTGATCAAGATCTCTCTAAATCTTTCCTATCCATCTACCTGTCCAAATCTATCTATCTATCTATCTATCTATCTATCTATCTATCTATCTATCTATCTATCTATCTATCTATCTATCTATCTATCTATCTATCTATCTATCTATCTATCTATCTATCTATCTATCTATCTATCTATCTATCTATCTATCTATCTATCTATCTATCTGTCTATCTATCTATCTATCTATCTATCTATCTATCTATCTATCTATCTATCTATCTATCTATCTATCTATCTATCAAAAATGTTACACAATAGCACTACAATGTTTTGCCACCATACTCACCATTGAGGGAGAGGACGGGGTAGGGAAGTAGAGGGGGAAATGTGGGGGAGGTGAGGATGGATAGTGGGGGATGAGGGGGAATAGAGGGAGAGGAAGGGGGAGTGGGGGAGTTAGGGAGTGGGGAATAGAGGGAGAAGAGGGCAGTGGGGGAGGTCAGGAGGGATAGGGGGGGAGATAGAGGGAGGTGAGGAGTGGGGGATAGAGGGATAGGAGGGGGTAGGGTGTGGGGAGGAGTTATGTAGGGAGGGTAGGAGTGACTGAGGGTGGGGGAAAGGAGAGGGAGGGAGCGGTGAGGGAGGGATTGGTGGAGGGGAGTGGAGTAGAGGGGAAAGAAATGGGAGGGTGAAGAGGAGGTGGAGGGGGTGCTGGGGATGAGGGGAAATGAGCCATGCAGTTGGGGGCTATGAGTAGGTGGTGGAATATTGCGTTCGGGGAGCAAACCCGATGGGTCTGCACTTAGTCTAGTATCTTTTAAATGTAGCATCTGTTTCAATCAAAGGTAGACACAAAATGCTGGAGTTACTGAGCGGGACAGGCAGCATCTCTGGAGAGAAGGAAACGTGACCCATTCTTTCTCTCCAGAGCCGCTGCCTGTCCCGCTGAGTTACTCCAACATTTTGTGACTATCTTCGGTTTAAACCAGCATGTGATGTTTCTTCTTACAACATATCTAGAGAGATCTTTCACCACAAACAGATATCGGGCCTGGAGACAAAATAGTTCAGATTCAAACTAATTAAATGCAGATCTCTTCCAAATGATAAACGTGTCTTATCTAAATTGGTGAATTTAATTGCCCTGGCAGATGTCATAAATCTTTGGATGCAACATGATATATCTTTGCATACTCCTCCTGGAGTAATGTCATTTTAATTGTCGAGGGATTTTATCAGTCCTTGCTGCCAAAGTGATTAAATGAAATTTGTTAATAAAGTGTTCTGTCAATTTTTGAGGCATAACCAATTTCTACTCCTCTGCGTAGGAAAGAACTGCAGATGCTGGTTTAAATCAAAGGTTGACGCAAAATGGTGGAGTAACTCAGCGTGACAGGCAGCATCTCTCGAGAGAAAGGGAGGAGAACTTCTTCAAAGTAGGCATGCCTTGAGGAGATTTCACAGAGGAACGGACAAATTGTGTAGGAAAGGACTGCAGAAGGGTCTCAACCCGAAACGTTGCCCATTCCTTCTCTCCAGAGCTGCTGACTGACCCGCTGAGTTACTCCAGCATTTTGTGTCGACCTTCTACTCTGCCATCTGTCTACTCACTATCATGGACCTCTTTGACCACTTTGCCAGAGGTTTGTCTTTTGTGATACTGATATCATCCTGCCCAAATGAAGAAACCATATAAATCATTTGAACTCTGGTTTGTTTTTGAACATTTTTATTGGTTATATTAGTCAAGGGTGGGAAAATGGTTTTATCTTGAATTAAATTGAATTGAATTGAATTATCCTTTATTGTCATTCAGACCTTTCGGTCTGAACAAAATGTTTGCAGTCATACATATAATAATAAATAACAAACACACACAATAAACACAAATTTAACATCCACCACAGTGAGTTCACCAGGCACCTCCTCACTGTGATGGAAGGCAAAAGCCTTAACGTCTCTGTCTCTTCCCTCCTTCCCACCGGGTGATGGTAAGTCAGCCCCGCGGCTTAACCGTGCTCTGCGAATGGGCCGGTTCAAACTCCGCGGCCCGGGATGGTCGAAGCTGCCGAAGCTGCCGCCCTTCAGTCCAGTGGATGCAGCTGTTGCCGCGGGAGCTCTGGAAAAACAGATCACCAACCTGTGACCTGCGAGCTCCCGACGATGTCATCAACTGGGCCCGCAGCCAAATCCACCGGGCCCGCCAACCTTTTTGCACAGCCAACCTTTTTGTTCCCAACATTTCTATGCAAACTATGATTTCATTTTACCATTACTTGATGATACCACTGTTTAAGAGTAGAATTAATTAAGCAATAAAATTAATCTTTTAAGAATATTTCTTGGTAAACAAACATTCTTCCATTTTCAACTTCAAAAGGTAAAGGCTTTACTTTCAGTTAATGAAAACTTTAAAACATAACACAAAGATCGGATAAGACAATCATGACCTTATTCAAGAGCGCCAAGTACAGTGATCAATGAACAAGGATTCATCTGCTCCTTATATACAGAATTTTCCTTTGATATTTTATTTATTGTAGAAGACACTTTGGAACATTTCCATCTTCTAAATGGTTTTATAATAAATACACATCATGCACCCCTGAAAGACACAGCAGAGTAAACACAGGGTTACACAAAAAGCTGGAGAAACTCAGCGGGTGCAGCAGCATCTAAGGAGTGAAGGAGATAGGCGACGTTTCGGGTCGAGACCCTTCTTCAGCCCGATTCCACACCATTACAGATAAGCAAATGTCCTGTTACCCATTCAATCATATTTTATTGTTTTACGATTGATAACAGAGAACAGAATCTGACCAAAGTAGACTGCAGTGAGTGTCGGCTAAGCTCGGTTTCAACCTTCTTTAAAGTACAGAATCATTATAACACATGAAGCGGACTTTAAACATGTTTAAGCACTCTACCCATCCCTATCCCTTGCTGTCTTCTTGAAGTTTTGCAATTTATCTTTGATACCTTCTCAAGAGTCATGATCATTAGCAAGGATAATGCAGCACCTCCACTCACTTGGGATCAATATCAACAATCTCATTAAACTGCTGATAAAGGCAAAGCTATTTTTTTTGGAGAGTTTACTTCTACCTTTTAGAGTCCAAATGATATTAACCCTTATTCATGTCTCCCTCTAAACCATGACCTCTCATACAATATCAGGCCGTTGTTTTCCAAGATGCCGTGCGTTAATCTTTATACCCCGCATGGCCTTCGCTTTACAGATATCAACCTCACTGAGTCCCAATAACATCCATACCACTTCCCTAAGATCCAGTGGGAGGTGTGAAGAGGATCAGAGATGCCTCAGAAGCACATAGACAGGCAGCCTGTGAGCAAGATCATAGCAGAATTCAATTGAATTGAATACTTTATTGTGACATGTGACAAGTAATTGAAATTCTTTGCTTGCATACGCAAGGTATGTAAATAGTCGCCCATACAGGGTGTTTACAAATTCCCCTCCACCCCTGCGCAGGTTCCTCCATTGTTCATCCCCCCTCCCTTTCCCTCACGGCGGTCCCCCTATGCTGATTCCTCCTTTGTTCCTTCCCACGGCAGCGATGTCCTCACTTCCACGTGTCCGTCCTCGTCCGTCTGTCCATTGGCGCCATCATCGACTGCCTCACCGACCTCCCCACTAACCTATGAGGCTCCACCTCTGACCCGTGTTGCTCCTCCTCTGACCCGTGTTGCTCCTCCTCTGACCCGTGTTGCTCCTCCTCTGAGCCGCGAGTCTCCTCCTCTGACCCACGAGGCTCCTCCTCTGACCCACGAGGCTCCTCCTCTGACCCATGAGGCTCCTCCTCTGACCCGTGAGGCTCCTCCTCTGACCCACGAGGCTCCTCCTCTGACCCACGAGGCTCCTCCTCTGACCAATGAGGCTCCTCCTCTGACCCGTGAGGCTCCTCCTCTGACCCGTGAGGCTCCTCCTCTGACCCACAAGGCTCCTCCTCTGACCCACGAGGCTCCTCCTCTGACCCACAAGGCTCCTCCTCTGACCCGTGAGGCCCCTCCTCTGACCCACGAGGCTCCTCCTCTGACCCACGAGGCTCCTCCTCTGACCCACGAGGCTCCTCCTCTGACCCACGAGGCTCCTCCTCTGACCCACGAGGCTCCTCCTCTGACCCACGAGGCTCCTCCTCTGACCCGCGAGGCTCCTCCTCTGACTCGCGAGGCTCCAGCCTCGGCTTCTCAGCGGCACCTACAGACGGCATCCAGAAGGTGCCATAGTTCACACATAATGTGGAAAATTCTGCGATTAACCATTATTGTGGGACAAATACTAAGGCAAAGTATTTATTAAATGTTGAAAGAGTGGAAGATGTTGTTGCTCAGAGGGACTTGTACACAAATTACTAAACGATTGGGTTCTTCAAGCAATTATCAAGACAAATGGTGTAAGTTTAGTTTAGTTTAGTTCAGCGTGGAAACATGCCCTTCGGCCCACCGAGTCCGCACCGACCAGCAATCCCCACACATTAACACTACCCTACACACACTAGGGACAACTATACTAAGCCAATTACCCTACAAATCTGTACGTCTTTAGAGTGTGGGAGGAAACCAACGAATTCGGAGAAATCGCATATAGGTCACGGGGTGATCGTAGAAACTCCGTACAGACAAGCACCCGTTGTCAGGATCAAACCCGAGTCTACCGCTACGCCACCCAAAATCGTCTTTAACACAAGAGAGCTAACCTCCAGTGGTGCTACATCTGAAATATTGTGTACAGTGGTAGTCTCCCCATCTAAAGAAGAAAATCAAAGAGAAGTGCAGTGAAGTTTTACCAGATTGATCACTGGGATGGCAGGCTTGTTTTATGAGGAGATTAATGAACTAGATTTCAAATCTTGGAGTTAAGAAGAATGAGAAATGATCATGTTGAAATGTACAAAATTCTTAAGAGACTTCAAAGAGCATAATTGAAGTGCCCTACAGCTGTACTGACTATAAACACGTTCATACAATGTTAAAAATAAGGGACAGACACAAAATGCTGGAGTAACTCAGCGGGACAGGATGCATCTCTGGAGAGAAGGAATGGGTGACATTTCGGGACGAGATCCCTTTTCAGACTGATATCAGGGGAATGGGAGGTACATAGATAAGGAAGTGTATAGATAAGGAAGTGTAAGGTGTGAAAACAGGACAGAAGGAAATGAAAATCTAGAATAGATTATTGTTAGTTGGAAGAAGGTAGCACAAAGCAAAGAGAGATAAAATGTTGTCGGAGTATTGGGAAGGGGGAGGGGATGGAGAAATATGAAAGCAAGGGCTACTTGAAGTTAGAGGTCAATGTTCATACCGCTGAGGTGTAAGTTGTCCAAACGAAATATGAGGTGCCGTTCCTCCAATTTGTGCTGGGCCTCACTCAGACAATAGTGGAGGCCCAGGACAGAAAGGTCAGCGTGGGAATGGGAGGGTGAGTTAAAGTGTTTGGTAACCGGGAGATCATGTAGGTTTAGGCGGACTGAGCAGAGGTTTTCAGCGAAACAATCGCCAAGCCTGCGCTTGGTCTCGCCGATGTATAAAAGTCTCACCTGGAACAGCGGATACAGTAGATGAGGTTGGAGGAGGTGCAAGTGAACCTCTGCCTCACCTGAAAAGACTGTTGGGGTCCTTAGAGTCGAGGGGGGAGGTAAAGGGAGAGGTGTTCCACCTTCTGCAGTTGCAGGAGAAAGTAACATAGAAACATAGAAACATAGAAAATAGGAGCAGGAGTAGGCCATTCGGCCCTTCGAGCCTGCACCGCCATTCAATGTGATCATGGCTGATCATCCAACTCAGTATCCCGTACCTGCCTTCTCTCCATACCCCCTGATCCCTTTAGCCACAAGTGCCACATCTAACGCCCTCTTAAATATAGCCAATGAACTGGCCTCAACTACCTTCTGTGGCAGAGAATTCCAGAGACTCACCACTCTCTGTGTAAAGAATGTTTTCCTCATTTCGGTCCTAAAGGAATTCCCCCTTATCCTTAGACTGTGACCCCTTGTTCTGGACTCCCCCAACATCGGGAACAATCTTCCAGCATCTAGCTTGTCCAACCCCTTAAGAATTTTGTAGGTTTCTATAAGATCCCCCCTCAATCTTCTAAATTCCATCGAGTACAAACCGAGTCTATCCAATCTTTCCTCATATGAAAGTCCTGACATCCCAGGAATCAGTCTGGTGAATCTTCTCTGTACCCCCTCTATGGCAAGGATGTCTTTCCTCAGATTTGGAGACCAAAACTGTACGCAGTACTCCAGGTGTGGCCTCACCAAAACCCTGTACAACTGCACAGGATATCTTGGATACCATTTGCTTTCTTCACTGCCTGCTGCACCTGCATGCCTACTTTCAATGACTGGTGTACCATGACACCCAGGTCTCGTTGCATCTCCCCCTTACCTAATCTGCCACCATTCAGATAATAGTCTACCCTCATGTTTTTGCCACCAAAGTGGATAACCTCACATTTATCCACATTGTACTGCATCTGCCATGCATCTGCCCATTCACTCAGCCTATCCAAATCACCCTGCAGCCTCCAAGCATCCTCCTCACACCTAACTATACCCCCCAGCTTGGTATCATCTGCAAATTTGGAGATGTTGCATTGAATTCCCTCGTCCAAATCATTAATATATATTGTAAATAGCTGGGGTCCCAGCACTGAGCCTTGCGGCACCCCACTAGTCACTGCCTGCCATTCTGAAAAGGACCCGTTTACTCCTACCCTTTGCCTCCTGTCTGCTAGCCAGTTCTCTATCCACATCAATACTGAACCCCCAATACCGTGTGCTTTAAGTTTGTATGCTAATCTCTTACCTGGGGAAAGGGTGGTTTGGGTGGGAAGGGAAGAGTTGACCAGGGAGCTGTGGAGGGAATGGTCTCTGCGGAAAGCAGAAAGGGGTAGAGATGGGAAGATGTAGATAGTGGTGGGATCTCGTTGGAGGTTTGTCAGAGGATTGTGTGCTGAATGCAAAGGCTGATGGGGTGGAAGGTGAGGACAAAGGGACTCCGTCCATATTACAGATGGGGGGAGTGCGGAGCAAGTTCAGAGCTGCGGGATAGAGAGGAGACCCTAGCGAGAGCATCCAAAATGGAAGAGGGGAACCCCCAGTCGCAAAAGTAAGAGGGCATCCCCAATGCCCTGGTATGGAAACCTCATCTTGGATGCAGATGCGGCATAGATTGGGAAATTGAGAGTGGGACAGGATATGGGTGTGGGGAGAAGTGTAGTCTAGATAGCTATGGGAGTCAGTGGGTTTATAATAGATGTCAGTTGACAGTTTGACTCCTGTGATAGAGACGGTGAGATCAAGAAACGGTAGGGAGATGTCGGAGATGGTCCAAGAGAATTTTGGTGCAGGATGGAAATTAGTCGTGATGCTGATGAAGTCAGTGAGTTCTGCATGGGTGCAGAAGGTAGCACCAATGCAGTCGTCAATGCAGCGGAGATAGAGTTCGGGGACAGGGCCAGTGTACGCCTGGAACAGGGATTGTTCAACGTACCCTACAAAGAGTCAGGCATTGCTGGGGCCCATGTGCATGCCCATAGCTATGCCTTGGATTTGGAGGAAGTGGAAGGAATCAAAGGAGAAGTTGTTGAGGGTAAGGACCAGCTCTGCTAGGAAGAGGAGAGTGTTAATAGACGGGAATTGGCTGGATCTGCGGTCAAAGAAGAAACGGCGGGCATTAAGGCCTTCCTGGTGTGTGATGGAGGTGTGGAGTGACTGAGCATCCACAGTAAAGAGGAGGGAGTGAGGACCTGGAAAACAGGTCATTGAAGAGACGAAGGGCATGTGAGGTGACTTGGGCATAGGTAGTGAGGGATTGGACAATAGACAATAGACAATAGGTGCAGGAGTAGGCCATTCAGCCCTTCGAGGTAGCAATGTGATCATGGCTGATCATCCTCAATCAGTACCCTGTTCCTGCCTTCTCCCCATACCCCCTGATTCCTCTATCTTTAAGAGCCTTATCTAGCTCTCTCATGAAAGTATCCAGAGAACCGGCCTCCACCGCCCTCTGAGGCAAAGAATTATATGGTCGGTGGGGACATTGCGAGTCAGCTGCCCTGCCAGCAGCATGTTCGTTATTTCAATTTATTTTGTTTTTTTGGTGTGTCTAAATGTTTAGGTGTCTCTTGGTGTGTCTTGTGTGGGGGGTAGTGCGGTGGGGGGGGGGGGGGGGAACTGCTTTTGGTCGCCTCCATGACGGAGAGGCAACAATTTCCAATGTCGCCTCCCTCGCGGCCAAACAGCATGGATTGGAGCGGCCTTTCCTGGAGTTGGGCCCACAGTTCCAGCAGCAGGCACAACGTGGACATTTCCATCGTGGAGTGGGCGAACCCTTGCCTGGAGTCGCTGGAAAGGAGTTCTCCGATCGCTGGCCTGGTGACTTTGGCATCATGGGGCTGTCTCCTGCGGAGCTTCTAGCTGCGGGCATGGCATGGACTTACATCTGGAGCCTGGGATCCCTTGTCGGTGATCGCCGGAGAAGAGCTCTGACCACCGGCCTGCGGCCAATAACATCCTGAAGCCGCGGTCTCCAGTAGGAAAATGCCGATTTGGGCACTCCAGGTGTGTTTGACCGTCACGACGTCGGAGTATTGACCATCCTGACAAGAGGGCCTGTACATTAGCGGTCCGTAGCAGCGACTACGGAGGGTTTATGGCCCCGACCACGGATGAACAAAGGAGGAGGACTGCCTGAACTTTGTTGCCTTCTCCCACAGTGGAGAATGCTGTGGTGGATGTTTGTGTTCAATTCCCTTGTGTATTGTGTGTTCTTTTTAAGTGTATCGCTGCTGGCAAATTCATTTCACTGCACCCTCGGGTGCATGTGACAAATAAAATTTGACTTTGACTTTGACTTTGACTTTGAGAATTCCACACACTCACAACTCTGTTTAAAAAATGTTTCCTAATCTCTGTTCTAAATGGCTTACCGCTTATTCTTAAACTGTGGCCCCTGGTTTTGGACTCCGCCAACATCGGGAACATGTTTTCTGCCAGTGGATTCCAAACCCTTAACAATATGAAGAAGGGTTTTGGCCTGAAACGTTGCCTATTTCCTTCGCTCCATAGATGTTGCCTCACTTGCTGAGTTTCTCCGGCATTTTTGTCTACCTTAATAATCTTACATGTTTCAATAAGATCCCCTCTCATCCTTCTAAGTTCCAGAGTATACACGCACAGCCGCTCCATTCTCTCAGCGTGCGACAGTCCCGCCATCCCGGGAATTAACCTTGTAAACGTACACTGCACAATAGCAAGAATGTCCTTCCTCAAATTTGGGGACCAAAACTGCACACGATACTCCAGGTGTGGTCTCACTAGGGCCTTTAACAACTGCAGAAGGACATCATTGCTCCTATACTCAACTCCTCTGGTTATGAAGGCCAACATGCCATTTGCTTTCTTCACTGCCTGCTGTACCTGCATGCTTACTTTCATAGACTGATGTACAAGGACCCCCAGATCCCATTGTGATTCCCCGTTTCCCAACTTGACACAATTTAGATAATAATCTGCCTTCCTGTTTGCCACCAAAGTGGATAGCCTCACATTTATTAACATTAAACGTCATCTGCCATGCATCTGCCCACTCACCCAACCTGTCCAAGTCACCCTGCATTCTCATAGCATCCTCCCCACAGTTCACACTGCCACACAGCTTTGTGTCATCTGCAAATTTGCTAATGTTACTTTGAATCCCTTCATCTAAATCATTGATGTATATTGTAAATAGCTGTGGTCCCAGGACCGAGCCTTGCGGTACCCCACTAGCCACTGCCTGCCATTCTGAAAGGGACCCGTTAATCCCTACTCTTTGTTTCCTGTCTGCCAACCAATTTTCTATCCATGTCAGCACTCAACCCCCAATGCCATGTGCCATAATTTTGCCCACTAATCTCCTATGTGGGACCTTATCAAATGTTTTCAGGTACACTACATCCACTGGTTTTCCCTTGTCCATTTTCCTAGTTACATCCTCAAAAAATTCCAGAAGATTAGTCAAGCATGATTTCCCCTTTGTAAACCCATGCTGACTCAGACCGATCCTGTTATTGCTATCCAAATGTGCGGCTATCTCATATTTTATGATTGACTCCAGCATCTTCCCCACCTACAAGTATATTCATGACAGAGATATTTTTTTGTATTTTAAGAGTTTTGGGAATCCTTGGAACTGTGGGAGAATCCTTCAGAGGTAAAAGATCATCCGTGATCTTGGTGTGGTGGGTAAGAAAGAGGACCCTATTGGTTTATTGCTTCCAGTTCTTTTGTTCTTGCAGTTGTTCAAAGTTCACCATCTACACCTTCACAACATCATTTTGTTATTTACTTGCCTCAGGTCAGGCCGGGGTGAAGTTCCCCCCGTCACGGATACCATGTAATCCCTTGACACCTGCTCCATGGTTGGATAGTCGGCGACTAAACCGTCTCTCCCACCTGGTTTACCAGGTGAAGAGGGGGCTGGGGACCCCCAGCAGGACCAAAAACAAGGCCTGTCAAAGGGCCGATGAGTTTCCAGTAGAAGTTGCGATCGCTGTCGTACATAGCATTGTAAGGAATTATACGTTACATGCAGGCGCATGCTGGTGGGAAAGCACACACACCAAAATCCTATACTTCAGGTGGCGGAAGTCCGCAGGAAATGGAGGACAGAGATGTGTGGTGCGTACTTCACCGTTCCCATCGGAAACCAGCGCCACTGCGTCGCTAATGTTTTCAACGGCGATGAAGATATTGCCCTACCTTTAGTCAAGTACTATCATTTAATGAATTCAATGTTTACTGGTCATGCCTATGAAAGGCCTCCCATTTTATTCTGGTTGCTCTTTCCCTGCCCTTTCTCTGCACTCTTAAACGTATAATTTCTAACTTTTCCTAGTTCCGCTAAAACATCTTTGACCTGAAGCACGAGTTAAGGGCCTGTCCTACAAGCATGTAACTCTATGCGATGAACGCGATCAAACTAGAAGCGGGGGCCGCGCGGAGGTCGGGTGATCCCCTGTACAGGGCCGTTCCCACCAGCATGCGCCTGCATGCGGCAAGCGCGACCAAACCGGCAGCAGGGGCCGCGCGGAGGTCGGGTGAGTGGCGCAACGCGGCACAAAGTGAGGCGAACTTGGAGCGAAGTCTTAAAGGTAAGTTCGCCAGGACAGAGAGGGGCACACAGAGAGGGGCACAGAGGCACACACACAGAGGGCCACGGAGCCACACACATAGAGGGTCACGGAGGCGCCTACAGATAGGTTCACGGAGGCACGATGTCGAGGCGGTGTGTAATGCGTCCAGGCGACTGCGAGCCGACAAGCCGTTGCTGCGCGGAATTTTTGAACATAGTCAGTTTTTCGGAGCCCCGCGCGATGTTGGGACGAACTCCGCACAATTCCGCACGGCTCCGCCGATCGAAGTGGGACCGCCCCCGCGACGCCGGACGGCTCAAGTGACCACGTTAGGTCGCGCTAATTGCATAGATTGCATGCTGGTGGGACAGGCCCTTTACTGTGTTTCTCTCTCTGCAGATGCTGTCTGCAGATGTCTGTCTGAATTAAATGACAAGTAAAATTACAAACATTACTCTGCTGTTCAAGCAGGAAGTGAAACAGAAGAGGAAAATAATGGAAACCATAGGCCGATTATCCTGACTTCAGTGGTTGGGTAGATTTTAGAGTCTGTTACAAAGGATGAGAATTCTGAGTACTTCGAAACACACTCTAAAATAGGCAGACGTCACCACAGGTTTGTGAATGGGAGATCTTGCCTGACAAACCTGTTGGAATTCTTTGGACATACCTTTAGAATGGAGATGAGGAGGAATTTCTTTCATCAGAATGTGGTGTATCTGTGGAATTCATTGTCACAGATGGCTGTGGAGGCCACGTGGATGGATATTTTCAAGGTGGAGGTTGACAGATTAGTAAGGTTGTCGGGGGTAATGGGGAGAGATGTAGGCAAAGTGAACGGTTACTTAAAATAATATATCTAGTGGTTTATAATGAAATATATGTTTTGATTTGCCTCTAAATGCACTGCAAACATCTCGTGCTCATTAAAGATCCCTCAAGTTGCAAAAATATTCTGTCATGGTTGAATTATTCGCCTGTGACAGATATATATTGTGTCACATAATCAAATAAGTTCAATAGGACATTAGCCAGAAGCTTAGATGAAAAACTAAATATAAACCCATCAACAATTCTTTTTATTCATCCCAATTTTGAATATGGTGCCAATGATAAAACTTTGAGTTCATGTTCCAGTAGACATGCTGGAACAGCTTGAAGTAGCTACATCTCAGATATATGCAGCAACAGCCAAGTTCATGGCACCATGGGTGGCTCTGCAGCACATGATGGGGGAAAAAAGAGGGGAAGGGCTATTGTAATAGGGGATTCAATTGTCAGGGGAATAGATAGGCATTTCTGCGGCCGCAAAAGAGACTCCAGGATGGTATGTTGCCTCCCTGGTGCAAAGGTCAGGGATGTTACTGAACGGCTGCAGAACATTCTGGAGGGGGAGGGTGAACAGCCAGTTGTCGTGGTGCATATTGGCACCAACGATATAGGGAAAAAAAGGGATGAGGTCCTACAAGGTGAATTTAGGGAGCTAGGAGATAAACTCAAAAGTAGGACCTCAAAGGTAATAATCTCTGGATTATTACCAGTACCACGGGCCAGTCAGAGTAGAAATAGGAGGATATTGCAGATGAATACGTGGCTTGAAAAATGGTGCAAGGGGGAGGGATTCAAATTTTTAGGGCACTGGGACCATTTCTGGGGGAGGTGGGACCAGTACAAACAGGACGGTCTGCACCTGGGCTGGAATGGAACCAATGTCCTTGGGGGAGTGTTTGCTAGTGCTGTCGGGGAGGATTTAAACTAATGTGGCAGGGGGATGGGTACAAGAGCAGAGAGGCAGGTGGGTGTAAAACAAGGGTGGAAGCAATAGGGAGCAAGGTGAAAAGTAAAAGGGGTAAGAGCATTGTAAAAACAAGCCTGAAGGCCTTGTGTCTCAATGCAAGGAGTATTCGTAATAAGGTGGATGAGTTGAACGTGCAGATAGCTATTAATGAGTATGATATAGTTCGGATCACGGAGACATGGCTCCAGGGTGACCAAGGCTGGGAGCTGAACATCCAGGGATATTCAATATTCAGGAGGGATAGAGAGAAAGGAAAAGGAGGTGGGGTAGCGTTGCTGGTTAGAGAGGAGATTAACGCAATGGAAAGGAAGGACATTAGCTTGGAGCATGTGGAATCAGTATGGGTAGAGCTGCGAAACACTAAGGGGCAGAAAACGCTAGTGGGAGTTGTGTACAGGCCACCTAACAGTAGTAGTGAAGTTGGGGATGGTATAAAACAGGAAATTAGAAATGCGTGCGACAAAGGCAAAACAGTTATAATGGGTGACTTCAATCTACATATAGATTGGGTGAATCAAATTGGCAGGGGTGCTGAGGAAGAGGATTTTTTGGAAAGTATGAGGGATAGTTATCTAAATCAACATGTAGAGGAACCAACGAGAGAGCAGGCTATTTTAGACTGGGTATTGAGTAATGAGGAAGGGTTAGTTAGCAGTCTTATTGTGCGTGCCCCCTTGGGCAAGAGTGACCATAATATGGTCGAGTTCTTCATTAGGATGGAGAGTGACATTGTTAATTCAGAAACAATGGTTCTGAACTTAAGGAAAGGTAACTTTGAGGGTATGAGACGTGAATTGGCCAAGATTGACTGGCAATCAATTCTAAAAGGGTTGACGGTGGATATGCAATGGAAGACATTTAAAGACTGCATGGATGAACTACAAAAATTGTTCATCCCAATTTGGCAAAAGAATAGATCAGGGAAGGTAGTGAATCCGTGGATAACAAGGGAAATCAGGGATAGTATCAAAGCAAAGGATGATGCGTACAAAGTAGCCAGAAAAAGCAGCATACCAGAGGACTGGGAAAAATTCAGAGACCAGCAGAGAAGGACAAAGGGCTTGATTAGGAAAGGAAAAATAGATTATGAAAGAAAACTGGCAGGGAACATAAAAACTGACTGCAAAAGTTTTTATAGATATGTGAAGAGAAAGAGATTAGTTAAAACAAATGTAGGTCCCTTGCAGTCAGAAACAGGTGAGTTGATCATGGGGAACAAGGATATGGCGGACCAATTGAATAACTACTTTGGTTCCGTCTTCACTAAGGAAGACATAAATAATCTGCCGGAAATAGCAGGGGACCGCAGGTCAAAGGAGTACTTGAGTAAAATCCAGGTTAGTCGGGAAGTGGTGTTGGGTAAATTGAATGGATTAAAGGCCGATAAATCCCCAGGGCCAGATAGGCTGCATCCCAGAGTACTTAAGGAAGTAGCTCCGGAAATAGTGGATGCATTAGTGATAATCTTTCAAAACTCTTTAGATTCTGGAGTAGTTCCTGAGGATTGGCGGGTAGCAAACGTAACCCCTCTTTTTAAGAATGGGGGGAGAGAGAAAACGGGGAATTACAGACCAGTTAGTCTAACATCGGTAGTGGGGAAACTGCTAGAGTCAGTTATTAAAGATGGGATAGCAGCACATTTGGAAAGTGGTGAAATCATTGGACAAAGTCAGCATGGATTTACGAAAGGTAAATCATGTCTGACGAATCTTGTGGAATTTTTCGAGGATGTAACTAGTAGCGTGGATGGGGGAGAACCAGTGGATGTGGTATATCTGGACTTCCAGAAGGCTTTCGACAAGGTCCCACATAAGCGATTAGTATATAAAGTTAAAGCATATGGCATTGGGGGTTCAGTATTGATGTGGATAGAGAACTAGCTGGCAAACAGGAAGCAAAGAGTAGGAGTTAACGGGTCGTTTTCACAATGGCAGGCAGTGACTAGTGGGGTACCGCAAGGCTCAGTGCTGGGACCCCAGCTATTTACAATATACATAAATGATCTGGATGAGGGAATTGAAGGCAATATCTCCAAGTTTGCGGATGACACTAAGCTGGGGGGCAGTGTTAGCTGTGAGGAGGATGCTAGGAGAATGCAAGGTGACTTGGATAGGCTGGGTGAGTGGGCAAGTGTTTGGCAGATGCAGTATAATGTGGATAAATGTGAGGTTATCCACTTTGGTGGCAAAAATAGGAAAACCGACTACTATCTAAATGGTGGCCGATTAGGAAAAGGGGAGATGCAGCGTGACCTGGGTGTCATGGTACACCAGTCATTGAAAGTAGGCATGCAGGTACAACAGGCAGTGAAGAAAGCCAATGGTATGTTAGCTTTCATAGCAAAAGGATTTGAGTATAGGAGCAGGGAGGTTCTACTTCAGTTGTATAGGGTCTTGGTGAGGCCACACCTGGAGTATTGCGTACAGTTCTGGTCTCCAAATCTGAGGAAGGACATTATTGCCATAGAGGGAGTGCAGCGAAGGTTCACCAGACTGATTCCTGGGATGTCAGGACTGTCTTATGAACAAAGACTGCATAGACTCGGTTTATACTCTCTAGAATTTAGGAGATTGAGAGGGGATCTTATAGAAACTTACAAGATTCTTAAGGGGTTGGACAGGCTAGATGCAGGAAGATTGTTCCCAATGTTGGGGCCGTCCAGGACAAGGGGTCACAGCTTAAGGATAAGGGGGAAATCCTTTAGGACCGAGATGAGAAGGAATTTTTTCACACAGAGAGTGGTGGGTCTCTGGAATTCTCTGCCACAGAGGGTAGTTGAGGCCAGTTCATTGGATATATTTAAGAGGGAGTTAGATGTGGCCCTTGTGGCTAAGGGGAACAGAGGGTATGGAGAGAAGGCAGGTACGGGATACTGAGTTGGATGATCAGCCATGATCATATTGAATGGCGGTGCAGGCTCGAAGGGCCGAATGGCCTATTCCTGCACCTAATTTCTATGTTTCTATGTTTCTATGTTCTGATGTAGTTACATAGGCCGAAGAGGAATTTTCAGTGCCAAGGAAACATTTACCGAAAGGTCTTTATTTTTATGCTGTGGAATATTTATTAATTCTCTTTTGAAGTTTAGTTTAGTTTAGTTTTGCTTAGAGATACAGCGCGGAAACAGTCCCTTCGACCCACCGAGTCCGCGCCGACCAGCGATCCCCACACATTTAACTACACACACTAGGGACAATTTTTACATTTACACCAAGCCAATGAACCTATAAACCTGTATGTCTCTGGAGTGTGGGGGAAAACCGAAGATCTTTGAGGACACCCATGTAGGTCATGGGGAGAAAGTTCAAACCCCGTACAGGCAGCACCCGCAGTCAGGATCGAACGCAAGTCTCAGGTGCTGTAAGGCAGTAGCTCTACCGCTGCGCCACCGAGAGAAACTTGGAAGGAAGTTTTTAAATTTCTTACCCGAGTGTAAATTATTCATAATCAAATAAGTCCAAGCCTGGTGAAACAACGGAGATCGAAAACCGCAGTTTGAAAAGCCTGAAAAATAGAATAATGAGCTAAATCAGGAGAAAAGATTTCTGCAGAATTTTCACTTCTTTAGATTTCTATTCTTATGGTGATCAATCCAAAATACACATCCAGCATTTCCAATTTCTGATGCAATTATTTTTTCCTCAATCTCTTCAATTGATTTTTCCTGCTATATCGTTATATTTAGAAAACTGCCAGTTTTCTGAAAGATCCATGACTAATGAAATGCTGCAACACTGTCAAATACTTTAAAAATATTTGATATAGAGCAGCAAATCTACTAATTGTAATTACCTGAATGAGCTAGATGGCTTGGAAACATCGTAGATAACAATCTGCACACTATCATCCTCATTCAAAATACCTTTTCCACAAGCGCTCTGAATTTATTAATATTGCTGAATTATTCAATTCTATCAGACATGAATTACTTCTGTAATCAAGATATTTAATCCCAGCCAGCAAAGGAAACAAATCATCTCAATGTCTAGATGAGATATTCTAAAACTGATCTGGGAGAAATGGCAAGGCAATCAGAGGTGAATGTACCCTATATGTATCATTTCTCCCTCTATTATTTTGATTCCTGGTTCCACTTGATGGCTTCTCGTAGGAAAAACACCCATACTTATGACATTAGCTTCATAGGAAATCTGTTAATTGATTAACAACTAATAACGTAGATACTCTCCACAAATCCTTGCAATAGTTTGGGCAACTAATTACTTGACTGCAAGACAAATATATCAATATTATAACAGTGGGCACACACGCAAAGATAAATGTTCATCTTGGTTTATATTGATTGCACTCTGAATTCTTGCACAGAAATGTGTTCGTTCAACTGAAGACTTCAGTGGTATATTGATTGAGTGCTGCATTGCTGCAGGCACTGAGAAACTTTGCAGTGTGTATATCTTATGCGGTACATGGCCAGGCAAAGATTGTAAATCCAGTCTGACGTACTGTACGTGTGTACATTTCGAATGCAGAGCACACATTGCACCAATGATAAAGGGGGCTGCAGATTGCCTAATGGCCAGCAGCAACACACGAAGCAGACATTTGATGATGCACATAATTGTGTAAAATAGATTGGGCAGCCATTTTTAAACTCCGAGCTGCGTAAGTTTTGCACAGCTGAACATGACAGTAAATACAATGGAGAAGGACACAAAAAGCTGGAGTAACTCTGTGGGACAGGCAGCATCTCTGGAGCGTTGGAATGGGTGACCTTTTGGGTCGAGACCCTTCTTCAAATTCACTGAGTCTAAAGAAGGGTCTCGACCCAAAACGTCAATTATCCAGATTCCCCAGAGATGCTGCTTGACTGCCTGAATTACTCCAGCAATGAAGGATTTCCTCCATCAGCACTTTTTAAAGGAATGATTAGAAACTACAGGTTAGTTGCTACATTATTCATTTAGGTCATTAGAGTCATAGAACACAGAAACATGTGCTTCTGCTGAACTTGTTCAAGTCGTTGATCAAGGTGCTCCATCTAAGCTGGTCTTATTGATCCGTAATAAACTAAACTGAAACATTTAGCCAATCTTAATCTTATCCTGTCCTATCCATGTACCTGTTGAAATTGCTTTTAAAGATTAATAAAGTAACTGCCTCAACTATTACCTCTGTCATCTCATTCCAAATACACGCCAACTTGATTCCCCTACCCAGAAAAGAAACATTATGTGATATAAGCGTATCTATTCCCTTCGTGATTTTAGTCACCACACTAAGATCACCCTACTGTGCTCCAAGGTATAAAGTCCAGGCCTATTAAACCGCTCCCTCTGGCATAGGCCCTTGAGCTCTGGCAAATACCCTCATAAATTTCTCTGCATCCTGTCAATGACGGTTCTCTCCACCCTTTCCACCTTCAAAATGCAACACCTCACACTTATCTGAATTAAATTCCATTGGCCACTCCTCAGCCCACTTGCCCAGCTGGTCAAGATTGAGCTGTAACTCCAGATAACCGTCTTCACTGTCTATGATTCTAGCTATTTTAGTGTCATCAGCAACCTTGCTAATCATGTCTTGTACATTATCATCCAAGACTTGGGTATAGATGACAAGGGCCAATGGCCAAGCAATAATCCCTGAGGCACACCGCTAGTTACGGACCTCGAGTCTGCAAAAACAAGTTTCCACCACTGCTTCCTACCATGAAGATAGGTCTGTGTCAAATTAGCTAGCTAACTCAATAGTTTGAATTGGAATAATTACTAATTGTCATAAACCCTGTTTGTGATGTGACATGGTCCTCACTAGATCCCAGTCATCTAACTTTCCAGAGCAGCCAACTATGTGGAACCTTATCAAAGGGTGTGTTGAGGGCCATATAGACAATATCTATGGAACAGCTCTCATCAGCCTTCTTGGTTACTTCTTCAAAAAATTATATCAAATTTGTGAGACACAATCTCATATGCATAAAACCATGCTGACTATCCCTAATCAACCCAAATGCATGTATATCTTATATCTGAGAATCCCCTCCAGGAACTTTCCTTCCATGGATGTTAGGCTGAAGGGCCTGTCCCACCAGCATGTGACTGCATGCGGCGAGTGCGACCAAACGTGGTGGCTTGAGGCTTACGGCCTCGTGGGGCCGGTCCCACTTCCAACCGTGGAGCCATATGGAGCTGGTCCCAACATCATACATCAATCAGCTGGGCAGGAGGCGGGTCGACTGAATTTAGACATCGCACGGCGTCGGGTGGTTACGTCATCACGCAACGGCACGCCGGACGGTGACATCATTGTGCAACGCCACGCGCTAGGCGTACGCCGTCAAGACGCTGCGTACGGCGTCGAGACTCAATGCGGCTGCAGGCAGACAGGCCGTTGCCGCGCGGGATTTTTGAACCGTGTCAGTTTTTCGGAACCCCGCTCGATGCCCGGACCAGCCCCGCGCAACTCCATACGGCTCCGGCGATCGAAGTGGGATCGACCCCGCAAGGCCGTACGGCTCAAGCGACCACGTTAGACAAAGTCAGCATGGATTTACGAAAGGTAAATCATGTCTGAGAAATCAGATAGAATTTTTCGAGGATGTAATTAGTAGAGTGGATAAGGGAGAACTAGAGATGTGTTATATCTAGACTTTCAGAAGGCTTTCGACAAGGTCCCGTATAAGAGATTAGCATACAAACTTAAAGCACACGGTATTGGGGGTTCAGTATTGATGTGGATAGAGAACTGGCTAGCAGACAGGAGGCAAAGGGTAGGAGTAAACGGGTCCTTTTCAGAATGGCAGGCAATGACTAGTGGGGTGCCGCAAGGCTCAGTGCTGGGACCCCAGCTATTTACAATATATGTTAATGATTTGGACGAGGGAATTCAATGCAACATCTCCAAATTTGCAGATGATACCAAGCTGGGGGGTATAGTTAGGTGTGAGGAGGATGCTTGGAGGCTGCAGGGTGATTTGGATAGGCTGAGTGAATGGGCAGATGCATGGCAGATGCAGTATAATGTGGATAAATGTGAGGTTATCCACTTTGGTGGCAAAAACATGAGGGTAGACTATTATCTGAATGGTGGCAGATTAGGAAAGGGGGAGATGCAACGAGACCTGGGTGTCATGGTACACCAGTCATTGAAAGTAGGCATGCAGGTGCAGCAGGCAGTGAAGAAAGCAAATGGTATGTTAGCATTCATAGCGAAAGGATTTGAGTATAGGAGCAGGGAGGTTCTACTGCAGTTGTACAGGGTTTTGGTGAGGCCACACCTGGAGTATTGCGTACAGTTTTGGTCTCCATATCTGAGGAAAGACATCCTTGCCATAGAGGGGGTACAGAGAAGATTCACCAGACTGATTCCTGGGATGTCAGGACTTTCATATGAGGAAAGATTGGATAGACTCGGCTTGTACTCGCTGGAATTTAGAAGATTGAGGGGGGATCTTATAGAAACGTACAAAATTCTTAAGGGGTTGGACAAGCTAGATGCTGGAAGATTGTTCCCGATGTTGGGGGAGTCCAGAACAAGGGGTCACAGTCTAAGGATATGGGGGAATTCCTTTACGACCGAAATGAGGAAAACATTCTTTACACAGAGAGTGGTGAGTCTCTGGAATTTCATTTCGGAGTCACGTGAGTGACTTCGTGAAGAGCCCGCCGGCGCGCATGCTCGACATATCGTCGTACCGCGTTGCTGCGACGGCTGGCGGTGGAGCGCGCTCCTCGCCAGCCCTTCATAAGGGGCCACGGAGGTAAGTATCCTACCTTTAGTTGGTGGTCCTTGTTGTTGGTTATGTCTTGCAGCAAGGACATGGATGGGAGTTCCAAGGGCCGGAGGACGTCAGGACGAGTTCGCCGGTCAACAGTTCCGGGGCCTTTACCATCGGCAGTACCTGCAACGCAGGCCGGGACTCAGGCAGAGATGTGGGTAAGCCCTGTGATTACAGGTCCAGATCCGCCAGCACACCACAGCTCGGAGGAGTTCGACGAGGAGGAGTGTGGTGTGCCGCCAGAGCAGGGGGACCCTGCCATGGAAGTCAGGTCGTCAGCGGGCTCGCTGGCGACCTCGAGCTGGGTGCGTGCGGCTGCACGGCCCGTTCCACTCAGCCCTCCGAGTAGGGGAAGGGCAGTAGCCCAGAAGCCTAACCCTGCCAGGGCTAAGGCATTGCCTGACGCGGAGGAGCGCTCAGGTTCCAGGGCGAGACCCGGGGCGGCTGTGAAGTCCAGCCGGCACACCCTGACTCTCGACGCCGGGACGGGTCGGTTGAGTTGGGTCTCGTCACGGTCGCCGAGCCCCCCATGGATGGGTGGGCGAGACCATGCGTCGGCAAAGTCCACGATGTGGGCAGCCGGCAAGCCTGCGCGGGCTTCAGGCAGCCATGCTTCGGCTGGTGCCGACACCACGCCGCAAGTGCCCTTAGTGGCAGCGGCTTCAGCTCCCGCTAAACGGAGGCGGTTGAACACACCCGCGCGGGAATCGCGCAGTTTCGCCTCGGCGGCTGTTAGCGACAACTACCGGCACCGGCTGGGCCTCGATGAGGTGCGGGCCGATGATAGGAGCCCGGTTTTCTTTTCAGAGCCGGAGGACTCCGACCACCTGAGTGTTCAGGGTGAAGGGCGTATTGACCATATGGAGCGGCTGCTGGAGCTCCTGCTTCAACGTCAACTACAGCAGGGCAGCAACACGCACAGGGCGTCGTCACCAGCCTCTACCATCAGCCTGGAGCAGCAGGAGGAGGAGGTTTTGGTGGATTCCATACCAACTCCGTTGGAGGTGCCAGCGGAGGATCTTCTGGATGTGGCGACCAAATTTGCGGCCCCACATTCATCTGGACTTCCTTTAAACGCAAAGCTGTCAGCCACTGTGGACTTTCTTAACAACCAGCAACTACAGGAAGAAGTCCTCATTCAGGCAATGAGCCGTCACAAGGCTCCATCCAATTGCAACTCCCTCAACGTGCCTGTGGTCAATACGCCGATATGGGGCAACATCAGTGCGGCTATCCGTCAACAAGAGGTAAAATTGCAGCGGATCCTGAAGCTCCTCACGGCCGGTATTACCGCCTTTGCGCGGTCGGTGGACGGGGACAAACTGAATTTGGACCAGGAAGATGCTCTGGCCCTCCTGTGCGCGACCCAGCACGAAATCAACGGGTTTCGCAAAAACAGCATCCGCCCAGCGCTCAACCTGAAGTTTGCAGGATTGTGCAAACCACCGCCGCCGCCGCCGGCCCGTCAACTCTTTGGGGAGGACCTCTCGAAGAGAGTCAAAGAGCTTGACGAACAAGCCAAAACGTTGGGGATCATGCGCTCTCAGAGTGTCCCCACACCGTCAGGCTCAAAAGCTCCATACATTCGCTCACGAGGGTCTGCTAGTACCTCGACGAGGACCCACCCTCAAGCTCCACAACGACAGCAACATCAGACCCAGCACCAGGGGTCTTTTTTAGGACAGGGTCGGCAGAGACCCTGGTGGAAAACGAAGACGCCGCGCCCTCAAGCCAACCCAGCACCTCCACGTCCACCCACACGTGTCAAGGACCGCCGGTAACCACGGAGGTGAGGGGGTCTGGTTCTCTCTTTTCTCTTTGTTTAACTTCACATGTTGGTGGTCGCCTTCGGCTGTTTTTGGGTGCATGGGGTAATTTTACTGGTGACGAGTATGTGTTGCAGAATATTCAGGGGCATAAAATTGAGTTTATTAATGGCGACATTCCTCCATCCCAGCACATGCCCGGTCGAACGTTTAAATTATCTGCTGCAGAACAGGCAGCAGGCTACAAGGACATTTTAAGGCTTGAACAGAAGGGAGTGATTGCGAAAGCGGTGCATGAGCCAGTTGAATTTGTTTCGAATGTATTCACCAGACCTAAGAAGGATGGAGGTTGTCGTGTCATTATTGATCTAACCCGTTTGAATACTTTTGTAACATATACTCATTTTAAAATGGATTGTTCACTAAATTAGTGAAACCAATTATGACTTATTTGAGACAGCGACATCATATAGTTATGGCCTATTTAGATGATATCTTAATTGTGGGCCACACCCTGGAATTGGCTGAACAGGGAGTTGCAGCTGCTGTCAATATATTTCAACAATTAGGGTTTATTGTCCATCCAGAGAAATCAAAGTTCTGCCCTGCCCAGGTGATTAATTACCTAGGGTTCACGGTGAACTCTATGAGCATGAGGGTTACCATACCAATTAACAAGATTGAGGAGGTTACCCAGGTGTGTCAAGGTTTAATCCGCACCAATATACCATTGATTCGGCACACAGCTACAGTAATTGGTAAGCTTGTAGCTTTGTTTCCAGCAGCGCGATATGGACCTTTGCATTATCAGAGTTTGCAAAGAGCTAAAATTGCTGCGTTAAAACAAGACGCTGGTCATTATGATCGATCAATGCAGCTGCCGTCCGAAGCGATAAATGAGTTGCAATGGTGGGTGTGCCACATTAGCAGCTCATTCAAGCCTATCAGGGAGGCTAATCCGGTGGTATATTTGCAGACTGATGCAAGCTCCATTGGCTGGGGAGCTACGGATAATTGCTCTAGTTGTGGGGGCAGATGGGACACCCTTGAGTCAACGATGTTGTTGACTCAAGGGATTAACTATTTGGAGTTGCTGGCAGCATTCCACGGACTTCGTGCGTATTGTTCCAAGCTTGTTGGAGCACATGTCCGTCTCCAAATAGACAACACCACAGCAGTGGCATACTTAAACCATATGGGTGGTACCAGGTCAGTTTCGTGTGACAAATTGGCTAACTCAATTTGGCTCTGGTGTGTTCAAAGAGACATTTGGATTTCAGCTACCTATTTGCCAGGTGAGCTTAATACTGTGGCGGACACCAGGTCACGCAAATTTAATGACAATATTGAATGGATGTTGCATCCTGAGATTTTTGCTAAAGTCACAGCCAAAGTTGGTAAACCGGACATTGACCTTTTTGCGTCACGGTTGAACCATCAGGTACCAACCTACGTTTCATGGGAACCAGATCCTGGGGCAATAGCGCTAGATGCATTCTCGCTGGACTGGGGGAATTGGTTTTTCTATGCCTTCCCCCCGTTTTGCCTCATCAGTCGGGTATTGCGTAAGATTCAGGCAGATGCTGCCAAGGGCATCCTTATTATACCCGACTGGCCCACACAGCCTTGGTATCCGGTGGTCTTTGACATGCTCAACGAACCTTGGGTCCTTTTGAAGGGTTGCCCACAATTGGTTACTCACCCTGTCTCAGGGGAGCCACATCCCTGCCATGGCTATTTAAATTTGTTGGCTTGCAGGTTCTGAACAGGCCGTTAGTCCAATACGGCCTCTCAGCTCGGACCATGGATACCATCGGGGCGTCGTGTCGAGAGTCAACAAGGCGAAGATACCGCTCGCATATTAAGAAGTGGGAAGCCTACTGCAGCCGCTCTCGCATCACGTACGATGACGTGACAATAACCGACGTCCTGGAATTCCTCGCGGGGTTGCACCATGATGAACACTTAAGTTACAGTGCCATCAACAGCGGCAGAAGTGCGCTCTCATTCTACCTCAATATTGAGGTAGGATCCAACAGGCTAGTGTCCAGACTCATGCGGGGTATATTCAATATGAATCCGCCTACACCACGCTATAATATCACCTGGGATGTCAGGGACGTATTAAACCTGCTCAGGACCCATGGAAGGGCTCCAACTGGACAAACTCACCATGAAGCTGGTGATGTTACTAGCGCTGACTTCAGCTCAGAGGGTACAGACACTACACAAACTTTGTGTCGACAGAATGACATCTACCCCTACAGAAGTAGTCTTTTTCATTGACGAGCTACTAAAGCAGCATGGACCTGGGTGCACAGGGCTGCAGCTGAAGTTCCCGGCATACCGCGCAGATGCTAGGCTATGTTTAGCCTCACATATCCGCCACTATGTCAAGGTGACGGCACGCATCAGAGGAATGGAGAGATACCTGCTGGTCACTCATAAGAGACCTCATCATCGAGTGACAGTCCAGACGATATCCAGGTGGCTTCGAGTCGTCTTGGGTAAGTCAGGTATCGACACTAATGTGTTCAAGTCTCATTCCACCAGGGCTGCATCGACGTCAGCGGCGAGGATTATGGAGGTGCCTATGGACCAAATTCTCGCCACAGCAGGATGGGCTAATGAAGCTGTGTTCCAGCGTTTTTATAACAAGCCTGTTGCTGCTCCTCTACAGTTCGCAGAAGCCGTGCTGAATGCAGGTCAAGAACGTGGAGATGTCCCCGCATGAGGGGTTTTGATTTGTTATTCATAAATATGCTCTTGTTTTGCAGTATGAACTATTGAGCAAGTTTGTTCCTCCCATCCATCCTTGGTAGTGGTGTGTCAGCATGGACGTGGTCCAGGGCGTGTAATCACAGAAGCTTTGAAGTCTTCACGAAGTCACTCACGTGACTCCGAAATGAAATAGTAAGATTGAACGAGAACTTACCAGTTCGAAGGTTGATCTTTATTTTATGAGGAGTCGAAGTGAGGGATTTCGTGCCCTCCTCGCCCAACCCTCAATCACCTTCATCTGGTAATCTTAGTCACTTCAATCTTACTATGCGAAGTCATTTCTATTGTTGGTTTCTGTGATTCCACGCCGCTACTTTGAAGTATGTCGAGCATGCGCGCCGGCGGGCTCTTCACGAAATCCCTCACTTCGACTCCTCATAAAATAAAGATCAACCTTCGAACTGGTAAGTTCTCGTTCAATCTTACTATTCTCTGCCACAGAAGGTAGTTGAGGCCAGTTCATTGGCTATATTTAAGAGGGCGTTAGATGTGGCACTTGTGGCTAAAGGGATCAGGGGGTATGGAGAGAAGGCAGGTACGGGATACTAAGTTGGATGATCAGCCATGATCACATTGAATGGCGTTGCAGGCTCGAAGGGCCGAATGGCCTACTCCTGCACCTATTTTCTATGTTTCTATGTTTCTATGTTAGGTCGCGCTCACCGCATGCTGTCGCATGGTGGTGGGACAGGCCTTTACTGGTGTTTTGCCTCCAAGTTCTTCTTTGCAGCCCTTCTTAAATAGAACAGAAAATGCCTGGAGAATGAGAACATAATAAGAGGGACAGATAGTATTGCTGAGTTCTGCGGCACTGATCCAATGACATAATTTCAAATCCCATCATAGTAACCAGAATATTGAATTTTAAATAATTAAATACATCTGGATATTATTTCTTGAACAGGTGTTCTCAGTAATAGAAAACAAAAATTGACCACTATGAATAAGACCGCTGTAGTTGGCTCTTCATTGCCTTTCATTCAGGGGCAATTTGGGATAAGCAATAACAATGTCCATATTATATATATGTAAAGGAAATAAATGTGTTTCAGGCACAAATTGAACTTTGAGTACATTATATATTAGCCAATATTTAGACTTGGCTGCGAGACTATCAGGATTGGTAATTGCTTGTCTGATTGCTTGTGAAATGATGGACTTATCATTTTATATAGGACATAAAAAAGATTGGTACAGGGAGAATTCTAAACTTGGCGATGATGAATTAAATCATTTCGATGATAGGAGTTAATACAATGACATGAAATCAGACAGTGGAGACTTTATAGGAATAAATAAAATACAGAAAAAGATAGAGTCAGTTGTGTGAATTGCATATAAGCCTTCTGACAGTAACTGATGTGGCAGATTGTGTAAATGTATCAGCTTGCAAAGGAAAAGTACTTATAATAGGGATCTTTAACTTTCAGTTTAGTTTAGTTTAGAAACAGCGCGGAAACAGGCCCATTGGCACATCGAGTCCGCACCGACCAGCGATCCCTGCACATTAATACTACCCTTCACATACTAAGGACAATTTACACTCATACCATGCCAATAAATACCTGTCGGTCTTTGGTGTGTGGATCTTCAAGAAAACCCATGCGGTCATGTGGTCATGTGGAGAATGTACAAACTCCGCACAGAGAGCACCCATAGTCGGGATCGAACCCAGGTCACCAGCGCTGCAAGCACTGTAAGGCAACAATTCTACCGCTGTGCCCCAATGCCGCCCTAATTAGGTTTGGATAACCAAAGCAATGATCAGCAAAGTCGTGTTGTTTGTGAGTGAGCTCTGATTATTTAATCGACAATTAAATACCAGATTTAGTTAAAAGTATAACAACGTGTTATATTTTATTGGACAGCCGTTATGATGATACCATGTTCAACATACAATTTGTAACATAAATGTATGGTGGCTAGATTCAGTTAAGTATGACTTCAACATCTGAGGCAGGGACAGTCCATAGTACAGTGCCCTTGTGATCTCATGTCACTTGGTGATACACAACAAATTAACACTCCCAAGGGTACAAGAAAAATAAGTGTCAACCAAAGGTCATGGGTGACCAAAGGTGTATGGGATAATACAAAACTACAATAAATAACAAAGGCAAAGCCTACAAGTTCTGGCTACTGAAACAAAACAGATGGCAAGAGCAATGAAAAGGGAGAATGAAAATAAATTTTACAAGGAAAATTAAAATCAACAGAAAAAAATATTTTAATATAATACTATTGAACAAGAGGTTGAAGAAAAATAGAAATCACAATAATAAATTACCAGTGGAAAACATGGATTTCAAAAGGGAGTCTCGCTTGACCACACAGATTAATATAGTTTAAAAAGAAACTAATGGGACCAAATATTTAATGGAAAATATGAATCTAGATGTGGTAACTGTGCAGAGCATCTCTGGGAATGTCACAAATGTACAAAAAAGCAACCATACAGATGAATGTGATTCTAGAAAACCAGAATTGAAAATCGGTAAGTTCATTCTTTGTGGCCCAATGTTGATTAAAACAATTTCAAGTAATGTTCACAATTTCTTCTATTACATGTATCATTTCATCCATCATGTATCATTACATGTATCATTTCTTCAGAGTCTGAAGAAGGGTCTCGACCCGAAACGTCGCCTATCTCCTTCGCTCCTTAGATGCTGCTGCACCCGCTGAGTTTCTCCAGCCTTTTGTGTAACCCATGTTAAATCTATGTATTGCCTCAATAGCATCCTAAGCCTGTTGGCTATTTTCCTATCATCTTCCCCACCATATAAGCTCCAGGTTAAAAGAGATTATAAACTACTAATTTTCCTTATAATTTTCAAAATTTCGAACAATATTGACAAATGTTTATACGTTTGCCGAAATCTAGTTACTAGTTCTCACGACAGCATTGTCCTTTGAGTCAAAGCTTATTCAATGCCTTTGTTGTTCTGATGTTCACTTTGTTTCCATGAGTACATTGCTCTTCTTTTGATATCTGACTTACGATGTCAAATAAAGGATCAACTTTATCTTCAGGTCATCCTTGATTCAGACTTCAGCTGATTCAACGTTTCTTCATTTCACCTCGGCCCATTCTGCATTAATCCCCAACAGGATGTAGCTCCACCTTCTCATAAATCAACACTAACTGAACAGCCACATTATTGAGTGGTTTGCGACCTGCATTACAAGAAAAACATTGATCATTTGTATTGTCCTGTTCTAAGTTTAAATTTGCCTACTCCAAGATGATCTTTATATGCTGCTTTAATTTCCCGGCTGATTCAGAATCCGTCAGTAACATTTTCCAGTTTTATTTATATCCTTTCCCAAAGACAAGTAAATATCAGTTATAAAAAGGGTCTGAGAAGGGTCTCGACCCAAAACGTTACCTATCTCCTTCGCTCCTTAGATGCTGTTGCACCCGCTGAGTTTCTCCAGCTTTTTGTGTAACCATCAGTTGTAAAAATATCCTCAGTTGATTATATCGTGTAATGGATTGTTTTTTTTTCCATTAAACCATAAATCATTATTTGAAGCAGTAGGAATGGTTGAATTTTCTGCAGTTTTTGTTTCATCAGGTGGCTTATGTTGGTTTTATGCCAAGATTTAGCTACTTGAAAATTTCCATGATCATTCGCACCACCACAAGTGATGGGATTCAAAAGCAATTGGAAAATGTTTTTCTTCGTGGAAGAGAATATGAAATTCCTGCATTGACAATGGGGCAAATACAACTTATTTGTGTGACTTGTTTCATACTCTAACAATATATTTTGTCAGAAGCTGAAGAAGGGTCTCGACCTGAAACGTCACCCATTCGTCCTATCCAGAGATGCTGCCTTTCCTGCTGAGTTACTACAGCATTCTGTGTCTATCTTCAGTGCACACCAGAATCTGCAGTTCCTTCCTACACAATATATTTTTCATTGTTTTGAATACTGTGTTCTGTATAACATTAGAATTTGTTGTATTTAAAGTCCAAATGCAGATATCCTTAAATATATTTTAGCTTGTCAGTCATTTGCACAATATAGTCGAGGTAGTGCATTTTATAGAAATTGTAACATTATTTTTCATGCAATCTTATTTCAGAGGCAAGTAGAACACGCAGCTGAACGGTAATGCAAATGAACGATGGCAGATTTATAGTCGATTGTACATAAAGGATAGTTCATGAAAAAATGAATTTTGATGATCAGAATTAAGATTGATTTGAAGAATGATAATGGCACATTATGTGTGGTTTCATCAGGTCTGGCTGTTTGTACCAGTTTTATGTCATTTTAACCAAGGTTTTACATTCCAATTTATCTGAATGAAATACTGAGAAAATTGTAGCAAGAATCCAAATTGCTCTCCATAAAGATCAAGGTAACCATTTACTGCTCATTAAAAGATCAGAAGCAACACACCTGGTGTTATGCCTTCTTATTTAGGAAAGCAGAAGTGTTTTTGTGTCATGAGTCGGGATGAAAAAGCATAAATGTGACAAATGGGTCATCTCAACAGTAGGCTGTCCAATAAATCAGCTGGATGTCATGTATCCTCCATTATGTAAACGTCAATAGAATTAAACTGCACACGAGAATCTCAACTAAATATATTGTTTGAAACCTCTAGAGTAGAACTTTGTTAAAAAAAATTGAATGTAATTGAATTAATCCAAACAAGGTCATACTCGTTTGGAATCATTGTCAAAATCAATGAAGCTATGGAGCACAGAAGGATTGTTTTACCCATTCCCGACACTCACCTCACCTCCCCTGCCCACGACTAACAATTCCCCACACTCCACCATGGCCAAGTTACAACTTTTATATTGAAAGCCCTCTTTAATTATTTTTTACACAAATAAAATTTAAAAAACTTGTGGGAGAGTCTAGGACCAGTGGCAATAGCCACAGAATGAAAGGGCGTTCCTTAGGGAAGGAGATGAGAAGGAATTTCTTTAATCGGAGGGTGGTGAATCTGTGGAATTCTTTGCCACAGAAGGCTGTGGAGGTCAAATCAATGGATATTTTTAAGGCAGAGATAGATACATTCTTGATCAGTACGGGTGTCAAGGGTTATGGGGAGAAGGCAGGAGAATGAGAGTTTGGAGAGAGCGATAGATCAGGCATCCCCAGGGCCAGATAGGCTGCACCCCAGAGTACTTAAGGAAGTAGCTCCGGAAATAGTGGATGCATTAGTGATAATCTTCCAAAACTCATTAGATTCTGGAGTAGTTCCTGAGGATTGGCGGGTAGCAAACGTAACCCCTCTTTTTAAGAAGGGGGGGAGAGAGAAAACGGGGAATTACAGACCAGTTAGTCTAACATCGGTAGTGGGGAAACTGCTAGAGTCAGTTATTAAAGATGGGATAGCAGCACATTTGGAAAGTGGTGAAATCTTTGGACAAAGTCAGCATGGATTTACGAAAGGTAAATCATGTCTGACGAATCTTGTGGAATTTTTCAAGGATGTAACCAGTAGCATGGATAGGGGAGAACCAGTGGATGTGGTGTATCTGGACTTCCAGAAGGCTTTCGACAAGGTCCTACATAAGAGATTAGTATATAAACTTAAAGCACACGGCATTGGGGGTTCAGTATTGATGTGGATAGAAAGCTGGCTGGCAAACAGGAAGCAAAGAGTAGGAGTAAACGGGTCGTTTTCACAATGGCAGACAGTGACTAGTGGGGTACCACAAGGCTCAGTGCTGGGACCCCAGCCATTTACAATATACATTAATGATCTGGATGAGGGAATTGAAGGCAATATCTCCAAGTTTGCGGATGACACTAAGCTGGGGGGCAGTGTTAGCTGTGAGGAGGATGCTAGGAGACTGCAAGGTGACTTGGATAGGCTGGGTGAGTGGGCAAATATTTGGCAGATGCAGTATAATGTGGATAAATGTGAGGTTATCCACTTTGGTGGCAAAAATAGGAAAACAGACTATTATCTAAATGGAGGCCGATTAGGAAAAGGGGAGATGCAGCGTGACCTGGGTGTTATGGTACACCAGTCATTGAAAGTAGGCATGCAGGTACAGCAGGCAGTGAAGAAAGCAAATGGTATGTTAGCTTTCATAGCAAAAAGATTTGAGTATAGGAGCAGGGAGGTTCTACTTCAGTTGTATAGGGTCTTGGTGAGAACACACCTGGAGTATTGCGTACAGTTCTGGTCTCCAAATCTGAGGAAGGACATTATTGCCATAGAGGGTGTGCAGAGAAGGTTCACCAGACTGATTCCTGGGATGTCAGGACTGTCTTATGAACAAAGACTGCATAGACTCGGTTTATACTCTCTAGAATTTAGGAGATTGAGAGGCGATCTTATAGAAACTTACAAAATTCTTAAGGGGTTGGACAGGCTAGATGTAGGAAGATTGTTCCCGATGTTGGGGAGGTCCAGGACAAGGGGTCACAGCTTAAGGGGAAATCCTTTAGGACCGAGATGAGAAGGACTTTTTACACACAGAGAGTGGTGGGTCTCTGGAACTCTCTGAGGGTAGTTGAGGCCAGTTCATTGGCTATATTTAAGAGGGAGTTAGATGTGGCCCTTGTGGCTAAGGGGATCAGAGGGTATGGAGAGAAGGCAGGTACGAGATGCTGAGTTGGATGATCAGCCATGATCATATTGAATGGAGGTGCAGGCTCGAAGGGCCGAATGGCCTACTCCTGCACCTAATTTCTATGTTTCTATGTTTCTATGCATGGTTGAATGGTGGAGTAGACGATGGGCTGAACGGTCTAATTCTGCTCCTATCACTTTTGACTTTATGACCTTATGAAAGCATAAATACTATATCTCAAATTTCTGGGTAGCAATTTGCAATTTCTGCAAGAATAAAATCCTATTTCCTAAATATCTTTAATGCAAAAGTTGGGGGTGGTGGGAAATCTGGGTGGGTGGCTGGGTGGTGTAGGTTAGGGGCGACTGTTGTAGAGGATCAGAACATTTCGAGGTAATGCCTTTCCAAAGCCACATAACCCCATTACCCATCTGGCGTGCTGCAGATTACTGAAGTGATTAAAGATAAAAAGTGGTTAATGGAATTGCCTTTCAATTATTTCTATGCCTCAGAGTTTAGGTGATTCTTTCAGTATTCTTTTATATTTTAAACATATCAATTACAGTAGTCCTCCAGATTCCCAGCCACTCTTTATTTGCAACCCTATCAGCTTCACTGTCCATCCTATCTTCTCTTCCATTCTTCGACTATGGATACTCATGAATCTCTGCCCGCACTTTTACTGAGTAGCTTCATGGCCTGTGCCACCCAAGGTCCATGGAATGGATCTCCTCCTCAAAGCACCTTGCTGTTTCACCTCTCTCTTTCCTTCAGCTTGCTTTAATCATATCATTTTGAGCAAATCATACATTGCCATTTGCATTGGATCCTTCGTGATAAAGTGCACCAAGCCATTTCACTTTCCTGCCTTGCCAGCACTATAAAAGTGAAATGACGTTAAGGATAAATTCTTGCAGCAATGTTAGGGATTGAACATTGACGGGCTCGAACCACCATCCTCTAATTTCCAAAGATGTTAACACACTTTATTGAAATAAATCAAATTAAATGAGAAAGAAGATTGGATGAACATCCACTTTGGTGAATTTGCACGCAGGTAATACTGCTTGCATTTTTTTTTTATGCTTACAAGAATCAGAAACAGCTTTTATCCAAAACAACACAGTATCCTGACTACCACTGTTACTATAGCAACCTATGAAACAATAAGGCATTAGGGGTGGCACAGTGGCGCAGCAGTAGCGCTACTGCCTGACAGTGCCAGGGATCTGGGTATGATCTTGATTATGGGTGCTGTCTGTGTGGAGTTTGAACGTTTTCCATGCACCAAATGCTCCAGTTTCCTCCCACATTCTGAAGACACTTGCAGGTGTTTGCAGGTTAATTGGCTTCTGTAAATTGTCCCCATTGTGTGGGTTAGAACCAGTGTAGGATGATCGCTGGTAGCCACGGACTCTGTGGGCCGAAGGGCCTGTTTCCACGCTGAGTTTAAACTAAACACCCTTCCCTATCACCTTTTGCCTCGGACAAACATCCCAAAGTATTTTATCGAAATTATGTCCATAGGAAATGATATTGTGAGAAAAACATAACAGAAAATATAGGTTTTGAGAAGTGTCTTGGAGGAGAAAGAGATGCAGAAACTTCTGATGGATGTAATTCCATGGCTTTAGGCTTGGTACCTGATGCTGAGCTGAAACAAAATGTGTTGAGCGGATACTAAGGTTTAAGAAATACCACTGACTCTTCAGGTGGTTTTGTGACTTGCAAGGGATAAGCAAACCCATTTATGACATTAAGATCATTCCAACCTGAAATGTTGCAGGAATAAAGGGCATTGCAGGTTCTGAAGACTGTGATGAAGGGTCCCTACCTGAAACATTACCTATCCATGTTCTGCAGTGATTTTAGTTACTCCTGTACTTTGTGTCTTTTTTTTTTTAAACCAGCATCTCCAGTTCCTTGTGTCTACAGGAAATGTAGGTTATCAATCACAGGACTAGTGGATGAAATGCTGAGGTTGCATTTTTGAATGAGTTCAACTTTTTTGAAGGTTGAAATTGATGGTAAAGTGTTGGCATAGTTAACTTGTAAAATGTTCCAACTAAGACCATGACCATTTTCATATGTATATTTATGTAGTAAAAATATAAGCACTTTAATGATGACAGAAATTGTTACTGCTCCAGAGTGGGTTGGACATTGTGACTAATATTATTGTGATGTTAAATTAGTGGGTGTTAAGGTTATAATTTCCATTATTTTGCAGTACTATGGATAAAACTTTGGGGAAGAGTCTGCACTAATTCCGAAGCCCGTATCTTTGATTTATGTGTCCTCTTGTGGTTTTTATCTTAACTACTTCCACCATAAATTGGCGTGGGATCACAAAGTTCGCCGACAAAAGCAATGAATGTAAGGAAAAGAGAAAAGGCATGATTCAAATCCACGAATGAAGGGAATAATATTCCGCCAAGCGTTTGTAGTAAATGTGACAGTCGTGTTTACGACTGAAGAATGAAAAGGTTAAGTTAATAATAATTATCAAGTTTTTATTAATAAAGCTTTTATTAATAAACCGTCGGGTGGTGCCAGCAATGCCTCGCCTACAGTCATCTGTCCCTTAGTTGGTTTTGTTTAGTATGTGTTAAATGTATGTTTTAGTCTTCTTCAGTTTGTTTTATGTCGGGGGTGGGTGGGTGGGGGGGGGGGGGGGGTAGGGGGGGGTGGGGGTAAACTTTTTTAATCTTTTATCTTGATGTAGATGTGATTTTTCTCCATATCTTATCTCCGCCCGCACTGTAGCCTAACATTGAGGAGTTAGTGTACTTTGCTGGAGACTGACTTCGGGAGCTCCAACTGCGGGAGCCTGCAGGACATAACATCGTGGAGCTCATGATCCCTTTGCCAGGGATCGACCTCTGGGCTCCAGCCGCGGGTGCCTGCGGACGCTAACATTGCGGAGCTCGCGGTCTCTGGTTAGACACTGACTTCGAGAACTCCAAGCCGCAGGAATTTCGATCGCCCCGACGCGGAAGCTTCGATCACCCCGACGCAGGAGCTTTAATCGCCCCAAGCCCAGGAGCTTCGACCGCCCTGACACGGGGGCTTCGATCGCCCCGACCCGGGGGCTTATATCGCCAGCAACAGGAGCTTCGATCGGCCTGACTGCGGATGGTCCAACTGTCCCAACCACGGTAGAATAAGTAGGAAGAAGATTAGACTTTATTGCCTTCCATCACAGTGAGGAATGTGGGGAATCCACTGTGGTGGATGTTTATGTTAACTTTTATGTATGTGTCTTGGTGCTTTTTTAGTATGGTAATCGAGTTTCACTGTAACTTAATGGGTACACGTGACAATAAACGGACCTTGAACTTTTGAACCTTTGAATTAATATGATGAGATTAATAATATTTGAATGTTGTTTAAGTAGCATTCACGTTCCTGATTTACGAGTTAAATTGATAGCAGAACTTTTTAAAATTATTTAAACATTGGAATTGAAAAGGTTTTTTAACTGTCTGGCAAATTGCTTTCAAAGCAGTCTGGTCTCTTACTGTCTGCCGTCACATTTCAGAAGGTATCAATATAGCTGGATGCAGTTATTGGGCAGAATGTGCATCTTGTGCATCATGCTCTCCCTACGCCTGCTTTAACCTAATTTGTATGTTTACTTATTGCACCTTCCATACAATGGTGAGATGTAGGAAGATTACAGCAGTCACTCTGCCCAGCTAACCTACTGCTGAGGTCTGCATTTTGAAATTGTAACATTCATTATGATGTTAACACAGAACCACCACTATTTAAAGATACCATGGGCTGCTCAATGCTGGGTTATTATTTTTGCCGTGCTTCTATATGTCCAAATTATTCAATATTATGCAGGCAATAACCTCATGTGTTAAATTAGCTTCCTTTTCTTAAGTGCACAATTAAACTAGCAATGGTTTATTTGGATTCATTCATAACATGTTCAGGTACTCATTCACTAAAATGAAGTCTTCATTCGTTTTATGTAATTTTATTTGTGAGCTGTGAAATGTTTAACATCAATTCAATTATTAAAATTCCCACTGGAACCCACCTAAGACCGTGACTACTTTAATGCTAGTTAACTGAAATATAAATCTCCATTCATGGAAGGATGACTAATTTGCAATTGGTATAATTTGTTTTCATCAAATATTTTATTAGGAAGGAAATCAGCACATGGCAACATTGAATTTGTGATTGCAACGTTGAATATTAAATTGGATCTTAAGTATTATAAATTTTAAATTATCGCCTGCATTTTTATTTTAAGGATATACTTCAAAGTATATTCTTAAAATGACTAAATTCAGAGCCACTTGAAGTAGATGCAGAACTAAGTTAGTTCATTATTTTGTTAGGAAATATAAAGCTCAAAGGATTCACTTGGACAATTTACACTGGTACACAATAATAAATAAAGGTAACATTTAATAGCAGTGACTCAGAGAGAGGTGACATTTTCAAGCTGAATAATGGAAAACTCAAGGCGCAGAATATCATTACCTTTTCACTGATGATGAATAGCCTTGTTCTTTAATGTGCAGTGCAAACATATTTTAGATACATTCCAAAGCGCTACTTTTTAATGCCCCGATTAGTAGCTTTCTCCTCGCCTGCTACGTTCCATCAAGTGTCGTGCAAGCAAATCCCATCCAAAGGGGTGTAAGAAGGAAAAATAATAGAAATTTGTAGTCTATTGCTGGGTCTTAGTCACAGAGAAGCAGCAGTGCACAACTGGATTTGGCAAATGAGAGCAAGATAAAATGAATGCTGGCGAACACTTTGGAACAGTTAGATCACCGGCTTAAAGGAGAAAGTTGATACACACAATAAAAATCCTCATTATTCCCAGAAATTGCGAAGAGTTGTTACGGGGTGGCGCCCACAAAGGCCGCCTTGCCAACACTCTGTCTCATCCCTTCGTTCTTTGTTGTTTTATAGTACGTGTTAAATGTATGTTTTAGTGTTCTTTAGCATGTTTTATGTGGGGGGTGGGGGGTTGGGGGAAACATTTTTTAATCTCTTACCTCGACGGAGATGTGATTTTGTTTAACGTATTGTATCTCCGTCAGCACTGCAGCCAAATATCGAGGAGCTGGCGGACTCTGCTGGAGACCGACTTCGGGAGCTCCGACCGCGGGAGCCTGCGGACTTAACATCGCGGAGCTCGCGGTCCCCCTCGGGGGTCAACCTTGGAGCTCTAACCGTGGTAGCCTGCGGAGTTAAACATTGTGGAGCTCGCTGTTCCCGGTTAGAGACCAACTTCAGGAGCTCCAAGCCGCAGGAGTTTCCACCACCCCGACATGGGGGCTTTGACCTCCCGGACTGCGGATGGTTCGACTGCCCCGACCACGGGAGAATAATGAGGAAGTAGATTGGACTTTATTGCCTTCCATCACAGTGAGGAATGTGTGGAATCCGTAGTTGTGCGTCTTGTTGCTTTTATTTAGTATGCCTGTATGGTAATTCGCGTTTCACTGCACCTTAATTGGCAATAAACAGACCTTTGAATCTTTGAACCGTTGAATATATGTTAAACTTTCTAGACAGCTAAATCTAAAGGAATACGAAGCAAAATAATCAGAATGTGTGGAGAGTTGAAGCAATAACATGGTAACCCACACTACATTTTGTGTGGTCTGAAATATGCACACTGTCACAATAACTGGATTCTAAATTGATTTCCTGTATATATTTGAAGGTCTGATGAAGCCACCCATTTGAATTAAGCTCTGAAAGCATGTAATCAACATTTGTGTCAAACAGGGTCGAACATTTCTATAGAACTGGAAAATGTCACCCTTAACTGATTGTATAGTTCTATAATCTCTTATGTGACGCTCCCATACTTAAGGGCCTGTCCTACCAGCATGCGATTCCATGCGGTGAGCGCGACCAAACCGGCAGCGGGGGCCGCGTGGAGGTCGGGTGATCCCCGTACAGGGCCCGTCCCACCAGCATGCGCTTGCATGCGGCAAGCGTGACCAAACCGGCAGCGAGGGCCGCGCGGAGGTCTGGTGAGTGGCGCAACGCGGCGCAAAGTGAGGCGAACTTGGAGCGAAGTATTAAAGGCAAGTTCGCCAGGACAGAGAGGGACACACAGAGAGGGGCACAGAGGCACACACACACAGAGGGCCACGGAGTCAAACACAGAGAGGGTCACGGAGGCACCTACAGATAGGTTCACGGAGGCACGACGTCGAGGTGGTGTGTAATGCGTCGAGGCGACTGCGAGCCGACAAACCGTTGCCGCGCGGAATTTTTGAACACGGTCAGTTTTTCAGAGCCCCGCGCGATGTCGGGACGAATTCCGCACAATTCCGCACGGCTCCGGCAATCGAAGTGGGACCGGCCCCGTGACGCCGGACGGCTCAAGCGACCACGTTAGGTCGCACTCATCACATGGAGTTGCATGCTGGTGGGACAGGCCGTTTACACACCAGAACTGATGATGTTTATTTGATAAAGACTGAACAAATCAAGATGGCAATGAAAATGATAGAATGACTTCCGAGAACTAGAAGTGTTTTCCAGAACCGTTTTCAAGAACTAGATCTAAGGCAGGCAATAAGTTATATAAGATCTGCACTCGTGAAAAGAGGCCGAGCTAAATGTGAAGAACACTACAGGAATAAATATTCATAGAATAATAGAAATTGAAGTTGTATTTGATATTTTGGTAATGAATCCTTGAAGTAATTATTTTGAATGGATCATATATTGGGTTAAAGGACTAAATGCCGTAATTTGTTGAGAACACACTAAATGTGAACAAAAATGCTGGAGAAACCCAACGGGTGAGGCAGCATCTATGGAGCGAAGGAAATAGGCGACGTTTCGGGTCGAGAACCTTCCTCAGACCAGTTTCGTGTCTGAGGATGGGTCGCGACCCGAAACGTAGCATATTTCCTTCGCTCCATAGATGCTGCCACATCCGCTGTGTTTCTCCAGCATTTTTGTCTACCTTCGATTTTCCAGCATCTGCAGTTCCTTCTTAAATTAAATGTAAACAATGACATTTTAATTGCACAATATGATTTCATGCCAGTTGAGATATGTTAGAGTGGGGGGTTAAGCTGAATTTATTTAGCTGAACACAACTGCGATCCCATTAAAGTTTAGGAGGATGATGTTCTTTGCAAATAAAAGTGATTGATTGTAGTGATGTAAACTTAACAGCAGTGATACAGGCCAAGCTAATATTGAATATAAAGCAGCTTTGTCTGAAGATTGGATCACGTAGAACTGTTTTCTTCAGTGCTGTGCAAACTAAAATTGCCTTTTACCAAGAGCAAGTCACATTAGCGACCATTTACAGGTAAAATTGTGGCAATCACAAAATTGAAGCTGGCACCTCCCCTGGCAATGCGCATCAATTGGTTTGACATTTTCCCAACCCTTGATTGCATTAATCATCACTCACTGCACATCTCCATTTATCTTGACATAAATTGGAGCTTTAAACAAAAACAATTGTCATTGAACAGTCTCACAAGCACAATGGACTGTGTTCATCATCTAGTTGCGATTCAAAATGCAACTCTGCTGACTTGGTCAGTTCCGAACCTGACTGCAATCTGCAGGGTTACACAAAAAGCTGGAGAAACTCAGCGGGTGCAGCAGCATCTAAGGAGCGAAGGAGATAGGCGACATTTCGGGTCAAGACCCTTCTTCAGACTGGTCAGGGATCAGGGAAACGAGAGATATAGACATTGATGTGGAGAGATAAAGAACAATGAATGAAAGATATGCAAAAAAGTATTGATGATAAAGGAAACAGGCCATTGTAAGCTGTTTGTAGTGTGAAACTGAGAAGCTAGTGCGACTTGGGTGGGGGGGGGGGGGGGGGATGGAGAAGGAATGTCAGGGCCCGAGGGCTGAGGGAGAGGTGGGGAGGGGGAGGAGGCAGTCTGGGTTAACAGAATTGAGAAAATTCAATGTTTCAGCCCAGAGGATGCAGACTCCCCAAGCGGAATATGAGGTGCTGTTCCTCCAACTTGCGGTGTTGCTCACTCTGGCCGTGGAGGAGGCCCAGGACCGAGAGGTCGGATACGGAATAGGAGGGGGAGTTGAAGTGCTGAGCCACCGGGAGGTCGGGTTGGTTATTGCGGACCGAGCGGAGGTGTTCGGCGAAACGATCGCCCAGCCTCCGCTTGGTCTCACCGATGTAGATCAGCTGGCATCTGGAGCAATGGATGCAGTAGATGAGGTTGGAGGAGGTGCAGGTGAACCTCTGTCGGACTTGGAAGGACTGCTTGGGTCCCTGAAAGGAGTGGATGGGGGAGGTGAAGGGACAAGTCTGCAGAACTGTTCCCAGCATACACTGAGGGAGATCTTGCCTGACAATCCTGTTGGAATTCTCCGTGGAAGTAAATAGCAGGATAGACAAAGGAGAATCAGTGGGAGTGATTTACCTGGATTTTCAGAAGGTCTTAGATAAGGTGCTGCACGTGAGGCTGATAAAAAAGATGAGAGCCCATGGTATCAGAAGCAAGATACTAGCATGGATAGCAGGTTTGCTGGATGGCAGAATGCAAAGAGAGGCAATAAAAGGGGCTTTTTCTGGTTGGCTGCCAGTGACTGGTGGAGTTCAACAAGGGTCGGAGCTGGGGCCGCTACTCTTCACATTGTATATTAGTGATTCGGAAGTGGCGGCGCTGCCTGGCAGCAGCGGCTCACCTGCAGTCCGTCTGTTTTTTTCTTTTTTTTTTGTGTCTTCCAGTGTTTGTTTTGGTAGAATTTTGTTTTATTGGGTTGTGTATGTGTGTGTGGGATGGGGGAGGGGGGGTGGGAGAAACAGAGTCTTAGTCTCTCCCTTCGGGGGGATGCGTGTCCCCCGTCACCGTCTGTGTTGAGGACTAATGGCGGAGCTGTGGCAGCGGCCCGGCTTAGAGCTGCGGTGCTCCAGCGGTGGCGGCGGCCCGGCTTAGAGCTGCGGTGCTCCAGCGGCGGCGGCGGTTCAGCTTAGAGCTGCGGTGCTCCAGTGGCGTCGAAGGCCTAGATCGCCTCAGTGCAGAGGGAGAGCTAGGAGGGATGAAGACAATGACTTAAGACTTTTGCCTTCCACCACAGTGAGGAGGTGCCTGGTGAACTCATTGTGGTGGATGTTGGATATGTGTCTATTGTGTGTTTTTTTTTACTATATGTTATGACTGTATGGTAAACAATTTTGTTCAGACCAAAAGGGCTGAATGACAATAAAGATCTATTGATCTATTTGGATGATGGGATTGAAGGCATTGTGGCCTAATTTACAGATGATACGAAGATAGGTGGAGGGGCAGGTAGTGTAGAGAAAGCAGGGACTCTGCAGAAGGACTTCCACGAGAGTTTGGAGAGTGGGCTGAGAAGTGGCAGATGGAATATAGTGTAGCAATGTGTGGAGTCATGCATTTTGGTGGTGGGAATAAAGGTGTCGACTATTTTCTAAATGGGGAAGGAAATAAAATGTGAGGGAAGGCAATAAAGTTCAGTCATCTTCTACGAGTGAACAAGGAGGAAGATGACTGAACTTTGCTGCCTTCCCTCACAGTGGGAAACGTTGATTCCACTGTGGTGGATGTTTATGTTAAATTCTACCATGTATTGTGTTATTTTTATTAGTATGGTAACTCAAATCTCACTGGACCAATTGGTGCATGTGATAATAAATGTAACTTGAACTTGAACTTGGAAAGAATCCAGAAATCTGAGGTGCAAAGGGACTTGGGAGTGCTGGTGCAGGATTCACAAAAATTTAATTTGCAAGTAGAATCGGCAGTAAGGAAGGCAAATGCAATGCTAGAATTTATTTCGAGAGTGCTGCAATCCATAAACAGGGATGTAATGCTGAGGATTTATAAGGCACTGGTCAGGCCACATTTGGAGCATTGAGAGCAGTTTTGGGATCCATATCTGAGGAAGGATGTTCTGGTGCTGTAGAGGCTCCAGAGGAGGTTTACAAGAATGATCCCAGGAATGATTGGGTTAACATATGATGAGGGTTTCAAGGCACTGGAACCTGTACTTGCTGGATTTTAGGATGACGCGGGACCGCATTGAAACTTACCGAAGAGTGGAAGGCCTGGTTAGATTGAAGGTGGAGAGGATGTCTCCACTAGTAGGAGAGTCTAGGACCAGAGACCATAGGGTCAGACTGAAATGATATACCTTTAGAAAGGAGATGAAAAGGAATTTCTTTAGTCAGAGGGTGGTGAATCTGTGGAAGTCATTGCCACAGACAGTTGTGGAGGCCAAGTCAATGGATATTTTTAAGGTGGAGATTGACAAATTGCTGATTGCTATGGGTGTCAGGGGTTAAGGGGAGAAGGCAGGAGAATGGGGTTGAGAAGGAAAGATAGATCAGCCAAGATTGAATGGCAGAGTAAACTTGATGGGCCGAATGGCCTAATTCTGCTGCAGGAACTCGTTAAATAGTATCAGCGTTGATCTATGTTAGCCTTTACTCCTCTTTTGTGTCTGTTCCTCATAATCATCAACTACTCAATCTTTCAGTTATTTATCTACTTCCATCCAAAATATATGTAATGATTGGGCCTCCACTACGCTCTGCAGCAGATCATTTGTAGACACCTCAGTTTTGCTGGGCTGGTCTTTATGTTACAAGTCCCTTGTTCATGACTCTCTCACGAGTGAGAACATCTACCCTGTCTAACATCTTTAAGATCTGAAATGATTGAATAAGATCACTCATTCTTCTAAAGTCCAAGGAAACAGATCCAAATTGTGTGGCCTCCTTTGATATGACGAATGACTCACCTCAGGAATTAAGCTGGCGAATCTCCTTTGGGCTGCCTCCAATGCCGCAACATCCTTAAACAGCCAAGGGGACAACAAGGATAGCCGCAGAGATTGCTGCTAGTCTCCTGAAAATGAGTTTGTGGTCTCTTCATCTTACGTGGGTGCCCAGTGCAGGACAAGCCCAGCAACCACGCACACTTCTCTTAGGTCTCCTCTACATGCTCTGTACTCAGGTTGACAGAAGACAACATCTGGAATCTGAGGAAGGACAACCAGCAGACCTGGATCCGAAGGACCAGGAACTGTAAGACAAATAAGACTAGGCAGCCAGAAGGATAATGAGGCTCCAAGGGTAGTGTCCCTGTTCCGTGTTGGGAGCTACATTATCCTGTTGGGTAGTGGAAGGAGACAATTCCAGATGGAAAGAAGGAATGTGCTTATACAGAGAGAATCTCAGCTCAGTTCAGTTTAATTTATGGTCACATGTACCGAGGTACAGTGAAAAGCTTTTGTTGCATGCTAACTAGCCAGTGGAAAGACAATACATGATTACAATTGAGCCATTCATGGTGAACATATACTGCACATGATAAGGAAATCATCTTTAGTGCAAGGTAAAGTCGATAAAGTTGGATCACAAATAGTATGAGAGTCGCTGACGAGGTAGATAGTAGTTCAGCACTGTTCTCCGGTTGTGGTAGGATGGTTCAGTTAGCTGATAACAGCTGGGAAGAAACTGCGGTTTGATGCAGGTCAAGGGGAGGACATACAAATTCCATACCGACAGCATCCATAGTCATGATCAAACCCTTGTCTCTGGCGCAGTAAGGCAGCAACTCTACCTCTACGCCACTGTGCCACCCTGTTGACCACCAAATGGCTGACATACTTAGAATTCCTCATACATCTCCAGACCAAACACTGAGAACTGATACACTAACATTTCAGTTCCGCAAATTTAGATGTATATATTTTGCCAATGGCATTGCAATCAACAGGATCAAAAATGTAAAAGCACATTGGCATGTTGACTCAGAAGTCCCTTTAACATTGGTATCAATGTGATTATGCTAACATCTGGTGATTATAGAAGTTCTACTCTCCATTTTGCATACCAAGGAACAAGCCAACTGTGCCTCAAATACACAAATTATTTTATAGTACAAGACATGGTAATTGGTGAAATAATGTTTGTTCTGTCACCGAATGACCTAAGATTACATAAAATATAGGATATTAAATAAATGTAGTGATTGGTGGATAAAAGGCAACAGTATGACACAGAGCTGGGTCATTTATTTTTACAAAAAGTAATCTGAGGTCCAGTGTTAATATTTTAGCCTGCATAAACCAATGTATGGCCATTGGAGTAGATACTTTAGCAACAGTCTGTTCTTCCTATTTTAATTAAAGCAGGTAATGAAGTTTGTCTGCAGGAGCGGCAAGTTCTCACGTTGAATGCGATTGTTTCCACAGCAACGGCATAAGTGGTGAAACAGCCACTTACATCAGCAAAACTGCAAGTAATGGATTGCACCAAAGTGATTTCTCCACTGTTTATTAGTCAATGAATTATTGAATGCCATAAATACATGAGAAATAGCTCAGCAGGTGCACACATAATTACTTCATAACTGTATGCCAGCAATAAACACTGTGGGCATAATTGCTTTCATTTCACGCTATGCAATTGCACTGACCATTAACAGACTGGACAACATGAAAATTAATGCCTTAGCTAAGTAGTCATTACTCATCTGTGAGATTGGTCAGGGGAGGTTGGCAATCTACTTGACCCCAGTGTGTTGCTGCTGGGCCAATTCTGCTTTCATCTGACATTCTCTTGGGCATTAGTTCCTAGCCTGGCTCATGGGGCACTAATTAGATCCCTACATTTGGTACCATCTACCCTGGCCCAGCTAAGATCAGCGCAGGTAAGGAATTGACTCTCAAACCCTTTGGATTCAATGGCAGCACAATTCCCTGCAGTCCTCTCCATCATCGATGCATCTGGGAGTCCTAAATAATTTCCACAGGAAACATGTTGTTCACCAGGTATCTTGTCATTTCCAGAAATCATTTCCCAAAACCAAGATCTACAAAATGGAAATAATTTAATGGGCACCTCCATCAGAATTATAGAACAGGTTCTATATACCACCACATAGCTTAACATTGTCCTTGCACTTCTTGAATAAACGCACACCTCCAGATTCAGGGACATTTTTTTCCCAGCTGTTATCAGCAACTGAATCGTCCTACCACAACCAGAGAGTAGTGCTAAACTACTATCTACCTCATTGGTGACCCTCAGACTATCCTTGATTGGACTTTGCTGGCTTTACCTTGCACCAAACGTTATTCCTTTATCATGTATCTAAAAACTGTAATGGATAAATTGTAATCATGTATTGTCTTTCTGCTGACTGGATAGCACAAAACAAAAGCTTTTCATTCTATGTCGGCACAAGTGACAATAATCTAAAACAAAACCTCTTTTTCTGGAGGATCTAGGTGGGTCACACAGCACCTCTGGTGAAAATGGACAAGTAACATTTCAGGTCGGGACCGTTCTTCAGACTGATTATAGTAGGGGAAAAACTGGAAGTGAAGAAAAAACAGGACAAATCAGGGTTGGCCTCATCCACTCATTAAAAGAAATGTCAGAAATCTTTGGCCGTTCAGTTCTCATAAACTTACATATGATGCACACACCACCAATTTAATCAACTCTGGGGCGATCTCCCCTCCACAAACACTAACCTTATAGTTCCTCAACCTCACTCTGCCCACTTTTATGTCTCAAATCTATCTTGTCTCCTCCTTGTCCAACCTCTTCAGACTAATTCCGAGATGCCTCACTTGGTCCTCAACAATTCAGTAACTTTCACTTCCTGAGACCCCCAATGCCTCATCTTTACCATGGATGTCCAATCCCATTCTCCAGTGGGAAGGCCTTAGGGCTCTTTGGTCCTTGAACAGAGATGCAATCAGTTCCCCTCAACTAGCACTTTCCTCCGCTATAACTTATCTTCAACTTTTCCTCTCCCTCAACAACTTCTTCTTTGATTGCTCTCCCATTCTTCGTCACAGATGTAGCCATGGGTATTTGCATGGGCCATGGCTGTGTCAGCATTTGTGTTGGTTACATTGAACAGCCCATGTTCTGAACATATCCTGGCACCATTCCCCAAGTCTATTGCCACCACATCGACAACAGAATGCAATGCGGCTGACTCCTATACTAGTGCAGAAGTTGTTAATCTCATCAACTTTCTCCCCAAGTTTTTACTCTGATAATTCATTTGGATATCACTGACATCTCTCTCTCTTCTCTCAATCTCCCTGTCTCCGTCACAGTGGATAGACTAATGATTGATGTCCTTTACAAACCACAGACTTTCACAGTTACCTTAACTTAGGCCCCCTTAGGGACCTAAGGGACTTAGGGACCTAAGTCCCTAACTTACGGACTGAATGCAATCACCTCCTACAAGGCGAAACCAGGAGGCAGCTCAAATGTTGGCGATACATCACTCCCTGATGAGCTCAATGCATTTTACGCACGCTTTGATAGGAAGAACACCGATGTGCCTTCCCGAGCCTCCATTCGCTGTGTATTTCAGTCTCAGTCACAGAGGCCGACGTCAGGAAATCCTTCAGAGGGGTGAACTCTCGAAAAGCATCTGGCCCTGATGGCATACCTGGTCATGTTATAAAAACCTGTGTGGACCAACTGGCTGGAGTTTTTACGGACATTTTCAACCTGTCACTTCTGAGGTCTGAGGTTCCCACCTGCTTCAAAAGGGCATCAATAATACCGGTGCCCAAGAAGAGCAAGGTGACGTGCCTCAATGACTATCGACCTGTGGCACTAACGCCTGTGGTGATGAAGTGCTTCGAGAGGTTGATCATGGCGCAAATCAACTCCTACCTCAACAAAAACCTGGACCCACTGCAGTTTGCTTACCGCCACAACAGATCAATGGTGGACGCGATCGCGCTGGCCCTCCACTCCGCTCTGGACCACTTGGACAACAAAAACTCATTTGTCAGGCTGTTATTCATTGACTACAGCTCGGCATTTAACACAATCATCCCCTCCAAGCTGGTTACCAAACTCGCAGAACTGGGTCTCTGCGCATCCCTCTGCAATTGGATCCTCGACTTCCTCATTCACAGACCACAGTCTGTTCGTATTGGTGGAAATGTGTCAGACTCGATAACAATCAGCACGGGAGCACCTCGAGGCTGCGTGCTCAGCCCCCTGCTGTACTCACTCTATACTCATGACTGCGTAGCCGGTCATAGTGCGAACTCCATCATCAAGTTCGCTGACGACACCACTGTTGTGGGACGTATCACTGATGGGGATGTCAGAGTATAGAAGAGAGATCGAGCAACTGTCCATATGCTGCCAGCACAACAACCTGGCCCTCAACACCAGCAAAACCAAGTAGCTGATTGTAGACTTTGGAAGTAGTAGGATGGGGGCCCACAGTCCTGTTTATATCAACGGGTCGATGGTTGAAAGGGTCAAGAGCTTCAAATTCTTGGGCGTGCACATCTGTGAAGGTCTTTCTAGGTCCGAGAACACAGATGCAATTATTAAGAAAGCTCATCAGCGCCTCTACTTCCTGAGAAGATTACGGAGAGTTGGTCTGTCAAGGAGGACTCTCTCTAACTTCTACAGGTGCACAGTAGAGAGCTTGCTGACCGGTTGCATCGTGGCTTGGTTCAGCAATTTGAGTGCCCTGGAGAGGAAAAGACTACAAAAAGTAGTAAGCACTGCCCAGTCCATCATCGGCTCTGACCTTCCTTCCATCGAGGGGATTTATCATAGTCGCTGCCTCAAAAAGGCTGGCAGCATCATCAAGGACCCACACCACCCTGGCCACACACTCATCTCCCTGCTACCTTCGGGTAGAAGGTACAGGAGCCTGAAGACTGCAACAACCCGGTTTAGGAATAGCTACTTCCCCACAGCCATCAGGCTATTAAACCTGGCTCGGACAAAACTCTGAACATTAATAACCCCTCCATCTGTTATTTGCACTTCATTAATTTATTAATTCATGTGTGTATTTACGTATATAATTGTAGTCAATGCCTTCTATGTTCTGTTCTGCTATGCAAAGAAAGAATTTCATTGTCCTGTCAGGGACACATGACAATAAACTCTTTTGACTTGACTCTTGACTTTGGTCACGGCTGACCATGGATGCCTCCAGGATGCTCCCCACATGGAGGATGCCTGTGTGTAACTTTGTTTAACGTGGGGAGACTGGTGCACAGCCAGCCACCACACGGTCCTTGACAGATTTGGGCCAGGATCCAGTGGCATGGAGTAAAAGATGCTCCACCAAAGTCAGCCATCGTCCTTCGCCTGTTCCACCATTGACGGCATCGCTCTCAGGATCTCAGGTTCACACGAGCTTCTCCACTACAAGAAGGTGGCAATCCACCTTAACTACACTTCCTCTAACTCTGCCTCTTGCAAGCACACCAACCTTTACTCCAAACTTCTCCTTCATAGCTGGATCTACCCCCGGGATGCAGCTGTCCATTACAGGAGATCTGGCATGTGCTCTTTCATTTCCACTTGCTATTGTGGATGGACCCCTCACCCATATGCCTCCTCTGTGTCTGCAGTGCAGCTATCATTTCCCCTCTCCCTCCAGATTTTACCCCTCACCTACAACCTTGTGTAAAGTAATTAAATCAAGCACACACTTGGATATATCAGGTCAATATGCATGAAGCAGAGAGACACACAGTGCTGGAGTAACTCGGCAGGCCAGGCAGCATCTCTGGATGGAAAAGGGAGAGCTACTCCAGCACTTTGTGTCTATCTTCAGTAAATACTAGAACTCTGCAGTTGCTTTCTACTGATACATTTTGCAGGGTTGCCTTTTATTTATTATCATCGCACCGTTATATTCATAGTACATTATGTGTCCATCACGGTTTTTTATCAAGTCTATAGTTATGCATGGAATTGAATGGAATCCCCAAACTTCTTCTTTTCAGGATGTTTGACAAAATGGTCGATGTGGCAATTTCCCAGTCGTTATATTTTAAGGCCCATTGGTATCATTTTGTCATGGCATCAATTGGAAGTTGTCTTTTCACAGGTCTTCTAGTAATACGATCGACTCCACAAGGCATCAGCACATGATGATTGAGCTTTTTGAGCCTCCAAATCTTTCTTCAGGGCATGGCTTGTCTTCCTCGGATGCATCTTACTTTATCAAATTAACAAGCTCTCATCTCTTCGAGTCATCTTCGTTTTGCGGTCCACTTGCTTGTCCTCTTGGGCGATGCCGATCGCATTTCAGACAATTGCTTGCCAATCCTGGATACAGAAGCTAGGCTCATCCCTACCAACTGTGCGATCTCTCGCTGTGCCTTTAACATTTTAACTTCCTTTTATTATCCTATTATTAATTTTTTTTTAAATATCTCTCCTCCTTTCTCTCTTTTTCTCATACTTTTCACGAACTATCACTTTCACCACCTTACCTAACTTTCTTTTCCTCTCTTTTTGCTTATATTACTTTTTTTATTATTAAATTCAAAAACAGAAGTTGTATATGAAATGTATTCTATTATTCTTATTGTATATAACGTCTAATAAAAATATTATATATTAAAAAAAAACAAGTGTTGATGCAAGGTGAACCTCCTTGGAGCAATTCCCATTTTGTGAATTGCTTGATATCCTTTTTTGCAAATTGCTTGGAAAGCTCTTCTCAAATAATGATAAATCACTGGAAATGAATGCCCGGAGAATGAAAAATGTCCAGGAGAAAATTTTCAGAGAGTTTTATAGGGTTTCAGACAATATAAGAACAAATGGTGGCTATAGAATCTCATCATATGAAAACAAAGCAAATTCTGCTTGCGATTCAATTGATTTGCACAAAGATTGAAATACAAGGGACAATTTACAGTAGCCAGTTAGCACACCGAACATTACATCTTTGGGATGTAGGAGGAGACTGGAGCACCAAGAGGAAAACCGCGGAGAATGTGCAAACTCCACACAGGCAGCACACCAGAGGTCAGGATTAAACCAGGATTTCAGCGACTATGAGGCCACAGCACCACTGTGGAAATGTGTGGAAATCAATCTTAAGATGATTTCCATCGAGAATTTACTTTGGGCAGCATGGTGGTGCAGCAGTGGAGTTACTGCCTTACAGGGCCAGAGACCCGGGTTCGATCCTGACCACAGGTGCTATTGGTACGGAGTTTGTGCGTTCTCCGTGCGTGGGTTTTCTCCGGGTGCTCTGTTTTTCTCCCACATTCCAAATATGTAAAAGTTTGTAGGTTAATAGTGTGTGCAGAACATTGTTAGTGTGTGGGGAATCACTGCTCGGCATGGACATGGTGGGTGAAGGGCCTGGACCCGTGCTGTATCTCTAAACTGAACTAAAGTCATTACAAGTTCTAATCGTAGGAAAGGGAAGGTATTTGATTAGTTTCCTTCATTTTCCAAAGTTGTTTTCCTATTCATTTCATAATGCTCCGTGCTCTTTCTTGAATAGATGCAGCCCTTTCCATTAGCTTTCCATTGCATTTCCCAATCTTCTTTATTGGTGCGCTGGTCAACCACATCTCCGACACAATGTAGCCGCAGAATTTGCTTTGACAATCTGCTGTTCATCTAACTCCTCCTCCCTGCTCCAGATCCACAGAGCTTCAATCCCGTTGATGATCACCCTCTGTTACTGTCCTTTATTGTTTCTCTTAGGAATTGGACACAATTTACTTTCACCCCAGTTCTGTAGAATCGGATGAGGCTGATGAGGCATTCTGAATTCCACAGCCGATTAGTTTCAGCTGGAATTCCTGGCATGCAGGGCAGCATGGTGCTCCATTGGTAGAGCTACTGCCTTGCAGTGCCAGGGACCCTGGTTCGATCCTGACTACAGGTGCTGTCTGTATGGAGTTTGCACATTCTCCCCATGACCTGCGCGGGTTTTCTTTGAGATCTTCGGTTTCCTTCCACACTTCGAGGACATACAGGTTTGTAGGCTAGCTGGCTTGGTATGAGTGTAAATTGTCCCTAGTGTGTGCAGGATATTGTTAATGTGCAGGGTCACTGGTCGGTGTGGGCTGGATGGGCCAAGGGGCATGTGTTCACACTGTATCTGTAAACTAAACTAAACTCCAGATTTGATGGGGAAAGGAAACATATTGTAAATAGCTTTGTTTTGTTTAGCAAAGCACAAAGCACTGAAGGAACTCAGCGGGTCAGGGATCATCTGCAGAGGGAAATAGATCAATGGCATCTCAGCTCAGGATTCCAGAAGTTAATTTAGAAACAAAGTTCACTTGCTTTTCTTCAACAACTTATTTCCATTTTAGTATTTTCTTTGAAATGAGTTTGAAATGTCAGGAACATGTTAAGGGCCTGTCCCACTATACGAGATAATTCAAGAGTTCTCCCGAGTTTCCCCTGATTCGAACACGGAGAATTACGGTAACAGTCGCTCGTAGTTACTCAGGGTTCTCGTGGATATTTTTCAACATGTGAACACGTTGAAAAATGTTCACGAGTGTTCACGAGCTTACCACGTTTCCCCGAGTACCTGCCGTTAGCGTTACGAGCCGCTAAGAGACATCCCGAGCTACGACATACGCGCTAGGTATATTCTACGTGCTTACCACGAATTTTGATTTTTTTTTAAACTCAGGAGAGCTCTTGAATTACCTCGTACAGTGAGACAGGCCCTTTAAAAAATGTTACATTTCATGACAACCATGAGAGGGGGCAATCCTGTCAAAGCCTGTCCTGATGAACTGGAAGTTGGGGCTTTGGGACTACGCTACCTGTGTCCTCTTCATGACAGACCTTGCTGCCTGACACCAGGGTGTGGAGGCCCAGCAAGATTGGCCCTCACCATATGTACAAGGGAAGCACGTGTGGTTGGGGGGGGCTTTGTGCACCAATGTTTTGTGACAAGCTAGATTCACCACGATCTGACCCCTCACAATGCAAGGACCAACATATTAGGTGCTTGGGAAGCATCTTCTCTCAAACGTCAGTGCATTTAAACAGAGCAGAAACAACATTTGGATGAGCTACCGAAAGGTGAGCTGACTCCACATCAATAGTTTTACACTCTAGCCAATTGAATTGCAGAAATAAGGAATGCAGATGCTGGTTTTTGCAAAAGGATGCAAATTGCTGGAGTAACTCAGCCGGTCAGGCAACATCTCTGGAGAACATGGACAAGTGAAGTTTCACATCGGGACCCTTCTTCTGACTTATTGAACAGTTCAGTTTAGTAGAATAAAAATTAGTAGTTGTTGATTTTCACATGTTTTTGGAAGGTAATTAAATCCTGAAAAAAAATTAACAAATGCATTTCAAAATTATGTTTCAAATGTGCTTTGGGGAGTAAGTATGATGATTCACACAGAGATTGGATCTGCCCCTTTCTTCACAATCATTGATTAATTTCCTTTTAATTTCCTATGCATTTTTTGTTAAGTACATACGTAAAAATATCGCACCTGGAAGTGAGGTACAATATCACAGATATTAACTTGCAATACAACTCATAATTATGTGGTCTTGGGCTTTAATGAAGAGTGGTTATAGAAACCAGTATACTTTGAAATTGGTTCCAATTCATTTAATGAACGATTTATGAATGTGAGAAGTTGTACTACTTTGTTTATCCACAGAAGTCCAGGATTTTGGCCCAACTTTAGAAAATCTTGATTACCACAGTGCTTTCAATGTTACTGCACAAAGCTACGGTGCTATAAAGTGTTTCATTTAATGGGCGATGGATTGATTTTCTAACTGACGTCAACATTGTTATGGTAATGACTCCTGCTTTAATATTCCTGGATGGCTTCAGAACATTTGTAACAGGACAGTGGTTAAAATCTCCCAGAAATGTTCAAAAACCCCTCTCAATATACAGCTCCTAGATGGATAATTGATTGAAACAGCCACTTGCAAATCATTTTGTGATGAGCTTCAACATATAAGCAATCAGTTGAGGCAGCAAAGAGGGAGGAATAGCAAGCATTTACCAGAATCTGGCTATTAGAGCATTCCTTCCTACAACTTCCCATTTCTCTTAGAGTAGAAAGGAAATGCTATGTCTGTCATAACTAACAGACTGCTTATACAATCAAGGGATTGCTTACTTTTGAAAGACGGCTTCGGTGATCAATTCCAACAACTGAAGGAGGGGGTGAGCAATGGTTAAAGTTGTGGCCCCGGTGCTTTCACCTGCATCGCTATCATGTTGATAAGAAGAGCATAAGAACGTAAGAAACACGAGCATGAGTGAATCACTCAGCTTCTCAAAAATTGGGAAAAACACCAAAGATGCTCGAAATTTGAGATAGAAACAGAAAATGTTGGGGGCACTCAGTAGATCTGGCCACATATAAGCAAAGAGAAACAGTTAACATTTCAGTGCCAATAATTTGCCAGAACTGTGAGAGAGACAAGTTTGTTTTCAATAACAGCGAAGGTGGGGGAGGGATAGGTGGAAGAAAGGGAATATATCTGATAAGGTGAGTGCACATGGGCTAATGAAGGCAGTTGCAACAATATTATCATAAGACACAGAACAACGATAGACACAAAATGCTGGAGTACCTCAGCAGGAGAGGCAGCATCTCTGGAGGGAAGGAATGGGTGATGTTTCGGATCGAGACCCTCTTTCAGTCCAGTCCGAAGGAGGGTCGCGACCCGAAACGTCACCCATTCCTTCTCTCCAGAGATGCTGCCTGTCCTGCTGAGTTACTCCAGCGTATTGAGTCTATCTTCAGTTTAATCCAGCATCTCCATTATAGATGAGACTCTCACTAGGGTCTCCTCGATATCCTGCAGCTTCCCTCTTACTCCCCCTCCCCCCACTCATAACACGAGTCCCCCTTGTCCTCACTGCATACAGCGTATAATCCTCCACCATTTTCGCCACCTGCGACTGGGACACCACTAATGGCCACATCTTCCCATCTCCACCCCTTCCTGCTTTCCGCAGAGACCGTTCCCACCGTAACTCCCTGGTCAATTCATCCCTTCCCACCCAAACCACCCCCTCCCCAGGTACCTTCCCCTGCAACCAAAGTAAACGTTACACCTGTCCCCTTACCTCTCCCCTCAACTCCATCCAAGGACCCAACCAGCCTTTCCAGGTGAGGCAGAGGTTCACTTGCACCTCCTCCAACCTCACCTACTGTATCCGCTGTTCAAGGTGTCACCTTCTCTACATCGGCGAGACCAAGCTCAGGCTCGGCGATCATTTCGCTGAACACCTCCGCTCAGTCCGCATTAACCAAGCTGATCTCCCAGAGGCTAAGCACTTCAACTCCCCCTTCCATTCCCAATCTGGCCTTTCTGTCCTTGCAAACATTTCTAAATACCTGTTTTCGCTTTTTTATTATGAGGTACTGTGTGTAGATTGATGATTTAAAAAAAAAAATTTAATCCATTTTAGAATAAGGCTGCAACGTAACAAAATATGGAAAAAATGAAGGGGTCTGAATACTTTCTGAGTACACTGTATATTCAGTTGTGTAAGAAGGAACTGCAGTTGCTGATTTAAACCAAAGATAGACACAAAAAGCTGGAGTAACTCAGCGGGACAGGCAGCATCCCTGGAGAGAAGGAATGGGTGACGTTTCGGGTCAAGTTCCTTCTATAGGAGCTGTCTGTATGGAGTTTGCACGTTCCCCGTGACTGCATGGGTTTTCTACAGATGTCCCGATATCCTCCCACACTCCAGAGATGTACAGTGTCTGAAGAAGGGTCTCGACCCGAAACGTCGCCTATCTCCTTCGCTCCTTAGATGCTGCTGCACCCGCTGAGTTTCTCCAGCTTTTTGTGTAACCCCCAGAGATGTACAGGTTTGTCAATAGACAATGGACAATAGGTGCAGGAGTAGCCATTCGGCCATATAACCATATAACAATTACAGCACGGGAACAGGCCATCTCAGCCCTTCTAGTGCGTGCCAAACACTTATTCTCACCTAGTCCCATCTACCTGCACTCAGACTGTACCCCTCCATTCCTTTCCTGTCCATATAACTATCCAATTTATTTTTAAATGATAAAATCGATCCTGCCTCCACCACTTCTGCTGGAAGCTCATTCCACACAGCCACAACTCTCTGAGTAGAGAAGTTCCCCCTCATGTCACCCCTAAACTTCTGTCCTTTAATTCTCAAATCATGTCCTCTTGTTTGAATCTTCACTACTCTTAATGGCAAAAGCTTATCCACGTACACTCTGTCTATCCCTCTCATCATTTTAAAGACGTCTATCAAGTCCCCCTGTAACCTTCTGTGCTCCAAAGAATAAAGACCTAACTTGTTCAACCTTTCTCTGGAACTAAGTTGCCGAAACCCACGCACCATTCTAGTAAATCACCTCTGTACTCTCTCTATTTTGTTGACATCTTTCCTATAATTTGGCGACCAAAATTGTACACCATACTCCAGAATTGGCCTCACCAATGCCTTGTACAATTTTAACATTACATCCCAACTTCTATACTCAATGCTCTGATTTATAAAGGCCAGCACACCAAAAGCTTTCTTTACCACCTTATCTACATGAGATTCCACCTTCAGCGAACTATGCACAGTTATTCCTAGATCCCTCTGTTCAACTGCATTCCTCAATTCGCTAACATTTACCATGTATGTCCTATTTTGATTTGTCCTGCCAAGATGTAGCACCTCACACTTCTCAGCATTAAACTCCATCTGCCATCTTTCAGCCCACTCTTGGCATAAACCTCTCTGTAGGCTTTGAAAATCTACTTCATTATCCACAACACCACCTATCTTAGTATCATCTGCATACTTACTAATCCAATTTTCCACACCATCATCCAGATCATTGATGTATATGACAAACCACAGTGGACCCAACACAGATCCCTGAGGCACCCCACTAGTCACTGGCCTCCAACCCGACAAACAGCCATCCACCATCACTCTCTGGCATCTCCCATTCAGCCACTGTTGAATCCATCTTGCTACTCCCCCATTAATACCCAACATTTGAACCTTCTTAACCAACCTTCCATGTGGAACCTTTTCAAAGCCCTTACTGAAGTCCATATAGACAACAACCACCGCTTTACCCTCATCCCTAGTAACCTCTTCAAAAAATTCAAGAAGATTAGTCAAACATGACCTTCCAGGCATAAATCCATGTTAACTGTTCCCAAACAGACCCTGTTTATCCAGATCCTTCGAGCCAGCACCGCCATTCAATGTGATCATGACTGATCATCCCCAATCAGTACCCCGTTTGTGCCTTTTCCCCATATCCCCTGACTCCGCTATCTTTAAGAGCCCTATCTAGCTTTCTCTTGAAAGCATGCCTCCACCGCCCTCTGAGGCAGAGAATTCCACACACTCACAACTCTCTGTGAGAATAAGTGTTTCTTCATCTCTGTTATAAATGGCTTACCTCTTATTCTTAAACTGTGGCTCCTGGTTCTGGACTCCCCCAACATCGGGAACATGTTTCCTGCCTCTAGGGTGTCCAAACCCTTATCAATCTTATATGTTTCAATATGATCCCCTCTCATCCTTCTAAACTCCAGAGTGTACAAGCCCAGCTGCTCCATTCTCTCAGCATATGATTGTCCCGCCATCCGGGGAATTAACCTTGTAAACCTATGCTGCACTCCCTCGATAGCAAGAATGCCCTTCCTCAAATTAGGGGACCAAAACTGCACACAATACTCCAGGTGTGGTCTCACTAGGGCTCTGTACAAATGCAGAAGGACCTCTTTGCTCCTATACTCGACTCCTCTTGTTACAAAGGCCAACATGCCATTTGCTTTCTTCACTGCCTTCTGTAGCTGCATGTTTACTTTTGTAGACTGATGAACAAGGACCCCCAGATCCCGCTGTACTTCCCCTTTTCCTAACTTGGCGCCATTTAGATAGTAATCTGTCTTCCTGTTTTTGCTATCAAAGTGGATAACCTCACATTTCTCCACATTAAACGTAATCTGCCAAGCATCTGCCCACTCCCCCAAACTGTCCAAGTCACCCTGCATTCTCATAGCATCCTCCTCACAGTTCACACTGCCACCCACCTTTGTGTCATCTACAAATTTGCTAATGTTACTTTGAATCTCTTCATCCAAATCATTGATGTATATTGTAAATAGCTGCGGTCCCAGCACTGAGTCTTGCGGTACCCCACTAGCCACTGCCTGCCATTCTGAAAAGGACCCGTTAATCCCTACTCTTTGTTTCCTGTCTGCCAACCACTTCTCTATCCATGTCAGCACTCCACCCCAATACCATGTGCCCTAATTTCGCCCACTAATCTCCTATGTAGGACCTTATCAAATGCTTTCTGAAAGTCCAGGTACACTACACCCACTGGCTCTCATTTGTCCATTTTCCTAGTTACGTCTTCAAAAAATTCCAGAAGATTAGTCAAGCATGATTTCCCCTCCGTAAATCCATGCTGACTCCGATCCTGTTACTGCTATCCAAATGTGCGGCTATTTCATCTTTTATAATTGACTCCAGCATCTTCTCCACCACTGATATCAGGCTAACTGGTCCATAATTCCATGTTTTCTCTCTCCCGCCTTTTTTAAAAAGTGGGATAACATTAGCTACCCTCCAATCTATAGGAACTGATCCTGAGTCTATAGAACATTGGAAAATTATCCCCAATGCATCTACAATTTCTTGAGACACGTTCTTAAGTACCCTGGGATGCAGACCATCAGGCCCTGCGGATTTATCAGCCTTCAGTCCCATCAGTCTACCCAACACCATTTCCTGCCTAATGTTAATTTCCTTCAGTTCCGCCGTCACCCCAGATCCTCTGGCCACTACTATATCAGGAAGATTGTTTGTGTCCTCCTTTGTGAAGACTGATCCAAAGTACCTGTTCAACTCATCTGCCATTTCCTTGATACCCATAATAAATTCAACTTTTTCGGTCTTCAAGGGTCCAACTTTGGTCTTAACTAATTTTTTCTCTTCACATACCAATATAAATTTTTACTATCCTGCATTATATTCTTGGCTAGCTTACCTTCGTACCTCATCTTTTCTCCCCGTATTGTCTTTTTAGTTGTCTTCCGTGGCTCTTTAAACATTACCCAATCCTCTTGCTTCCCGCTCACCTTTGCTACATTGTACTTCTCTTTTATTTTTATACTGTCCCTGACGTCACTTGTCTGCCATGGTCGCCCCTTACTCCCCTTGGAATCTTTCTTCCTCTTTGGAATGAACTGATCCTGCACCTTCTGTATTATTCCAAGAAATACCTGCCATTGTTGTTCCACTGTCATCCCTGCTAGTGTATCTTTCCAGTCAACTTTTTACAAACCATGTTCTCGGGATATGTAAACCTACATTTTATTAGTCGTTTAAGTTATGACATCGGATGGAAGTTGCAAACCAAATCACGTTGCACTTATGTGTAATGACAATAAAATATATTATTATTATTATTAACTTTGGCCAGCTCCTCCCTCATGGCTCCATATTCCCCTTTATTCAACTGTTACACTGACACCTGAAAGGGACCCATTAATCCCCACTCCCCGTTTCCTGCCTTTCTCCCTCTCCAATTGTAGATTAAACCTGACCATGCTATGATCATTACTACCTAATGGCTCATTAACCTCGAGGTCCTTTATCAAATCCGGTTCATTACATAACACTAACTCCAGAATTGCCTTCTCCCTGCTAGGCTCCAATACAAGCTGCTCTAAGAATCCATCACGAAGGCACTCTACAAAGTCCCTTTCTTGGGGTCCAGTACCAACCTGATTTTCCCAGTCTACCTGCATGTTGAAATCTCCCATAACAACCACAGCATTACTTTTGCTACATGCCAATTTAAACTCCTGATTCAACTTGCACGCTATGTCCAGGCTACTGTTTGGGAACCTGTTTGTCGGTTAATTGACTTTGGTAAAATTGTAAATTGTCCCTCGTGCGTTGGCAAGGACTCAGTGGGACGAACGTCCAGAGCAGCAGCTGTGGCAGGCGCCTTCGGGAGGTGCCGCTGAGAAGCCGAGGCCGGTGTTTTGCGGGCCGGAGCCCCGCGGGTCGGAGGTGGAGCCTTGCGGGTTGTCAAATCCCGCTGCCAAGGGCCCCTGGGTCGACGGAGTCTGAGGCTGGGACCTGGGTCGGCACCAGGGAGGCGTCCGGAGAGAACACGGTGGCAATAGTGGAGATGTTGGTGCAGCGGTCGATGATGGCGCCGATCAACGGACGAGAACGGGCACGTGGAAGTGAGGACGCCACTGCCGAGCGAAGGAACAAAGGAGGACCCAGTGTGGGAGGACCGACATGAGGGAGGCGGGAGCGGGTGAAGAACAAAGGGAGAACTGGTGTGGGGGGGGGCGGGGGGGGGGATTTGTAACTTTGTAAGCAACCTTTATGGGCAACTATTCGCATACCGTGCGTATGCAAGCAACGGATTTCACTGCAATGTGTCACGTGACAATAAAGTATTCAATTCAATTCGAAGGGCCTGTTTCCACGCTGTACCTCTAAACTAAACTAAACTAATGGCGAGAGTCATCAAAACCTAACAACACAAAAGAGATCGTTGATGCTAGAATGTGGAAAAAAACAGTTTGCTGGAAGAGATCAGCAGATGGTTCATTTTGAGACCCCAGCTCCTCAATCATGCCCTGTCATTCAATACAATCATGAACCTCTGTGCCATATCCCCAAAGCACGCAATTCCTTCATTTTTTCAGATATGTATCTTTCACGTGCTTGGCTATGACTCTCCGAAATGTAAACATCCCGACATCTACTTAGTTAGTTTCGTTTAGTTCAGTTTAGCTTAGTTTAGTGATACAGTAGAAACAGGCCCTTCGGCCCACCGAGTCCGCAATGACCAGCGATCCCCGCACATTAACCCTATCCTACACACACTAGGGACAATTTACACGTACACCAAGCCAATTAACCTACAAACCTGTACGTCTTTGGAGTGTGGGAGGACACCAAAGATCTCAGTGAAAACCCCACGGTTAAGGGGAGAACGTTCAAACTATGGGTGCTGACTGTACGGAGTTTGAACGTTCTCCCGGTCTTCTGGCACTGCAAGCGCTGTAAGGCGGCAACTCTACCGCTGCACCACCGTGCCGCCCTACATGCGCCCCCTCTGTGTAATGCCCCGAGGTTGCAGGTAGTGGAAGGTAAGAGCTTTTTTTTGCCCAGTTTTATTCCACCAGGGAGGCCTTACCTTCCACTACCTGCAACCTCTGGCAACCACCTTCAACTAGCATCGCAACCGGTTTCGACTAAACAATTACCGATTTTTAAATGGCAACCTATTTTTAGTCGCGGCCTGTTTTGAATTTTTTGAAATAATCGCCAGAACATAGAAGAAGCGGAAACCACTTTCGACCATTAGGGAGACTGACGAAAACCTCTGGGAACCTCCAGGAACCGCACGGAAACCTTGGGTGGGGTGCAAAGTCTCCAGAGGTTTCCGTTCAGCTTTCCTAAGTGGGACAGGGGCATAAGCCATCATCTACAGTTCCTTCCTACACATTTTGTCTACCCTGTTAAGTCCACTTAGGATCTTATGTGTTTGAATAATCAAAAGTAGTAAAGTAAAAATGGGTGGAATTAACATATATGAAAATTAGGAATATCATATTCAAATGTTGCTGAAGAAAGATGGTTGCAATCCTTGAAGGCAAATTATTTCAGCTGCAAATTATTACACTAACAGGTGGATAGGGGGTTGGAGAATGCATTTGACATGCTGGCCTTCATCAGTGAGCAAATTGAGTACAGAAGTCTGGGCATTATGTTAAATTACACAAGATGCTGGTAAGTATGTGCTTGGACTACTGTGTACAATTTTGTTCATCCTTCGATGGTAAAAATGTCATCAAGCTGGAAAGAGTGCAGAGAAGATTAATGTGGATGTTGCTAGGACTCGAGGATCTCAACTGAGATCAGACTAAGACTTTATTCCTTGGAGCTTAGGAGGCTGAGGACTAAACTTATAAAGGTGTATAAAATCATGAAGGGAATAGATAGAATGAATGCACAGAGTCTCTTTCCAGGGTAGGGGTCAAGAACCAGAAAACTTAGGTTTAAGGGGAGAGGGGCAGATTTAATATGAATCTGAGAGGCAACGATTTCACATAGCGGGTGGTGGGTATATGGAATGAGCTAACGCCATTGAGACTGGTACTAAAACAGCATTTCAGAGACACTTTCACAGGTACATGGATAGTAGACACAGAATGGTGGAGTAACTCAGTGGGACAGGCAGCATCTCTGGGGATCCCTTCCAAGCTGGTTACCGAGCTCAAGGAACAGGGCCTCTGTGCATCCCTCTGCAATTGGATCCTTGACTTCCTCATCCACAGACCACAGTCTGTACGAATTGGAGGAACCACTTCATCCTCAGTAACAATTAGTACGGGAACACCTCAAGGCTGCGTGCTCAGCCCCCTGCTATACTCACTCTATACCCATGGCTGCGTAGCCGGTCATAGTGCGAACTCCATCATCAAGTTCGTCGACGACACCACTGTGGTTGGACGAATCACAGATTGGGACGGGTCAGAATATAGAAGTGAGATCGACCGACTGGCCAAATGGTGCCAGGGCAACAACCTGGCTCTCAACACCAGTATGACCAAGGGACTGATTGTGGACTTTGGTAGGGGAAGGACGAGGACCCACAATCCTGTTCATATCAAGGGGCGATGGTGGAGAGGGTCAATAACTTCAAATTCCTGGCCGTGCATATTACTGAAGATCTTTCCTGGACCCAGCACCCATGCAATTATCAGCGCCTCTACTTCCTGAGACGATTCGGCATGTCGAAGAGGATTCTCCTAAACTTCTACAGGTGCACGGTAGAGAGCATTCTAACTGGTTGCATCGTGGCCTGGTTCGGCAACTTGAACACGCAGGAGTGAAAAAGACTACAAAAAGTTGTGACCACTGCCCAGTCCATCACCGGCTTTGACCTTCCCACCGTCGAAGGGATCTATCGTAGTTGCTGCCTCAAAACAGCCAAAAGCATCAAGGACCCACACCATCCTGGCCACACACTCATCTCACCATTGCCATCAGGAAGAAGGTACAGGAGCCCGAATACTGTAACGTCCAGGTTCAGGAACAGCTTCTTCCCTACACCCATCAGGCTATTAAACACAACAACAAATAAGCTCTGAGCTCTGAACTGCAAAAGAATACATTATTATTGCACTATATTTGTTATTTATTGAACATTTTCTTTTTTCTTCCCCCATTATGTAGCAATGTTACAAAATTTTGAGATTTTAAAAATCAAGTCTGCAATTTATCCCATCAGATAAAGCATAACAAGAAGTTTAATTTGACACCTAATTTACTTTCATATCTTCAGTATTAAGAAAGTTATGGCCATTTTCATGCTCGGAAATGAGTATCTTGCTCCCCATTGCCTTTCAATTGACTTAACTCAAAAGCTGTGATCTGGAAAAATTAAAAGCCCATAACTTTATTAAAAATTAAGAGAACTCAATGAAATTTTCAGTCATTATAGATTGAAGCATTCTGAAACAAATATTAAACAATCTTACTTGGATTACCTGAAATTAAAGTATATAATTAGTTAGTTATCTAATTGTAGCTAATTACAAAATTCAATGAGTAGATCTAAACATCTATCAATTTCTTAAGAAAAGATAAACTTTTTTTTAATTGCCTAAGTGTCCAAATAACATTCACACAATAATCCACAATATAACATAATTTTTAAATCTCATTTTCATGAATTTCTGGGCCAAATGGAAGGAATTTAGTGTTTAATGCCTGTAAATAAATGGCCATTTAAATCAACTAGCGAGTGGGTTTTAGTGGAATGCGGTGGATTGGAACGTTGCGGTTAGCGGTGAAGTCGGGGGGAAAAATACTGGGGGTTCATACATTTTTTGGGGACCCCATTTCGCAACGTAAAAATATTATTAATGCCTCCCGAAAAACCAACTTTTAATTAAAAAATAAAGTATTTACCTTTTTTTCTCCCCTACGGAAAATGCTTCCGGTGGTCTGCGGTCACGGCTTTTGAAGGTGATTTTTAAATTACTCTAGTTAACAAATAACTTAGAGTAATTTAAAAATACCTTAATGGATGAAATGTCGGAGCGATTTTTCTTCCGCAATTAAATCGCCCGACATTCATCGATTATCCTGGTCTGGTGAAAATCGGCACTTTAAGCCCGTCCCCCTCTGACAGGCGCTAAAGTCGCGCACACGGGGAGCGGCAGAAGTGCAGCGCCGCTAAAGGTAAGTTTTGTAACATACCTACATTATGTACTATGTTTACATATTCACATATTCTGTTGTGCTGTAGCAAGTAAGACTTTCATTGTCCCATCTGGGACATATGACAATAAAACACTCATGGCATGACTGTTGAGAAGGAATGGGTGACGTTTCGGGTCGAGACCCTTCTTGAGACTGAAGAAGGGTCTCGACCCGAAATGTCATCCATTCCTTCCCTCCAGAGTTGCTGCCAGTCCCACTGAGTAACTCCAGCATTTTGTGCCTGTGGAATTGTCTGGCTCAAGTTCTGAGGGAGGTTCTCTGGATGCTTTCAAGAGATAGCTAGATAGGGCTCTTAAAAATAGCGGAGTGAGGGGATATGGGAGAAGGCAGGAACGGGGTACTGATTTGGGATGACCAGCCATGATCACATTGAATGGCTGGCTCAAAGGGCTAAATGGCCTACTCCTGCACCTATTGTCCATTGTCTATTGTGTCTACCTTCGGTTTAAACCAGTATCTGCAGTTCTTTCCTATGCAGGTACATGGATAGGATAGGCTGAGATGGAGATGGGCCAAACAGAGATAAAAGGAACTAGTTTAGACAGGGCATCGTGAGTGGCATGGGTGAATTGAAGGGCCAATTTCCATGCTCTCTATTTCTATAACTCTTGAACTCTAAGCCTTTATTGGTGAGGGACACAAGGCTAGGGTTCTAGGTTCAATAACTCAGAGCACCTTTACAAATGACCTTCCCTTCCACACTAGATTGACAATCCATTGTTTGCTGGGCAATGTGAAGGTCCACAGAAAAGGAGGCAGTTCAGTGTTGGCATTGTTCAAATTTGGACTCCGAGGTAAAAAGTCAAATCGTGTCACATCTGCATCAGGCAATGACCAACCATAATGGGAGGGGTTCTGAACCATAAATGGTAAATGTAACATTTGCTGTGTGCGACTTTAATAATTCTAGCAAATAGCTCGCAGCTCACTCAGGTATTGATACAACGGTTTAGAAACATAGAAAATAGGTGCAGGAGTAGGCCATTCGGACCTTCCAGCCGGCACCACCATTCAATATGGTCATGGCTGATCAGCCTAAATCAGTACCCCGCTCCTGCTTTCTACCCATAGCCCTCGATTCCGTTAGCCCGAAGAACTCTATCCAACTCTCTCTTGAATACATCCAGTGAATTGGCCTCCACTGCCTTCTGTGGCAGAGCTTTCTACAGATTCACAACTCTCTGGATGAAAATGTTTTTCCACATCTCAGTCCTAAATGGTTTACCCCTTATCCTTCAACTGTGACCCCTGGTCTGGACTCCCCCAACACCGGGAACATTTTTCCTGCATCTAGCCTGTCCATTCCTTTAAGAATGGTGTGTTCCTATAAGATCCCCTCTCATCCTTCCAAATTCCAGTGAATATAAGCCCAGTCGATCCATTCCTTCATCATATGACAGTCCCGCCATCCAGGGAATTAACCTGGTGAACCTACGTTGCACTCCCTCAATAGCAAACTAGGAGACCAAAACTGCACTCAATACTCCAGGTGTGGTCTCACCAGCGGACTGTACAACTACAGTAGGACCTCTTTGCTCCTATACTCAGAGCCTCTTGCTATGAATGCCAGCATGCCATTTGCTTTCTTCACTGCCTGCTGTACTTGCGTGCTTACTTTTAATGACTGATGTACAAGGACACCCAGGATTCGTTGCTCCTCTCCTTTTCATAATCTGACATATTCAGATAATAATCTGCCTTTTTGTTCTTGCCAAAGTGTATAACCTCGCATTTATGCACATCATACTGCATCTGCCATGCACCTGCCCACTCACCTAATCTATACAAGTTACCCTGCAGCTTCATAGCAGCCTCCTCACAGCTCACACTGCCACACAGCTTCGTCTAAATCATTAATATATATTGTAAATAACTGGTGTCCCAGCACTGAGCCTTGCGGCACACCACTAGTCACTGCCTGCCATTCTGAAAAGGACCCATTAATTCCTACTCTTTGCTTCCTGTCTGCCAACCATTTTGCTAACCATGTCAATACCCTACCCCAATATAATGTGCTCTAATTTTGCACACTAATCTCTTCTGTGGGACCTTGTCGAAGGCTTTTTGAAAGTCCAAATACACCAGATCCACTGGCTCTACCTTATCCATTCTGCTTGATACATCCTCAAAGAATTAAAGAACATTAGTCGAGCATGATTTTACTTCGCAGTCACGTGAATGATTCCGTGAAGAACCCCGCCAGTCGGAATGCGTGTCATTACGTCTGACACATGGCGCAGCAACCGGTTGGGAGCCTCAGGTAAGTGTTAAACTTGTTTGACATCTCTGTGTTTGGTAATTCTTGTTGCAGGAGAACATCCAAACATGAAGAACTCAGGAGCAGCAAGGCGAGGCGTACCAAAAACATCTCAAGCCCGCGGGAGTGCGGGTAGCGGGCGGCCACCTAGCTCATCCACGGAGTCGCTCGTTGTCAACCCAGCGACTACAGACTTGGTGTCTGAGGACACTGTGCCTACGCCGGAGGGGCGTAACGCCATCCGTGTGTCTGTCCGACAGATAGACTCGGACAAGTCCGGTCGAGAGGGTTCGCCATTAAGAATGGATACCCACCCAGCACAAGCCAAAATAGGCACATCTTCTCACAAATAGAGAATTTGATGACCCAAGCTGAAATAGCAAAATTATGCCTCAAGGTGGTAATTGAGAAAACAATATCAAACTCATCAATTTGTGTCTAATGTGTTTCCTAAACCAAAGAAGGATGGTGGGTCTCAGATTATTTTGGACCTAACAGGACTTAATCAGTTTGTGCAGTATCAACATTTTAAAATAGAAACATTTGCTACTGCCAAGCAATTGCTTTCCAGGGGGTGTTATATGGCATGTATAGATCTCCAGGATGCGTATTATTCAGTGCCTGTTCATAACGACTATCGCAGATATTTGAAATTTAGGTGGATGGGACAATTGTGGCAATTTCAAGCTCTACCTAATGGATTGACCTCAGCCCCTCGTTTATTTACAAAACTGCTAAAACCAGTACTTGGGTTATTACGGCCACAAGGCCGTATTGTCATGGCCTATTTGGATGACATTTTAACCATTGGAAACACCTTTAATGCAGCCGAGTTATCAGTTTCAGCTGTTCAACTCATGATGCAGAGGCTAGGATTCATTGTCCATCCAGTTAAATCAAAATTGTTGCCGGTTAACCTAATTGACTATTTGGGATTCACAGTTAATTCCAATCACATGTCTGTGACTCTGCCCCAGGGCAAGAGAGTGGATTCAATTGAAGGCTGTATCAAGCTATTGAGGGAGCAATCACCCTCAATTAAACAGGTTGCCAGCTTAATTGGTAAATTGGTAGCTGCCTTTCCAGCTTTCCCAATGTGGACCTTTGTACTACCAACATTTACGGAGGGCAAAGGTACAGGCACTGAGAATACATGAAAGTCATTACAATCGACCCATGCACTTACCATCTGAAGCCATTGCAGAAGCACAGTGGTGGATTAGAAACATATTAAATTGTAATGGCACAATTTTGACTGAAGCACCTTCACTTATTTTACAGACTGATCTTAGTGCCCTAGGTTGGGGAGCTACTGATACCAGGTCTAGCTTTGGAGGCAGATGGGATATGCATGAGGTATTGATTCTCCAATCACATGGAATAAATTATTTAGAACTTTTAGGAGCATTTTATGGGCTCAAAGCTTATTGCACCACTAAGCATCACTTACATGTTCAGCTGCAGATTGACAACACCACGGCAATGGTGTATGCCAATCACATGGGTGGAATCAAGTCGAAATCTTGTGATGGATTGGCTAACATTATTTGGCACTGGTGCATTAAAAAGAATATTTGGATTTCAGCTGTCTACTTGCCAGGCAGACTCAATATGGTGGCAGACACCAGGTCACGTAAATTCAACACCGAGTGGATGTTGAATCAGGATGTATTTGATGAAATTGTCCTTCGGTATGGGATGCCAGATATCGATTTGTTTGCATCCAGACTTAATCACCGGGTGCCGAAGTATGTTTCATGGGAACCAGACCCAGGGGCAATGGCGGTGAATGTGTTCTCACTGCACTGGGGCGGAATGTTTGTATATGTCTTTCCCCCCTTCTGCCTCATCAGCCGGTGCCTGACTAAGATCAAGCAGGACTCTGCTACAGGGGTTTTGGTAGTGCCCGACTGGCCCACACAGTCATGGTTCCCGCTCATCTCGGGCATAATCACGCACCCTATTATGGTGGTTCCAAAACGAAAAAATGTATTGGTGCATCCTGTGACTGGGGATCCACACCAATTGAAGGACTGAGTACATTTGTTGATTTGCAGATTTTAAGAAGGACGTAACTGGGTTTGGGACTCTCCAATCAGACTGTGGATATCATCACATCCTCCTGGAGGGATAGCACAAAAAGGCAGTGCATCTCCCATGTCAGGAAATGAGTGGAATTTTGCTTACAAGCAAACATTACTTACCGCACAGCCTCCATCCCAGATGTGCTTGAATTCCTATCCCACTTACATTTCAATGCAGGGTTGAGTTATCGTGCCACCAACAGTGCCAGGAGAGCCCTGTCATCGTACCTGTGCCAGGGGTCAGGACTCCAGCCGTTAGGATCTCACTCGTTAATCTCAAGATTCATGAAGAGTGTGTTTAATTCTAATCCTCCTAGGCCTAGGTAATCTGAAATCTGGGATGTGAGCATGGTACCCACAGTGCTCTGTCAATGGGGAACAGCCACATCATTGTCCTTACCAAGGATCACCCTCAAATTGGTCATGCTCATGGCGCTTACATCAGCTCAAAGGGTTCAGACTCTCCACCATCTGCGTCTGGACAGGATGGTGTCATCACAAAATTACGTTACTTTTCACATCTATGACTTACTCAAACAGAACAGACCAGGGGTGTCTGGATACAATCTTGTATTGTCAGCTTATCCCACAGATTCACGGCTGTGTGTAGTGGCGCATTTGAAGCATTATATTGACATCACGAAGAGCCTCAGAGGCTCCGAGGTAGCACTATTTGTAAGCCATAAAAAGCCACATATGCAAGTGTCGTCTCAGACCATCTCACGATGGCTGAAGCCAGTCCTGGGGTGTGCAGGAGTTAATACTGAAAATTTTAGATCTCACGCCACCAGGGCAGCATCAACGTCAGCGGCGAGGGCAATGGACGTTCCTCTAGACCACATTCTCGCGGCTGCAGGATGGTCAAATGAATTTACTTTTCAGAGGCTCTACAGCAAGCTGCTTGTTGAAGCCGTGGTGTTTGCCCACTCTGTGTTAAATTTTGTTTCATAGCTTTTCCCTGGGAGCGAGGAGTCGCTATTGTATTATTTTTTTTTAATTTGTGAATTAAAACATTAACATGTTAATCAGTATCATGAATCAATGTTGTTACTAATTCACTCCTCCTGAGTCAACTGCTTGCAGTATGATACGCCTGGATTTGGATCGGTGTGAAATCACAGACCTTTAAAGTCTTCACGGAATCACACGTGAAGTAAAATAGTAAGATTAAACAAAGACTTATCAGTTTGAAGTTTGATCTTTATTTTATGAGGAGTTACGATGAGCGATTACGTACCCACCACTCATATCACGAAGCTCATCTGGTAGTTATAATCTTACTATAATGCCTCAATTGTTGTTCTTATGTGATTTCACACCGCTGCTTTGAAGATTGACGCACATGTGGACTGGCGGGGTTCTTCACGTAATCGCTCATCGTAACTCCTCATAAAATAAAGATCAAACTTCAAACTGGTAAGTTCTCGTTTATTCTCACTGTTTCCCCTTCATAAATCCATGCTGACTTTGACCGATCCTGTCACTGTTTTCCAAATCCACTGCTATTACATGTTATTACGGGTTTCATGCAGAGTCGCATCTGCCAAGCTCCAGATTAATGCATTTTTACATAACAAACAGAGAATTGATTTGGCCTTGTTCCTCAATTCTTAAACATGTTCATGTCCAATATTAAATGTTATTGAGTTTAATCTCCTTACCTTGGCATTCTATGGCATTCAATAAATACTATGCTATTAAAGCAGATCAGAGGATGCATATACTGCAGAACCTGATGAACCTTCTCATTCACAAAGCCTTTCCTTCACTGATAAAATACTCCCTGCTTGCCTGGGTGAATGCAATTTCTGTGACATCCCCACTATCCAAAAACATAGCTGCTCACTTGAATGGCAGTCCATCCAACAACACAAACATGAAACATTCATCATCTCAAATCAACGTCTGTGCATGGTTGCCACAGTAGATGGTTCCATCTACATGATGCACTGCAGCAACTTGCAAATGTTTGCCCAAGAACACGTCTCAAACATGAGACCACATCAACCCGTGCAAGCTCATGGACATAAAGCATGTCTTGACTTGGATGCCATATTGGTGTTCTGCCAGAGCAATAAAAGTCCACACTTCATCGCACTACGGAAGAACTTTTGCCAGAGGGATAAGAATGATTGAAGAAGCTGGTTTACCGTCAACTTCTCAGAAGCTATAAGAAGGAAAATAAATTCTGGCCGTTTCAGTGATCCAATTAGCAATACAATATAAAAACCAACAGAAGGATCCCTTAATATTTTCCCTGTGAACGCTATAGATGTATTAAGCCATGTGCCAACCTTAAATCACTGCAACAATCACGAGCGACCATGATTGACTGCATTTAAAACTTCTTTATTACTCAAGAGTTTATCATAAGGAGATGGCTTCCAGCAAATTAAATTATTACATGACAGCTGGTGAGAACTGATGTCAGCAAGAGTTATGTACCCACACAAGGAAGAGCAGGTGTTCCTTCTACAAACAATGAAACCCCAGGAGAACGTTTGTGGCAGTGATATATTTGTATTTAGGATAGTCACCGCCGCAGGAAAATCTACGGGAGACTATGTGATTTTCTTCTGCTTATCTACAGCATAATTCCCACAGCTTGAACAGCAATGGCAGATGAAATCCATATTCAACACCGAAGAATCATGATGCTGGCTGACTTTGGCCTTCATTTGTCAGCATGTTGCAAGGTTCTCAGGCAGAGCCTTGTACCTTTGCTGGCTGCCAAATTGTGCAATTAGTGTCGTGTTAGTATGAGAGGCTGGCTACCATTGTCAGGAGGTTATTTGGGGAAAGGGCACATTTTAATGGAACTCAAACAACATGGTAGCAAAAAAAACACCATACTGCAAATATGGAATTAAAAACAGAAATTGCTGGAGATTCTGATCAGCTGAGGGAAACATCTATTGAAAGAGAGGCACAGAGTTAGCATTTCAATTTATTTATTGTGACAAGAAACTGTAGATGCTGGAAACTTGAGCAAAACTCAACTAGTCAGAGGAACTCAGCAGGTAAGACGGCATCTGGGAAGGGAATAGATAGGCGACCTGTGGGGATTGTGAGAAGGACTGAGCTCTTCTTCCATCTTGTCATGAACATGGGTAGCACTTCAAAGTGTGGGAACTGACCTCTCACTCAGCATTGTTTCCCACCAGTACTGGGCTAAACATGTCTGGCCACAATGACCCACAAAGTTGTTTATTTGTGATAGGGCCATGTTGCTAAGGGGAAAATTACACAATGCTGGATCCCAATAGTTAACCATATAAACAAGTGTACTTGACTAACTCGTGTAGGGAAGAACAGCAGATGCTGGTTTACACTGAAGATAGACACAAAATGGTTGAGTAACTGAGTGGGTCAGGCAGCATCTCTGGAGAGAAGGAATAGGTGATGGGTCGAGACCTGTCGAGACCCTTCAGGCCAGAAGGGTCTCAACCTGAAATGTCATCTATTCCTTTTCTCCAGAGATGCTGAGTTTTGTTTAGTTCATATTTTTTTGATGTTAGGTAGACTGAGAATGCAAGAGAATCGAGCAGAGTCCTCAGGGGAAGTGGTCTGGTTAAAGAACTTGAAGAGTCAGAGGCATCAGTGATGATTTAAGGGCCTGTTCCACTTGGGCGTCATTTGCGCGTCATGCAGGTGGCAGGCAAAGATTTTGTGAATCCCAAAATCCTGGGGCGCCGCGCACGATTGCGCGTCACATCTCATCCTGCACCATGCGCGCATAATGCATGCGCACGTGACGCGTAAATGATGTTGCATTATGCATCATGATGCGTAAATGATGACGCGTAAATGACGAGCAAATAATGCCCAATTGGGACTAGTGTAGTTGTACCAGCTACACTAGTCCAACTTGCCCGCATTTGGTCCATATCCTTCCAAACCTGTCCTATCCATGTACCTGTCTAACTGTTTCTTAAACATTGGGATAGTACCTGCCTCAACTATCTCCTCTGGCAGCTTTTTCCTTACAACTACCACCCTTTGTGTGAAAAGGATACCCCTATGATTCCTATTAAATCTTTGTCCCTTCACCATAAATCTATGTCCTCTGGTCCTCGATTCAGCTACTCTCGGCAAGAGTGTGCATCTAATAGATATGTTAATGGATATTTAGGAAATAGAAGCCCAATTTGTTTTCTGAAGACCAATACCGGTAGCTGTTTCACAAAATGAAAAAGGCCATCAGTGAGAACTGCAATTCATAGTTCCTCTGTCAGTGAGTTTTCACATCAGCATGTGGTCCAACATTCATTATGAACTGAGATTGAGACTAGAAATGACAAAAGGAGAGGGATTTCAGACTTAAGTTCAGATTCAGTTTTTGGAACTGAAAGGACACAATCCTGGTCTATCTTGCTTTTCCTTACAAAAAAAGCAGCTATTCACTTTTTTCAACCTCTCACTTCTGAGGTCAGAGGTTCCCACCTGCTTTAAAAGGGCATCAATAATACCAGTGCTCAAGAAGAGTATGGTGACGTGTTTCAATGACTATCGACCTGTGGCACTAACGTCTGTGGTGATGAAGTGCTTTGAGAGGTTGATCATGGCGCATATCAACTCCAACCTCGACAACAACCTGGACCCACTGCAGTTCGCTTACCGCCACAACAGGTCAACGGTGGACGCGATCTCACTGGCCCTCCACTCCGCTCTGGACAATTTGGACAACAAAAACTCGTATGTCAGGCTGTTGCTCATAGACTACAGTTTGGCGTTTAACACCACCATCCCATCCAAGCTGGTTGCCAAGCTCACGAATCTGGGTCTCTGCACATCCCTCTGCATTTGGATTCTCGACTTCCCCATCCACAGACCATAGTCTGTTCGTATTGGTGGAAATGTGTTATCCTCGATAACAATCAGCACGGTAGCACCTCAAGGCTGCATGCTCAGCCCCCTGCTGTACTCACTCTGTACTCATGACTGTGTAGCCGGACATAGTGCGAACTTCATCATCACCGACGACACCACTGTTGTTGGACGAATCACTGATGGTGTTGAGTCAGAGTATAGAAGTGAGATCGACCTATTGACCAAAAAAAATGGCAGCACAATAACCTGGCTCTCAACACCAGCAAAACCAAGGAACTGATTGTGGACTTTAGAAGAGATAGGATAGGGACCCGTAATATCAACGTTGGAAAGGGTTAAAAACTTCAGATTCCTGGGCGTGTATATTTCCAAAGATCTTTCCTGGTCACAGCACACTGATGCAATTATAAAGAAGGCATATCAGCGCCTCTACTTCCTGAGAAGATTACGGAGGGTCGGTATGTCAAGGAGGACTTTCTTGAACTTCTACAGGTGCACATTAGAGAGCATACTGACTTGTTGCAACGTGGCCTGGTACAGCAACTTGAACGTCCAGGAGCGGAAAAGACTGCAGAAAGTTGTGACCACTGCCCAGTCCATCATCGGCTCTGACCTCCCCACCGTCGAAGAGCTATATCGCCGTCGCTGCCTCGAAAAGGCTGCCAACATCATCAAAGACACACACCATACTGGCCACACACTTATCTCTCCATTGCCATCGGGAAGAAGGTACAGGAGCCTGAAACCTGTAACATCCAGGCTCAGGAACAGCTACTTCCCCAGAGCCATCAGGCTATTAAACATGACATGTTAAACATGACATGTTTAAACAACACAAGATTAAATAAGTTCGGAACAATAGCAGTGTATTATTGCTATTGCACTTTATCTGTTTATTTATTGTATATATATGGTCTATGGTCTATAGACACACTGAACCTTTATCTGCCGTTCTGTATTATGTTTACATACGCTGTTGTGCTGCAGCAAGTAAATGGCCTGCCCCACTTAAGCGGCTCTTTAGGTGACTGCCAGGAACTAGTTTGAATGGAATTCACCTATGACACCTGGAGACAACCTACGACAGCTCCTATGACAACCTACGACAGCAAAAATTGTCGCCACTGTCGTCAAAAATGTTTTAACATTTTTTAACATTTTTACATGTTTTAACCTGTAGGCACCCAAAAAATCGAACTGGGACAGGCCCATAAGAATGTAATTGTCCTATCTGGGACACATGACAATAAAACTCTCTTGACTCTTGATTCTTGACTTACTTTAGAAGATAGAAGATGGTGTCATAAGATATTTGTTTCTACCTCACTGATCAATTGCATAGTACAACATAGATCACTGCCGTTCCATGGAATTTTAAACAGCAAGTGGGGGTAACATTTAATGGGCTTGGGGTGGGGATCCTGCACTCACAGCTGAGTCTCGTCTTTGATAGCCCCTCGTGATCTTGCATGACTTGATTTCACTTCACGTTTGTGGGTTCTGACATAGCTACTGAGGCTAATGGTAGATCTGCAGACTCTTCCACAGGTGGGGCTGGGGATGGTAGTTGGAGTGAGCTGGTCAAGGAGCCAGCCTTTAATGTGGCGTGCGTCTTCTGTCAGCCTCTGTCTGTGGGTCTCCAGAATCATAGCCTTGAGCATCTCAATAAGACCCTGAATGTCCTTTGTGCAGACGTGGGCCAGAGATGTACTTCAAGGGCAATACGGAAACATTGCATTCGTATTGCTCTTGAAGAAGTAGATTCTGGCCCACGACTGCCCAAAGCATTCTCAAGCAGTGTCATGTGAGGGATTTACCAGGTGAATCAAAAAAAGATCAATTATCATATTGTTACACATTATCGATCTTTCTTTGATCAACCTGGTAAATTCCTCCCATGACAGCTTGAGATAAAGTTTTCCCTTCAAGGGTCTAGTGCCATGTATGTGAACAATGTGGCCATCACAGTGTAGCCAGCCCAGAGTAGCAGGTATCTTTGCAATGATGGTGATGTTCTATCCAAAAGAACTGTCAAAGGTTAAACTGTCGAAGAAAAAGTAGACCTGGCTTATATTTCATGGGAGATCTGACTGCAATTTTACATTTGTTCCTTGGAATGGATTTGGGGGTGTGTATATGATTACAAATGTGACACATCAGTTTCAGAAAGAGACTGAGGGACAAATGTAGATGGTCAGACAAAAGTCACCGGTTACATTTGCCAAAAATATATTGATTCATTATTGAATAAGAAAAGTAAATGCAGGGGCAGCCAGTACTAATTTGTGAAAAAGCCAATTTAAATTCTGGTTGAGCTGTTGAATAATATAATGGGAAAAGTTTATAACAATGTACTTCCAAAAAGCTTTTGAAGAAATAATCTACTTCCATTGGAGGGACAGAGTTCTGCCTCAGACTTAGATCCACTCTGTGGTCTGCTCCTTAGAGCCCTTAACTACCTATCAACCAAAATATATATATTTTTTCCACCGTTGAATATATTCAATGATTCTGCACCAACAGCTCTTTAAGATAAAGCATTCCAAAGAGGATTAAGGGGGAACATCATATAAAATGGCCAATACCATCGAAGGGATCTATCGCAGTCGAACCTTCAAAAAGGCTGCTAATCAGATTTGTCCTAATGGACAAACAACAAGCCTTCGTTAGAATATGGTCTTCTTTCATTGATTACTTAAAAGGGTAGATCGGTTCGGCAAGGAACCCTAACTGAAACTTGGACTCAAGATTAGATGAAAAGTTATATTTTATATTTCTTGATTTCCATTCTTTATGATTTCTTTTTCTTGATTTATATTTTATTTTTCTCTCTGTTTCTCTCTCTTTAAAAAAAATGTATTAGAGACAAAATGATTCACTTGATAATATTAATAATGTACAATTGTTGCACACAAAATATTACTATCATAATATGTGTTTGCTAATGTACTGCTTATCTACTCTAATAAAAAATATATTTATTTAAAAAAAGGCTGCTAACATCATCAAAGGCGCACACCATCCTGGCCACACACTCATTTCACCGTTGCCATCGGGAAGAAGGTACAGGAGCCTGAAATCTGTAACATCCAGGTTCAGCAACAGCTTTTTCCCCACAGCCATCAGGCTATTAAACACAACATCAAATAAACTCGGAACAATAACAGCTGATTACTCCTATTGCTCTATATTGTGTATATATATGGTCTATGGTCCATAGACACATTGAACTTTATCTCCCGTTTTGTAATATGTTTACATATTCTGCTGTGCTGCAGCAAGTATGAATTTCATTGTCCTACCTGGGACACATGACAATAAAACTCTGTTGACTCCTGACTCTTGGAGTTTCTTGACAAAGTTGGTAGTAACTGCCATCTCTTGCAGCTAGGTCAACAATCAAAGATTACGGACTTAACATGTCTGAAGAAGGGTTTCGGCCCGAAACATTGCCTATCTCCTTCGCTCCATAGATGCTGCTACACCCGCTGAGTTTCTCCAGCATTTTGTGTACCATTGTGTTAACATGATTGGAAAGAATGATAATATCTTTTATCAGACCGTTTAGACATGGAATGACCAACATAGCCTAAAAGGCTCAGGCCAAAATTGGGTAGCTTATTCCAAGAGCAGGCACAGGCATGATAAGCCTAATGGCCTTTCTTTGTAATAAAACTGGTTTATACCAAAGATAGACACAAAGTGCTGGAGTAACTCAGCGAGTCAGCCAGCAACTTTGGAGAAAACGGATAGGTGATGTTTTGGGCTGAGACCTTTCTCAAGATTGATTCAGGTCCGCTTTGTGTTGTGCAAGGTCTCGTGATTCCCATGCAGCTCTCAGCTTCAGCATTTTTGGTACTCAGGGTAGTTTTAAAAAAAAAGATTAATTGTTTTGTTTTAATTTTTTGACATTTACATGCATAAGAAATGTTGATAACTAATCTAGAAGAAGAGCCTGCTATAGGGTTATAATATGAATGATCTTTCAACATGCATATTTTTTTTATAATTAAGATTTACTTGCATTTTTAACATCCAGAACTAATTGTTTTTTTTGCTTCGATTTGCTTCCTTATTGACCACTTCATTTTTTTTTGCCAATATAGTGGTTTGTATAGTGTGCTGAGTTTAACTAGTCATTGGAAAATTACTCCTACTTTTATATTTCGAAAATGATTATCACTGATAAGTGTGCAACTTTATGTCACTGTGTCAATGTTCTAAATTATTAAACAACCAGGGGTTTCCTATGATTAATTGCTGCTGAGCACCGAAGACTTGTATATTCATCAGAATTTATGCTGAGGCCCTGTTTGTTGCCGAGGAACACAGTCGCAACTTCAGCCATTTTTGCTTCTTTATCATTCGACAACAAGGACATGGTTATTAAACATGACCCTTGGGAAATAAATGTGCCTTACATATCATGAAGTGCCTCCAGCTAAAGGAAATTACTTCAGTGCTAAAAATGCGATCAATTTATCCTGCAAAAGAAAGGGCTGACAAAAGCCTCACAGATTTTTTTAACTTTGACTTTACGGCCATTGTCTTTTATCACCACAGGCGTAAAGAAAATTAAAATATAGTTTTGATCTACTTCCCGGAGAAACAGTGGGACATTAACTTCCCATTATGATTCACAGTAGTTTAGATTATTTCAGTTACTGAAAGTTGAAACTGGTTAGCAAAAATACATTTTGCTTTCGGATACCTGTAAAATATAAATTTTAGCTGTGGCTTCTGGCAAAAGTCACAGCCGAACAAAAGCAGACGAACAATTCACTACCTGCAAATTCCCCCGCAGATTTTTTTTCCAGTGTTACAATCCCCTGTTATGCGCTTGCTGGCCTATGATATTTTATGTGAGAAATATGACGACAGATGCCGGAGAAAGCAAAGGAAAAAATGTTATTTATGCTTTAGATAAATCAACATTATCCCCTGTAAAATCTGAGGTACAAGCCTTTTGAAAACAAGTATTGACTCAGTTGATATTTTTGCTTTTCATTTCTTGTTTATCTGCCCATTTATCTGTGATAATATATGATTTATTATTTGTTTGCAATTCTTGCCCTGAACTGGCTTCGGAGTTTCCATTTGATTTGACAAGGTAATTTAATCGATTAGAGAAATTTCCACTAAGTTTCCTTATTAAATGAGGGCACTCCATGAATGGAGATGGCAGTATGATTTGAAAAGTTTGAATCGTTTTTAAAAAACTTTGCTAAGAAACTAACTATCATGTCCCAATAAAAGTGGAAAATAATTGTGTTTAGTTTCCAGAAGTCACTTCTGGTAAAATGAGGTTATTTGCAAATGATAGGTTGACTTTGTGCAGCAGGAAGTTTTATTTTCTTTATTGTGATGTTTCTATTTTCGGCTACATTACATTTTAAGAGCGCGCCAGCTTATGTTCGGAAATAAGCAAATCCATTTTAATGAATACCTGGCAAGAGGCAAAACTATTTTCAAAATTAGAAAAATTCTGGGTGTCGTTTTTGCAGGATTCATTAATCGTGGACATCCTAAACAATGAACTGTTCCTGGAAAAGTTAGCACTTATTTCCCCTAACATACCTAAATATGTTCTCTACTCTTTTTTATAATTACACGCTTTAAATTCTCTACTTACCATTGGTTTAACTTCCCTTAAACAACGTTTTCTATCATCCGCAGTATTAAATCCATCAGTATTTTGTCTCAGAAATATTATTATAATTTTGTTATTGATACACAAAATAAGCTGCTTCCATTTTTTTCAACTAATCTCATGATTTAAAAATAATGCCTCCAGCATTACTATTCATTGCTCTCACTTCACTCTCTGCGATTACTTCTGTCAGTGAAACATTTGGTGTGTTTTTATATTCTGCTATTAAAATGTCCCATTGTTCCCAACGTCTCAGCTATATGTGATAAATGTCAATGTCAAGAAGCTAATATAGCGCACTCATTTGTCTTTTGTACAAAAATTCAAACATTTTGGAATTCAATTTTTGAAATTATCACAAAAATATTTAAAATAAAACTGACTCCAAAAGCAGACTGGATTATCTTCGGGATATCGGAAGATAGCCCTGAATTAAATTTGTTTCAAAAGACTCTATTTGAATATGGTTTAATAGCTGGAAAAAAGCTCATCATAAAATTCTGGAAAAATTCGCCTATACCAACTGTTAATATGTGGATTTCAACTATGTTCGAAACACTACACTTGGAAGATATGAGACTCCGACTAGCAGGAAAATCAGACTGTTTCTATAAGACGTGGTCTGCATTTATAAATCTATTATAAGGATAAGGTGCAAGAATACCTCAAAAAAGTACCGGTGTCGGGTCTTGGTAAAGGGGGAAGAAAAACTGTCGAGTTGGTAGATTCCTTTTGCGAGATGTTTATAATAAAGTAACTGGCTTTTCTTCTTTCTTTCTCTATCTTTCCCTTTTCATTTTTTTCCCTCTCCAGGGTCTATCTCTTAATCTCCGGTCTCTAACTCTTCAAGGGTTTCCTTTCCCTCTGTCACGCTTTTGCACTTTCACATCTCTTTTTCACTCTTCTACTTTCTTTGCTGTTATTTCTCTCTCTTTTCTCGCTTTTCTAAAGCCTTAAAAAAAATTAAGGGGCACAATGACTGTAATACAATATAAGGGATGTACACTGATGTAACTTACGGTACCTCTAATAAATAAAGATATAAAACATTTTGTTTTAAATGTCCCATTGTTAGCAATACAGTGTGGAATGTCAATCGCATGTGCTGCATAGGTCCAGTCTGAAGAAGGGTTCCAATCCGAATCGTCACCCATTCCTTCTCTCCAGACATGCTGACTGCCCCGCTGAGCTACTCCAACACCTATGCTGCCTAACTACCAAGAAAAACAGTGTACTCATGTATGTTATTCCTACGTTAAAGTATCACAATCCTAACCATTGCTTCATTTTGATAAAGAGAGGCATATTGAACATCCATAAATGCAACTGGAAAAGACGTGTCAATTATTATCATGGTTTAGACCTCATTAAAAGAATATTCCACAAACATTGTATCAATTGCCTGAAAAAGTAATAGGTAGGTTAATGATTCATTGCCTGCAATAGGTCTCTGCAGGAAGGAACTGCAGATGCTGGTTTAAACCGGAGATAGAGACGAAAAGCTGGAGAAGGGTCACGATCCGAAACGTTATCTATTTGTTTTCTCCGGAAATGCTGTCTGACCCGCTGAGTTACGCCAGCTTTTTGTGTCTAATTGCATTGACACAAGGCAATTAGACACAATGTTTGTTTCTCACCCTGAAAACTTGGGAATACCATGAACATCCATGCCATTTTCAGGTTGGGTTCAGATGACTCCTGTCCAAACTGGATGGAGTCTATTTTAAAATGGAAATGAATCTTCTCTCAAGTTCCATTTTCATGAGTACATAGGCACAGTGAAAGCCCAAAATGGCCCTGAAAAGGAGCAGCACCCTTACATTGCCACCATCCATGCCTGGAACAGTTTTTTTAGTATCCCAACTTATCCACCATTTGCAGAAAATGATCTTGAGTAAATATACAGAAGTGGGGAATTCCTGTTTGAAACCTGCACATAACTGCTTGAAATTTGAATGTGTAGGAAGGAACTACAAATGCTGGCTTAAACCGAAGATAGACTCAAAATGCTGGAGTAACTCAGCAGGACAGGCAGCATCTCTGGAGAGAAGGAATGGGTGACGTTTCGGGTCGAGACTCTTCTTCGGACTGGACTGAAGGAGGGTCTCAATCCGAAACGCCACCCATTCCTTCTCTCCAGAGATGCTGCCTGTCCTGCTGAGGTACTCCACCATTTTGAGTCTATCATCGGAAATTTGAATGAGGCTCATATGCAAGAATGAAAGGTAAACCAGACTATTTCAGAATTTCCAATGGTGATCTTGAAAGAACGTTGTGTTGCAGGCAAATGTTTAAACATTAACGCAACTGGGTTCTACAAATCTTTGTCAAGGAGATATAATAGTAAGATTAAACGAGAACTTACCTGTTCGAAGTTTGATCTTTATTTTATGAGGAGTTACGATGAGGGATTACGTGAAGCAGCCCCGCCAGGCGCATGCTCGGCATACTTCAAAGCAGCGGCATGAAAAACACAGAACCAATAGCCGGCGTAAGATAGTGAGGCTCACAAAGACTAGAACTACCAGATTATGAGGGTTGGGAGCGGAGGGCACGTAATCCTTCATCGTAACTCCTCATAAAATAAAGATCAAACTTTGAACAGGTAAGTTCTCGTTTAATCTTAAGGGCCTGTCCCACCAGCATGCAACTCTATGCGATAAACGCGATCAAACTAGAAGCGGGGGCTGCGCGGAGGTCGGGTGATCCCCTGTACAGGGCCGTTCCCACCAGCATGCGCCTGCATGCAGCAAGCGCAACCAAATCGGCAGCAGGGGCCGCGCGGAGGTCGGGTGAGTGGCGCAACGCGGCGCAAAGTGAGGCGAACTTGGAGCAAAGTCTAAGGTAAGTTTGCCAGGACAGAGAGGGACACACAGAGAGGGGCACCGAGGCAACCACACACACAGGGCCACGGAGCCACACACATAGAGGGTCACGGTGGCACTTACAAATAGGTTCACGGAGGCACGATGTTGGGGCGGTGTGTAAATGTCGAGGAGACTGCGAGCCGACAAGCCGTTGCCGTGCGGAATTTTTGGACATAGTCAGTTTTTCGGAGCCCCGCGCAGTGTCGGGACGAACTCGGGACGAACTCCGCACAATTCCGCACGGCTCCGGCGATCGAAGTGGGACCGGCCCCGCGACGACGGACGGCTCAAGTGACCACGTTAGGTCGCGCTAATCGCATAGATTTGCATGCTGGTGGAACAGGCCCTTTACTATTTTACTTCGGAGTCACATGAGTGACTACATGAAGATTTTAAAGCTCTGTGATTTTCATGCCGTAGATCATTCCATACGACACACTGCTTCAGTTTACACAGTAAATAATATATATTGCTTGAAATTATGCAATAAATATTTTAATAAAAAGAAAAGTAATAACCCCTCTATCCCAAGGAAAATAACAACAAATGATATGCAACAAAGCAAACAATTTTGAACAGAACCTAACACAGCATGTGCAACTCTGGCAGTGTAACAACAGGTTTATCATAAATCTAGGAACGTTTCTTCTTTAGACCATCCTGCGGTCTCCAGAATTTGGTCGAGCGGCACGTCCTGCACCTTCGCCGCGGACATTGATACCGCCCTTGTGGAGTGAGATTTAAACACATCAGTGTGTACTCCAGTTAATCCAGAACCTGTTTATCCTTCTAGAAATTGTACTGTCACTTTTTATATGTTTCTTGTGTGTAATGAACTTTGGTGTCTAACAACCTCGGAGACTCTTAATTCAATATATATTGTCAGGTGCTTAACCACACACAATGTTTAGTTGACAGAGTATGTCTTAAAGATTACTTTGGTTCCAGCCTTTCTTGGCTTGCTTTGCTTGCTTAGATCATTGACATAAAACATTATTTTATCTACAGCCAAGTGCATACAATCTAACCACAACATTTGTAATGTTTGTACTCATTGTGCTGATGTTAGTGGCATGAGCGTAACCACTTTAAATATTAACTTCTGAAAGGACAGTGACGTAATTGGAGTCCATTGCCGAAGCAATGTGAGAACTATACTAACATCCCAGATTTCTGTATATCTGGGTTTGGTAGGATTTTATTAAAATTCCTCTCATAAATCGGGATATTAACAGATGAGACCCGATAATTGTTGATTCTGAAATTGTCCTAAATAGGAGGACAAAACACTCCAAGCTCCATTCATGGTACTATAACTCAGATGCAACATAGCAAGGAACTCCAATCCATCCGATATGTTTGCAGTATGATAAAATATATCTGACTGTATACAAAAGATTTCCCATTCCTTATATGAAACATATATCGTTTCTTAGTGCTATCTCTCCAAGCTGCAGTTATGACATCCATGGTCCTATCCGACATTCCATCAGAACCTACAGATTAACAATTAATAAGGTCATGTAATGGATGACTTCTGCTGTTACTGGATGTACCAACAATTACTGCACCTGGGATTTGTCATGAATGTCTGAAGCATCATTCTGAGCACCAATGGGAACAATGGCTGTGTAGTAATGGTCCCTAGATAAGGGACATATCAGATATTAACTGATAAGAACAGATACTACACTTGATTTTAGCCAAAAGGCCGAGAAGCAATACCAGTTTGGAACCACCAAATGCCTGCGGCGGAGACTTGCTCTATTTGGTGACACATTGCCTAATCAGGCAAAATGGGGAAAACATAAAAGACTATACTTCCCCAATGTAGCGAGGATGTGTCCACCACTAATGCTCCTGGGTATGGCTCCCACGAGACACATTTAGACCACTGGAGATTTAATCCAGACACAACAGATCAACATTTGGTACTCATACTGTCTGACAATCTTTTTGAAACTTTTTGTATTTTAACATTAATTCTGTATTGTCAATGAACTTTCGTCATCTGTTGTCTTACCACAATATTGTCTTCTCCCACATTTGTGGTATTGTCTACTCGTAATTGAACATGTAAGTTCTTTATTGTAGAACAAACAGCTATCAATGCATAAAACGCCCCCAATAACTCCAAATAATTCATACCATTTGTTTGGAGAAGTAAATCGTCTTGGACAGTCCATCGACCACCACAACTGGTGTCGCTGTCCTTGGCTCCCCATCCGAGAGCACTCCCATCAGTTCGTAATAACACTGAAAACTGCTGAACAAGCACATTTTTACTTCCAGTAACTTGTGCAACATTGAGAATCCATCATTGCTATTCAGCTCAAACTTTTTAGTTGGTAACTGCATGGATCTAATCAATGACCTGCACGCTTTTTACCCATTAGGTAATTCCTTCAGCTGACCCATCCAATTAATTGAAGTACCTGAATAATAAGGCATCTTTTTAAAGTCTAAAAATAGCCACATAGCAGCCTTGTGATAACAACTTCGTTATAGTGCTGGTGTACTTTTTAAATGCTTATACTGAACTATAAATTTAAGTTTGTAAGTCCCAGAATGACTCTGCAACCCCCATACTTGTGTCTGGGATATATTATTTCTACCTGACGAGTTCCTGGTACATTCAAACACCAAGCCGATCAGATTTAATGCAGAATTACAAAACAATTGTAATCTTCCAACCAACTAGAGGTTGTTTCCCAGAAATTCCATGTGTGATGGAATGACGTTTCTGTACTTTTGTAAATGAACCAGAAGATCTCCTTCTCTTAATATAGGGGTTCGTATTCATCAATCATAAATCTGGTTATAGCTTGCCCACATAATCCTGCATTTTTTGGGTATAATGTAAGCCAAATTGCAATTTTCATCATACAATTGGGTTCAAATAAGGTAATTGCAGAGTAAAGCAAGCATGCCTTAAAAGTATTGGACATTATCGACCCATGTATGTCTTCCCCAAATGCAGTGATGCCAACTGAATATCAGCTAGAGGACATGCTGGAGCACATTTCCTGTCATCGCATCGTTACACTCATGGATGCCCAATTACTGAGTTACTGTTGGCACCCTGAGCGAGGCACAATAGACGGGTGTTTTATATATTTTTATATAATTTTTACTGTTTCAGTCATAACAGTTTCTTGGAGTAGGTGAGAAACCAAATAATGTTGGCCGCCAGGTTCATCCATAGCCTCACCAGTCCATTCCGATATAGCAAAACTTGGTGCTACATCAGGAACACCCGGAGCATTTCTATTGTGCTCTGGTGTATACACATAAGTAGGGACACCAGTTTCAGGGTCAGTTTCATCCTGCCCTGGTACTCCCGAGTCTTGCTCTAGGGAGACTTCATCCAGACCTATGGAAGGCACTGGTGAATGAGATTCTCATTCTTTATAGGCACCATACTCAGTGTATGGAAACTCCCTTGGAGCCTGCCTTAGAATCTCATGGGTCTTTAGAACCCTTGTCTGATTGGAGTTTGGAGCATTTTATCTTGCTCTAGGGACCTCATCCAGACCTAACCAAGGTACTGGAGAATCAGAATCCCATTTTCATAGGCACCATACTCAGCGTATGGAAACTCCTTCGGAGCCTGCCTTACAGGAAGACATACATGGGTCTTAGAACCCTTGACCAAGTCAAGTGTGGAGCATTTTCTCCATTTCCAGCCTCCCCCACATTTTTGCCCTCCCTTGGAGGAGATTTACTTCTTTACTGTTTTGTATTTGTGCATAAACCATACATGTTTAAAATTGTCATTCTGACAGGCACATTCTGCTTGCAGAATATTTGTATTAACCTCAGTATCACAAAGGGTTATATACATTTCCATAAAGAAAACTGCATCTGGTAACATATAATCAGAGCAGACTTTATTTTACAAATTGTGGGTATTTGGAGCCGGCACTTAGCGCAGCCGTTATCTCCAAACCCGATCTAAATAGCGGTAAATAGTGGGAACCGGCTATTAAAGCAGCCCTTATATCCCGATCTGATCTAATTTGGAAACTGCGGTTCCAGCGCGTTCCATTCAATTACCGCAGTTTAAAAATACTTTCACTCTAGCTAACTCCGTATTTCGAGCCAGATTTACAGAGTTTGTATATTATTTTTTATTTATTTATCTATTTTTAATCAAAAATACATGAACACTCTAGCTGGCTCTGCAGACTTACAGAGTTGAAAAACACTCGCAAGAAAGTTCAACAGTGACTTACCTGCGGGTTAAACTTACCGCTGGTGGGTGCTGCGCTCTCCACCCTGTCGGTGCCACATGCGTCGAGGTGATGGCCGAGCATGCGCCTGGCGGGGCTTCTTCATGTAGTCACTCACGTGACTCCGAAGTAAAATTGATTTCCCTGTTAGCATTGGCAAGAATAAGCACCTTAATTGTGAAAACAGTTATGTAGACTCTCTTGAAGAATCAACAACTAAACACACTGTATGGGCCTTAGGGGATTTTTTAGGCGACTGCCAGCGACTGTCAAGTTACCGGCAGTCGCCTGAAAAACTGGCAACTGAAACGGTGACTGTCAGAGTGGAACACACACGCACACACACATCGCTTCCTTCACCAGCCTGTTATGCAGGCAGGGGACAGGGCAAGCGGGGGCAGCGCTGTCTGAGTGAAATTCACACAGTGCAAAGCCAAGATGATACAGACACACACACATGAACAGGAAGGATGGTGCTGTAATTAAGACGGTGAAAGCACAGTACAAGGTAAATCCTTTAAAATGAGGGGGGGAGAAGGGGGGAGAAGGGGGGAGAAGGGGGGAGAAGGGGGGAGAAGGGGGGAGAAGGGGTGGAGCCAACTTTTAAGAAGCCAGAGAAACAAGGCTGTGAAGCTCGGCGAGATATTTAACATTAACAGTTGGTTATCCTTGGTTCTGAAAACTACTGCTTACGTTTTTTTCCCTAATGAGCCAATGAAATTCACCAGTCAGCACCGGCTACAACCTCGGAGATTCTACAAGAACCTTCGACCTTCTGCCAACCCACTAAGACCTCCTGGCGATCCACCCACTGTACAAGAATTCACTACACTTCATGGTGGATTCATTCCAGTCGCCGCTAATTCTTCAAAATGTTGAAAAATTCACGGCAACCATAATGAGGCCGTGACTAGTTCCCAGAATGCAGGATCTCCTCACGACCATGAAGGCGACTCCCCGGCAACCACCCACGAACATGTGGCGACCATGTGGTGACCGCAGAGTCTCCTGCAGTCGCCTAAAAAGTCGCCTAAGTGGGACAGGCCCATTAGATATTGTACTTAATCACAATTTTAGTTAAAATAAACCTTATCTAGAAATTTGTTGGAATCCTCATCTCAGTCAATGACTTCCAATCTGAAAGGCAGAAAAAGCCAGCAACAGAAATTGCTGTTTTCCCTCTCACTGATAAAAACTGTGTCTTACAGCGTCAGTAGATGTAGATTTATTTTCCATTGAAATCTGTGGCAAAAAAATGGAACAGTTCCACAATAAATCCGCCTGCCATCTAACCAGTCAGCCAGTGAAACAATTCGCCCTTTCCATACTCATGTAATTACATGTAATGTGTATCTATGATAAGACCACCAGAAATAAAATATATTATAAGGACAAAACTGTTGTCAAAGCAAGATAAGTGTCTCCTACATGGAACACAAAATTCTGGAGTAACTAATCAGATCAGGCAGCATCTCTAGAGGACATGGATAGGCAATGTTTCAGATGGGGTCCCTTCTTCAGACCTCTGGCAGTGTTGATTCTGGATCTAATACTATCCCCCTGGTCTAGTTCAGTCAATCACGGAGTCTAACAATGGTTCCTGGAATTTCTCCTTATTCGTATACAACTGCAGGGATGGTCTCAGATCTACTCACTCAAGCCCTTGGTAGCCTCGTGTAAACAGAACAGAAAGAAACAACCGACACACCCAGACAAATTACACACTTTTATCCCCCTAAATGGAGGTAGGGACAGTAAGGCACAAAAATACAATGGGATGGTCATCCCTACATGTCAATCACTTCTTACAGATAAGAGATCACATTAAGGGGTACTTTGATTACTACAAACAATGCATACAAGAAACCACTTAGCAAGAAGCACTTATTCTGCTTACTTGCAAACAACGTGTACAAGAAACCACTTAACACGCATACTAGGTATAACACAAAATACTCTACCCAATCACAGATCTTGGTTTAGCATCTGTTTAACATTTCCCCAGACTCAGAGGCACCTGGGACTTCTTTGGAACTGAAACAGTTGTGAGCATCTACACAAATCTAGACTTGATTGCAACATTTAATTACATGAGCCCTTTTGCACCTGGTGTGCCTTTATCAGCTCAGCAGAGCTTGCCTTTCTCACATAAGCCTGCCATGTCCAAAGGTACCACAATCCCTGCATATCTACAGCAGTTGCATGAATGTAAGAATGTTGCATGAAACCTAAAATAAAGACTGCATGCATTTTGCTGCAATTTGCCATTTTGTCCATAAACCAAAGGAGGCTAAATCCTTGCGTTCTAAATCATCACTGTAATTCAGTGATCCTCCCTGCTAATCCTTGCATTGCTGCTTTAGCTTTGTCACATCCCATTCAGGATCCATATCAGACATCACACTCAACACTGAACTTCACCGCTTTGACAATTTTGAAAAGGACACAATAGCTGATCACTCTCCTGTGTTGAACAGAACTCTTGCCACTGTCTGCAGAAACTGTACAATTTGTTACTCATGTACTTTGTGCCTGTTCCAACTGTCCGGCAATGTGCTCGGTTCTTACATCTCTTACAATTTGCAATTCCTCTGATGGGCTTGGGAAAAAGAGCAGCTTGGAACACAAAATCTGGAAAACTGGTTTTCAGAAAGGGAAATTGAATGCAATGCATTTGTTCTCATATTTCACTTACTCATATAATGCACCTGCTTATTATGGAATTAGAGAACCACTCACATAGTCCACTCTCAGGTCAAGTGGAAGTGGGTTTATTCAATCTTTCACCTTGATTTGAGGGAGAAAGACAATTGCCTACCGGAGGTGCCACAGCAGCAGATACCTTCCGGAGTTGCCGCTGAGAAGCCGAGGGCAGAGTCTGGACCTCACGGGTTGGGGGTTGACCCTCGTGGGCCAATGAAGCTCGCGGCCGATGGCCCCTGGGTTGGCGGAGCCTGTGCTGGGGCCTGGGCCGGTGCCACGGACATGTCCGGAGAGGAACTGGCAGTGTTAGTGGAGACATAGTTCTGGCGGTCGTTGATGGCGCCAACCGGCGGACAAGGACGGACACGTTGAAGTGAGGATGCCGCTGCCGAGGGAAGGAACAAAGGAGGTCCCGGCCATGGGGGGGGGGGGCACCATGAGGGAGGGGGAAGAGCAATGTACAATGGGGGACTTGGTGTGGGGGGACCTCTGTGATGGAGGGGGAAGGGGGGGAGAACAAAGGGGGAACTGGCATTGGGGGGGGGGGGATTTGTAACTTTGCAAGTGCATTAAGACAATAAAGTATTCAATTCAATTCTCTCTCTGATTGTACAAAACATGGCAGTTTAATCAACACACAACCAGACATACTGGAGATCTGCAAATCCTTCCCTGCTGGTCTGTACAACAGAAAGACCTTAGACAACATTGCCTTTAAAATGTCCTCAACTCTGTTTTGGAGGCTTTAGAAGACAGCAAGCATGAGAGTCTGGACCAGCCATTGACTCTGGAGGAGCTGATAAGCTGCAGCAGATTCTTTCAGATTAATAAACCACCAGAAATTACGGTTTACATCTGAGTTTAGTTTAGTTTAGTTTAGTTTAAAGATACAGCATGGAAACGTGCCCTTTAGCCCACCAAGTCATAGAAACATAGAAAATAAGTGCAGGAGGAGGCCATTCAGCCCTCCTGCAGCCAGCACCGCCATTCATTGTGATCATGGATGATCGTCCCCAATCAATAACCCGTGCCTGCCTTCTATAGAAACATAGAAGTCTACACGGACCAGCGATCCCCGCACACTAACACGAGTCCTGAACACACTTAGTTCAATTTACAATGATACCAAGCAAATTAACCAAAAAACGTGTACGTCTTTGAAATATGGAAGGAATCCGAAGATCTTGGAGAAAACCCACACAGGTCACAGGGACAATGTACAAACTCTCAGAGACCCGGACACATCAGAATCGTGTCCTGGTCTCTGGCGCTGTAAAGCAGTAGCTCTCCCGCTGCACCACCATGCCACCCGGGGTGGGATTGCTGGGTGTTGGGATTGGAATGGCCCAGACCGATAAGAAATGTACATCACTTTGCTTCTATTTGCCGACATGTCAGAATAGATGAAGTAGGATGTCTTCACCATCATTACAAGCAAAAGCTTTTGAGGGAGGACATCCAGAATTAATGAACCACCTCATAGATTAATGAGAGCTATAAGATCTAGTCCAAGGTCATTGTCAGTCAGAGCAAGGAACAGGGGATCCACCCAGTTGAGTCTGTACCATGCCAGGCAAGAAATCTCTCTCAGGTGATGCAGTTCAGCCTATTTGTGGGAGAGTATGGTGGGCATGCATCTGATCATTAGATAGAGCTCTCGGGGCTAGTGGAGTCAAGGGATATGGGGAGAAGGCAGGCACGGCTTATTGATAGGGGACGATCAGCCATGATCACAATGAATGGCGGTGCTGGCTCGAAGGGCCGAATGGCCTCCTCCTGCACCTATTTTCTATGTTTCTATGTTTCTATCAACTTAGTCCAGGAGAAAGCCTTTTACTGAATCTCATACATGTATCTGCTGTTCATGATCGAGAATTGGAACAATGGTGCATCGGTAGAGTTGCTGCCTTACAGCGCCAGAGACCCAGGTTCGATCCTGAATATGGGTGCTTTCTCTACGGAGTTCGTACGTTCTCCCTGTGACCACATGGGTTTTCCCTGGGTTCTCCAGATTCCTTCAACAGTTTTAAAGTCGTGCAGGTTTGTAGGTTAATTGGCTTCTGTAAATCTTTGTCCCCAGTGTGTAGGATAGAACTAGTGTACAGTTGTACGGGTGATCATTGGTTGGCGTGGACTCGGTGCGCCAAAGGGCCTATTTCCATGCTGTATCTCTGAACTATAACCATATAACAAACCATATAACAATTACAGCACAGAAACTGGCCATCTCGGCCCTTCAAGTCCATGCCGAACAACTTTTTTCCCTTAGTCCCACCTGCCTGCACACATACCATAACCCTCCATACCCTTCTCATCCATATGCCTATCCAATTTATTTTTAAATGATACCAACGAACCATGGTACCACGACTCAGTCTTCCCGTGGATTTTGAAGCAACAGCAACAAAGAGAAGCAGGAGAAAGCACTGATTGGCTCTAGCCCAAGTGGGAGGAGAGTTCTCAGTGAGTCAGAGGGGGAGAGCAGTTAAAAAGGAGAGGCAAAGCACAGGCAGACTTCACTCAGTCTTCCCGTGGATTTTGAAGCAACAGCAACAAAGAGAAGCAGGAGAAAGCACTGATTGGCTCTAGCCCAAGTGGGAGGAGAGTTCTCAGTGAGTCAGAGGGGGAAAGCAGTTCCTCAAAACTGAGGAATTTGGTTTGTAAATTAGGCAATTGAACAGTCAATATAAGCAAGGCAGCTCTTGGGGAGCGGCCTTGTGAGGGAAGTGCCCTGTGAGTAAAGTGTGAGTGTTTGGCTCGAGAGTCTTCGGCGAGGAGGCTGCGCAAAATACTGGATAGGGCGAGACCGAGGCAAAAGAAGATGTCAAGCAAGCTGATGCAGTGTGATGCTTGCAGTATGTGGGAGGTCAAGGACACTGCTGGTGCCTCTGGATGCTACAAATGTGAGAAGTGCATCCAGGTACAGCTCCTGAAGGACCGTGTTGGGGAACTGGAGAAACAAGTGGATGACCTCAGGTTCATTCGAGAAACTGAGTCGTTTCTCGACAAGTCCTTCAGTGAGATTGTTACACCCAAGGCACTAGAAGAGAGAAGGTGGGTGACGGTGAGAAAGGGAGGAAAACATGGGATGCAAAGGTCCCCGGGTGTTGTACCTCTTGTGAACAGGTTCACCCACGTGGAAGCTGCCGGGACAGAAGACGGTATCCCACTGAGCGGCGGACTGGCTTGCCAAACAAAAAGGGCTGATGAGCCAAACCCACAGAGGCCAAAGTCGGGCAACGCCATTGTAGTTGGAGACTCCATTGTGAGAGGTACGGACAGGGGTTTTTGCGGCAACAGACGGGATTCCAGGATGGTGTGCTGCCTTCCTGGTGCCAGGATCCAGGATGTTACGGACAGAGTGCAGACAATCCTCAAGGGCGAAGGTGACCAGCCGGAAGTGGTCGTGCATGTTGGCACAAATGATGTTGGAAAGATGGAGATGAATTTTTTGCAGCGGGACTTCAGAGAGCTCGGAAAAATGCTGAAAAGCAGGACTTCCAGGGTTGTTATCTCCGGTTTGCTTCCAGTTCCTCGTGCTGGCGAGAGCAGGAACAGGGAGATATGGGACCTGAATGTGTGGCTGAGGAACTGGTGCAGGGGGCAGGGATTTAGATTCTTAGATCACTGGGATTCTTTTTATAGTAAGGGGGAACTGTACAAAAGGGACGGATTGCATCTTAACAGGTGGGGGACCAGCATTCTGGCCGGCAGGTTTGCCACTGCTACACGGATGGTTTTAAACTGAATAAGGGGGGTGGGGTATCAAATGGGATAGTCGAGGACGGAGTTAGAGGGAAAGAGAGTAAAGCGATGGTTAATGACCCCAGAATTAACGGGGAAGAAAGCTCACAAAGGGATAGGAGAGTATGGCCAAGTGTAATAGGGATCGATGTGAAAGGGGCCACTTGTCAACATCATTGTATAAGGAGTAAGAGTGTTGTAAAAACAAGCCTGAAGGCTTTGTGTCTCAATGCGAGGAGCATTCGTAATAAGGTGGATGAGTTGAAGGTGCAGATAGCGATTAATGACTATGCTATAGTTGGAATCACGGAGACTTGGCTCCAGGATGACCAAGGTTGGGAGCTGAACATCCAGGGATATTCAATATTCAGGAGGGATAGACGAAAAGGAAAAGGAGGTGGGGTAGCGTTGCTGGTGAGAGAGGAGATTAATGCAATAGAAAGGAAGGACATTAGCGTGGAGGATGTGGAATCGATATGGGTAGAGCTGCGAAACTCTAAGGGGCAGAAAACGCTAGTGGGAACTGTGTACAGGCCACCTAACAGTAGTATTGGAGTTGGGGATGGCATCAAACAGGAAATTAGAAATGCGTGCAACAAGGGTAACACGGTTATAATGGGTGACTTCAATCTGCATGTAGATTGGGTGAATCAAATTGGCAGGGGTGCTGAGGAAGAGGATTTCCTGGAATGTATGCGGGATAGTTTTCTCAACCAACATGTGGAGGAACCAACGAGAGAGCAGGCTATTCTAGACTGGGTATTGAGTAATGAGGAAGGGTTAGTTAGCAGTCTTGTTGTGCGTGGCCCCTTGGGCAAGAGTGACCATAATATGGTTGAGTTCTTCATTAGGATGGAGAGTGACAAAATTAAGTCAGAAACAAGGGTTCTGAACTTGAACAAAGGTAACTTTGAAGGTATGAGATGTGAATTGGCCAAGATAGACTGGCAGGTGATTCTTAAAGGGTTGACAGTGGATGTGCAATGGAAGGTATTTAAAGACTGCATGGATGAAGTACAAAAGTTGTTCATACCAGTTTGGCAAAAGAATAAATCGGGGAAGGTGGTGCATCCATGGATAACAAGGGAAATCAGGGATAGTATAAAAACAAAAGATGAGGCATACAAATTTGCCAGAAAAAGCAGCCTACCGGAGGACTGGGAGAAATTCAGAATCCAGCAGAGGAGGACAAAGGGCTTAATTAGGAAAGGGAAAATAGATTATGAAAGGAAACTGGCAGGGAACATAAAAACTGACTGCAAAAGTTTTTATAGATATGTAAAGAGAAAGAGACTAGTTAAAACAAATGTTGGTCCCTTGCAGTCAGAAACAGGTGAATTGATCATGGGGAACAAGGACATGGCAGACCAATTGAATAACTACTTTGGTTCTGTCTTCACTAAGGAAGACATAAATAATCTGCCGGAAATAGCAGTGGAACGGGGGTCAAATAAGATGGAGGAACTGAGTGAAATCCAGGTTAGCCGGGAGGTGGTGTTGGGTAAATTGAACGGATTGAAGGCCAATAAATCCCCAGGGCCAGATAGTCTGCATCCCAGAGTACTCAAGGAGGTAGCCACAGAAATAGTGGATGCATTAGTGATAATTTTTCAAAATTCCTTAGATTCTGGAGTAGTTCCTGAGGATTGGAGGGTAGCTAATGTAACCCCACTTTTTAAAAAAGGAGGGAGAGAGAAAGCGGGGAATTACAGACCAGTTAGTCTAACATTGGTAGTGGGGAAACTGCTAGAGTCAGTTATTAAAGATGGGATAGCAGCGCATTTGGAAAGTGGTGAAATCATTGGACAAAGTCAGCATGGATTTACGAAAGGTAAATCATGTCTGACAAATCTGATAGAATTTTTCGAGGATGTAACTAGTAGAGTGGATAAGGGAGAACCAGTGGATGTGTTATATCTAGACTTTCAGAAGGCTTTCGACAAGGTCCCGCATAAGAGATTAGCATACAAACTTAAAGCACACGGTATTGGGGGTTCAGTATTGATGTGGATAGAGAACTGGCTAGCAGACAGGAGGCAAAGGGTAGGAGTAAACGGGTCCTTTTCAGAATGGCAGGCAGTGACTAGTGGGGTGCCGCAAGGCTCAGTGCTGGGACCCCAGCTATTTACAATATATATTAATGATTTGGACGAGGGAATTCAATGCAACATCTCCAAATTTGCAGATGATACCAAGCTGGGGGGTATAGTTAGGTGTGAGGAGGATGCTTGGAGGCTGCAGGGTGATTTGGATAGGCTGAGTGAATGGGCAGATGCATGGCAGATGCAGTACAATGTGGATAAATGTGAGGTTATCCACTTTGGTGGCAAAAACATGAGGGTAGACTATTATCTGAATGGTGGCAGATTAGGTAAGGGGGAGATGCAACGAGACCTGGGTGTCATGGTACACCAGTCATTGAAAGTAGGCATGCAGGTGCAGCAGGCAGTGAAGAAAGCAAATGGTATGTTAGCATTCATAGCGAAAGGATTTGAGTATAGGAGCAGGGAGGTTCTACTGCAGTTGTACAGGGTTTTGGTGAGGCCACACCTGGAGTACTGCGTACAGTTTTGGTCTCCAAATCTGAGGAAAGACATCCTTGCCATAGAGGGGGTACAGAGAAGATTCACCAGACTGATTCCTGGGATGTCAGGACTTTCATATGAGGAAAGATTGGATAGACTCGGTTTGTACTCGGTGGAATTTAGAAGATTGAGGGGGGATCTTATAGAAACCTACAAAATTCTTAAGGGGTTGGACAAGCTAGATGCTGGAAGATTGTTCCCGATGTTGGGGGAGTCCAGAACAAGGGGTCACAGTCTAAGGATAAGGGGGAATTCCTTTAGGACCGAAATGAGGAAAACATTCTTTACACAGAGAGTGGTGAGTCTCTGGAATTCTCTGCCACAGAAGGTAGTTGAGGCCAGTTCATTGGCTATATTTAAGAGGGCGTTAGATGTGGCACTTGTGGCTAAAGGGATCAGGGGGTATGGAGAGAAGGCAGGTACGGGATACTGAGTTGGATGATCAGCCATGATCACATTGAATGGCGGTGCAGGCTCGAAGGGCCGAATGGCCTACTCCTGCACCTATTTTCTATGTTTCTATGAACCTGCCACCACCACTTCCACTGGAAGCTCATTCCACACCGCTACCACTCTCTGAGTAAAGAAGTTCCCCCTCATGTTACCCCTAAACCTCTGTCCCTTAATTCTAAAGTCATGTCCTCTTGTTTGAATCTTCCCTATTCTCATAGGGAAAAGCTTGTCCACCTCAACTCTGTCTATCCCTCTCATCATTTTAAAGACCTCTATCAAGTCCCCCCTTAACCTTCTGCGCTCCAGAGAATAAAGACCTAACTTATTCAACCTATCTCTGTAACTTAGCTGTTGAAACCCAGGCAACATTCTAGTAAATCTCCTTTGTACCCTCTCTATTTTGTTGACTAAAAAAATATTTTTTCAGGACACTCAGCTAAGAGCATCAAGGGAGCGCCGATAGGCAGGGGCTGGGACAGGCGGTAGCTCGCTTTCCGGCGGACCGCCAACTAAACTAAACTAAACTAAACTAAATTAAACTCAACCTGATCATCTCATAATTGTTGGGTATCAAATTCGGAGGAACTGAAGCAATAATTGACTGGATGAAACAAAAGCAATGTCTTATTGTTAAGTGGCATCTTAAAATAATATGCCATTTTTAAAAGCAGCTTTGACTTAAAACAAGTCAATATAACTGAGGTTTGACTTCATGGCCCCATCGTCCTTTGAGTTCTACAGTCAAAAATTGTACTGGTTAAAAGTCTCCATGCCAATGTCTGCATTAAAGCTTAATTGTTAGTCTTTAGTTTAAAATTCCATTTAGACCATTAGAAGCATTTGAAAAGGTCCCATATAGGAGATTAGTGGGCAAAATTAGGGCACATGGTATTGGGGGTAGAGTGCTGACATGGATAGAGAAGTGGTTGGCAGACAGGAAACAAAGGGTAGGGGTTAACGGGTCCTTTTCAGAATGGCAGGCAGTGACTAGTGTGGTACCGCAAGGCTCGATGCTGGGATCGCAGCTATTTACAATATGCATCAATGATTTGGATGAAGGGATTCGAAGTAACATTAGCAAATTTGCAGATGACACAAAGCTGGGTGGCAGTGTGAACTGTGTGGAGGATGCTTTGAGAATGCAGGGTGACTTGGACAGGTTGGGGGAGTGGGCGGATGCATGACAGATGCAGTTTAATGTGGATAAATGTGAGGTTATCCACTTTGGTAGCAAAAACAGGAAGGCAGATTACTATCTAAATGGCGTCATGTTTGGAAATTACAGCGGGATCTGGGGGTCCTTGTTCATCAGTCTATGAAAGTAAGCATGCAGGTACAGCAGGCAGTGAAGAAAGCGAATGGCATGTTAGCCTTTATAACAAGAGGAGTCGAATATAGGAGCAAAGAGGTCCTTCTGCAGTTGTACAGAGCCCTTGTGAGACCACACCTGGAGTATTGTGTGCAGTTTTGGTCCCCTAATTTGAGGAAGGACATTTTGCTATTGAGTGAGTGCACGGAATGTGCTGTTCGGGGAAGACCTCGGAAAGTGGGTGAAGGAGCTGGACGACAAGGCAAAAACCGTCTGGCTCATTAAGGCACCAGTGACCAGTAGAACTCTTCGGAGGCAGTACCCCTACAAGCGGTTTGCTGAAACTGGGTCCGGTCAAGGACCAAGCCGGCCATTCAGTGTGCGCAGCTGGCGCACTCCAGCAGGAGTACGGGCAAACATGCCTTTTCCCACCAGAACCAGGGGACAAAGAACTCCACCTGTAACCATGGAGGCACTGCCTAATGGGTTAACCTCAGCCATAGATATCGGTTTCAGCTGTTAAACTCATGGTTGAGAGATTGAGGTTTCTCATCCAACCAGCTAAATCAAAATTGGTACCGGTTAAAGTAATTGACTATTTGGGATTCACAGTTATTTCAACTCACATGTCTGTGACTCTGCCAAAGGCCAAGAGATTAGATATAATGGAAGGCTGTATCAAGCTCTTGGGGGAGCAATCACCTTCAATTAGACATGTGGCCAGCTTGATTGGCAAATTGGTAGCTGCCTTTCCAGCTGTGCAGTATGGACCTTTGCATTACCAATGTTTACAGAGGGCAAAGGTACAGGCACTCAGGATACATGCAGGCCATTTCAACAGGCCCATGCAATTACCATTTGAAGCCATTGCTGAAGTACAGTGGTGGATAAGAAATATTTTAAATTGTTCTAGCAAAATTCTGATGGAAGCACCTTCAGTTGTTTTGCAGACTGATGTTAGTGCCATAGGTTGGGGTGCCACTGATACTATTTCTAGCTCCGGAGGCAGATGGAATATGCATGAGGCATTTATTCTCCAATCACATGGAATTAATTATTTAGAGCTTTTGGGAGCATTTTACAGGCTCAAGGCTTATTGTATCACCAAGCAGCCTATTATGGTGGTTCCAAAACGTCATGATCTATTGGTGCACCCTGTGACTGGAGATCAACACCCGTTGTATGATCGTATTAATCTGTTAATTTGCAGATTCTAAGAAGGCCATATTTGGGTCTGGAACTATCCAATTGTACCATGGATGTCATCACATCGGCCTGGAGGGATAGTACAAAAAAGCAATACATCTCTCCTGTCAGGAAATGGGTGCAGTGGTGCACCTCCGGTGTTATATCGAGGTCACCAAGAGCCTCAGAGGCTCTGAAGTAACATTGTTTATTAGCCACAAAAAGCCACATATGCAAGTGTCCGTTCAGACCATTTCACGATGGCTGAAACAAGTGCTGGGTTGTGCAGGAGGTAACACTGACAATTTTAAATCTCACTCTACCAGGGCGGCATCAACATCAGCAGCGAGGGCAATGGACGTCCCTCTAGACCACATCCTCGCGGCTGCAGGATGGCCAAATGAATTGACTTTGCAGAGGTTTTTTAATAAACCACTTATTGAACCCAGGGTGCTTGCCCATTCCATTTTAAGTTCTGTTTCATAGCTTCCCCCTGGGAGAAAGGAGTCGCTATTGTATTTTCTTTTGTTTGTTTTTTGTGAATTAAAGCATCAACATGTTAATCTGTACTATGTTTCAATATATTGCTCTTTATTCACTTCTCCTGAGTCAACTGATGTAGTGTGAGACTCCTGGATTTGTATCTACAGCATGAAATCACAGAGCTTTGAAATCTTCACTTAATCACTCACATGACTCCAAAGTAAAATAGCAAGATTAAACGCGAACTTACCAGTTTGAAGTTTGATCTTTATTTTATGAGGAGTTACGATGACCTACCGCTCCCAGCCCTCAATATCATAAAGGTCAACTGGAAGGTCTGGTTTATAATCTTACCATGTTACTTCAGTTACTGTAATCTGTGATTTATCACCGCTACTTTGAAGATTGACGCATATGCGGACTGGCGGGGGTCTTCACGTAATTACTCATCGTAACTCCTCATAAAATAATGATCATACTTAAAACTGGTAAGTTCTCATTTATTCTTACTATTCTCTGCCTCAGAGGGCAGTGGAGGCAGGTTCACTGGATGCTTTCAAGAGAGAGCTAGATTGGGCTCTTAAAAATAGAGGTGTCAGGGGATATGAGGAGAAGGCAGGAACGGGGTACTGATTGGGGATGATCAGCAATGATCACATTAAATAGCGGTGCTGGTTTGAAGGGCCGAATGACCTGCTCCTGCACCTATTGTCTATTGTCTATAGTTTGTCATTGGGGGGAAGGTTGCAGCCAATAACCTTTTCAGCTGATTGGACCTGATTGGACCTTGGTACATGTCACAATAAACTAAACAAAACAGCTGTACTTCTCTAATCCAGTTAGCATTCGGTTAAACCTCCACCTTCAAAACATTCACACCTTAAATTGTGCCCTTAAATACAGGAGAGGTGCCAGAAGACTGGAGGGTGTCAAATGTTGTACCTCTTTTCAAGAAGGGCTGCGGGGAAAATGCTGAGAACTATAGGCCGGTGAGCTTAACATCTGTAGTTGGTAAGTTACTGTACAGTATTCTGAGGGATTGGTTATATAAGCATTTGGATGGGCAAGGTCTGATTTGGGATAGTCAGCATGGTTTTGTACATGGGAGGTCGTGTCTCACAAATCTGATTGATTTTTTTGAAGACGTGACCAAAAATGTTGATGAGGGCAGAGCTGTTGTGTTCATGGACTTCAGTAAGGCATCCAACAAGGTTCCGCATGGTAGGCTGCTCTGGAAGGTTAGATCGCATGGGATCCAAGGAGAGATGGTTGAATGGATAGCAAATTCGCTCCATGGAAGGAAGCAGAGGGTGATGGTGGAAGGTTGCTTCTCAGACTGGACACCTGTGATCAGGGTGTGCCTCAGGGTTCGGAGATGGGCCCGTTACTGTTTGTCATCTACATAAATGATTTGGATGAGAACATACAGGGCAAGATTAACAAATTTGCTGATGATACAAAAGTGAGTAGTTTTGCAGATAGTGAAGATGGTTGGGAACGATTGCAGCAGGATCTGGATTGATTGGCCAGGTAGGCGGAGGAATGATTGATGGAATTTAATACAGAGAAGTGTGAGGTGTTGCATTTTGGGACGTCGAACAAGGGCAGGACCTACACAGTGAATGGTCGGCCTCTGGGTAGTGTTGTAGAGCAGAGGGATCTAGGAGTACAGGTACATGGTTCCTTGAAGATCGAGACTCAGGTAGATAAGGTGGTAAAAAAGGCTTTTCGCACTTTGGCCTTCATCAGTCAGGGTATTGAATATAGAAGTTGGAAGGTCATGTTGCAGTTGTATAAGACGTTGGTGAGACCGCATTTAGAACATTGGGTTCAGTTGTGCGCACCATGTTATAGAAAATATATTGTCAAGCTCGAAAGGGTTCAGAAAAGATTTATGAGCATTTTGCCAGGACTAGAGGGTGTGAGATTTTTGGAGAGGTTGCGTAGGCTGGGTCTCTATTCCATGGAACGCAGGAGGATGAGTGGAGATCTTTTAGAGATGTACAAAATCAGGAGAGGAATAGATTGTGTAGATGCACAGAGTCTTTTGCCCAGAGTAGGGGAATCGAGGACCAGAGGACATAGGTTCAAGGTGAAGGGGAAAGGATTTAAAATAATCTGAGGGGTAACTTTTTCACATAAAGGGTGGTGGGTGTATGGAACAAGCTGCCCGAGGAGGTAGTTGAGGCTGGGACTATCCCAACATTTAAAAAACAGTTAGACAGGTACATGGATAGAACAGGTTTGGAGGGATATGGACAAAGTGCAGGCAAGTGGGACTAGTGTAGCTGGGACATTGTTGGCCGGTGTGCGTGAGTTGGGCCGAAGGGCCTGTTTCCACACTGTATCACTCTATGAATCTATGACCTTTCCTGTAATGCCGCAGCCAGAACTGTATCTAATACTCCAAATGTGGCCCAGCTAAAGTCCTATAGAGCTGCATCAGTTGGTCCCATGCCACTTCTATCAGTTTGTTAAGTTAAGATTTTGTGTATGTCAGGGATGTTTGCAAGGATAAGCCGACTATTTCAAGTTATCATATTCCTCCAGGGGCCTTCTAAATTGTTGTATTTCATGAGCTGTTAATAAATTATTCCCATGACTTATGTTGCTTGAGACAACAAGTATCCATCAACACCTCCCAGCACACCAGCAGTGCGGTCCCATCACACACCTGGCTGGTATATCCCATTAACATTTGATGCAGTAATTGTTGTGTCTTACAGGCTCTCGATACCACTCGTTAGAGGACATTTTAGTAGATTACTTATTTAATAGCCTATTAGTCCAATCATATAAATCAGGTCTTATCTCTTCCCTGTTCTTTGTTCTTCTCTCACGTCGAGGCGATCGAGGTCCCTGATGTTCAAGCCCCCGGCGGGCGTTAGTAAGTCACGTGGTCGATTAAGCCACACCAGGCCACAATATTAATTCATATGTGTGAGTTCTCTTCATCTAACCACATGTTTTGTTAGATTTCTCTAACTTCAAGTATCCCTTGCATCCCCCTCTCTCCATTTCTCCCCCACCCAAGTCATACGGCAGCCTCATAGTCATTCTGTTGAGTTTCATTGTCTGTAACTCGTTTTCACCTAGGCCTGTTTCTTTTATCATTGTAACTTTTTTGTTCGGTGTTCGGTTGTGGCACCTTGTGGCTGCTGCCCACCTGCAGTCCGTCTGTCTGTTTTTCTTTTTTTTCGTCTTGTTAGAGTATGTTTTCGGTTTATTTTTAGTTCTGTATAAGTGGGGGGGGGGGGGGGGAGGGGTAGTGGGGGGGGTGTGGGACACTTTTTAATCTCTTCCTTGAACGGAGACGCGACCTCTTCCTTGTCGTGTCTCCATTTTGCTGGGGCCTAACATCGTGGAGCTGGCGGCCTCCAACCGGAATCGACCTGATGGCTCCAGTCGCAGAGCCTGCAGACTCACCTACTCACCCACCATCGCGGAGCTGGCTGTGGTGGTGGCGACCGGACTGCGGAGCTTCAGAGGCCTCGGCCGCAGGCCCTGTGGACGGTAAAATCGGGAGCTCGCAGGTCCCTGGTGGGAGACTGATTTCCGAGAGCTCCCGCAACAGCAATTTCGCCCGCCCCGAATCGCGGGGCTTGAATCGACCCATCGCAGGGCCTTACATCGCCTGGTGTGGCTTAATCGACCGCGTGACTTACTAACGCCCGCCGTGGGCTTTAACATCAGGGGCCTCGATCGCCTCGACGTGGGAGAAGAACAAAGAACTGGGAAGAGATAAGACTTTTGCCTTCCATCACAGTGAGGAGGTGTTTGGAGATTCACTGTGATGGATGTTTATGTGAGACTGTGCTAATTGTGTGTTGTGTTTATTTTATTGCTATGACTGCAGGGAACAACATTTCGTTCAAACCTCTGTCTGTTTGAATGACAATAAAGGCAATTTGTATTGTATTTGCGTTGTATTTGTATTTTTGCATATCTTTCATTCATTTTGTCCTGTATCTCTCTACATCACCGTCTATATATCTCATTTCGCTTTCCCCTGACACTCAGTCTTACGAAGGGTCTCAACCCTAAACATCAACTATTTATTTTCCCCCGAGATGCTGTCTGACCCGCTGAGTTACTCCAGCTTTTTGTTCTGTCAACGGTCCTCTCCCCAGATAGAGTGTGGTCCTCGCCTCCTGACTCCTGATAATAATCAATTTATAAAGTGCAGAGTATTCCTCTATAATCAGCAGGTGATCTGTGCAAGGTAGGTGCAGTGTCTCTGTACCTACACACGCAGCTTTTCCTGTCGAGCATGCTTTACAGTATGAATGATAACTGTTGGCCTATGTCATTGTGTTCAATCAGTTCATGCCAATAAATAAATCGTCATGGCTTGTGCAGGAAGGAGTTTTGAGGGGGTGCGTTCAGAGTAGGGAAGGGGAGTGGCGAAGTTAAGACAGTTGATGCCACCGGCATTATTTGCTGGTTCTGAGATCACCCAGGTCACTCAGCCTTAAAATCAGCCTTTAACTCTCAAAGCTGATTCTGCATCAAGTACTGCCAGGTTTCAATACTATACGATACAATAGAACTTTATTTATTCCAGGAGGGAATTCCAACAGTCATTAAAAAAACACAAAATACATGAAAGATGAAATTAAAGTGACAAGTGGAAATGCTTCGGGGATGTGGAAAGATTGAGGGGGGGGGGGGGAGGGGTGTGAAGGGGAGTCAGTCTCAGTCTACCCCACGACAGAAGGGGGAGGGGTTGTACAGTTTGATAGCCACAGGGAGGAAGGATCTCCTGTGGCGTTCTGTGCTGCATCTTGGTGGAACCAGTCTGTTGCTGAAGGTGCTCCTCAGGTTGACCAGTGTGTCATCAGGGAGTGAGCTGTATTGTCCAGGATGCTCCGCAGTTTGAAGAGCATCCTTCCCTCTAAGACCACCTCCCGTGCATCCAACTCCACCCCCAGGACAGAGCCAGCCTTCCCGATGAGTTTGTTAATCCTGTTGGCATCCGCGGCCTTCGCCCTGCTGCCCCAGCACGTGGCAGCGAAGAAGATGGCACTAGCTACCGCCAATTGGTAGAACATCTGCAGCATCTTACTGGAGAACTTCATTTGAGAGCGATTGAATAGGCTGGGTTTATTCGCACTGGGCTGGAGGAGGCTAAATTATAAAGTATAAAATTATGAGGCGCAGAGATAAGGTAGATAGTCGGTATGTGTAGGAAGGAACTGCATAAAAAAGACCCTCACTGGCTACCCCGCAGCTCCGCTCTTGCTCCCCATCCACCTAGTTGCAACAGAGACAGAGACCCCCAGTCCTTACCTTCTAGCCCATCAGCCGTCGCATACAACACATAACACTCCAAAATGTCTGCCTCCTCCAATGGGCATCACCAGTCACATCTTCACATCTCCGTCCCTTTTCGCTTTACCCAGAGACCGTTCCCTCCGCACCTCCCTGGTTAACTAATCCCTTCCCACCCAAACCACCCCCTCCCCAGGTACCTTCCCCTGCAACCGCAGGAGATGTAACACCTGTCCCTATACCTCCTCCCTCGGCTCTGTCCAGGGACCCGACAGCCCTTTCAGGTTAGGCAGAGGTTCACTTGCACCTCTTCAAACCTCATCTACTGTATCCGTTGTTCAAGATGTGGACTCTTATACATCGGCGAGACCAAACATAGACTGGGCGATCGTTTCACTGAACACCTTCGCTCAGTCAGCCTGAACGTACCTGATCTCCTGGTTGCTAAACACTTTCATTCTTCTTCACAATTCCCACATTGACCTTTCTGTCCTCGGTCTCATCCATTGTCAGAGTGAGGCTAAAGGCAAATTGGAGGAACAGCATCTCATATTTTGCTTAAGCAGCTTACAGCCCAGTGGTATGAATATTGATTTATCTAACTTGGTTCTTCTTGGTTCTTGGTTACTTGGTCCTCCAAAATATTCCAACTGGAATTTAAACTGGAGGTGGTGAAGGGAGGGGTTTAGCCAGAGAGGGTTATTGGGAAGAAAGTGCCACTTTAAATTTAGTTGCATCTGGCTGGGCAACCGTGGCTTGGTGGAGATTATTCCATGCTTTAATAGTGTGTGGGAAGAACAAATTGCTGTACACATCTGTCTTTGTGGCTGGGACCACAAATTGGATCGAATGCCCTCTTCTGCTCCTAATTGGTTTGGGGTTGGCGTAGGTCTTGTGATCTATGTCTAGCTGACCATTTAACATTTTGTAAAAACAGGTCAAACGGTGAACTTCACGTCTGTCTCGGAGAGGGTTCCACCCCAGAGAATTCAGAAGTTTGGTGACACTCGCTTCTCTCTCGTAGGTGTTAGTAACAAATCGAGTGGCCATGAAATGTTTTTATCTGTGTATGGGTCCCAAGCTGCAACTACGTAGTCCAGATGAGGTCTAACGAGGGTGAAATACAGCTTCTCCTTGACAGAAGCTGAACAATGATGGAAGTTGCGCCTCAGGAAGTTTAGAACACCTGTTGCTTTCAATGTTACATGATGAGTCTGACCATTCCAACGTAGATTATTCTGCAATTTGATGCCAAGATACTTGGTTTGTTTGGATTCTTCAAGGGTGACACCAAGTATGTTGTAAGATGTGACGCCTGGATGCTGGAACTTCAAGTAATCCCAGCATCCCCTCTCTCACTGCCCTCCCCCAAACAAGTCACATCAGCTTCTCATTTTCACCCAACAAACTGCTTACAATGGCCTTGATTTGATTTTATTATTTGTCATTCGACCCTCAAGAGGCTCGAACGAAACTCCGTTTCTACATGCCATACACAAAAAATACACAGACAATTCAATTCACACAAACATCCATCACAGTGAATCTCATCCTCACTGTGATGGAAGGCAAAGTCTTCTCTCTCCCCCGCACCATCTCTCTCCCGAGGTCGAAGCTGCAGGCGGGCGGTGTTAAGTCCCACGGCCTTTGAGGTAGCGCCGGGCGATGCACAGCCCCGCTCTAGGCCCAAAGGTCACAGTTGGAGCCCCCGGCGGGCGCTGGAATGTCCCGCGGCCATGAAAGCCGCGCTGGGCGATGTATGGCCCTGCTCCGGGTCGCTCCAACCCCGCGACACGGGCTGGAGAAGTTGTGTTGCGGGAGCTCCGGAGAGTGGTCTCCCACCCGGACCCGCGAGCTCCCGATAGTCCACTGGTCTGCAGCTGCAGCTGGAGCTGGAGCTCAGGGGTCGAGCCGCAGCGGCGAGCCACCACCGCTCCCCACGCTCCGAGGCCGGCCAGCCCCATGACGGTGAGTCCGCAGCTCCGTGACTGGAGCCCCCAGGTCGTCCCGGTCGGAGGCCGCCCCACGGTGCTAGGCCCCAACGACAACGGAGACCCGACAGGGAAAAAGTCGGGTCTCCCGTGCAGGGAAGAGATTTAAAAGTTTCCCCCTCTTCCCCCCCCCCCCCACCCCCACATATACACAGTTACAAACAATACAAAAAAAACACGAACAACTACATTTAACTAGACAAAAAATTAAAAAAAAGACAGACAGGCTGTAGGGGCCGCTGCAACGCGAGTCGTGCCCGCCCGCCGATAAAGGCCTGTTCCCTTTATCGTCGTTACTTTTGTTCATTGTTCTATATCTATTTACATCATCGTCTATTTCTCTCGTTTCCCTTTCCTGGGAGTTTCAGTCTGTAGAAGGGTCTCGACCTGAAATGTCACCTATTCCTTCTCTCCAGAGATGCTGCTTGTCCCGCTGAATTACTCCAGCATTTTGTGTCTATCTTAAGTAGACTGTTATTTGAATGTTGGCCGATTAGGAAAAGGGGAGATGCAACGAGACCTGGGTGTCATGGTACACCAGTCATTGAAAGTAGGCATGCAGGTGCAGCAGGCAGTGAAGAAAGCGAATAGTATGTTAGCATTCATAGCGAAAGGATTTGAGTATAGGAGCAGGGAGGTTCTACTGCAGTTGCACAGGGTCTTGGTGAGACCACACCTGGAGTAATGCGTAGAGTTTTGGTCTCCTAATCTGAGGAAAGACATTCTTGTCATAGAGGGAGTACAGGGAAGGTTCACTAGACTGATTCCTGGAATGTCAGGACTTTCATATGAAGAAAGACTGGATAGACTTGGCATGTACTCGTTAGAATTTAGAAGATTGAGGTGGGATCTTAGAAACATAGAAACATAGAAAATAGGTGCAGGAGCAGACCATTTGGCCCTTCGAGCCTGCACCGCCATTCAATATGATCATGGCTGATCATCCAACTCAGTATCCTGTACCTGCCTTCTCTCCATACCCCCTGATCCCTTTAGCCACAAGGGCTACATCTAACTCCCTCTTAAATATAGCCAATGAACTGGCCTCAACTACCTTCTGTGGCAGAGAATAGTAAGATTGAACGAGAACTTACCAGTTCGAAGGTTGATCGTTATTTCATGAGGAGTCGAAGTGAGGGATTTCGTGAAGAGCCCGCCGGCGCGCATGCTCGACATACTTCAAAGTAGCGGCGTGAAATCACAGAACCAACAATAGAAATGACTTCGCATAGTATGATTGAATTGACTAAGATTACCAGATGAAGGTGATTGAGGGTTGGGCGAGGAGGGCACGAAATCCCTCACTTCGACTCCTCATGAAATAACGATCAACCTTCGAACTGGTAAGTTCTCGTTCAATCTTACTATTTCATTTCGGAGTCACGTGAGTGACTTCGTGAAGACTTCAAAGCTTCTGTGATTACACGCCCTGGACCACGTCCATGCTGACACACCACTACCAGGGATGGATGGGAGGAACAAACTGGCTCAATAGTTCATACTGCAAAACAAGAGCATATTTATTAATAACAAATCAAAAACCCCTCATGCGGGGACATCTCCACGTTCTTGACCTGCATTCAGCACGGCTTCTGCGAACTGTAGAGGAGCAGCAACAGGCTTGTTATAAAAACGCTGGAACACAGCTTCATTCGCCCATCCTGCTGTGGCGAGAATTTGGTCCATGGGCACCTCCATGACCCTCGCCGCTGACGTCGATGCAGCCCTGGTGGAATGAGACTTGAACACATTAGTGTCGATACCTGACTTACCCAAGACGACTCGAAGCCACCTGGATATCGTCTGGACTGTCACTCGATGATGAGGTCTCTTATGAGTGACAAGCAGGTATCTCTCCATTCCTCTGATGCGTGCCGTCACCTTGACATAGTGGCGGATATGTGAGGCTAAACGTAGCCTAGCATCTGCGGGGTATGCCGGGAACTTCAGCTGCAGCCCTGTGCACCCAGGTCTATGCTGCTTTAGTAGCTCGTCAATGAAAAAGACTACGTCTGTAGGGGTAGATGTCATTCTGTCGACACAAAGTTTGTGTAGTGTCTGTACCCTCTGAGCTGAAGTCAGCGCTAGTAACATCACCAGCTTCATGGTGAGTTGGTCCAGTTGGAGCCCTTCCATGGGAGACCACGTCCTGAGCAGGGTTAATACGTCCCTGACATCCCAGGTGATATTATAGCGTGGTGTAGGCGGATTCATATTGAATATACCCCGCATGAGTCTGGACACTAGCCTGTTGGATCCTACCCCAATCTTGAGGTAGAATGATAGCGCACTTCTGGCGCTGTTGTTGGCACTGTAACTTAAGTGTTCATCATGGTGCAACCCCGCGAGGAATTCCAGGACGTCGGTTATTGTCACGTCATCGTACGTGATGCGAGAGCGGCTGCAGTAGGCTTCCCACTTCTTAATATGCGAGCGGTATCTTCGCCTTGTGGACTCTCGACACGACGCCCCGATGGTATCCATGGTCCGAGCCGAGAGGCCGTATTGGACTAACGGCCTGTTCAGAACCTGCAAGCCAACAAATTTAAATAGCCATGGCAGGGATGTGGCTCCCCTGAGACAGGGTGAGTAACCAATTGTGGGCAACCCCTCAAAAGGACCCAAGGTTCGTTGATCATGTCAAAGACCACCGGATACCAAGGCTGTGTGGGCCAGTCGGGTATAATAAGGATGCCCTTGGCAGCATCTGCCTGAATCTTTCGCAATACCCGACTGATGAGGCAAAACGGAGGGAAGGCATAGAAAAACCAATTTCCCCAGTCCAGCGAGAATGCATCTAGCGCTATTGCCCCAGGATCTGGTTCCCATGAAACGTAGGCTGGTACCTGATGGTTTAACCGTGATGCAAAAAGGTCAATGTCCGGTTTACCAAATTTGGCTGTGACTTTAGAAAACATCTCAGGATGCAACATCCATTCAATGTTGTCATTAAATTTGCGTGACCTGGTGTCCGCCACAGTATTAAGCTCATCTGGCAAATAGGTAGCTGAAATCCAAATGTCTCTTTGAACACACCAGAGCCAAATTGAGTTAGCCAATTTGTCACACGAAACTGACCTGGTACCACCCATATGGTTTAAATATGCCACAGCTGTGGTGTTGTCTATTTGGAGACGGACGTGTGCTCCAACAAGCTTGGAACAATATGCACGAAGTCCGTGGAATGCTGCCAGGAACTCCAAATAGTTAATCCCTTGAGTCAACAACATCGATGCCTCAAGGGTGTCCCATCTGCCCCCACAACTAGAGCAATTATCAGTAGCTCCCCAGCCATTGGAGCTTGCATCAGTCTGTAAATATACCACCGGATTAGCCTCCCTAACAGGCTTAAATGAGTTGCTAATGTGACACACCCACCATTGCAACTCAGTTATCGCTTCGGACGGCAGCTGCATTGATCGATCGTAATGACCAGCGTTCCGTTTTAACGCAATAATTTTAGCTCTTTGCAAATTCTGATAATGCAAAGGCCCATATCGTGCTGCCGGAAACAAAGCCACTAGCTTGCCAATTACTGTGGCTGTATGCCGAATCGATGGTATATTGGTGCCAATTAAATCTCTGCACACCTGAGTGACTTCCTCAATTTTGTTAATTGGTATAGTTATCCTCATACTCATTGAGTTCACCGTGAACCCTAGGTAATTAATTACCTGGGCAGGGCAGAACTTCGATTTCTCTGGATGGACAATGAATCCTAATTGTTGAAATATATTGACAGCAGCTGCAACACCCTGTTCAGCCAAATGCAGGGTGTGGCCCACAATAAAGACATCATCTAAATAGGCCATAACTATATGATGTCGTTGTCTCAAATAAGCCATGATTGGCTTCACCAATTTAGTGAACAATCTAGGGGCTGTAGTGAGCCCATTAGGCAAAGCCTTATACTGCCAAAGTTGCCCCATCCAGATAAATTTCAAAAACCTTCTATCATATTTCTGGATGGATACTGAATAATATGCATCCCTTAAATCAATGCATGCCATAAAGCAGCCATGAGAAATCAATGATTTGGCTGTTTCAAACGTATCCATTTTAAAATGAGTATATGTTACAAACGTATTCAAACGGGTTAGATCAATAATGACACGACAGCCTCCATCCTTCTTAGGTCTAGTAAATATGTTCGAAACAAACTCAATTGGCTCATGCACCGTTTTCTCAATCACACCCTTCTGTTCCAGACTTAAAATTTCCTTATAACCTGCTGCCTGTTCTGCAGCAGACAATTTGAACGTACGACCAGGCATGTGCTGGGATGGAGGAATGTCGCCATTAATAAACTCAATTTTATGCCCCTGAATATTCCGCAACACATACTCATCACCAGTAAAATTACCCCATGCATCCAAAAACAACCGTAAACGACCACCAACATGGGAAGTTAAACAGAGAGAAAAGAGAGAACCAGACCCCCTCACCTCCGTGGTTACCGGCGGTCCTTGACACGTGTGGGTGGCCGTGGAGGTGCTGGGTTGGCTTGAGGGCATGGCGTCTTCGATTTCCACAAAGGTCTCTGCCGACCCTGTCCTAAAAAAGACCCTTGGTGCTGGTTCTGGTGTTGTTGTCGTTGTGGAGCTAGAGGGTGAGTCCTCGTCGAGGCACTGGCCGACCCTCGTGAGCGAATGTATGGAGCTTTTGAGCCGGACGGTGTGGGGGCACTCTTAGAGCGCATGATCCCCACCGTTTTGGCTTGTTCGTCAAGCTCTTTGACTCACTTCGAGAGGTCCTCAGCAAAGAGCTGACGGGGCGGCGGCGGCGGCGGCGGTGGTTTGCACAATCCTGCAAACTTCGGGTTGAGTGCTGGGCGGATGCTGTTTTTGCGAAACCCGTTGATTTCGTGCTGGGTCGCGCACAATAAGGCCAGAGCATCTTCCTTGTCCAAATTCAGCTCGTCCCCGTCCACCGACCGCGCAAAGGCGGTAATACCGGCCGTGAGGAGTTTCAGGATCCACTGCAATTGTAGCTCTTGTTGACGGATAGCCGCACTGATGTTGCCCCATATTGGCGTATTGACCACAGGCACGTTGAGGGAGTTGCAGTTTGATGGAGCCTTGTGACGGCTCATAGCCTGGATGAGGACTTCTTCCTGCAGCACCTGATTATTAAGAAAGTCCACTGTGGCTGCCAGCTTTGTATTTAGAGGAAGACCAGCCGTATGTGGGGCCGCGAATTTGGTCGCCACATCCAAGAGTTCCTCCGCTGGCACCTCCACCGGCGGTGGTACGGGATCCACCAGAACCTCCTCCTCCTGCTGCTCCAGGCTGATAGTAGATGTTGGTGAAGACGCCCTGTGCCTGTTTCTGCCCTGCTGTTGTTGACGTTGAAGCAGGAGCTCCAGCAGCCGCTCCATACGGTCAATACGCCCTTCACCCTGAACACTCAGGTGGTCGGAGTCCTCCGGCTCTGAAAAGAAAACCGGGCTCCTGTCATCGGCCCGCACCTCGTCGAGGCCCTGCCGGTGCCGGTAGTTGTCGCTAACAGCCGCCGAGGCGAAACTGCGCGATTCCTGCGCGGGCGTGTTCAATCGCCTCCGTTTAGCGAGAGCTGAAGCCGCTGCCACTAAGGGCACTCGCGGCGAGGTGTCGGCACCAGCCGAAGCATGGCTGCCTGGGGCCCGCGCAGTCTTGCCGGTTGCCCACATCGTGGACGTTGCCGACGCATGGTCTCGCCCACCCATCCATGGGGGGCTCGGCGACCGTGACGAGACCCGACTCGACCGACCCGTCCCGGCGTCGAGAGTCGGGGTGTGCCGGCTGGACCTCACAGCTGCCCCGGGTCTCGCCCTGGAACCTGACCGCTCCTCCGCGACAGGCAATGCCTTAGCCCTAACAGGGTTAGGCTTCTGGGCTCCTCCCCTCCCCCTTCTCGGAGGGCTGAGTGGAACAGGCCGTGCAATGGCACGTGCCCTGCTCGAGGTCGCCAGCGAGCCCGCTGACAACCTGACTGCCATGGCAGGGTCCCCCTGCTCTGGTGGCACACCACACTCCTCCTCATCGAACTCCTCCGAGCTGTGGTGTGCTGGCGGATCTGGACCTGTGAACACAGGGCTTACCCACATCTCCGCCTGAGTCCCGGCCTGCGCTGCAGGTACTGCCGATGGTAAAGGCCCCGGAACTGTTGACCGGCGAACTCGTCCTGACGTCCTCCGGCCCTTCGAACTCCCATCCATGTCCTTGCTGCAAGACATAATCAGACAACAAGGACCACCAACTAAAGGTGGAATACTCACCTCCGTGGCCCCTTATGAAGGGCTGGCGAGGAGCGCGCTCCACCGCCAGCCGTCGCAGCAATGCGTTACGACGATATGTCGAGCATGCGCGCCGGCGGGCTCTTCACGAAGTCACTCACGTGACTCCGAAATGAAATTCTAGAGACTCACCACTCTCTGTGTGAAAAATGTTTTCCTCATCTCGGTCCTAAAGGAATTCCCCCTTATCCTTAGACTGTGACACCTTGTTCTGGACCTCCCCAACATCGGGAACAATCTTCCTGCATCTGGCTTGTCCAACCCCTTAAGGATTTTGTAAGATTCTAGAAGATCCCCCCTCAGTCTTCTAAATTCTAGCGAGTACGAGCCGAGTCTATCCAGTCTTCCCTCATATGAAAGTCCTGACATCGCAGGTGAACCTTCTCTGTACCCCCTCAAGAATGTCTTTTCTCAAATTTGGAGACCAAAACTGTACGCAATACTCCAGGTGTGGTCTCACCAAAACCCTGTTCAACTGCAGTAGAACCTCCCTGCTCCTATACTCAAATCCTTTTGCTATGAATGCTAACATATCATTTGCTTTCTTCACTGCCTGCTGCACCTGCATGCCTACTTTCAATGATTGGTGTACCATGACACCCAGGTCTCGTTGCATCTCCCCTTTTCATAATTTGCCACCATTAAACTATTTTCCTAATTTTCCAAGACGAAATTAAAAACAGATATGCAGATGTAACTCAGAAGGACAGGCAGCATCTCCGGAGACAAGGAAGACTGAAGAAGGGTCTCGACCCAAAACGTCACCCATACCTTCTCTCCAGAGATGCTGCCTGTGCCGCTGAGTTACTCCAGCATTTTGTGTCTATCTTCGATTTAAACCAGCATCTGCTGTTCTCTCCTACACAGGCATGCAGATATTCCTCAAGACCAAACCCGTCAACTGCTCCACAAAATGAATCAAATGAATTAGATTTGTCGGACATGACGCACCCTTCACAATCAGTAAGGATTCATTTTGATCATCACATATTTGACCACACTTTACTGGCGAAGATTCACAGTCACATCCACACCACTTATGTTAATTAACTTATCTAAAGATTCTTGTCCTTCTCCCTCCCAGTAAATAATGTAGTGACATCCACAAGTTTCCAGTATGAAAGGCAAATTCCCACGTCCACAGAACGGTGGAAAATTATATTGCATGCTTCTAAAATATTGTCAGCTTTTAACACAGCATTCTGAAGATCCATCTATTCCAAGTCACATTGATTTCCACAATATCTTCCTTTGCTTTCTCAAATATTCAAATCGCCCCCCTTCCCCCAAACTCTCCCACCCTCCCGTTCCCCTCCCCCGTGTTGCCCCCTCCCCCGGTCCCCTTCTTTACATGTGTCCCCCCCCCCCCTCTGCCTGGTGTCGCCCCCGGGGTGTCCCTCCGCCCCCAGTGTCCACCCCAATCCTGGTGTTGCCCCCCCTCTCCCCAATGTCCCCACCTCCCCCTGGTGTCCCCCCTCCTCATGGCATCCCCTCCCCCAATGTCCCCATCCCCTCCCCTCTATATCCCCCCTACCCCACCCCCCTTGATGTGGAGGCATTGGAAAGGGTGAAGAGCAACTTTCCCAGAATGATGCCTAGATTAGAGGGTATCTGCTACGGTGAGAGGTTGGACTGACTTCTCTAGAATGCTGGAGGTTTCAGGGGAGACATAATGGAAGTATATAAAATTATGAGAGGCATCAATAGACATATAGTGGGATAGACAGAGTTGACGTGGATAAGCTTTTCCCATTGAGGGTAGGGAAGATTCAAACAAGAGGGCATGACATGAGAATTAAGGGACAGAAGTTTAGGGGTAACATGAGGGGGAACTTCTTTACTCAGAGAGTGGTGGCGAATGATCTTCCAGCAGAAGAGGTGGAGGCAGGATCGATTTTAACATTTAAAAGTAAAGTGGATAGGTATATGGACGGGAAGGGAATGGAGGGATATGGTCTGAGTGCTGGTAGATGGGACTAGGGGAAAATAAATGGTCGGCACGGACTGGAAGGGCCGAGAAGGCCTGTTTCCGTGCTGTAATTGTTATATGGTATATGGTTAATAGGGTAAACAGTCGGACTCTTTTTCTCAGGATGGAAAAATTCAAATACGAGAGGGCATAGCTTTAAGGTGAGAGGGGCAAAGTTCAAAGAAGATGCAAGGGGCAGGTTTTTTTCACAGAAGGTGGTGAGTGTCTGGACCATGCTACCAAGGGTGGTAGCTGTGGCAGATATGTTAGTAGCACTTAAAACAATTTTGGATAGGCATATGGATATGCAGGGCATGTAGCGATATGGGTTGCATGCAGGTTGATAAGTGCTGGTCTTGGCATCATCTTTGGTGCAAAGATGGTGGGCTGAACAGCCTGTTCTTGCACTGTATTGTTGGATGTTCCAGCGTGATTTGTGTACTGGGAGCAATCTGTCCTTTCTTGATGAAATGCTTGTTGTTTTAAACATGTGTGCTGAAGCAATCTGCTTCCAGACAAGAATGGTTCACGAAACCTCCCGTGGAAATAATGAGCAGAAATATGAATAGAGATTACACAGAGACAGAGAGATGCTGGGAGAGGGAGTTAGAAGCAACCTGGCTATTCCTCACAGCTAAGGATCAGACTGCCACCAGTGCCAAGGGTCTTCAGAGAGCAAATTTACACCCTGGATTCTGTGATAACTAAACACCTGCTGCATAACAGTGGTTGTGATTACAATTTGCCAAATAATGATGCAAAAACTGTAACTCCAAAGTCTGGAAAGGAGAATCTTGCATATGGCTGACCAAATGTCTCCTCCATGAAGCTGTAGAAACTACAAGCAGCCAGTCACAGTTTGCTGTGTAAGAAAGGGCTTGAAGATTACTTATGCAAAGAGGGTCAAGTGAACCTCATCCCTTGTCTGACTATATGAAGGTAAATGTGGCTCCTCTCGATGTTGTCTGCAGAGACTGCACATGCACCCACTTTGATCACCATTTGCATGGACAATTGGTGAACAGCCAATGTGCAGACGCAGTACGCTGGTCAATGGGGGTACTTGACAGGAGTTGTGGTGTTTTCATTCTGTCTCACGACAAGTTGCATTTGATTTATCAATGTTAGGCGCTTCCCCCATCCCCCCCCCGGTGAATGCTATGTACTTACCTTTTCTGTTTCTCTCCTGAGTGCAGGCCCCGTGGCTGGGAGTCAGGAATCAAGGGGTTAAGAGCTCCTGTACCCGATTGGCCAAGCTGCATCAGGTGACCGGTGACTCATCGGAAGCTTAAATAGCAGGAGTTCCCAGAATTCTCTTTCTTCTTCGCTGACCCTGACAAGTGAACAGGCTGCCGGTCTGAGCTGCAGGACGCCTGGCCGCATGGCATAGAACTTTGTGTATTGTTACATATATTTGTCATTTAATGTTGTATCAGGATGGATAAGGGCTGACCTGAGGGTTTTCGTGTATTTTGTTGCAGGGTTATCTCTATTTAGGCAGGTTTAGAGACTCCGGTTCGACGGTCCATTGCGAGGCTGGCTGGAGCACTGTTATATTTGTTTATTAGTCGATTCTTGTCCCTGACTGTGTTGTTTAAATCAGGTTCGGGTTTTTGTCTTTTAACTAAATTAAAGACTATTTTCTTAAACTTGAAACTGGTTTTTCATTATGTTACGCGACTCTGAGGTACCTGCCTTCGAGAGTTGTAACAATCATGTAAGTTAAAGTTTGGAGATAGTGGTTATTCACTGATGATATGGCTCAAGATTTAAGGTTGGAGTCCTTGCCCGTCAGGCATTGAATGATAGTTGTGTTGTCATGCAGAACATTATAGATCACTTTGACAGTAGTCAAGAAATCTTTCAATTCTATGCAGCCTCAGTTCAGAAGATGCCAAAATATATATAGCAATGTGTTGCATACTGCATAACTGATTGTTGGGAAAGAACAACACGATCAGGCAAGAAGCTGATGAGTTGCAACTGAAAATGCAACAAAAAGTGCAGAAGCAAGTAGATGAAATCACTTTGCTCAGTAGCCTATCTCTTTAGAGTCAACAAATCTTCTACTTCACCCTTTGGTGAGCTGACACATGTGCCTTCTCCACCTTGGCTTTGCACTCTTGTGTCCAGCATCTCGACACAAGCAGTTCTTTTCTCTCATCTGCTTCTCAAACATGTCAAATGTATAGCTCTGAGCTGAAAATTAATCAAAAATGCAGCCTCCTGAAATCTGAAATCAAAACTGCAAATGCTGGCATTATTCAATAGATCGAGCACTATCTACGGAACGGAGACAGATTAAGGATTCTCATCAGAAGTAGGAAAGAGAGAAACCCCAGGTTTTGGTGGATAAATAGGTAGGAAAAATGAAATATCTCTCATGGAGTGGGATGAGGGTTGCCATGGTGATAAACTGTTGATGAAGCCTTTTGGTTGATAGATTAATGAGGGAAGTTGAAGAGAGAGAGAGAGAATATGAACAAGGAATATTTAAAGCCAGGAAGTCAAGGCATGCTGGTGGTGAGAGAAAAATGTGGATGGCTCAACAGCAGAACTGGGCAGATCAGATGCAGAGAAAGTGGGATATCTGAGATTGTTGAACTTAATATTGAACTTGACATTGAGCTTAAAGGGCCTGTCCCACTTGTGCGTCCGACTCTGCGAGTTCTGGCGAGTTTGCCCTCGACTCATACTCGCAGCAAGGTCAACACTGGGTAGTAGGAGGTCTTCGTAACTCTCCTTCATGCTCCAGAGTGGTCTCCGCGTACTCGAGGCGTCAGCTAGGTCGCATTTAACATTATGTTAAAAAATGCCTGCGAGTAAAAAAAGGTCGCCATGGAAAAAAGCAATACTTTTTTTTAATCGTAGGTTTAGTCGTAGTAGGCCGTAGTAGGTCGGCATGTTATTCGTAGGTAATCGAGGTTAGTCAAAGGTAATCGAAGGTAGTCGTAGATAGTCTTCATCATAGTCGAAGGAGATCTTCTACATGTAATTTTTTAGAACTCATCTAAACTCGCCAATTAGGTTGCCCAAGTGGGACAGCCCCTTAAAGGGCCTGTCCCACTTTCACAACCTAATTCACGACCTTTTTTACTCATGGATATTTTTCATCATGCTGGAAAAACGCCCCGACCTACTTGATGCCATGAGTACCTACGACTAGCATCACAGCCTGCTAGGATCTACCTATGACCTCCTACAACCTCCTACGACTTCCTAAGACCTTTTGGCGACCATGCTGTGAGTATGAGTCAAGGGCAAACTCAACAGAGGTCGTGAAAGTGGGACAGGCCCCTTCAGCTGCAACATGCCCAGATGCAAGATGAAATGCTTTTGCTCAATCTTGCATTTGGCCTGTACAAATGAATGTACAAATTATAATCATGAGATCGGCCACAAATAGCTAAAAATAGTTGGATGGAGAATTAGAGGCAGGAAACCAGAACCTCTGTAAACCTGCTACCAATCCATAATTGGTTTCCCCAATGTAGAGGAGACCCCAAAATAAATATTGAATAGAATCCTCGAGAGGTAGATAAGCTCACAAAGGGCAGAGGTAATTTCTTCGCTATGATAGCGAGTCTAAAGCAAGAGGACATAGGTTTAAGGTGAAAGGGGAAAGATTCAAAAGTATGTGAAAGATTCAAAAGTATCAACTTTTTTGCACAGAAGGATGGTGCATACATGGAATCCTTTGCTTGAGGCAGTGGCAGAAGCAGGTTCTATTATGACAATTAAAATACACTTTGACCGGTACAGCACATGGATAGGGATGGTTTGGGAGGCTATGAGCCAGGTACAGGCTAGTGGGACTATCTTTTTTGGTATAAATCTGCAGTCCCTTGTTTCTACATCTTGATTTTGAAGGGTCTCGACCCGAAACGTCGCCTATCTCCTTCGCTCCTTAGATGCTGCTGCACCCACTGAGTTTCTCCAGCTTTTTGTGTAACCCTTGATTTTATATTTGTTGTGCTGCTGCAAGTAAGAATTTCATTGTTCCATTTCGGGACATGAAACACTCATAACTCTTGACTTGTTTGGCATGGACAAATTGGGATGAAGCACTAATTCCTTGCTGAGACTGTAGCTCCATGCCAAGTATAAGTCAAGTGAACTGTTGCTTCAACTGGAAAGAATGCTTGGATCCTTGGGAGGTGGGAAGGGAAGAGGTGAAAGGCCAAGAGCTGCATCTCATTGGAAAATGCTGAGCAAAGGGTGTGATTGACGAAGAAAAATACCAGACGCAAGATTAGCAAAAGGGTAGCAACAAGGGAAGGATGTGGAGAGATGTGTCTGCTGATTGAATCCTAATGAATGTAATAAAAATTGGGAAGGATGATTCATCAAATGTGATGACTGGTGGAATGGCAAATGATGCCTGGGAATCACTGTGCTTCCTCTGTGTGGGAGGAGGGGGATTGAGAACAGAGGTGTGGAAAAAGATTAGGTCAAGGTTCACACGCACCTCCTCTAAACCTATCTGCTCGTTGGTGCTTCTGATGTGGAGTCTTCAGTTTAGTTTACAGATACAGCACGGAAACAGGCCCTTCGGTCCTTCGAGTCTACTCCGGCCACCGATCTCCGCACATTAACTCTATCCTGCACACACTAGGGAAAATTTTACACTTACACCAAGCCAATTAATCTGCAAACCTGTACGCCTTTGGAGCGTGGAAGGAAACCGAAGATCTTGGAGGAAACCCACGCGGTCACTGAGGGAATGTACAAACTCCATGCAGGCAGCACCCGTGGTCGGGATGGAACCCAGGTCTCCGGCGTTGCAAGCGCTGTAATGCCCCTGTCCCACATAGGAAACCTGAATGGAAACCTCTGGAGACTTTGCGCCCCACCCAAGGTTTCCGTGCGGTTCCAGGAGGTTTTTGTCAGTCTCCCTAATGGTTGAAAGTGGTTTCCGCTTCTTCTATGTTACGGCGATTATTTCAAAAAATTGAAACAACCTCTGGGAACCTCCGGGAGCCTTGGGTGGCGCGCAAAGTCTCCAGAGGTTTCCGTTCAGGTTTCCTAAGTGGGACAGGGGCATTAGGCTGCAACTCTACCGCTGTGCCACTGGGCCGCTCAGTCCTTCAGATTGGTGAGACTATGCATAGACTGACTGTTTCATCGAACATTTCCGCTCTGTCTGCCTCGGCCTGCTGTATCTCCCAGTTGCTGACCATTTTAACTTCCCTTCCCATTTCCTTACTAACCTTTCCATCCTGGGCCTCTACCATTGCCAGAGTGAGACCCCATACAAACTGGAGGAACAGCACCTTCTATTCTGCTTGTGCAGCTTACAACTCAATGGTATGAACATTGAATCAACAAAGTTTAGATAACAACCAAATCAGACCCCCCCCCCCCCCCCCCCCCACTTTATCCTTCTCTTCCTGTGCCCCACACAGACGTGCACCCGTTTCTCCCACTATCCTGTATCTGCTTCATCTCTGGCCATTGTATATCCATCGGTTGATGAAGTGAATCCCTCACCTCTATCCACCTTTCACTTGCCAGCTTCGTCCTGCCACCAGCTTTCCCCCCCCAACAACAACTAGTCTGAAGAAGGCTCCCAACCCAAAACACCACCCATCATTGTACTCCAGAAATACTGCCTGACCACACTGAGTTATCCCAGCACTTTGTGTTATTTATTTGTAAACCAGCATCTGCAATTCTTTGTGTCTACTCTGTACTGTTTAATCTGTGGGCTTCATGTGAACAAGAGATTTCACTGCATCCTATTGTACATGACAATAAACTAATCTATGTCTGTAACTATAGACAATAGACAATAGGTGCAGGAGTAGGCCATTCGGCCTTTTGATCCACATCGCCATTCAATGTGATCATAGCTGATCATCCACAATCAGTACCCCGTTCTAGCCTTCTCCGCTTATCCCCTGACTCCACTATCTTTAAGAGCCCTATCTTGCTCCCTCTTGAAAGCATCCAGAGAACCTGCCTCCACCGCCCTCTGAGGCAGAGAATTCCACAGATTCACCACTCTCTGTGTGAAAAAGTGTTTCCTCATCTCTGTTCTAAATGGCTTACCCTTTATTCTTAAACTGTGACCCCTGGTTCTGGACTCACCCAATATCGGGAACATGGTTCCTGCCTCTATCGTGTCCAAACCCTTAATAATCTTATATGTTTCAATAAGATCCCCTCTCATCTTTCTAAACTCCAGAGTATGCAAGCCCAGCCGCTCCATTTTCTCAGCACATGACAGTCCCGCCATCCCGAGAATTAACCTTGTAAACCTACGCTGCACTCCGTCTTTTTCAAGAATGTCCTTCCTCAAAGTGGCAGACCAAAACTGCACACAATACTCCAAGTGTGGTCTCACAACTGCAGACGGAGCTCTTTGCTCCAATGCTCAACTCTGACCTGAAGGTTAGTGGATTGGCATTCTCCTCTATGACAGCCTCAGATGATACCTATGCCCGGGGTCACTGTGGCGAATGCAGTGTCAGCCTTTATGAGAGTGATCCTGTGGAAAAACAACTGACCCAGATAAAGTCCCAAACAAACCCAAAACCAAATGGCACATCTTAGGGATGTGGGAGGAAACCAGAGCACCCAGTGGAAACCCACACAGTCACAGTGAAAACATGCATGCTCCACACAGACAGTTCAGGGAATGGAATGATATTTTTACTGTTGGGGGAGGATGGAGGGAGGCTTAGCGGAACTATGTCTACGATAGCTGCGGTAATCTATGGACTGACTAGTTCACCTCAGGATCCTCCATCTCTAATATTGATTTGGTTTTTTTCTCTTCATTAGCATGTCGTGTCCTTCTGGATATTTCATGCAACTCTCTTTCGAAGCGTTTAAAGATTGTTTTTTGTGTTCTTTCTCTATCTCACTTTGTTGCTTCCCTCATTAATGTATGAATTATAGGACCTTATCAAAAGTTCCTCACCCTGCCCTCATCTATCAGCAAGATTCTACTTGTCCTGTGCATTTGTTCCAATCCTCTCTTCAACTTTAAACCAAACATGTTTTCCCTTTATCCAAGTTCTGATAAAGGACCAGAACAGAAATGTTAACTCCAATGTATTCTTCACAGATGTTACCTGATCTGTTGTGTATATAGCAATTTGTTTCATTTTTAGAGCTGGTGTCTCCAAGGTGAAGACTAGATGCTGCAATTCCAGCATCCTCACTACCTCCTTTTCCTTTGTGATTGTGATCTTTCTAGTTCTTAAAGTTCAAAAAGGAAAAGGGGGCAAGATGGGTTAAGGCTCAGGGGAGGAAAAAATAAGTAGTATGTGCATATGCCACCAACAACAACCAAAGAGATCATATGCTGAGAGGTGTGTAGGTTGAGAAGAAGGTTTTTTTTTTTTGGCTCCATCAGGTTTAAAAGATTAAGGGTTTAAGTTCTAGGTGTTGGCTATCAACTGTTTGAGAAGACTATTTACTGTGCTTCTGGGAGGCCTACACTAGATTAACAGTATGTTAGCATTTGAATGTCCATTTAGCCATGTCTGTGCACTATTTGTTTTAGTGCATTATGTTTGCTTCTGTTCACAGTTTTAGAAGGCCTTTGCTGAGTTTGCGATTCAATGGGTCACAGTCCTATCAAGTTGCCTCCTCATTATTAAATATTGATCCCCAACATCTTACAAAAGTCTCTGCGGATTTCCTATTGGCATTTTCCCTGAGGCTAGTTCCCCACGGAAAATGTCTTTGGGAGTTATCCATTATTTATCTAGTGAATAATGACAGCTACTGGATGTTTGTTGCCTGCGAAATCTGTACACAGCACATCATAGATCTGTGCATGAAACAAAATATCAGCTATCTGACCCTATCCTTTCACTGTATAATCAGATTACATCATCAGCATGGGCAAAAACTGTTTCATCTCTTCTTTTGAATGGAGTACAAAGTTTGGGTTAATAGACAGAGGATACGTTAAAGACAGTGTATATAAGAAAAACATTCTATATCAATGTGTCAAGGAATTAACAAGGAAAAGGTTATTCTTGATTTCATATTGTGCAATGAGAAAAGATCAATTAATAATCTTGTTATGAAGAAACCTTCAGGGAAGTTCAATAGAATTTTAAATTGTGTTGCAAAGCAGTATAGTTCAATCCAAAATCTAATCAAAGGAGATCATGAATGTATGATGGTTAATTGGAGATAGGAAACATACAATCGCTCACTTTAAAGAATAGTATTTGTAAATTAATTATCTTCAATGCAAAAAGAAGCCAAAGGGAAAATTGTCTTTGTGTGCTGACACGAGAAACCATATCTATCAATAATTGAAAGGAAGATGTTTGTAAAACTGCTGGTAGACCTTGGGAACTGGAAGCATTTTAGAATTCAACAAAAGAATACTAAGAAATTGATTGGAAAGGGTCGATGGATTATGAGATTGTGGAAAACATAAAAATAGACTGTAATAGCTTTCATAGGTATGTAGGAAAAGATAAAGACTGCTGGGGTCAAGTGATGTTAAATACATAATTTAGGCTGCTTTTCAAGAAGAATGCACAGATAACCTGCCTGACATACCAAGGATCCAGCGAAAATAAGGACCTAAAGGAAATTAGTATTTTTCAGAAAAAAGCGCAGGTGCAGTTAGTGAGAACGATAACTGATATATGCCAAGGATACAATGATTTGTATTGCATAGTTTTGAAAGAAGTGGCTATAGATTTAATGACGCATTGGTAACTACCTTTTAAAAGTTTATAGGTCGTGCAATCATAACAGGACACTTAGCAAAGAATAATAGAATGGAGCAGAATTAGCCTGAATTGATGTAAAAGGAAAACCATTGACTAATCTATTGCAGTTTTTTGATGATTCGGCTTGCAGAGGTGTCAAGGGGGAAAGCATGGATGTAATTATTGGATTTTCAGAAGGTTCCAGACAGGAAGGTAGTCATCAAAGTTAGCCCGCATGGAATCGGCACACTGGCACAGGTTGAGAATTTGTTAACAGACAGAACAGACAGAGTGTGAAAAAAACTGATTGTCAGGTTTGCGATGTACAACCCAGATCTTCATCATCTATATCAAAGATTTTACTGAGGGGAATCATAATTTCCAAATTTGATATTGAATTGCTATTGTCTATTGTCTATTGTCTATTGAGTCAAAACTAGGTGGGATTGTGAGTTAGAGAGAAGAATATAAAGTTTAAATTGCCTATAGATAAGGTAAGTAAGTAGTGAGAATATACCAGTCTGGATATAATGTCAAAGGTGTGAAAAGGCCATCTACTTTAGTACACACAACAGAATATTTTTTATATGGTCATGGATTAAAAAATGTAACTTTTCAAGGAACCTAGCTGACCTCGTACACAAACCACTGAAATGTAATATTCAGGTGCTATGAACAATGAAGCAACTGTGGTGCAGCTGTCTCACTGGACTACGGAATTGAATTTGATCCCAACATCGGGTGTTGTCTGTGTGGACTTTGCACCTTCTCACTGTGAACACGTGGGTTTCCTCCAGACGCTCCATTTCCTTCCACATCCCAAAGACGTGCAGATGTGTAGGTTCATTTGTTACAATAAAATGTCCCTCTTGTGCAGGGAGTGGATGGGAAAATGAGATAAAACAGAACTGGTGTGGACAGGTGATCAACGGTTTGTGTGGAGTCAGTGGGCTACAGAGCCTGTCTCTGTTGTATCAATAAACTAAACCAAACTGAACTAAACAAGAAATAAGTTGGAAGGAACTGCAGATGCTGGTTTAAACCGAAAATAGACACAAAAAAACTGGAGTAAAGGGCTTGTCCCACTGTACGAGGTAATTCAAGAGTTCTCCTGAGTTTTCCCCTGATTTGAACTCAGGGAATGTCTGTAGCGGGTCCGTAGGTGTTTGTGGATGTCTCGTAGCGGCTCGTATGAGTAACGGTAGGTACTCAGGAAATCCGGTAAACTCGTGACGTTTTTTCAACACTGTGAACAATGTCCACGAGTAAAAAAATACTTGTGATGAAAAAAAGTTTACTTTTTACTCGTAGGAGGCACTACGAGACATCCACGAACTCCTACGTACCCGCTATGGACATTCTCCGAGTTCAAATCAGAGGGATAAATCCGGGAGAACGCTTGAATTACCTCGTACAGTGGGACAGGCCCTTAACTCAGCAGGACAGGCAGCATCTCTGACGAGAAGGAATGGGTGGCGTTTTGGGTCGAGACCCTTCTTCAAACAAAAAATAATATGTCGGCCTTTATTGCCAGTGTTCAGCCGTAAAGATGAATTACTGAACAGAGAACATTGAACATTGAACAGTGCAGAGTCAGAGCAGTACAGAGCAGGATTCAGCCCATAATGTGTGTGGCGAGGGTGATGTGAAGACCGACTAATGCCTTCTGTCTGCACATGATCCATCTCTCTCTCCCTTCCCTGCGTACCGTGTGCATATCTAAAAGCCTCATCAATGCCACTATTGTATCTGCCACCAACACCCCACAGCGAAGTGATCTACAAACCCTTCCCTCTCTATGTAAAATACTTGCCTCGCATATCACCTTAAACTTTGTCCCTCTCAACGGAAACCTATGCTCTCGAGTCTTTGACTTTTCCCGCCTGGGGAAAAGGTTCTGTCTGCCTACCCTATGTATCCTATTTATATTTTGACATAGATCTATCAGGTCTCCCTGAACTCCTGATGCCCCAGAGAAAACCAAGTTTGTCCAACCTCTCCTTGTAGCTAATACCCCTTAATGCAGGCAGCATTCATATGGTCATAAGTGATAGCAGTAGAATTTGATACATAGGCCCATCAAGTCGGCTCTTCTATCTATCTCTCCTTCCTAACCCCATTCTCCTGCCTTCTCCCCATACCTCTGACATTTGTATTAATCAACATTTTATCTATCTCAGCCTTATGGGGTCATAAGTGATAGGAGCAGAATTAGGCCATTCGGCCCATCGGCTGATCTATCTCTCTGGTATGTAAACTGCTCTGCAAAGCTTCCTGTAATGGGCGACCAGACCTACCATTACATTGGGCTCAGGTGAGACTGCACCTGGAGCATGGTGAACCTTATCTACAAATATATATATACACAGTTGCCAATCAATGGGACCCTCTTTCAGACTGATTGTAATAGAGGGTGAGAAAGCTGGAAAATAAATGTGGGGGTGGAATAAACATGGAAATAGTTGAGGCTCCAGCACTGAGCCCTGTAGCAGCGATTCAGTTAAGGGCCTGTCCCACTAACGTGACTTTTCAGCAACTGTCTTCAAGCTTCAAGCTTGAGGGGACTCGCCTGTAAAACCTCGAGGTGGATCAACCGTTAGCGATGAAACTGCGAGCCGCATCGACCATCTGCGCGCGCGTGCGCCCGCACACACACACACACACACACACACACACACACACACACACACACACACACACACACACACACACACACACACACACACACACACACACACGCGGGGGCCAGGGAAAGAGGGGGAGCACTGTCTGAAATTCATTACTCGTGATGAACAGGAAGGTAGAAGACGGCTGGCACAGTTACGGTAATTCCTTTAGAAAGCACGGAGAGTGGGGGAGAGAAGTGGAGTGAGTGGGAGAGAAGGGGGAGAAGGTGGGGAGAAGGAAATGGAGATACTTGTAAGAATCCAGACAACTTTTAATAATGTTTAGCAGGCATTTAACAATACCGGTCGGTTAACTTACCTTTTTTTTCTCAATGACTACCCTTTGACTACCCTTGATTACCTTCGATTGCCTTTGATTACCTACGAATAACATGCCGACCTACTACAACCTACCTCGATTAAACCTACGATTAAAAAAATATTTTTTTTCCATGGCGACCTTTTTTCAGCATTTTGAGAAAAAGGCCGTGAGCTAGCCGAGGCCTCGAGTACGCGGGGACTACTCTTGAGCATGAAGGAGAGTTACAAAGACCACCTAGGACCTCGTGTCAACCATGCTGTGAGTACGAGTCGAGGGCAAACTCTTCTAAACTCGCCAATCAGGTCGCCGCAGTGGGACAGGCCCATTACTGATTGCTAATCACCCATCCAACTTTGACTCTGTTTTTGTTTGTCAACTAATCCCCTTTCCAGGTCGATTCATTATTATGGCCTTTTGTGTGTCATCTTCTTAAATGCCGATTAGAATCCCAAAACATCTACCTTATTTCCCCTTTATTTTAAAAGGGAGAAGGGGATTCACCAAATAACTAACTGCGAGCTGCTCAGTATACTGTAGGTGTTCTCAGTAAATAGTGTAAGATTGTTACATCCTCAAATCATTCTATCAAATTTATCAATCGCTATTTTCCTTTCATAAAGCACGTTGACCCGGCTTGACGTTCTGTGATTTTCAAAATCTCCTGCTACAATCTCCTTTATAATGGGTTCCAGTCTTTTCCCAATGCATTGACCACTGATTGCCTCCATAAATTCCAGGATTTTACTTGTGGGGGGTGATGGAGGTGATTTGCTACGGGAGAGGGGGGGGGGGGGGGCGCCTGTCCCGGGGGTTAGTGCCAATGCGCATTCGGTGACCAACCCTTCCGTGTGACGCTGCGCATCCCCCCCCCCCCCCCCCCCCCCAAAATGGGTCCCACTTTGTCTGGTGAACATTATTTTTAATGGTCCTAAAGTTCACTGCTCCTATGAAGCAGTTTGTCATGAGCATTAAATCATGAAGATGTGGCTTCAGACTTATGAAACATCTGATAAGCTCTATCTATCTATCTATTGCCTTCAAAGTATTCCTGGACTGGCTGCCTGCCATTTCTGATTGTCCCTGAAGCTGACAGGTCAACGAGGATCAACAGATTTTCCAACTGGCTGCATCATGGCGCTGGTGCCAGTGTAGATATTGCATTTTCTCGTTGAAGTCAAAGAAGAGCAAGAATGAAGTGAGGCAACAGAACAGATTGTCTAATGTTTTGGCTGCGGGCATGCAATCATTATTTAAAAAGGGAAAGGGAAAGATGTCATGTCAGCACTGGCTGACATGGTCGGTATGCTGTCAGCACACAGGGAGAAATATCTTGGAAATGGCATTGATCAGCATTTGGAGAGGCATTGGTTTATGAAGAACAGTCCGTTTTGTTATTGGAAGGTATGCCAGACTAAAAACTGCATTTCTTCAGGATGCATCAAAATGAGCTGACGAGGGTCAAGGCCTCAGTGTAGTGTACGTAGATTTCAGTAATGTATTTGACAGAGAACCATTTCATTTGCCTTTCTATAATGAACCAGTTCAGCTCTATTAACTTCTATTTACAACTTGGAAGTATGAAAACTGAGCCTGAGAGCAATACTAATGCCCTCCTCAACTTTAGGTTAGTTTAATGTTAGTTTAGTTTGCAGCTACAGCGTGGAAACAGGCCCTTCAGCCCATCTAGTCCACCCCGACCAGAGATTCCCCACACACTAGCACTATTTGTACAAACTAGGGACAATTCATAATTTTTACCGAAGCCAAATTAACCTACAAACCTTTGGAGTGTGGGAGTAAACCAGAGCACCCGGGGAAATCCCATGCAGTCACAGGGGGAGCGACAAACACTGTACGGACAGTACCCACAGAAGGACTACTCTCTTTAAATACTACATTGCTTGATGCTCTTAGCAAGTCAGATTAATTTAACCTGTTAGAATTCTGATATTTCCCTTTACCCATGCAGCTATCAAGGTTTCCGGATAAGCCTAAATGCTAGAACTATATGTTCTTGCGGCGTTTACTCATTCTTATTATTCTGTATTATTTTTTAAATCATTTCCATTGGCACTGAGTTGCTTGTCAGTATTTCATATGCCTGGACTACTATTTATTAAGATCATAGCAAATCTTGTCTTCAACACCACATTCTCACCCAAACTCCCCTGGCCTTGATGCGATTATGATAAGAAATTCTACCAATCTCCTGTCTTGCCTGTACTCAGGATTGAGCTTCCACAGTGAAGAAATTACTCCTCTTCATTAGACAGAGTTGACGTGGATAAGCTTTTCCCATTGAGGGTAGGAAAGATTCAAACAAGAGGGCATGACATGAGAATTAAGGGACAGAAGTTTAGGGGTAACATGAGGGGGATCTTCATTACTCAGAGAGTGGTGGCTGTGTGGAATGATCTTCCTGCAGAAGTGGTGGAGGCAGGATCGATTTTAACATTTAAGAGTAAAGTGGATAGGTATATGGACGGGAAGGGAATGGAGGGGTATGGTCTGAGTGCAGGTAGATGGGACTAGGAGAAAATAAATGGTCGGCACGGACTGGAAGGGCCGAGAAGGCCTGTTTCCGTGCTGTAATTGTTATATGGTTATATGGTTATATTATCCTGAATTAAATGCCTGAGCCGTCAAACCAATACAATAGGAGGGCTTGTATGTTGCAATCAAAGGTGTTTTAGTGAAATGTTTAAGAGAGAAACAATTATACTATCCCTAATCAGAGTGTTTTTCTTCATATTAATGATACTATTCTGATAGTCACTGCCAAGACTGAAATTATAGACAGTGAAAATGAGTTGTAATTCAAAATTTTAAATTACCAAAGTGACTTTTTAATATGTAATTCTGGTCATTAATCATATACATTATGAATATAGTGAGAAGTGATCACGATCTGCCTTTTAGATCTTATTAAAATCTGAATGGCGAATCAAAAATACCATGGGGATTACAAGACTGCTTAAGCAACTGATGACTAAAAGCCTCGGCTTTCAGTGTTGTTATATAACCTCACTGGGAAAGGGAGGGGTGGGGAACTATCTAATGAATAATACAAGGAAGTGTAAGTACAGACCTTCAGGTGAATTAGTTGTCTATAATTTGAATCCATGCTTGTTTTTGCCGATTAAGTTCAGAATTCTAGCAGCATATTTACAACCGTTTTGGGACCAACTGCGGAGGTCATTCTCCATACCAGTCCCATCTGCTTGCATTTTCTGGGTGATTATCCAATAGATTTTGTGGTAATTTCATTACACAAAAATGAAGGCAGCAGCAGTCCAATTTAGCCCATCATGTTATCAATCTGTGTCACTGTCACAGCAAAAAAAAAGGTGGCACGGTGGCGCAGCAGTAGAGTTGCCGCCTTACAGCGCTTACAGGGGGCGTTGTCCCGTATGGTGTGGCTGCCCAGCCTGCAGCTGTTTTTCACTCTTTTTTTTAATTTTTAGTGAGTTAAAGTGTTTTGTTTTTGGAGTTCTAGTCTTTTTTATGGGGGGGGTGGGGGGAAGGGAGAAACGACTTTTCAGGGTCCCTACCTGGTCGGAGAGGCAACTTTTCTCCAGGCTGCATCTTCGACCCGTCCACGCAGCCTACCAGCGGGCCTGGAGCGGCGTTTCCTGAGGGGGACCGCCCAGAACCGCGGCTTCGACGGTGGCACAACGCTGGTCTGTGGAGCGGCCAGCTGCGGGTGGCGGCGCTGACTTTAACATTGGGAGCCAGAAGGAAAATCTCCTGTTGAATTTGTTGAATGATATTGCGTTGATTTTAAAGTTATACCCCTGAGAGTCCACAATCATAGAAATACAATAACCTTATTATCTGGCCTCAAAATCCCAAATCATCCCCAAATCATCTGGGGTAAACTGTTCCCTTCATTTAACTCTGGAAACCCTGATAATGTTCCAATATACCTGCATTTTATTTTTTGGAGAATAATACATCTTTCACATTTGTAGTGCCAGGTATGGTGCAATAAATGCTGTGAATTGAGTTATGTTGAATTAGTTTAGTTTAGAGATACAGCATGGCGATAGGCCCTTCGACACACCGATTCTGCCCCGACCAGCGACCACCACACACTAACACTATCCTACTCACACTAGGCACAATTTCACATTTATACCAAGCCAATTACCCAACAAACCTGTACATCTTTGGAGTGTGGGAGGAAACAGAAGATCTCAGAGAAAACCGACACAGGTCATGGGGATAACATGCAAACTCCGTACAGACAGCACCCGTAGTCAGGATTAAACCCGGGTCTCTGGCGCTGGAAGACAGTAACTCTACCACTACTGGAGCCACCCATTATCAAGTGCAGTAAGCATTATGCATCATGAGTTTCTTGCTGTACATATTACAGTATACGCTCTTGCTTGAAACTCTATAATTTGTATTCATAATTTGTATTCACTTTGCTCAGCACTGTCAAAGATCACATTAAAAAAACCTTGTTCTAGCTGCAGCAAAATTTCCTTTCCTTTACAGTCTAACTCTGGATATTTAGGCTAACTTTGGGCCTACCTGCTGCTCAGGAGTGAAGTGTACACATGATTATGCGGCTTTTCACCACTTCAGTAATATTGTTTTGGTCCAAATAAAATGCATATTTGTGATGCAGTTTCTGCGGACTTGCCTGTCCATGTGAGCTTGAGTTCCTGAGAGTAATTATTACTATTACAGGGGCAGCACAGTGTTACAGCCTGTAAAGCCACTGCCTCACAGCACAAGGGATCTGGGTTCAATCCTGACTTTGCATGCTGTCTGTGTGGAGTCTGCACATTCTCCCTGTGACCATGTGAGTTTTCACCGGGTGCTCTGGACTTGCAAGTTGGCGGGTCAATTGGCCACTGTAGTTTGCCCCATGTGTGTGGGTGAGTGGCAGAATCAGGGGAGAAATGATAACTATATGGAGAGAATAAAGTTAATAAAGAAATAATGGAGAGATTAGATTAGTGTAGAAAGAGTGTAATTGGGTGGTTGATGGTCACCGTGAGCTCACCAAAGAGCCAGTTTCCATTCTGTACCTCTATAGCTATCAACAACATTAAACTTTGTCTCAATAAAAAATTAAATATGACAATAGACAATAGGTGCAGGAGTAGGCCATTCGGCCCTTTCAGACAACACTGCCATTCAATGTGATTATGGCTGATCATCCACAATCAGTACCTCGTTCCTGCCTTCTCCCCATATCCCCTGACTCCGCTATCTTTAAGGGCCCTATCTAGCTCTCTCTTGAAAGTATCCAGAGAACTGGCCTACACCACCCTCTGAGGCAGAGAATTCCTCAGACTCACAACTCTCTGTGTGAAAACGTGTTTCATCATCTCCGTTCTAAATGGCTTACTCCTTATTCTTAAACTGTGGCCCCTGGTTCTGGACTCCCCCAAATGGGAAGATATTACCTGGCGCAATATTTTGCAGCTGGGAATGAGCAGGAGAAACCAAAATGACTGGAGTAGGGATGGGTTTAGAATCTTTAAAAAGCAGTCATTAAAACCATCTATAATTCGGGGTGGGTTGTAACTTTTCACCAACTGAGGGTAAACATCGTGATTTTGTAACCTGACCCTAGCAAGAGTAATTTTCAATATCAACCGTTGTTTCTGGCCAATAGATAGTTGGATTAGCAAAATAATTTACTGATAAAGAACGCTATGGTATAGATACACAGTCTCTTACCCAGTTAGATGCACAGAGTCTCTTGCCCAGAGTTGGCCACTGGCTTTGGACTCCAATTGCGTATTCCGAGTCATTAATGATAGCGGTGAATAACTGAATCTTTGCTACCCTGTGAGGTGACGCATGTTAGTTTCTTTTCTGACCTGTCAGCACTTTTCTCTAATGTGCTCTATTGCTCAACTAATTCCCTAATCTCATCAATGTTTGTCTTTAATGTAATCAGATTTAATTGCAATTTAATAACTGTATCTCTGATGACTGAATTATCAATGTCTTCTGGAAATCAACGTTAAAAAAGCATTTATACAGATTCACTTGGCCCACTACTTTAATTGACTCTTCAAAAATCCCACCAGGATTCCTGGATATAATCTACTCATCTGATATTTCAGAGCTTAGTCATGTTATGCTTAATTACAGATTTCAATAAAACTTTCTGCGATAGAGGTCAGGCTGTAAATTTTAGCTTCTCTCTCCAATTTTCAAATATTGAAGATATACCTTCAGTCTAAGAGCCTGAATTTTTAGTTTAGTTTAGTTTAAAGATACAGTACGGAAACAGGCCCTTTCGGCCCACCGGGTCCGCGCCGACCAGCGATCCCTGCACATTATCACTATCCTATACCCACTAGGGACAATTTTTACATTTACCAAGCCAATTAACCTACAAACTTGTACGTCATCGGAATGTGGGAGGAAACCGAAGATCTCGGAGAAAACCCATGCAGGTCACCGGGAAGAACGTACAAACTCCGTACAGACAGCACCCGTAGTCAGGATCGAACTCGGGTCTCCAGTGCTGCATTCGCCGTAAGGCAGCAACTCTACAGCTGCGCCACCATGGATTTTGAATCATAGAATTATAGAGAGTCATAGAGCCATCCAGCATGGAGCCAGCTCTTTGGCCCTATTTGTCTATGCTGACCAACATGCCCCATCTACCCTAGTCCCACTTGCCCGCTTTTGGCATATGCAGTATATCCCTCTAAGCCTAGCCTATCCATGTATCTGTCCAATTGTTTTTTTAATGTTGTGATATTGCCTGCCTCGACTACCTCCTCTGTCAGATCGTTCGATATACCTACCACCCTTTGTGCAAAAAGGTTCCTATTAAATCTTCCCCTCAGCTTTTTCAATTTCTTCATCTGTGACATTAAATAAGCTGGGGTGGAACACAGGTGGGCTGCAGGACGTTTGATTTACTTTCATCAATTAGCTTTGGTAAGTTCCTGGAATTGTTATTAGTTTCCCTTGACCAGCACGAGTATTTGTTATTCTCCGTCCTTGTTGTGAAGACGGAAAGCACAAATCCATAAGGCTTCCTCTGATCGCTGCCAAGGAGGATCCTTTCTGACGATCCTGCATCAGAATGTATGTGTAGTCTTGTACACAGGTGTGGTTCCACCTCTATGTATAATAATTCTGGTCCTACATCCATATCCTTTGATATTGAGCCTTGAATTGTCCTCCAGGGCTATTTTCCCTGCTGCCTTCTGAGTAATCAGAAACCACCTGATCCCATTATTCCACCTTTTCATCATTTTACCCTGGACCTCTGTGCAGTTTTCTTGGTCTGCTGATGTTGGCCCCAATCAATTCTTCCCCCTGCCAAAATGAACTGTACCATTAGCACTTTCTGCAGGGAACAAAAACTATAGTTTGCAGGCAACACAAAGCACTGTGTGCCATTTACATTCTGCACAGTGGGCCCAGCTTCATCACATATCATAAGCAGTCCCGCTGAGTTATTCCAACATTTAGTCTATCTTCAGTGTAAACCAGCATCTGCAGTTTCTTCCAACTCATTATCCCATCCCTTATTTTTGAATTTCTGTTATTTCTATAATATTTTCTGTTGCTCACATTTTTATTACTACTAATATTGATATATCTTGCAAGCTTCTTTTTGGTTTGCTTCCTTCCTCTTGATTGATTACAACTGGTTCACCGCTATCCTTCTGGAAAGGTATTTTCTTTACCCCGGCGATTCGATATAAAGATGCACCTGCAAATGGGGATAATGGTGGGAATGGTGATGTATGTCTGGATGGAGCAAGCGGTGAGCATGGGTGTAGGAAATGGCTAGACCATGATGCGGGGAGACGACTGGAATGGGGATATGGTGAAAGTATTTTCCATCCCCTGGAATGGGGAGTGATGGTGAAAGTATTGGGGTAGGATGGAAGTGGGGTTCATAAACATACTTTATTAGCCAAGGTTTGCCATGCAGACAGACCAATAAAAAGCAACAGAACACCCAAAATACATTTTACTCCGGAGTCACAAGAGTGACTACGTGAAGAAGCCCCGCCAGGCGCATGCGCGTCATTACGTCGACGCATGTTGCAACGACGGGCTGGAGAGCGCAGCTCCACCAGCGGTAAGTAGTAACCCGCAGGTAAGTCAATGTTAAACCTTTCCTGCGAGTGTTTTTTAAACTCTGTAAGTCTGGCTCACAGAACCAGCCAGAGTTGCGAATAAATATTGTTAATATAAACTGCGGTAATGGAGTGGGACGCGCGGGGACCGCGGTTACTGCTTATAGATCGGGTTGGGAGATAAGGGCTGCTCTAAAGCCAGCTCCCGCGGTTACCGCTATTTAGATCGGGTTTGCAGATAACGGCTGCGCTAATGCCGGCTCCAATACCCGCTACTGTTCTACTGGCAGCTAAAATGAAAAGAAATAAAATAAAATGAAATGAAATGAAATAAAATGAAATACTAACTTTATTTCCCAACGGCCTCCATCAATTTCCAGTGCTTCAAGGCACTCAGAAATACCAAACTAAAGTACTCTCAGGCTCATTTGTCTCATGAGTCTGATGATATGGAAGACTCCCTCCTTTCAATTTAAAGGTAAGGGGACGGCTCAATCATATGGGGGAAAATGCTCCAAATTTAAAGAGCCATGGAAAATTTCAATTGGGGTCAAATGCCCCTAGGATTCCCACACAGCCTTTCGCAGAGGTCCATACAGCAAAGAAGAAAACACCGCTATGGATAACAGTGGGAATCATCCTCTCCAGAACCTTGTTTACGGCTGGATCAGACCTCCCTAGAGCATGACTTGGGAGAAGCAGGGCACAAGGAGTGTGACTCTGAAGCTGGTGTCACTGCTTATGTGTACACACCAGCGCACACGAGCCATGCTCCAGCTGTCCCGGACGTAGCGTTAAACTTCGCTAAACCCGGAAGGGATTGGTGAGGCTATCGAGAAAACTCTAGCCGCCAATGTCAATTACATGGCTTCTCACCAGCTCCAGGATACGTTCATGCAGACTGCCACAGGTTATAAAACACCTGTAAACTGTGCTTCATTCAAAATGTCCACCGTGAACTCTGAAAGGGCACAAATAATGCAACGATGCGGAGACAAGAAGGGAGATTTCAATGCGTCCTCAAGTTGTTGGCAGCAGGCATTCGGAGAAGGTCCAGGGGGCACCGATGTCTGGTATTCAACAAGATATGCTGGCCTGTTCTGCAACGCCTACGTTGAACCCGAAGTTTGCAGCTCTATGTAGGTCCACTATTCAAGCCCAGGTTATTTATTTGGGGTGGACCTCCTTGAACAAGTCAAGGACCTGGAGGAACATGCCAAAACAATCCGTCTCAGGAAGACATACGTCCCTTCTGCCAGGATGCCACCTCGCAGGTTGTTTCAGCGTGAAAGGTGACGGATCCAGCAACAGGGCCAAGCAGAGTGGGCCACGTGGGATGACGGTATTACCCACCTGTGTATCCCAGCTACAACCCCAATATGGGCAGAAGGAGTAAAAGCCAACCGTAGAGGTACAGGTGATTCATTCTGTCCAGGATAAGTTTCTGGGGGTAGGTTGCAATTGGTTATGATGAATGGTGCTGCATAACATCTCATTGGTTTATACTGCACACTGTCTCAAGCTCAAATACAGGTTATGTTAGGACTTGATCCGCCTGTACAGAATATGCCTAATAGAGTATTGGGGGTTTCTGCACAAACTCAGCAGGTAAAAGAAGAAATTACAGTTTTGTCCCAAAAAAGGTGTGGGCCCAGAATCACATGTTAATGACTTATCTAGATGATATTTTAATCATAAGCAACACTCAAGAGACAGCTGCAGAATCGGTTTCATCAACCAAAGGTTAGGGTTCCTGGTCCATCCAACCAAATCCAAGTTAGAGCCATCCTAAAAAATGTTTATTTGGGATTTGTCATTGATTCTGGATTTGTCATTGATACCTGGAGTATTGCGTACAGTTTTGGTCTCCAAATCTGAGGAAAGACATCCTTGCTATAGAGGGGGTACAGAGAAGATTCACCAGACTGATTCCTGGGATGTCAGGACTTTCATATGAGGAAAGATGGGATAGACTCGGCTTGTACTCGCTGGAATTTAGAAGATTGAGGGGGATCTTATAGAAACTTACAAAATTCTTAAGGGGTTGGACAGGCTAGATGCTGGAAGATTGTTCCCGATGTTGGGGGAGTCCAGAACAAGGGGTCACAGTCTAAGGATAAGGGGGAATTCCTTTAGGACCGAGATGAGGAAAATATTCTTTACACAGAGAGTGGTGAGTCTCTGGAACTCTCTGCCACAGAAGGTAGTTGAGGCCAGTTCATTGGCTATATTTAAGAGGGCGTTAGATGTGGCACTTGTGGCTAAAGGGGTCAGGAGGTGTGGAGAGAAGGCAGGCACGTCCCCGCTGTGGGGCTCAAAGTCAGTCCTGAGCAAGGCTTCGAGCTCCATGATGTTAAGCCGCAGAGCGGCCAGAGACTCAATCTGGAAAACAATTGCATCTCCGGCAAGGTAAGAGTTTCCCCTGCCCCACATTAACACAAACTTTTAAAACTCACTCAAAATTTAAAAAAAAGACGAATAAACAGACAGACTGTTGGCGAGGCTGCCCTAGTGTGGCGCCCCCTGGTGGTTGCATGCCAAAGAAAATATCCATTAACTTAAATAAGTTTTGGGTTGCAAAAGTCGGGCAAACATTGCTGAACCATGGTAGGATAGTTGATTATTGCCATTTAAAATGAGCCAACAAGATGCAAAGAAGATGACCAAACATCACCAATTTAGATCAAGTGGAGAAGAGATTCAATGTTGCCTTTATCAGCAATATTTATAATCGCGTGAATAATGAATAACACAACATCGTCCCTTCTTGGGCCCAAGCTTATTTTATTGCCATTCTCACTTTTCAGGCCATATTAACTCTTTCAAATCAATGAAATACACCCTTCCTTAAAATGGAACAGTCAGTGATTAACCTACCCATGAAAATCTCACTTCCTTCTCCCCAGAATTTGAATGTGTTATAGCCGCATTATATAAAGTCTCAGTATTTGTTTGAATCCCTCCAATCATGCTTCCTGATCATTGTTATTGCTCTTATCAAATTCACAGTTGACATCCAAGGTGAAGGTATCTGTCGTTATTAGCGCAGCGGTAGAGTTGTTGCCTTACAGCGCCAGAGACCCGGGTTCCATCCTGACCACGGGTGTTGGCTGTACGGAGATTGTATGTTTTCCCCGTGACCCGCGTGTGTTTTCTCCGAGTGCTCCGGTTTCCTCCCACACTCCAAGGAGGTACAGTTTGTTAGGTTAATTGGCTTTGGTACAATTGTAAAGTCTGTGTAGGATTATGTAGGTGTGGGGGATCTCTGCTCAGCGCAGACTCGGTGGGCCAAAGGGCCTGGTTCCGTGCTGTATCACGAAACCACTTTACTTCACTCCTCCACTCTCTAAAAATTTCAGTCATTCTGCTCTGTCAACACTTAGGTTGAATGAGCAGATTTTTTAATAATAAATTTTGGGAGAATCAATATATTTTCAGTCCCTGCAGGAATCTGATTTCCCAGTCCAGTAACTCCATTGCCTTCTTGATAACTGCCTGAAACTCATCCAATTTTTGTCTGCAAATTTAGTGTTATCGCTGACTCTCAGATAAATTTCAGATTGCTTATCCACACAATCATGAAGCCATCTATTTCCACCTCTATAAATCTGCCCATGCTTCAGCTTGTCTGCTCAAACCTTCCACTAGACCCTTGCCCTACTAAACGTGACTCCTGTGGCACTGATAGCATGCTATGGGTGGCACGGTAGCGCAGCGGTAGAGTTGCTGCGTTGCATCGTTTGCAGCACCGGAGACCCGGGTTCGATCCCGACTACGGGTGCTGTTTATACGGAGTTTATACATTCTCCCCGCGACAGCGTGGGTTTTCTTGGAGATCTTCGATTTCCTCCCACAGTCCAAAGACGTACAGGTTTGTAGGTAAATTGGCTTGGTATAAGTGTAAATTGTCCCTGGTGTATGTAGTATAGTGTTAATGTGCAGGGATCGCTGATCGGCGCAAACTCGGTCGGCTGTATCTCTAAACTAAAGTAAACTACTCATTTTACTCTCCTGACCTTTCTAGTTCATGCCATGTCCCTTATACATCAGTCCCTTGCTTGCTGGATTTATTGCCTTCCTTATATTTTAAACTCTCGTCTTTCTTTCCTTTTTTTACTTTGGAGAAATTATCGACATATTGCCCTAATCCATTAAGATTTGACGGAGAGCTCCTGCGATTTAACTGGGTAAATTTGGAACAAAATAAATTGCCTGTATAGACAAGATATCCAGATACTTAATGGATAATGGACGGAGATATAATTTGTGAGATGCGCTGGGAAGTCTGAAAACATGTATTAAAAGTAAGCACTACTATAGCTTTTACAATTTGGTGATAGGTGCTGTGCTGTTAAAACGGATGTATTCTGCAATGCATCATTGCAAGAGATCTTTGCAATTTTCACACTACTATATTGTACTGAATCTTACTTTAGAAAATATTCATTCCAATTAAGTTGTCATTATAGAATGGCTGAATATTTTCAAATTATAAAGACAAGGGAGAATAATGGCATTCTCACTCATAGTCCCTCCTTGGTCATAACTGACCATGGGTGATGCTTGGCACGCATGGGTGACACGCAGTCTGAAGAAGGGTCTCGACCCGAAATGTCGCCTATCTCCTTCGCTCCTTAGATGCTGCTGCACCCGCTGAGTTTCTCCAGCTTTTTGTGTAACCCTCGATTCTCCAACATCTGCAGTTCCTTCTTTAACACTTTGTCTACTCCACTGCGATATCTCCTCAAGGTATGCCTACTTTGAAGAAGTTCTCCTCCTCCCTACGAAGACAGCAGTCTGAAGAAGGGTCTCGACCCGAAATGTCACCTATCTCCTTCGCTCCTTAGATGCTGCTGCACCCGCTGAGTTTCTCCAGCTTTTTGTGTAACCCATGGGTGATGCTTCCTAGTTGTTGGCCGCTTGCTCCAAACCTCGGCTAGAGCAGCATCGCTTGTGGCTGAAGAGGCCAATGCGGGAGTGACAGACTCCGTCGCAAAGGTCACATTTGTGTGTGGTCTCTGGTCTGTTGAAGTTGCTGCGCTCCTTTCTGTGCGCCAGCTTGTCTGCCTCTGCGTTCATCAGTTTCTCTTCCCCTGTTTTGAGATGTTGGTTCAGGGTACCTCTCCACCTCGATGTCGAGCGGCAACATATCTCTCTTGCAGACATCCTTGTAACGAAGCTGGGAGCGGCCGATGGTTCTCCTCCCAGATGTCAGCTCTCCATAGAGGATGTCATTTGGAATACGGCCATCCTCCATGCGGTGGACATGGCCCAGCCACCGCAGCCCCTGTCCCACTGTATGAGGTAATTCACGAGTTCTCCCAAGTTTTCCCCTGATTCGAACTCGGAGAATGTCCGTAGCTGATCCGTAGGAATTCGTGGATGTCTCGTAGCGGCTCGTAATGCTAACGGTAGGTACTCGGGACAGCAGGTAACTCGTGACATTTTTGTCCAAAAAATGTCCACGCGTAAAATAAATACTGGTGATGAAAAAAATGGTTACTTTTTACACCTACCATTAGCATTACGAGCCGCTACGAGACATCCACAAACTCCTAAGGACCCGCTATGGACATTCTCCGAGTTTGAATCAGGGGAAAACTAGGGAGAACTCGTGAATTACCTCGTACAGTGGGACAGGGGCTTTAAAGTATATATTATTAAAATGCAAACAAATAAGAATCACTCCTCAGATGTTTTGATCCTAATCTTTCATTACAGTCACTGGCACCATGTCAACTTACTCATCAGTAACTGTGCAGTAAAAAATGTTTTTCATGGTGTCTTAGATGACCTTATGAATTTTATTGGCTCAACAATATACTAGATAAATTAAAATCATATATACAAACCATTATCCTGAGAAAGTCAGCACTCAGGATTTACAGGTATATTAGTTTTATTGATTGAACTGGCATTGTTTTCAAACATTAACTTTAATAAGCTAAACCTATACAGGTATGTAGTCTAGAAGAGATTACCTTAATATGTACAAAGAAAAAACATTACACATGCTGAAAATCCATAATAAAGCGGACAATTATATGATGTTATCAATCATAAAATCTTTGCTTCTCTCAAAAGGTGTTGCCCGATCTTCTGAATATTTGCAGTGCTCTATGCTTACGATACTTTAATGTATCACGAAGTATGATATTGGTGCATTTAAAAGGGAAGCGGTATGCTCTTCAATGCAGTGTCCCATCCCAGCTTGAAAAGCTTAGATTAAAGTTATTTGTTATTGTAAGGAATTGTGGATGAGTCTTGTCTTGAGGAACAAAATGAGACTCTCCCCTTTTCCAGCTTTCGTCTTCCCTCCTGCAATCAGTCAAAAGAAGGGTCTCGCCTGAAACGTCACCCATCCATGTTCTCCAGAGATGCTGCCGGACCCGCTGAGTTACTCCAGCGTTCTGTGTCCGTTTGAATAAGTGTGATGGTGCTGTCTATTTCTTTGTTGTTAAAACTATAATGGTGATCCTTTATAGCGTAGCTTTATCATCAGAGGCATGGCATTTTGCGTCACAGAATCATGCAGACAGTTAGCCTTCTGCAACATCATAAAATTATCGAGTAGAGTTTGAAGCCTAATCAAACTCCTCGTGTTCTAAGGAGAGACTCAATACAAAAAGAAGAGGTGAACAGGCAAATGCTTAGGAACTAAATTCAGACCATAGTCTCTTGTCAGCTGAAGACATGGCCACCACTGAAGAAATGCTCAAATTTGCTCAGGATGGGAGAATTGGAGAATGGAGATCCTGAAGGGGTAAATTCCATTATAAATGATGGAGCATAGTGGTGGAGGACACTGGGCCAGGCCAGCCCTGCAATGTCACCAGGACAACCGGTCTCATTGACACTTACTCAATAGTGAAAGGCTTGGACAGTGGAGAGGATGTTTCCACTAGTGGGAGAGCCTAGGACTAGAGGTCATAGCCTCAGATTAAAGAATGTTCCTTCAGGAAGGAGCTGAGAAGGAATTTCTTTAGTCAACGGGTGGTGAATCTGTGGAGGTCAAGTCCACGGATATTTTAAAGGCAGAATTGGATAGTTTCCTGATTAGTACGGGTGTCAAGAGCTATGGGGAGAAGGCAGGAGAATGGGGTGAGGAGGGAGAGATGGATCAGCCATGATTGAATTGTGGTGTAGACTTGATGGGCCGAATGGCCTAATTCTGCTCCTATCACTTATGAACAGATGGTTGTGAGGGAAAGACATGACCTGTGCTTGTGTTTATGACTGGGACTGATGATGACAATATCTGTCTCCCTCCCCCCTTATCTGGTTGGAGCAAATATCTGTCTATTCATCCTGAATGCCAGGCCATCAGTTTGGCAATTTAGAAACACCAGATGTATGCATTTTCACCCAGTTTTGTTGTAATATATTATCATTTTTCTATTTTGCGTTGCAGGTCAAAATATTCATTCTGGTCGATTCTGGTAACCACAAAATCTGCGTGAAATTGCCAATTCCAAAACTGATTTAGTTAAATTAACAGCTTAAGGATGATCTAATATAGAAGCTCAATAGTTTTGCTTTTAATTAGCTGAAAGATAATGATGTCTGGCAACTTAAGCTTTTTCAACATCCATTATAAATGAGTTTGCATTAGAATTTACATTATAATATAAGATTTTGTAATTTAAAAAAATCCTTTGAGGTGTCAAAAGAACTTGCTATGAATCAATCCAGAAAATGCACACTGTAGAATTTCAAAATACTCAGAGGCAGCACGGTGGTGCGGCGGTAGAGTTGCTGCCTTACAGCAATTACAGCACGGGAGACCCAGGTTCGATCCCGACTACGGGTGCTGTCTGTACGGAGTTTGTACGTTCTCCCCATGACAGCGTGGGTTTTCTCTGAGATCTTCGGTTTCCTCCCACATTCCAAACACGTACAGGTTTGTAGGTTAATTGGCGTGGTATTATTGTAAATTGCCCCTAGTGTGTGTGTTGAGGATAGCGTTGCTGTGCAGGGATCGCTGGTCGGTGCGGACTCGTTCGGCCAAAGTGTCTGTTTCTGCACTGTATTTCCACATTAAAACTGAAGAACTGTAGAAATTCAATATAATCAGGTAAGTATATGGATTGAAAATAAAGCCTACTTTCCTTGTTTATTTCCTATGATCAAAGGACAAAGGACATTTATTATCACATACACCAATTGGTGCAGTAACATTTTAGTTGCCGTGCAGCACACAAATAAGATAAACGAACCTGGCAGAATTTAACATAGAATAAAAAAAACGTCCCCCCCACTGCGGAATCAACGTTTCCCACTGTGAGGGAAGGCAACAAAGTTCAGTCCTCTTCCTCCTGTTCACCCGTGGTCGGGGCCTACCGAGGCCTCCGCAGTCGCCGCAGTGGCGGCCCGATGTTCAGGCCCTCTCGCCGTGATGATTGGAGCTCCGGCATCGGAAGAACACTCTCAGCGGCCTGGAGTTCCGAATCAGCCGCTTCCTACTGGGGACCACGGCTCCCGAAGTCCACAGGCCGAGCTGGGCCGAGCTCCAACACTGGCGATCCTTGGCGAAAGACCCCAGGCCTCCGCGATGTTTAAAGTCAGCGCCGCCCGCGGCTGGAAGCTCCGCAGACCACAGACCACAGCTCCACGGTGTTCAAGTCGGCAGGCCCAACACTCTGGAGCTCCAACACGGTGATCCCGGAAAGCATCGTCCCGCTCCGCTGAAGCTCTGGCTGGTCTCCAGCAGGAAACGCCGCGCCAACTAAATGGTAGGCCGTGAAGAGGGGACAAAGATGCGGCTTGGAGGAAAGACGCATCCTCGACCAGATAGTGACTGAGAAAAACGGTTCCCCCCGTCCCCCACATAAAGAATACTAAAAAACCTCCAAACACAAACTAGAGACAGACTAAAAATAACAAAAAGGATGAAAGGACAGACAGCTGCTGGCGAGGCTGCCATACTCGATGGCGCCACTAACACCACTTCAGATCTAACCAAATAAACATTGTTGAAAAGCTTGTATATCAATGCACTAGGTCAGTCATGTGAATATATTTCTTCTAGGTTCTCTGTCAAAATCATGAATGTGTCCACAGATATTTGAGATGTTGGTTCAGAATTCTAGAAATCTAAAATCTGAGTTTGTGTTTGAGTCGAGTTTATCGTCAGGTGTACTGAGGTACGGTGAAAAGCTTTTGTTGCGTGTTAACCAGTCAGCGGAAAGACAATACATGATTACAATCGTGGCATCCACAGTGTACAGATACAGGATAGGGGAATAATGTGAATAACGTTTAGTGTAAGGTTAAGTCCAGTAAAGACCAATCAAAGATAGTTTGAGGGTCTCCAATGAGGTAGATAATAGCTCAGGACTGCTCTCTGGTTGAGCTAGGATGGTTCAGTTGCCCGATAACAGCTGGGAAGAAACTGCCCCTGAATCTTGTGGTGTGCGTTTTCACACTTCTATACCTGTTGCTTGATGAGAGAGGGGAGAAGATGGAGTGGCCGGGATGCGCCTTCCTGGGTAATGTTGGTGGTCTTGCCAAGGCAGCGTGAGGTGTAAGTGGAGTTAATAGAAGGGTGGTTAGTTTGCTTAATGGTCTGGCCTGCGTCCACAATTGGCTGCAATTTCTTGCGGTCCTGATAAAAACTGCATAAGTGGGACAGGCCCATAATATGTGTCTACATTTCTACATTTTTAGAAGCATAAAGTTTGAATCAAGGAAATACAACATTTTACACTACAGAAATATATCATTCAATCAATCAAAAGGTAGAGTATTTTTCCGAGTCTTTTATTCGGGTTGTGACACATCTTTTTACGTTCACATTTGAAAAAAAGACGTAACAATGGAGAGTGTGGGGTAGAAAGAGAGGTGTGTGTGTGTAGGTGGGTGGGTGGAGGTGGGTGTGGTGTAAGGGGGTAGGGGTCGGTTTAGAGGTTACCTAGAATTGGAGAATTCAAAGTAAGCCACCCAAACAAAATATTACGTGCTGTTCCTCCAGTTGGTCCAGAACAAGGGGTCACAGTCTAAGGATAAGGGGGAATTCCTTTAGGACCGAAATGAGGAAAACATTCTTTACACAGAGAGTCGTGAGTCTCTGGAATTCTCTGCCACAGAAGGTAGTTGAGGCCAGTTCATTGGCTATATTTAAGAGGGCGTTAGATGTGGCACTTGTGGCTAAAGGGATCAGGGGGTATGGAGAGAAGGCAGGTACGGGATACTGAGTTGGATGATCAGCGATGATCACATTGAATGGCGGTGCAGGCTCGAAGGGCCGAATGGCCTACTCCTGCACCTATTTTCTATGTTTCTATGTTTCTATGTTTGCTTGTGGCCTCGTTCTGGCAATGGAGGAGGCTCAGGAGAGTAAGGTCCGTATGGGAATGTTTAGTTTTAGTTCAGAGGTACAGGATGGAGACAGGCCCTTTGGCCCACCAGCTGCTTACCGACCAGCGATTCCCGTACATTAACACTAACAGGGACAATTTTACACATACACCTAGCCGATTCACTTACATAACTATATGTCTTTGAAGTGTGGGAAGAAACTGAAGATCTCAGAGAAAGCCCACGTGGTCATGGGGTGAACATACAAACTCCGTACAGACGGGATCAAACTCAGGCTTCCTGCGCTGCAAGCACTCGAAGGCCACGGCTCTAGCGCTGTGCCACCCTTAATGTGAAGGGGAGGTAAAATGGTCAGTAACCAGGAGATCTAGTCGGACTTGGTGGACAGAGTGCAAGTATTCAGCGTAAAAGGTCACCGCGTCAACACTTGGGCATATCGATGTAGAGGTGGCCACATTGGGAATGCTGTCGATGAGGTTAATGCATCATCGATGCTGTAGATGAGGTTGGAGGAGGTGCACGGGAGCTTCTGTCTCTACTGAAAAGACTGCTGGTGTCCCTGGGTGGAGGTGAGGGAAGAGATATAGGGACAGGTATTACGTCTCCTGTGGTTGCCTGTGGAGGGAGGGGTGGTTTGACTGGGAAGGGATGAGTGAGCCAAGGAGTTGTGGAGGGATCGGTTTCTATGGAATGCGGAAGAGGGTGGGGATGCGAAGATGTGACTGGTGCTGGGATTATGTTGTAGGTGACGGATATGTCGGAGGATCAGGTGTTGTCTGCAGGGGCTGATGGGGTGAAAGTTGAGGACCATGGGAACTCTATCCGTGTTCCTTCTGGGGGGTGGGTGAGTGAGAGCAGAACTACAGGACACAGAGGAGATGCAGAAGGATCCATCGCTGACAGACAGGGGAACACCTCGTTTACTAAAGAAGGAGGACATCTTGGACGTCCTAGAATACAAAGTCTCAACTTGAGAGCAGATGCGCCAGGAATTGAGAGTAGGGAATAGTCTTTGCATGAGGCAGGGTGGGAGGAAGTGTAGTCCAGGTAACTGTGGGAGTCGGCAGGTTTAAAGAAGATGTCAGTCGCTAGTCAGTTCCCTGTGATGAAGACAGGGGGATTAAGAAAGGGGAGGGAGGTGTCAGAGATAGTCCATGTGATTTTTAAGGCAGGGTGGAAGTTATTTGCAAAGTTAATGAAACCCACGAGTTCTGCATGGGTGCAGGAAGCACCTCCGATGCAGTGGTCAATATTGCGTAGAAAGAAGAAGGGTTTCGGCCCAAAATGTTGCCTATCTCCTTCGCTCCTTAGATGCTGCTGCACCCGCTGAGTTTCTCCAGCCTTTTGTGTACCCCCCATTGCGTAGAAAGAGTTGGGAGATAGAGCCATTGTATGCCCTGATTGGGAAACTGATTGGGTCTGTGTTCGAGAAAGAAGCAAAGGGCGTTGAGACCTTTTGGGTGATGGAGTTGTGCAGGGACTGGATGTCCGTGGTGAAGATAAGGCAATGGGGGTCCATAAATATAAAGTGTTGAAGGACGTGTCAGGTACCTCAGATGTGACTTTCCCATACTTACTTTCGCCAGATACAGAGGACAGGCAATCAGGCACCCAACAACCCCCCCCCCCCCCCCCCCCACTCATCCTGCACCCATGCACCATCCTGCCAAGCGCAGATGCTTTTCAGTGGGGGAGGGGGGGGTAATGCTAACATTCTGTATCAGCATTTTGATCAACAGTTTTGCATGCTGATTGGTGGATAGGTATGATTTAAATCTTTCTTACTTAAAAAAAATCAATATTAGAAACTTTAGAAAATACAACTTTAGAAAAATAGGTGCAGGAGTAGGCCATTTGGCCCTTCGAGCCTGCACCGCCATTCAATATGATCATGGCTGATCATCCAACTCAGTATCCCGTACCTGCCTTCTCTCCATACCCTCTGATCCCCTTTAGCCACAAGGGCCACATCTAACTCCCCCTTAAATATAGCCAATGAACTGGGCTCAACTACCCTCTGTGGCAGAGAGTTCCAGAGACCCACCACTCTGTGTGAAAAAAGTCCTTCTCATCTCGGTCCTAAAGGATATCCCCCTTATCCTTAAGCTGTGACCCCTTGTCCTGGACCTCCCCAACATCGGGAACAATCTTCCTGCATCTAGCCTGTCCAACCCCTTAAGAATTTTGTAAGTTTCTATAAGATCCCCTCTCAATCTCCTAAATTCTAGAGAGTATAAACCGAGTCTATGCAGTCTTTGTTCATAAGACAGTCCTGACATCCCAGGAATCAGTCTGGTGAACCTTCTCTGCACTCCCTCTATGGCAATAATGTCCTTCCTCAGATATGGAGACCAGAACTGTACGCAATACTCCAGGTGTGGTCTCACCAAGACCCTATACAACTGAAGTAGAACCTCCCTGCTCCTATACTCAAATCCTTTTGTCACATTAGTCAAGACAAAGAAATGTAAAACATTATAATGAAATAACACAAACCAAAAAAAATAGAGTATTTACACTTCAGGAAAAGGAGTAGAATTAGGCCATTCGGCCCATCAAGTCTACTCCGCCATTCAATTGTCGCTGGTCTATCTCTCTCTCCGAACCACATTCTCCTACCTTCTCCCCTTAACCTCTGACACCTGTACTAATCAAGAATCTATCTATCTCTGCCTTAAAAATATCCACAGCCTTCTGTGGCAAAGAATGCCACAGATTCACCACCCTGAGTGAATTGGGTCATAGTTTCTCTCCAATGTCAAGCTCGATAAATATCTAGCGTTCTACTGTGACACGAGGGCCGGATCAGATTCTACACTCACATATCCATCTTTGAGCTTGGCTGGATTCTGCCTAGCTGAGAGAACCCTTCTCCGCTATCAGACAGTAAGATTCAAATAAATGACCTTTAAAGGTGTTTCTTGTTTCCCTTTCCCCTGACCCTCAGTCGCAAGAAGGGTCGTGACCTGAAATGTTACCTATTTTTTTTTTCTCCAGAGATGCTGTCTGACCTGCTGAGTTACTCCAAGTTTTTGTGTCTATCTCGGTTTAAACCAACATCTTTGAGCCTCCGCACTGGTGTGGGACATTGCGGATGCAACCTGAAGGACTGCTAGGACTCTGACAAGTGTGACTGTGGAGAGGTACAGACAATTGCCCACCTACTGACTTGTGGCGGAGAGGCATGCACTGCGGACGATCTCCGCAGAGGCACAGATGTGGCACTGGGTGTGGCAAAGCGATGGCAAAACGTCGTCTGTCACATGAGCGAACCAGCATCTGCAGTTCTTTCCTGCACCCTTAAAGAGGTATTGAACACACCATTAAAGCCCTGTCCCACGGTACAAGTTCATTCTAAAAGCTCTCCCGAGTTTAAAAAACCCAAAAAAACTCCTGGTAAGCATGTAGAATGAATGTAGTGGGTACTCCGGAGCTCGGGGACATCTCATAGTGGCTCGTAACGCTAACGGCAGGTACTCGGGAATACTCGCTAACGGCATGTTAGAATGTTGAAAAATGTCCACGAGAGTCCCGAGTACTGATGAGTAGCCATTACTGTAAAGGGCCTGTCCTACCAGCATCCGACTCCATGCGATGAACGCGATCAAACTAGAAGCGGGGGCCGTGCGGAGGTCAGGTGATCCCCTGTACAGGGCCGTTCCCACCAGCATGCGCCTGCATGCGGCAAGCACGATCAAACCAGCAGCAGGGGCTGCGCGGTGGTCGGGTGAGTGGCGCAACGCGGCGCAAAGTGAGGCGAACTTGGAGCGAAGTCTTAAGGTAAGTTCGCCAGGACAGAGAGGGGCACACAGAGAGGGGCACAGAGGCGCACACACAGAGGGCCGCGGAGCCACACACAGATAGGTTCACGGAGGCACGATGTCGAGGCGGTGTGTAATGCGTCGAGGCGATTGCGAGCCGACAAGTTGTTGCCGCGCGGAATTTTTGAACATGGTCAGTTTTTCGGAGCCCCGCACGATGTCGGGATGAGCTCCGCACAATTCCGCACGGGTCCGGCGATCGAAGTGGGACTGGCCCCGCGACGCCGGACGGCTCAAGTGACCACGTTAGGTCGCGCTAATCGCATAGAGTTGCATGCTTGTAGGACAGGCCCTTAAATCTCCGAGTTCGAATCGGGGCAAACTCGGGAGAGCTCTTGCAATGAACTTGTAGTGTGGGACAGGGCTAACACTTTATTTTGGTTGTCATTTATTTGCAAATAAATTCACTGTCAGAGCATGGCTCCTGTTTGTTGTTTAATTTACCTTCATTAAATTGTTGCTTGGATCAAAGTGCAAATAGTGAATCGCAGGCCATGATTTCTTTAGTGGCTTTGTGTATTTAACTTAATTAAATTATTCACACTTCATTCCACTTGAAAGGCAGATAGATTCCACAAGTTACATGAATTATTCAAAAAAAAGCTGTCAAATGAAGTCGGCGTCAATGCTGTCATGATGAAAGAGAAGCAAGCTAACAGTGGAAATGATCCATTTTGTGTGAACTGTTTAGAAACTGTTGTGATTGTGAAAATGCTTGATAGGAACAAAAATACAAAATCCATACCTTGGAATATAAAAGGCTTGCGGGAAATACAAAACACAACAAATAAGAAGATAGACACAAAATGCTTGAGTGACTCAGCGGGACAGGCAGCATCTCTGGAGAGAAGGAATGGGTGACGTTTCGGTTGGAACCCTTCTTCTGGTTAGGGATAAGGGAAACAACAGATATAGACAGTGATGTGGAGTGATAAAGAACAATGAATGAAAGATATGCAAAAAAGTAACCATGGTAGATAATAGGTGCGAGAGTAGGCCATTCGGCCCTTCGAGCCAGCACCACCATTCAATGTGATTATGGCTGGTCATCCCCAATCAGTACCCCATTCCTGCCCTCACCCCATATCCCCTGACTCCACTATATTTAAGGGCCCTATCTAGCTCTCTCTTTAAAAGAAACTCTCGGATAAAAGATACAGGCCATTGTAAGCTGTTTTTAGGGTGAAAATGAGAAGCTGGTGTGACTTGGGTGCGGAGGGACAGAGAGAGAGAGAATGCCGGGGCTTCCTGAAGTGACAGAAATCAATATTCATACCACTGGGCTGTAAGCTGCCCAAGCGAAATATGAGATGCTGTTCCTCCAATTTGTCTCACAATGGAGACTATCTATCTGTCTATCTGCCTGTCTATCTGTCTATCTATCTATCTATCTATCTATCTATCTATCTATCTATCTATCTATCTATCTATCTATCTATCTATCTATCTATCTATCTATCTATCTATCTATCTATCTATCTATCCATCTATCCATCTATCCATCTATCTATCTATCTATCTATCTATCTATCTATCTATCTATCTATCTATCTATCTATCTATCTATCTATCTATCTATCTATCTATCCATCTATCCATCTATCCATCTATCCATCTATCCATCTATCCATCTATCCATCTATCCATCTATCCATCTATCCATCTATCCATCTATCCATCTATCCATCTATCCATCTATCCATCTATCCATCTATCCATCTATCCATCTATCCATCTATCCATCTATCCATCTATCCATCTATCCATCTATCTATCTATCTCTAAAAGTCTCATCTTGCAGCGCTATGATTTTTTGCCACTGTACCTACCGCTCTCCTGTGCTGCAAGTGCATCAGGTTTTGTTCCAATCGGTGGAAAATTACAAAAGCTATGAGGATTAAAAATTGTAAGATCAGCAGATAGGTCTTTTCTCCTGTCAATCGCCTGGATGGCAATGCCCCTTCTGGCACCCGCTATCAATCACCGGGGCGAGGAGAATAAAGCCCTGGAATCCGGGCTGATTCCGGGAGCCGCGCAGAGCACCCAAGCTGCGGAGTGATTGCAGCCGGGAGCCATGGGGTGAGTGTGGCCGGAAGCCGTTGAGTGAGTGCGGCCAGGGGCTGGGAGGTGCTGAGTGATGCCGGGGCCGGGAGGCGCTGTGACGCCGGGGACGGGAGGCGCTGAGTGATGCTGTAGCCCCCCCCCAACCGCATCCACACACGCCTCCCTCCACCACACACACTCCTCCCCCCTCATACACCCCTCCACCTCACACCCCTCCTCCTCTCCCCCACAACCATCACCCCCTCCCCCCTCCCCCCACACAACCCCCTCCCCTACACAACCCCCCCTCCCTCCGCACAAACCCCCCTCCCTCCATACACTCCCCTCTCCCACACACCCCATACCACACACTGCCGTCCTGCCACACTCTCCCCACCCCCTCACCCCACACACACCCCCAGCCCGCTCACCCCTCTCCCCCACATACCGCTCCATCCACACACCGCTCCCCACAACACACCCCCTTCCCACCCACACACCCCCTCCCCCCACCACCCCCCCTCCACACCCCATGACACCACCTCTACCACCTCCCTCCGACAACCCCTTCCCCACCACACCCCCTCCCCCAACCCCCACTCCCCTCGCACAACCCCCCTTCCCCCCCACACACCCCCTCCCCCACACACACCTCCTCCCCCCCACACACCCCCTCCCCCACACATCTTGTGCTCTTCCTATTTGCGTGTTTTTTCTATTTGCGCATAAACAATACATTGTAGGGCTACGATTTTTCACCACCTTACTCACCATTCTCCTGTGCTCAAGTGCAACTTGTTTTGTTCTGATTCATGGTATATTGTAAAAGTTACTACGGTTTAAAAATGCAGTTCAGGGAGGTTTCCCATGCGTGTCTTTACTGGCATCAAGAAGGGCACCCGGTGGGTCATTAGCCACGTCTATACAGTTGGGGCCATTCCAGAGTTCATTCGGAAGATCACCATCTTTTTTCCAGCCTCATGACATATTCATGGGTAAGTATCGTGCTATTTTAATATCCCTGTCCCCGGCTACAGGATGATGCCCTACTGGCCCCCGCGTGAAGCCGTCCCCGTCCCAGGCTACAGGACGCTACCCACCACCGGCTCCCCCGCACCCAGCTGCAGGACGGAGTGGTTGGCCACGCCAGCAGCAGCTGTAGGCTACGGCAGTTGCAGCAGTAGGCCGCAGTAGGAGTAGGCCATGTCAGCATTACACCCACTCCAACCCCCCACCGTCCACCAACAGGCCCAGTCTGAAGCCGTCCCCAATCCCAGCTGAAGGTCATTCAGCACACGACACCTGTACTAGCCCGATAAAAGTCAATTCGGCCCACAGTGTCCATACTAGCCCTCCAGACACCAGCCTCTTCAGCTCACAACACCTGTACTAGTCCAATTCTAATCCCTTCCATCAACAATGTCCATACTAGCCCTCTGGCAACCAGTCGCTATGGCCCCCCACCAGCCCCTGTCTGTAGCTGCCCCCTCCCCAGCTACAAGACGCTCCCCCCCTCCCCCGCCTGAAGCCGCCCCCGTCCGCAGCTAAAGGATGCTCCCGCCGGCCCCCGCCTGAAGCCCTCTCCGTCCCCAGCTGCAGGATGCTTCCCACCCCCACCGGCCCCGACAACCCCCGCCTGAAGCCGTCCCCCTCCCACTGCTGCAAGTCGCTGCCCCCCGCCAATGGCCCCGACAGCCCCCGCCTGAAGCTGACCCCTTCTCCCGGCTGCCGGATGCTCCACCATCCTCCACTGGCGCCGACAGCCCCTGCCTAAAGCAGTCTCTCTCCCCCTGCAGCAGGACGCTCCCTGCACCAACATCCCATGCCCAAAGCCTCTGCCCCTGCAGCAGGACGTTCGCCCCAGCCCCCTTCAGGATGCCCCTCCCCCAGCTACAGGTCACTCGTACCCCTCCCCTCCCAATGGCCCCCAACAACTGCCGCCGTATGCCATCCCCCTGCCTGGCTGCAGGACGCTCCCCGTACCGGTCCCGTGTGAAGACGTCCCCCTCACCCGGCTGCAGGATGATCCCCCCCCTCCCACTGGCTCCGAAAGCCCCTGCCTGAAGTTCCCCCCCCCCCCAGCTGCTGGATGCTCACTTCCCCCCCACCAGCCCCCGACAGCCAACGCCTGATGCCGTTCCCCTCCACTGGCTGCATGACATTCCCTCCACCGGCCCCCTCCCCCAGTCACAGGACGCTTCCGCTGGCCCCCGCCTGAAGCCGCCCCCCCTCCTCCAGCTACAGGATGCTCCTGCCGGAGGCCGCCCCCAGCTGCAGGATGCTCCACCCCCCAATGGCTCCCACCTGCAGCTGTCTTTTCCCCAGCTGCAGGATGCTCCCCACCGGTCTCCGCCTGAAGTGACAGGTCATGGCCATGGCAGCGGTAGGCCACGACTGCGATACGCCACGGCAGTGGCAGCAGTAGGCCACGACAGCGATTAACCATGGCAGTGGCAGGCCAAGGCAGGGGTAGGCCAGGGCAGGGCGAGGCCAGGGCAGGGGTAGGCCTGAGCAGTATGGACTGCAACGACCAGGTTCAGGAATAGCCACTTCCCCACAGCCATCAGGATATTAAACCTGGCTCGGACAAAACTCTGAACATTAATAACACATTATCTGTTATTTGCACTTTATCGGTTTATTTTTTCATGTGTGTATAAAATTATATAATGATAGATGGACACACTGATCTGTTTGGTAGTCAATGCCTACTATGTTTTGTTGTGCTGAAGCAAAGCAAGAATTTCATTGTCCTATCAGGGACACATGACAATAAGCTCACTTGAACTGGAGAGTTGTATTGATTTCATCTATCCCGCATTTGGCAATGCTACAGAATTATTCTCCGACAATTGTACCTTGGTTCCACACAACGATACGATGAGAATCATCAATTGTCCATGTATCAGACACTTCCCTGGAATCATTAAGGAGTACCTTTCTTTCAAAGCTGTCACTGAAGGAATTAATGCTTCCCAACAGAATTCCTAGATTCACTCGACAACTCTGGATTACCACCACACAAATTGTAATTGAAAAAAAGATCTCCGATCATGTTAATGAGAAACTTGGAACCCCCAAAGCTATGCAATGGAACGAGGATGATTGTGGAAGAGCTACATAATAATCTGATCATTGCAAGAATCAACATGGGAGCCTTCAAAGATGACAGTGTTCTCATTCCTAGGATAACACTCAATTTGACGGACGGCGAAGACATTCCCCTTCAGCGGAGCCAATTCCCCATTCAGTCAAGTTTTGCTATGTTCATCTATAAAGCGCAAGACCATACCATGGAGAAAGTGTTGATATACCTCGAGAAACTGGAATTTCAGCATGGACAACTATATGTGGCTGTTAGTTGAGGAAAGGTGAAGGAAAATGTCACCTTTTCATGAAAGATGGAACATCAACCATGAATCTTGTCATTAAACACATGCTTGGTTGGACGATGACTTCTGAGGTAAATGCTCAGATTTTCTTCAAGTTAAAGTTTGACCTCTCAATAATGTCTCCATATTAAAATTGTATCTTTTTTTCAACCGCAGAGACATCGAGACGCAGTGAGCAGCAGAACGCAACAAGAAAGAACTGAACTGAATAAATCTCATCTTTAACATTTAAATTGTTGTTGTATTTTAAGAGTTATTCAAATTTTAAGCTTTAATAAATCCCTTTCCCACGCTGTGCTGGTCAGCTGCACCTACGCAGTAATACCAGCGTGTTCTATGTCACAATGACCATATGGTGCCAGCACAACAACCTGGCTCTCTATATCGGCAAAACCAAACACTGACTGCGGACTTTGGAAGAGGAAGGTTGAGGACCCACAATCCTGTTTACATCAACGGGATGATGGAGGAGAGAGTCAAAAACTTCAAATTCCTGTGCGAGCATATTTCCGATGATCTTTCCTGGAGCCAGCATACTGATACAATCATAAAGAAAGCACATCAACACCTCTACTTCCTGAGAAGATTATGGGGATTCGGTATGTCAAAGTGGATTCCCTTGAACTTCTACAGGTGCACAGTAGAGAGCATACTGACTGGTTGCATTGTGGTCTGGTTCGGCAACTTGAACGTCCAGGAGCGGAAAAGACTGCGACAAGTTGTAAACAATTCCCAGGGCATCACCGGACTTCCCCACCATCGAAGGGATTTATCGTAGTCGCTCCCTCAAAAAGGCAGCCAACTTCATCGGAGACCCACACCATCCTTGCCACACACTCATCTCACCACTGCCATCAGGAAGAAGGTACAGGAGCCTGAGAACTGTAACGTCCAGGTTCAGGAACAGCTTCTTCCCTACAGCCTCATAATGTTGATATTAATATTAATACCACCAGGGGCGCTGGGGAGATGGCCATCCCTGCGGGCAGTCTGTACATTTTATTTCAACGTTATGTTATTTTTAGGGTCTGTTTAAAGTTTGTTTTTATGTTCTTCAGTTTGTTTCATGTGGGGAGGGGAGAGGGGATCGGGGGAAAATTTTTCTCAAGTCCTTACCTTCCCGGAGATGTGATCATTTTTCGGATCACGTTCTCCAGGCTCTGAAGCCTACCATCGATGGAGCTGGGAGCCGCCTCAGACTGTCGTGAGCCCCACCGCGGGGCGTGGACTTACCATCGGAGCGGATCCCTTGCCTGGGATCGATCCCACCTGTGGCCTGCAGACTTACCATCAAGGGCTCGCAGACTCGGGAGAGGCAAGTCGGAAGCTCCAACGCCGCAGAAGGTTCGTCCAGCCCCGACGCGAGGTTCGATTGCCCGCAGTGGTGGAACTGACAACCCCCCGATGCAGGAGCTGAACGCCTCGACGTGAAGGGCCCAAACGCTGCCAGCTACGGGAGTCAAGGCCGTCCTGTCAACGGAGACTCGAGGCCCCCGACCAAGGAACAACAAAGGAAGAGACTTGAAGTTTATTTTGCCTTCCATCACAGTGAGGAATGTGTAGGAGTCACTGTGGTGTATGACTGACCTGGCCAGTGAAATTCCTCGTATGTTGCAAAACATATTTGGCGAATAAAATCTGATTCTGATTCTGATTTTGATAAGCTTTGAACTACAATAGAGTATTATTATTGCACTGTAATTGTTTGTTCTTTTTTTCTGAGTTTCTGTTATTATTTATTATGATTATATCTTCTGTTGTGCTGCAGCAAATAAGAATGTCATTGTTCTATTGTATTGTATTCAATTTATTGTCATTATCTCATTTTAGAGACAACAAAATGGATTTTCCTTACAGTCAGTAACATAAAAATAAATAATAAATAAATGAACATATTTTTTTATAAAGCACAAACACTGAAGTCCACACACACCATGACCGCAGAGTTAAGGAAAGTACCATAGTCCAGCCAGCCTCCCTGCCTCTTGTATTCTATCTGGAACATATGACAATAAAACGCTCTTGACCCTTGACAATGGGAACCCAATGGGCGGGAATGGCTGCACTGCCGGAGAGGCACTAAGAATGGGTGGGGGGTTTGAGGGGGGATGGAGTGAGTTCGTTGGGGGTGGGGGGTGGTGTGGAGGGCAAGTGGCGGAGTGAGCGGAGGAGGAGGGATCAGGGGCATCACAACGGGAACCTGTCCGCTGCGCCTGTGCTGTTGGAGGATATGGGTTGTTTACAAATGATCCACAGCCAATTGTACATGGTCAAAATCAATCTTTGTTCCATATGCTAATAGGAACATATAAACTACATCTGGCTCCGCTGGCTTGTGTGTGTGTGAGAGAGAGAGAGAGAGAGGCAGTAACTCATCTTGTGTAGTACCGTAATACCATGTAGAGGGTGGCATACACATATGTGTGGTGACGTTTATAAATTACATGGATTAATAAAGGTTAATAGTAAGATTAAACTAGAACTTACCAGTTTGAAGTTTGATCTTTATTTTATGAGGAGTTACGTTGAGGGATTACGTGAAGAGCCCGCCAGCCCGCATGCGCGTCAATCATCAAAGCAGCGGTGTGAAATCACAGATAACAGTTGTTGAACTGAATATAGGAGGATTCGAAAAACTAGAACTATCAGCTGACCTTTATGAGAGAGGGTTGTGAGCGGAGGCACGTAATTCCTCATCATAACCCTTCATAAAATAAAGATCACATTTCAAACTGGTAAGTTCTCGTTTAATCTTACTATTTTACTTCAGAGTCACGTGAGTGACTATGTGAAGATTTCAAGCTCTGTGATTTCATGCCGTCAACACGAGTCCATGCATCACACACTGCATCAGTTGACCAAGGAGGAGTGAAATCATAATGCATTTAGGCATGACATAGATTGAAAGCATGCTGATGCTTTATTAAGCAAAATGGTATATATGAAATAATAAGACCCCTCACACCTGGGGTAAATTATAAAACAGAACTTAAAATTGAATTAGCAAACACCCTCGGCCTGGCAATGGATTTTTTAAAAAACGTTTGGACAGTTCTCTCATTTGACCATCCTGCTGCCGTGAGGATGTGGTCCAGTGGAACCTCCAAAACCCTCGATGCTGATGTTGTTGCAGCTCTGGTGGAGTGAGATTTTAAAATATCAGTGTCCACACCTGCACAAGCCAAAACCTGTCTTAACCACCTCAAGATGGTTTGCACAGACACCCTCTTGTGAGGTTTTTTGTAACTAACAAACACTGCTAGTTCAGTGCTACTGAGGTTAATGTATTGTTGTAAATGTGTGACCACACACAACCGAAGGTCCACGGGATATGCCATAAAGTCCAATTTGAGACCTGACGCCCCTGGTCTGCTCTGTTTGACGAAGTCATGCACATAAAAAGTTATTTTATTGGCAGATGTCACCATTGTGTCCAATCGCAGTTTATGCAGCGACTGGACCCGTTGCGCTGAACACAGCGCCATGCGCATGACCACTTTAAAAGTGTTTGACCAGTGACAGGGATGTAGCTGGAGCCCACCACCATAGCAGCATCAGTACAATGTTCACCTCCAAGTACCTTGACCTGGGGGGATTGGTGTTGAAGATATCCTTCATAAACGTGGATATCAGCGCGTGAGACCCGACAGAGTGGCGTCCCGATCCTGGCAACAAATATGATGACAATTCACTCCTGGCACAGTTAATGGCACTGAAACTCAATCTTTCATCAAAAAATAGTCTGCACAGAAATTCCAAGACATCTGTCACATCCGAATGCAAACAGAACGTTTCCCATCTCTTAATATAGGAGATGTATTGGTTTTTGGTGGTATTTCTCCAAGCCGCAGTGATCACGTCCACAGTTCGATCCGAGCCCCAGGAAAGGTCTCCTCAGGGTCTGCAAATCAACAAATGTATTCGGTCATGTAATGGGTGGCTCTCCCCTGTTACGGGATGAACCAGCAGATTACTGCATTTGGGAATGGCCATAAAAGGCTCTGATATCATTCCCAGAATCAATGGGAACCATGGCTGTGTAGGCCAGTCAGGCACTACCAAAATGCCTGACGTGGAGTCTTGTTGGATCTTTTGCAAGACCCGACTGATGAGGCAAAAGGGAGGAAATGCATAGAAGAACATTCCTCCCCAGTGTAGCAAGAATGCATTCATTGCCACTACTCCTGGTTCTGGCTTCCATGCAACATATTTTGGAAATTGGTGATTAAGCCTGGATGTGAATAAATCGATATGCGGCCTTCCATACCGAGCAACAATGTTGATGAACACTTTATGGTCCAACATCCATTCGGTGTTGTCATTAAATTTCCGTGACCTGGTGTCCGCCACTATATTGAGCCTACCTGGCAGGTAGGTAGCTGAAATCCAAATGTTTCGTGCAGACACCAGTGCCAAATAAGGTTTAGCCAAATTATCACAGGATACTGACTTGATTCCACCCATGTGATTAATATATGCCACCGCTGTGGTGTTGTCAATCTGAAGTTGAACATGCAGATGATGCATATTCGCACAATAAGCCTTCAGCCCATAGAATGTGCCCAACATCTCTAAATAATTAATACCACATGACTGAGGAAATGATGACTCATGCACATCCCATCTGCCACCGCAACTAGAGATGATATTAGTAGCTCCCCATCCTTGAGCGCTAGCATCAGTTTGTAATATAACGGAAGGCTTGCTGACTAAAATGGTATTGGAGCAATGCCAAATATTGGTCATCCACCATTGTAATTCAGAAATAGCATCGGCTGGTAGCCAATGCTAGGTCTGTTAAAATGACATGCATGATGTTTGAGTGCTTGCTCCTTTGCATGTTGTAAATTCTGTTAATGCAAAGGCCCAAACTGTGTGGCTGGAAATGCAGCCACTAATTTGCCAATTACTCTAATCACCTATCAAATTGATGGTTGCTCAACAACAACAAGGTTGTTACAGACTTCTATTAATTCTAATCTCTTGCCCTTGGGCAGAGTCACAGATATGTGAACAGTTAATAGTAAACCCTAAATAATCAATAACTGTGGATGGTATCAACTTAGATTTATCTGGATCGATGAGAAAACCCAATCTCTCAAACAAGAGTTTTGTGGCTGAAACAGCTAATTTAGCTAATTTCAGTTTTTCCTATAATTAGGATATCATCCAAGTATGCCATGACAATATATTTTTGAGTTCTGAGAAGCGCAAGTGCCGGTTTTAATCATTTGGTAAATAATCTGGTTGCTGATGTTAACCCATTAGGCAATGCTCTAAACTGCCACAGTTGCCCCATCCAGTTAAACTTCAAATACCTCCGGTGATCCCTGTGAATGGGTACCGAACAGTATGCATCTTTGAGATCGATGCATGCCATAAAGCAACCTTTGGAAATCAGTTGTTTGGCAGTAACAAAGGTTTCCATTATAAAATGTCTATACTGCACAAAAGTGTTAAGCTGAATCAAATCAAGGATGATACGGCATCCTCCATCTTTCTTTCGTCTTGTAAATATATTAGAGACACATTCGTGAGGTTCATGACCTGACCTCACAATTACCCCTTTTGAATGTAACTTTTGAATTTCTGCTGGCACATCCAAACCTTCCTGCTGTGAATGAACAAACGTCTGGTTTGGTGCACGCTGTGTGGGTGGCAATGAATCGGGAAGGAACTCGATTTGGAACCCCTGTATACTGTGCAGTATAAACGGATCTGATGTTATGCAACTCCGTTCATTCAAAAACAAGTGTAATCTCCCACCAACTTGTAAACAGTCCACACACCCCATGTTCCAGAGGGAACTAGACCCACCTACCTCCATGGTTACCGGTGGTTTTGTGGTTTTTATTTCCGTGCCCGTTTCGGGGGTAGGGGTGCTGGAGTGTGTGGATGCCGCATCTTCCAAGAGGGCCGGCCTGGGCCTGGGCCTAAAGACCGCTGCCCAGAATATACGGCCTTCGAGCTTTCACCAGCTTCAGCAAACTGCTTTCTGCTGGAGGATGCGTAGGGGTGCTGCTACCAGAATTGAGAAGCTTTGCTGGTCAATGGCGCCTATATCAGCCCGACAGCTTTTGCTTCTTCATCGAGGTCCATGACTTGTTTCAGCAGGTTTTCTCCGAAGAGGAGATTCGGCGGCTGAACGTTGCTGGCTCTGCACAACCCCGCAAATTTGGGGTTCAGAGCAGGTCGGATGGCACTTTTGCAAAAGCAATTGATTTCAAAATATGCGTTGCACATTAGTGCCAGGGCATCCTGTTGTACATCCGACAATGGACCCCCATCCACCGACCTGGCAAACGCCGGCAATTTGAGGCCAGAAATTTGAGGATTCTCTGAAGTTTTACTTCTTGGGCCTTGATGCCCCGTTCAATATATCTCCAAATCGAGTTGTTCACAGTATATACACTCAGCGAAGCACAGTTCCCAGGTGCATTATATTTGGCAGATGTATCTATCATTACCTGCTCCTGCAGCTGGTGGGAGGTGAGATAGTTGATGCTTGCAACAAGTTCCTCCTGTAGCGGCTCCCCTGTTTGCGAGGGGATCGCAAATTTGGAAGCTATGGCAGGCAAATCCTGTGCTTCGTGCACATGCATACTGGTTTGCTCCTCAGCCATACCACTGAATTCGGAGTCAGCCCAGCACTGACTCCGTACGCTCCCCTCCTCAGGGAGGGAGACATTGTGCAGCCCTGAACCATGCGCCACTGCAGGCCCCCGAGGAGACCCGTGCTGATATAACTCCTTCATTGGAGCATATCATAATGGAGCATCCTTTCCATCAGGCCTATCCGACTTCCTCTTAGCTTTACCCTCTTTCTGGGGAACCATAGTGCTCTCAACAGGCACAAAGTCGGAAGCCGCTGACTGCACCATCAGCGACTTGGGTGGCGAAATCGCCAGCCGCCGGCTACCCACACCCCCGCGGTCCTCCATAGCCCGTTTAGACTTCAACCTGGACTTTTCCACAAAGATTGGAAATTCGCCGTTCTGTAATCAAAATTTCAGACCAAAAAATGACCTCAGAATAAGTGTAAACTTACCTGTAGGGCCTTTTAAACTTACAGCTGGACGGGCAGCATGCCTGCCAGCCAGTCGTGCACCATGCGTTAGACAATAATGACGCGCATGCGGGCTGGCTGGCTCTTCACGAAATCACTCGCATGACTCTGAAGTAAAATCTACATCCTTCCTCTTAAAGAAGTAAAGCATATAAATATTGGTTAGTATGGCATATTATGAAACATCTGTATAAGGTGCGACATTCACTGCAGTCCACCTGCAGCGTCTAGGCGAACTGGGGCTCCGATGTTAGAGCCCCCGGCGGACGATGGTAAGTCCTGTGGCCATTAACCCGCGCGGGGCGATATTAGGCCCTGGTTCCTTGTCCTTTAAACCGTGCGGTTCAAGCAGTCCAACCCGCGGTCCAGCTGTCCAAATGTAGCGTTGAGGCGAACTGGGGCTCCGATGTTAGAGCCCCCAGTGGACGATGGTAAGTCCTGTGGCTATTAAGCCACGCTGGGCGATGTTAGGCCCCGCTCCGTGTCCTTTAAACCCCGCGATTCCAGTGGGAGAAGTTGCCGTTGCGGGAGCTCCGAAGAGCCGTCTCCCACCAGGGACCTGGAGCTTCCAATGTTCCTGTCCACTGGGCCCGCAGCCGGAGCATCCGAAGCTCCAAAGTCGCGTCGCAGCCGAGCGCCACCACTGCTCCTCCCCGCTCCGAAGACGGCCAGCTCCGCGATGTCAGGTCCGCAGGCTCCGCGACTGGAGCCCTCAGGCTGGAGGCCACTGCTGGCTCCACGATGTTAGGCCCAACGACACCGGAGGCCTGACAGGGAAAAAGTCAGATCCCCGTACAGGGAAGAGACTAACGGTTTCCCGCACATCCCCCCCCCCCCCCCCCCTCCACCCCCCACATATACACAGCTAAAAATATAAAGAACTAAGCTCAAGACCGACATTTAACAAGGCAAAAATTAAAAAAAGACGGAGGACTGTAGCTGAGCCGCTGCCGTAAGGCGCCGCCACTCCCTGTTGTGGTGCGTAGTGGAAATCCTGTGCCCACAGGGCTGCCTCTGTGCCCACTACATTGAGTAGAATTGATCCAACGCAGTGGGCTGCAGTTGCAGGGTGGGCAGCATCTATGAAAATCCTAATTTCAACCTCAAAGATGCACCAATGTTCGGCAAGTTCACTGTCAAACACCAAAGGATCTGGTCTCTGGAAGGAATATTCCATGGTTAGACGTAAAAAAAAGTAAAATAAATTCAGGGAAATGAGTTGGAGACGTGATTCAAGACTCTGACACCATGTTTACGAATGATCCATTTCAACTCGTACATGGAAAAATTAATCTTTATTCCATAGGCAAATAGGAACATACAATCTGCCAGCTACTTGCATCTGGCTCCACTGGCTTGTGTACGAGAGAGAGAGAGAGAGAGAGAGAGAGAGAGAGAGAGAGATACATTAACTGACCTTGTGTAGTACTGTAATACCATGTAGTGGGTGGCATGCACATATGTGTGGTGAAAGTTATAAATGGCATGAATTAATAGGGGTTAATCTACATGGGTGAGTGGTGGAATATTGTGTTGGCGGACCAGGCCTCCCGTGTAACAAAGGGACCCAACGGGACCCAGTTAGTCTAGTAAATAGATAAAGCCTCCTGAAGTTGTGGATGGAGCCCATGACCATGTCTCTTCTGTTCCCTGTAGTTTTGCTATTGATTCTGCCTTATTCCCAGTCAGAACAGGGATAGAGTCCTCCTGGTTCTTAACGTTCACCCAACCAGCCTCCATATCCAACATATCCACCAAGCTTCAATGCAATCATACCACCAGGGATAGGGGTTATGGGGAGAAGGCAGATTCTGCTCCTATCACTTATGAACTTATGAGCAATCATGTGTTACCCTCCCCAACCTCTTCTGCAGAAACAACTGGTGCCTCCCTGGTTCGTTCAACCCTTTCCACCAACTCCTCCCCTTCCCCAGGCACTGCACTCTCGAACGACACAAATCCCTACACCTTCTCACTCACCTCCATTTAGAGACCAAAACAGTCGTTCCATGCGAGACAGACATTTGTGTGACCCTTCTTCAAACTGGCCTTTTGCATTAATTAGCCTTTTCTATGATGCTGAGACCAAGCATAAGCTTGGCGACTGCTTCACCAAACACTGGCACTCCTTCTGTAATAGCCAGTTTGAGCACTCGGTTGCAAGATACTTCAATACCCCTTGTCATTCTCACACCATTCTGTTGATCCTCGGCCTGCATTGCCAGAGTGAGGCTACTTGGAAAAGGGAGGAACAGCACCTCATGTTCCATTTGAATTAGATTATGCTGAATGTGATGGTATAATGCATTGCAAAATGGACAAAAAATAAACAATGATGTTCTCATCCCTGAGAAATATTTCATTTTGAATTTTATGCAACAAAAAATGCCTAGGAAATATTTTAAATTGCCATGTACATTATTTAAAAATTACATTAAAATAAATGGGTTAAATGAGCTATCAAATAAATGTGCATGCAGTTTTGTTAATAATATTATGGGGGATTTCAAATCTATTGTTTCATATCCAGTATCCCATTCTTTATTTAAACAGGTTAATGATCCGATCCTGCTGAAAAAATGCTCTGAGCATAATTATATGAATACATGGACCAGTGTACTTTTAGGAACAATACAGACTGTATGGTGTTTCATTTCCATGTTGATTGGCATGCCAACCTATTCCTATGTGTGGTTAAAAAATGTTAATTCAAAAAGCAAGTGAAGAGATTTATTTCAAAGCAAATATTGAAACTATGTCAAAAACTTCCAATCAGTATTGTTTTAATAAACAAGGTATGTGAATGATCATTAAGTGTAAGTTGCAGATCAGCTGATATATGGTGTAAAAAATCCCCCATGGACAGAATTTAAGGCAGCTCCAAGCACTTCAGGGAAAATTTTCTTTAACCAATTCCCACACTTACCCTAAATGTATAAGTTCAAAGTCAGCTTTGACATATTTTCCCCACAAATATCTTCAAACAGAAATGCAGTTGCAAAAGGTCTCAACCCGAAACATCACCTATTCCTTTTCTCTCTCCCGGCCCTTCTCTCCAGAGATGCTGCTTGACCCGTTTAGTTACTCCAGCTTTATGTGTCTATCTTCAGTTTAAAACAGCATCTGCAGTTCCTTCCTACACATATAGTTGTCCTCCCTCAAAGATAATTGAGCATAATTTGAGAAAAAGTGAAATGATTAATTTTGACATGAAGTGGTCAAAAGATAGCACACTATATAATGCTGAATGGTTTGCAGATTTTGAGATTCTGGGACTGGATTGTGTTGGTGAAAGAATTGCAAGAAGCTAGCATGGAGGTACAGTGAGTAATTAGGAAAGTTGATAGAATATTATTGTTCATTGTCAGAGAAAATGAACACAAAAAGCAGGCAGGTTTTTGCATAATTTATGCAGGCCACCTCTGGAGCTCACTACGCCATCTTTACACATTAGACTTTGGAGAAACAAGCTTTTCACTGCATCTCGGTACTTGAGCAATAAACCAAACTTTAAACTAAACTAAACTGTAAACCTTCAGCCCACCGAGTCGACACCGGCCAGCGATCACTCCATACACTAGCTCTGTCCGACACACTAGGGACAATTTACTATTTTCTACCAAAGCCAATTAACTCACAAAACTTCACTTCTTTGGAGTGTGGGGAAAACCAGAGCACCTGGAGAAAACCCACGTGGTCACAGAGAGAATGCACAAACTCCGTACAGACAGCACCTGTGGTCAGGATTGAACCTGGGTCTCTGGCGCTGTAAGGCAGCAACTCTGCCGCTGCGCCACCTTGCCACAATCTTGCTCTTCTTATTTGAGGAAGGATACAGGATGCGAATATATTCAGAGAAGCTTTCATGAACAAAATCCCATATTAAGTGGGTTGCTTTATGAGGAAAGCTTGGAGTGACTTATCTTGTACGAGTTGGAATTTAGGGGTCTGATTGAAACATTGCAGACCGACAGATGTCAGTAACTGTGAGGTAACAGTTCTTCTCCAGGTATCCTTATTTTCTCCCACATCCCGAACATGTTATGGGAGGTTACAAAACAAACAACTGCTGTGAGAGATTTGTTGGCCGGTGGTAAAATGTGTGGTGGTAAATGGTGTCGGTCAATGCTTCCGGTCAGAACCCTGCATTAAGCCTGTGCTGGTGGGTGGATTGCCAATGGCAAATTACGCAATAAGATAGGATAAAAGGAAAAATAGGAAAGAGAATCAAAGGTGAGTTGATTGGTATGTGATAGAGAATAGGTTGGAGGTCCACTGGGAAATAAGGGGAGGGAATGGGATTGATGGAGTTGCGCTACAGGGAGCTGGCATGCACCCAAAGGCCAAATGGCTGCGACAAGAATGAAGTAGAGGATCAGCCATTTCTGAGATACCATTAATCATTTTCTGTTCTATAACACAATATAGTCAGCTGTAACTAAAAATATTCTTCTTGCATTTATCGTTGCACTAGACGAAGTGGGACCCGTTGGGTTCCAGTCTCGCAGTAGCCTTGGTCCCCCAACGCAACTCATTCCCCATCGTAATATTCCACCACTCACACATAGCCCCTAACTGCGCAGGCGCAGTTCATCCCCCAGCATTGTCTTCCCCTCCCCGAAACTCTTCATGTGTGGGAGGGGTGGAGGGGATGGGGCAGAGGGGAGGGGGGAGGGAATGGGGTGTGTGGGTGGGTGATGGTGCCGGGGGGTGATGGGGGGGGGGTTTGTGGGGGGGAAGGTGTATGGGCGGGGAGTGGGGTGTGTGGGCAGCGGGGAGGGTTATGAGGCTGGGAGGGGGTTATGGGGGCAGGGGGTTGTGGGGGCACGGGGTGGGTTTGTGGGGCTGGGATGGGTAGTGGGGCTTGGTGGGGTTGTGGGGGTGAGGGGGTTGTGGACTGCAGGTTTGTGGGGGTGGGGGTGTTGTGGGGTGGAGGGTTTTCGGGGCAGGGGGAGGGTTGGTGGGCATGGGGCAGGGTTTTGATGGGGTAGGGGTGTGGGGGCGGGGGGGTTGTGGGGAGAGGGGTGTTGTGACTGGGGTTGTGGGTGGAGGGGAGTGTGTTGGCAGGCGGATGAGGGAAAAGAGCTCCGAGAAAAGATGGGGAAGAGCCGTTGGGAGAAGGGTATATCACGGGGGAGGGGGGCGGGAGCTTGTGAGGGGGACCAGAGGGGAAGAGGCTGGAGCTGGTGATGTGATGGGGACTCAAACCTAACCCATCCCCGTCCCCAGCTCAGGGATCTGCAGCTAGAGACAGGGATGGCTTCAGGCGGGGGCCGGTGGGGAGCACCTGCAGCTGGGAATGGGGCTGCTTCAGGTGGGGGCCGGGGGGGGGGGGGGGAGCGTGCTGCAGCGGGGGAAGGAGACAGTAGATCAAACAGTATTGCTGATTTGATCCGTGCGTGTCATCGTCCTGGAGGCATAAGCAACAGGCCGCTCCTCCTGCGGACAGGTATGTTACAAAACTTACCTTTAGCGGTGCTGCAGTTCTGCCGCTGGCCGTGTGCGCGACTTTGGCGCCTTTAAGGGGGGGGGGCGGGGTTGAAATGTGGTTTCCCCATGCAATCCGGAGCTTTATTTTCTCGGAGTGCGATCTATTTTTGGAGATTCGTTCCGACTGCCGGTAAGTCCGTTTTTTAAAATAAATCGTCCGACTATTTAATTGCTGCAGTAAAATAAAAATTAGCTCCCAATGCCGTGAACACCGACAACGGGGACCGATTTTACGTAGGGGACAGGTAAGTGAAAGCTGTTTATTTTTACATATAAACTTGCTTTTTTAGGGGACTTTAATCAATATTTCATGTGGTGAAACGGTGATTTAGCCCCCATATGAATTGGCAGAATTTTTCCTGACGATATTGGGTTTAAATTCACCACAACTGCAACGTTCCAATGCAGCGCGTTCCATAAAATCCCACTCGCAAGCTGTTTAAAATGCCCATTAATTTACAAACATTAAACACTGAATTCCTTCAATTTGGCCTATAAATTAATGACAATTAGATTTAAAAATCATGCTATATTGTGAATTATTGTGTGACTGTTAATTGGACACTTAGGCTTTAAATTTTTTTTTTTTTTTCCTTAAGAAATTGATAAATGTTTAGATCTAGTAATTGAATTTTGTAATTGGCTACAATTGGGTAACTAACTAATTATATGCTTTAATTTCAGGTCATCCAAGTAAGATTGTTTCATATTTGATTCAGAATACTTCAATCCATAATAATTACTGAAAATTTCTTTCAGTTCTCTTAAATTTTAAGGAAGTTATGGGCTTTTGACTGTCCTCGATCACAACTTTTGTGTTAAGTCAATAGAAAAGCAATAGGAAGCAAGTTGCTCATTTCCGAGTCCGAAAATGGCCCTAACTTTTTTAATACTGAAGATATGAAAGTGAATTAGGTGTCAAATTAAACTTATTTTTATGCTTTATCTGATGGGATAAATTGCAGACATGAATTTTGTAACATTGCTAACATGCTGCACTGAGGCCGTACTGGGATGTATCACTGGTCAAAGTTACAGGTTTATTGACATCGTAATAAGCAAGGTCATGTAGGCATGACATCTGACGCTTTAGAGTGTCAAAAGCATGTTCCTGGCTGTTTGTGCCATGTCCAGGCAGTGTCCTTGTGAGTAAGTTGCCTCAAGGCAGCCGGGATCTCGGCAAAGTTGGGAACAAATTTTCTGAGGTAATTAACCATGCCCAGAAATCTCTGCAGGTCTGCAACATCAGTGGGTGAGGACATTTCACTAACAGCCACAGACTTAGAAGGAACCGCCTTGAGACCATGAGCTGTGAAAATTTGCTCCACGTAGCTCACATGGTTAACACGAAACCGACATTTTGGGGGATTCAGTTTTAAGTGCACTTCCCCGGCACGCTCGAGTACCTTCTTCAAGTTGGCATCGTGTTGTCCCATGTCCTTGCCAGGGTGGAGCTTCCTACAACCGGGGGAGGGGGAAGGCTGTTGGGGGGGGGGGAGGGGGGGTGAAGGTGGGGGGAAGCGTCCCGTAGCTGGGGATGGGACGGCTTCAGATGGAGGCTGACAGGGGCAGGTGGGGTGGGGGGGAATGTCCTGCACTCACTCCATCCCCCCTCAAACCCCCCGTCCCCTCTTCACGGCTCTCCGGCGGTGCAGCCATTCCCGCCCATTGGGTTCCCATTGTGACGTAGAACACGCAGGTATTACTGCGCAGGCGCAGCTGACGGGCACGGCATGTGGAACAGGGATTTATTAAAGCTTAAAATGTAAATGTAAACAACAATTATTGCTCTCTTGTTGCGTTCTGCAGTCGGGGGAGAGGGTCGGCTTCAGGTGGGGGGTGCCAGGGGCCGGTGGGGGAACGTCCTGCAGCCGGAGAGGGGGGCGGCTTCGCGGGGCCTGTCCGGGGCCGGTGGGGAGGGGGGATGAGCGTTGCCGTGGCCTACCACTGCCGTGGCCTACCGCTGCCATAGCCCACCCCTGCCACTGCCTATCACTGCCGTGGCCTCACGCTACCGCTGCTGACCGCTGGCCTATTGCTGCCGCTCCACTCCGGTTCAGGACAGATGGGGAGCATCCTGCAGCTGGGGCCAGGACAAATTCAGGCGGGGGCCAGTGGGTGGGGGGGGCTTATTGCTGCCGTGGTCTACGGCTTCAGGCAGGGAACGGCGGGGAGCGTCCTGCAGCTGTGGAAGGGGGACGACTTTACGGGGGGGGGGGGGGCGTCCTGCAGCTGGGGACAGGGACGGCTACAGGCGGGGGCCGGCAGGAGAGTTCTGTTGCCGGAGGACGGTAAGAGGGGGGAGCTCTGCCATGGCCTATCGCTGTTGTGGCCTACCGCTGCCATGGGCTAATGGGCCTGTCCCACCAGCATGCAACTCTATGCGATTAGCGCGACCTAACGTGGTCGCTTGAGCCGTTCGGCGTCGCGGGGCTGGTCCCACTTCGATCGCCAGAGCCGTGCGGAATTGTGCGGGGTTCGTCCCGACAATGCGCGGGGCTCCGAAAAACTGACCGTTCAAAAATTCCGCGCGGCTACGGCTTGTCGGCTCGCAGTCGCCTCGACACATTACACACCGCCTCAACGTCGTGCCTCCGTGACTCTCTCTGTAGGTGCCTCCGTGACCCTCTATGTGTGTGGCTCTGTGGCCCTCTCTGTGTGTGCCTCTCTGTCCTGGCAAACTTACATTTAAGACTTCGCTCCAAGTTCGCCCCACTTTCCGCCGCGTTGCGCCACTCACCCGACCTCCGCGCGGCACTCGCTGCCGGTTTGGTCGTGCTCTTCGCATGCAGGCGCATGCTGTTGGGAACAACACTGTACAGGGATCACCCGACCTCCGCACGGCCCCCGCTTCTAGTTTGATTGCGCTCACCGCATGGAGTCGGATGCTGGTAGGACAGGCCCTTAACACTCCCCACTGGTTTCAGGCGGAGACCACTGAGGTATGGAAGTGCCTTGCAGCTGGGGACGGGACAGCTTCAGTTGGGCACGGAGCGTCCATCAGCTGGGGACGGCTTCAGATAGGGGAACCAGCGGGGGCATCCTATAGCCGGGGAGCAGTACAGTTTCAGCGTCCTGCAGCCAGGAGAAGGCGTCAGGCAGGGCTTGTCAGAGGCCGGCGGGAGTGTGGGGGAGGGGGCCAGTTTGTGGCGGGGGGGGGTTAGTGGGGTGGGGGGGGAGGGGTGTGTGGGTGGGAAACGTGTGGGGGAGGAGGGTGTGTGGGAGGGGGGAGGGGTGTGTGTGGGAGGGGACAACGAGGGTGTGTGGGCGGGGGTGTGTGTGGGGCATGTGGTGTGTGGGGGAGAAGGTTGTATAGGGGAGGGGGGGGTGTGTGGGGGGTGGTTGAATGAGGGGGGGGTGCGGGGGAGGGGGTGTGCGTGGGAGCGGATGTGTGGTGGCGGGGTGTGGAGAGAGGGAGGATGTAGGAGGGGGAGATGAGGGGGGTGAAGGGAGTTGTGGGGGAAGGGTGTGTGTGGGCGGGGATATGGAGGGGAGGGCAAATGTGGGAGGGGAGATGGGGGGTGTCGGGGAGGCGCCGGCCAACCTCAGCTCCAGTAAAGATGTGATGGAGAGGGAATTGGTGGACAATCGCTCGGAATGACAGGCGCTGAACGGCAGGCGAGGAGATCAATCTGCGGATGTGCGGTTTTACAAATTTCACATCAGACCACCGATCGGAATGAAATGGTGCAATTGCAGCGCAGGAGAGCGGTCAGTAAGCTGGCGAACAATTGTAGCGCAATCGCGCACCGTTTTCGCCCGCATTCTGGATAATAACTGGAAGATAACAAGATCAGAGCTTCAGTTATGTACTAGACTAAGTGGGACCTGTTGAGTCCCATTGCCACACGGGAGGCCTGGTCCCCCAACGCAATTTTCCACCACTCACCCATAGCCCCCAACTGCACAGGCGCAGCTGACAGGTTGCAGTTGTGATGCCCCTGATCCCCCCTCCTCCACTCACCACCCCGCACTCTGCCGCTTGCCCCCCCCTCCCCCCCCCATGCACTCACTCCATCCCCCCTCAGCCCCCCACATCCATTCTTAGTGCCTCTCTGGCAGCTCAGCCATTCCAGCCATTGTCAAGAGTCAAGAGTGTATTATTGTCATATGTCCCAGATAGAACAATGAAATTCGTACTTGCTGCAGCACAACAGAATATATTCATAATAAATAATAACAAAAACTCAGGAAAAGAAAACCACACAATAACAATGCAATAATAATAATGTCTATTGTAGTTTAAAGCTTATGGGGTTGTAGTGTTTAATAGACTGTTGGCTGTAGGGAAGAAGCTGCTCCTGAACGTTACAGTTCTCAGGCTCCTGTGCCTCCTTCCCGATGGCAGTGGTGAGATGAGTGTGTGGCCAGGATGGTGTGGGTCTTTGATGATGTTGGCTGCCTTTTAGAGGCAGTGACTACGATAAATCCCTTCGATGGTGGGGAGGTCAGAGCCGGTGATGGCCGGTGATGGTCTGGCATTCGGCAATATGGATGACTACACGGCAAAGTCCTCCAGACAGTGAAGGGCGGTGAAGGGCGTAAAAATGAGGTACAGGGACAGGATGGAGTCACAGATGGAGCAGCGGGACACAAGATGCCTTTGGCAGGGGCTACGGAATATAACTAACTACCAGAGCAGCCCCCCCTCAACCGGGAGTGCCAGCACCTCCCTAGCTGATAACCTGAACTCTTTTTATGCATGATTCGAGACGGGCAACATCACACCTAGCTCCTGGCGAACAACAACACCGCCAGCGCGCTGGCTAGCGAGGCTGGAGGGAGGTCCACCGCTGGGCGTGTGCACAAATTCTCGGTGACCGAGCACGACGTGAGGAGGGCTCTGACCCGTGTGAACACGAGGAAAGCTGTAGGCCCAGATGGTATATCTGGGCGAGTACTTAAGTCTCGTGCTACTCACCTTGCTCCAGTGCTCACCACAATATTCAACCTCTCCCTGGCCAAGTCCAGTCCGTGGTCCCTGCCTGCTTCAAAAGATCCACCATTGTACAAGTGCCAAAGAATGCCTCTCCAGCCTGCTTGAATGACTACCGACCGGTGGCCCTCACCTCGATAGTCATGAAATGCTTCGAGAGGCTGATCAAGCATTACATCTGCGCCTTCCTCCCTCGCACCCTGGACCCATTGCAGTTCGCCTACCACCCGAATAGATCCACGGATGATGCGGTCTCCCAGGTTCCTCACACCACTCTCTCTCACCTTGACAGCCAGAAGGGGGGCTGTGTGAGGATGCTGTTCATTGATTTCAGTTCAGCTTTCCATACGATAGTTCCCACCAGACTTGCTGAGAAGCTGCTGAAAGCTGCTGCTGTTGAAGCTGCACTCAACACCCCCCTGTGTGCCTGGGTCCTGGACTTTCTCACCGCCAGGCCCCAGGTGGTCAAGATGGGGAGACATACCTCCAACCCCCTCACCCTGAACACAGGATCCCCCAGGGTTGCGTCCTTAGCCCTCTACTGTACACCCTGTACAGACACGACTGCGTGGCTAGGCTCAGCTCCAACTCCATAATCAGATTTGCTGATGACTGTGGTGGTGGTGGTGGGCCTGATCTCCAATAACGTTGAGGTGGCTGATCTGGCACTCTGGTGTCAGGACAACAGCCTCCTTTTGATTGTCACAAAAACTAAGGAGCTGATTGTGGACTTTAGAATGGCTCAACAACCGAGGATGTACATGCCACTGGAGTTTAGAAGGATGAGGGGGAATCTTATAGAAACATATAAAATTATTAAAGGACTGGACAAGCTAGATGCAGGAAAAATGTTCCCAATAGTGGGCGAGTCCAGAACCAGGAGCCACAGTCTTAGAATAAAGGGGAGGCCGTTTAAGGCTGAGGTGAGAAAAAACTTTTCCCGCCAGAGAGGTGTCAATTTGTGGAATTCCCTGCCACAGAGGGCAGTGGAGGCCAAATCACTGGATGGATTTAAGAGAGAGTTAGATAGAGGTCTAGGGGCCGTGGAATCAAGATATGGGGACAAGGCAGGCACGGGTTATTGATTGGGGACGATCAGCCATGATCACAATTAATAGCAGTGCTGGCTCGATGCGCCGAATGGCCTCCTCCTGCACTTATTTTCTATGTTTAAGAAGAAACTGCAGATGCTGGAAAATCGAAGGTAGACAAAAGTACTGGAGAAATTCAGCGGGTGCAGCAGCATCTATGGAGCGAAGGAAATAGACAACGTTTCGGGCCAAAACCCTTCTTCAGACTGAAGAAACATTGCCTGTTTCCTTTGCTCCAAAGATGCTGCTGCACCCGCTGCGTTTCACCAGCACATTTGTCTACCTATTTTCTATGTTTCTATCTTTCTATAAATGGAACTACTGTGGATAGGGTGATTAGCTTTACATACCTGGGCGTCCACATCACAGAGGGTCTGACATGGACAACTCACACTGCCGCAGTGGTGAGTAAGGCAAGGCAGCGCCTTAACCACCTCAGGCAGCTGAGAAAATTCAGTCTCTCTGAGGATCCTCCAGTGCTTCTACTCTGGGGCTGTAGAAAGCATCTTGTCCGGCAACATCACAATCTGGTTTGGGAATTGCTCTGTCAGAAGTCATCGTTCAACCAAGCACATGTTTAATGACAACATTCTCGGTTCAAGTTCCGTCCTTCAGATGTTCCTTTGACATCTTCCTTCACCTTTGCTCAGCTAAGAGCCACATATAGTTGTCCATGCGGAAATACCAGTTTCTCGAGGTATATCAACACTTTCTCCATCGTATGTCCTTGTGCTTTATGGATCAACATAGCAAAACTTGACTGAATGGGGAATTTGCTCCGCTGAAGGGGAATGTCTTTGCCGTCTGTCAAATTGAGTGTTATCCTAGGAATGAGAACACTGTCATCTTTAAAGGCTCCCATGTTGATTCTTCCAACAACCAGATTATTGTGTAGCTCTTCCACAATCATCCTCGTTCCATTGCATAGCTTTGGGGGTTCCAAGTTTCTCATTAACATGATCGGAGATCCTTTTTTCAACTGCAATTTGTGTGGTGGTAATCCAGAGATGTCAGGATTGTCAAATGCGGGATAGATTAAATCAACACAATCCTCCAGTGTTTTTGCTATTAGAACCATGTCTTCTGGCATTTTAATTTCATCAACTTCATTCTTTAAAATCTCATCTTCTCCAACTTTCAACAAATAATGAGAATAGTCGCCTTCTCCCTCTCTCAATCGCATATTCGTCGGCAATTGAAACTTGGTGAAAAGTCTCCACAAGTAGGATTTCTTGATGCAGGAATTTTCAACATCAGCATCATTTCCCATTTTCACTCCAGGAAGGAGCGGGTGCTGTCGGAGCCAGTGGAGGAGGGGGTAGCATCCGGCAGCTGGGAGAAGGGAACGACTTCAGGCGGGGGCTGTCGGGGCTGGTGGCAGGGAGCAGCGACTTGCAGCAGGGGGAGGGGGATGACTTCAGGCTGGGGTTGTCGGGGCCGGTGCGGGTGGGAAGCATCCTGCAGCTGGGGACGGAGACGGCTTCAGGTGGGGGCAAGCGGGAACGTCCTGTAGACGGGGAGGGGGGCGGCTTCAGGCGGGGGTGGGTGGGGAACATCCTGTAGACGGGGAGGGGGGCAGCTTCAGGCAGGGGTGGGTGGGGAACATCCTGTAGACGGGGGAGGGGCATCGTGCAGTCAGGGGATGAGGTCGGCTTTAGGAGTGGTTGTCGGGGGCCGGGTAGGGGGGCTAACGTCCTGGTGCGGGGGGAGAGGGACGACTTCAAGCGTGGGCCGTCAGTGGGGGAGCGTCCCACAGCCGGGGGAGCGGGACTGATTTAGGCGGGTGCTGTCGGAGCCAGTGGGGGAGGGGGGTAGCATCCGGCAGCTGGGAGAGGGGAACAGATTCAGGCGGGGGCGATCAGGGCCGGTGGGGGGGGGGGGGGGGTGACAGCGACTTGCAGCAGGGGGAGGGGGACAGCTTGAGGCTGGGGCTGCCGGGGCCGGTGGGGGTGGGAAGCGTCCTGCAGCTGGGAACGGAGACTGCTTCAGGCGGTGGCCAGTAGGAGCGTCCTTTTGCTGAGGTCAGGGACAGTTTCAGGCGGGGGAGAGGGGGGAGCATCCCCCTCCCTTGTAGTCGGGGAGTGAGACAGCTTCAGGCAGGGGCTGGTGGTGGAGGGGTTTTCTGGAGGGCTAGTATGGGTGTTGTGGGCCAAAACAATTGGTTTCCAGTGGGCTAGTACTGATGTTGTGGGTGGAAGGGACGTTTCTTGGGCTAGTACAGGTGTTGTGGGCTTAAGGAACTGTTTTCTGGAGGGCTAGTATGGACATTGTGGGCCGAATGGACTTTTATTAGGCTAGTATAGTGTTGTGCACCAAAGGGAATGGTTTCTAGAGGGCTAGTGTGGAGATTGAGTGCGACTTCTGGAGTGTGCCACAGCTTGTAGATTCACATTCACTCACTAACAGCTGGAGCACTCACAGTTCTGGACTTAACTCTCACTAACTGCTTGTAGACATAATTCACTCAGAGTGACTTGTAGACTCACAGTTCTGGATTCCACTCTCACTAACTGCTAGTTCAGTCAGCACGGCTAGAGCATTTACAGTTCTGGCTGACTGCCTCAAGCGTGGCCTCCGGGGGCTTTATTCTCCTGGCCCCTGAAGAGGTGTTACCTTCATGGTGAATGACAGGTGAGAAGACCAATCTGCTGATCTCACGATATGACTTTTCTATTATTTTGGAACAAAACTTGGGGCGCTCAGACCAGAGGAGAACGGTGAGTAAGATGGCAAAAAAAAATGTGGTGATAAAGGGTAGCGTTTTTGCGCAAATTTATTTGCAACGTAGACCAGAAGTGGTCAAGATGAGAGCTTTAGTAATAGTATAGATAGATAGAGAGATTTGTAATTTCCCTTTACAGAACAATATAGATCAGCCATTTTGTTGTCACAACAAAATTGATTTTTTTATTACTTGTCATTCGTACCTCAGAGAGGCTCGAACGAAACTCCGTTTCTACAAGCCATACAAACAGAACAATTCATAAAAAAACACACAAGAATTCAATTCACGCAAACATCCATCACAGTGAATCTCCTCCTCACTGTGATGGAAGGCAAAGTCTTCTCTCTCCCCCGCACCAGTTCTCTCCCGAGGTCGAAGCCCCAAGCGGGGCGGTGTTAAGTCCCATGGCAATTGAGGCCACGCCGGGCGATGTACGGCCCCGTCGTAGGCCCAAAAGCAATAACGTTGGAGCCCCCGGCGGGCGATGGAATGTCCCGCGGCCATTAGAGCCGCGCCAGGCGATGTACGGCCCCGCTCCGAGTCGCTCCAATCCTGCGACACGGGCTGGAGAAGCTGTGTTGCGGGAGCTCCGGAGAGCGGTCTCTCACCCGGACCCGGGAGCTCCCGATATCCCGACAGTCCACCGGTCTGCAGCTGGAGCTCCGGAGTCGGGCCGCAGCAGCGAGCAACCACGCAAGGAGGCCGGCCAGCCCCACAACGGTGAGTCCGCAGCTCCACAGGCTCAGTGACTGGAGCCCCCAGGTCGTCCCGGTTGGAGGCCGCTCCACGGTGCTAGGCCCCAACGACAACGTGCAGGGAAGAGATTTAAAAGTTTCCCCCATCCCCCACCCCCCCACCCCCCCCCCCCCACCCCCACATATACACAATTAGAGACAATACAAAAAAAATACGAACAACTACATTTAACTAGACAAAAAATTAAAAAAATGACAGACAGGCTGTAGGGGCCGCTGCAACGTGAGTCGCGCCCGCCGCAAACACTGTGGTGTTCATCAAGTAACAAAGAATTAAAAAGTAACTTCACTGAAAAGAAACACAATAATCAATATCAGAAGCCTTTCCCATTTTGAGGCTTATTTATTCTTATTGAAAGACTTTTTGAATTGTCAGAAATTGGACAGAAAGGAGGATCAATACAAACAGTTGAGGAGACAAATGCATACACGGTCTGGTAGCTGTGACCGCAGCCTGCCAACTTAGGCAGCTAGAGATTTATGTCAAACCCTATTTAATATGAATTAGAATCCCACCTCAGACACCCATCTGCTCTTTGCACAAAATGCCAAAATGTGTAGTAAAACAAACGTTTTTATTCCACATAAATTTGGACATTCTCTTAATTGCTTCCAGGATGGCCCTTCAGAAATGCCCCCACATGTACAGGCCTTAATTGGATCAGACTGAATTGTTGAAGCACATCAAGCTTATAAAGGTTCAGTTCCCTGTAAACCTTTCACAATAAATATATTAATGCAACATTGGATCATTTGATTTACAAATAAAACTGCTCACAAAAAGAAATACATTTACCTCCCTTACAAACTTACAGCTGGGAAAGGTTATGTTAAATTTAGCCGGAACGGGGTACTGATTTTGGATGATAGGCCATAATCATATTGAATGGTGGTGCTAGCTCAAAGAGCCGAATGGCCTTCTCCTGCACATATTTTCTATGTAAGTCTTATTTTACAAAGACTAGAAAATCCGTTTTAGCAGGACTGCGTGATTTGCAAATTCCATTGCATGTGTGGTTTACTTTTAATGACGCATGAAAAGGAGTCTTAAACTTTCAACTTGTAACTTATCACATTTACTCTTTTCGCCTTCCATCACAGTGAGGAATGTGGAGGAGTCACTGTGGTGGATGTTTATGTTTTGTGTGTTCCGTTGCTTTTTATTTGTATGACTGACTTGGCAAATGAAATTCCTCGTATGTTGCAAAACATACTTGGCTAATAAAGTATTATTGTGATTGTGATTGATTGCGATTTCTCTTTCTTAAATATAAAAGAATTGAGAGTTTAGAGTTCAGAGATACAGTGCGGAAACAGGCCTTTCAACCCATCGATTCTGCACCGACCAGCAATCCCTGCACACTGTAGACAATTCTATAAAAACAAACCATGCAAATTTGCCTTGGTCTTTGGATTGGGGTAGGAAACCAGAGCATCCAGAGAAAGCTCACGCAGGTCAAGGGGAGGACATCCAAACTCAGTGCAGACAGCACCCGTAGTCAGGATCGAACCTGGTTCTCTGGTGCTGTAAGGTAGCAACTCCTCCACTGTGTCACCATCACATGCCACCCTATTAAATCAGGCAACCATGCCAATATCTATTCCCCTTCGCTACTTCTGAGAACTTGTTGACATTCCGTCATTTTGAACCAATATCTCTCCTTTGGTTGAAGTATCCCCAAGCTTCTGTTCGGATTTCTCAGATTTGAAATGAAAATGAAAAATACTGATGCCATAATGAACATAATCAGCTGAACATTAGGAATGTTTTGCATCATAAAACATATCATCAGTGATTTTAACTCAGTTTGCATCCTCCTTATTAGCCTCCCAGGGGACGACTCACGAAACGTTATTCCCTTATCATGCATCCATACAGTGTAAATGGCTCGATTGTAATCATTTGTTTTTCCTCTGACCATTCCAATTCCATTAGGACTAACGAGTCTTTTCCACCATTTAAAAAAACATGGCTGATCTCCCCATTCTCCCCATAACCCTTGACACCCATTCTGATAAAGTATTTGTCTATCTCTGCCTTAAAAATATCCACATGACTTATCCTCCACAGCCCTCTGTGGCAATCAGTTCCATAGATTAATTACCCTCTGACTAAAGAAGTTCCTCCACACCTCCTTTCTGAAAGAGCGCTCTTTAATTCTGAGGCTATGACCCCTGGTCCTAGACTCGCCCACTAGTGGAAACATCCTCTCCACATCCACTATCTATGCCTTTCATTATTCTGCAACTTTAAATGTGGTCCCCCCCTGAACCTTCTAAACTCCAAAGAGTAGAGCCCCAGTGCTGTCAAATGCTCATCATATGCTAACCCACTCATTACTGGAATCATTCTTATAATCCTCCTCGTGACGCTCTCCAGATGTAGCACATCCTTTCTCAGATATGGGGACCAAATTTGCTCACAGTATTCCAAATGCCACCTGACCGGTGCCTTATAGATCTCGATCCTTGTTTCCACATATTAGATACTGTAAATATTCTATATCCATTTCCACACCTACAGAAAACCCATTTGTGCTCCTTTTCTATGGACGGGTTTTGCTCCATGCATTCTTGGTCTTCAGAATCTAATGCCTTTGGAGTGTTTGGTACATGTATAGGAAAGACAGCAGGAGGCGAGATTGAGTGAGTAAGCTCATAGTCACATATAATGGGCTAATATAAGATGGAAAAAAATGACGTTAGAATGCTTCAGGATGATTTAGTTTATCAAAGTCAATGCCTAGAAGAAAGACTGAACACCCAAATGTTTTTGTTTTGTTGTGAACAGAAGGATCTCAAAAGTTGCAAATGGGGTGGGGAGGGGGTGGTCAGGGGAATATCTTTTATTATCATTTCATTATCTCAGAGATTAGCAGATACTGTCAGAGGGCCTCATTTCAGAGGGCAACTGTCAGAAGACAGAGACTCTAAAGGGCCTGTCCCACCAGCATGCAACTCCATGCGATGAGCACGACCTAACGTGGTCGCTTGAGCCGTCCGGCGTTGCGGGGCCGGTCCCACTTCGATCGCCGGAGCCGTGCGGAATTGTGCGGAGTTCGTCCCGACATCGCGCGGGGCTCCGAAAAACTGACCGTTCAATGTTCAAAAATTCCTGGCGGCAACGGCTTGTCGGCTCGCAGTCGCCTCGACGCATTACACACCGCCTCGACATCATGCCTCCGTGAACCTATCTGTAGGTGCCTCCATGACCCTCTATGTGTGTGGCTCCATGGCCCTCTGTGTGTGTGCCTCTGTGCCCCTCTCTGTGTGCCCCTCTCTGTCCCGGCAAACTTACCTTAAGACTTTGCTCCAAGTTCGCCTCACTTTGCGCCGCGTTGCGCCACTCACAAGACCTCTGCGCGGCCCTCGCTGCCGGTTTGGTCGCGCTGGCCGCATGCAGGCGCATGCTGATGGGAACGGCCCTGTACAGGGGATCACCCGACCTCCGCGCGGCCCCTGCTTCTAGTTTGATCGCGCTCATCGCATGGAGTTGGATGCTGGTAGGACAGGCCCTTAAGACTTTTGCCTTCCATCACAGTGAGGAGGTGTTTGGTGAACTCACTGTGGTGGATGTTAAATTTGTGTTTATTGTGTGGTTTTGTTATTTTTAATTTATGTATGACTGCAGGCACGAAATTTCGTTCAGACCGAAAGGTCTGAATGACAAAGGTAATTCAATTCAATTCAAGAAGGAAGCTGAGAAAGGGATCCCTGAAGCAGGCAAAACTGGAATAATTTTCATGTTACGTGTGATTTATTAGGATATTTTATATAAGAGCTGGTTGTGTTGTTACTCAATCAACAAAACTAGTAATTATGAAAACAAACTCATGCAGACGGTGAGTAGAATTGCCATGCTCACATAACAGTTGTCACAGAGTTGTGTCAGTGCCATGAATAATCACAAAATGCTGGAGTAACTCAGCGGGACATCTTTGGATAGAAGGAATGGGTGACATTTCAGAATGATGTGCCATGGATGTGGATGGCCAAGCTTGTGTGGTTATGCTTTGAAATATATGAAGAGATTGTTGGGTTTTTTTGCAATATTTAATTGACTTGAACACCAGTGAGGATGGGGCCATACACACATGAGATTTCCATTGAAGTCTCCTTTTGGGCCATCAGGAATCTGTGGCAAGTATGTCCTTAGCACTGGGATATCTTACCGACCATTACACATCTACACCTCTTGCAACAAGTAACTCTTGACTTGGCTTTCCAAAGCTTTCCTGTCTAGCCTGCCATCTATCACCCTCCGTGAACTTAAATCCAACCAAGGTCACATTGCCATTCCTTAATTTGTCTAACCAGCATTTACCCACCTCTCTTACACTTATTTGTAGCAATGGGCTGAGTGGACCAGCGGGCCACATGGCCAGAAAGGACAGACAGGCTGTAGAGGGCAGCCACCGAGCTCGGCCCCCGTTTGTCCCTTGATGACTGGATAACTGGAGAGGAGGAAGGAGGGAACCGGTGATAGTGTTTGCAGGGATTATACCTTCCGCGCCCTAAAGGTCCGTTGCTGGAGGTGCCCCCTGGAGCATAATGGCTGAAGGTGGTCGGGTGAGGAGAGGGATAATGGTTCACTGGACAATTGGGAAAGAGGTGACGGCTGGAGGCCCTGTGACAGCCCGGGCTCGTCTGGATTGGAGCCGATCCATAAGACCGAATGAGCGGCCCGGACTAGACGTTGAAAATGGCAGCAAAACCTGTTGAATCTTGTTTGCGGTGTCTGTGGAATATTTCTATACACCTTAGCACTAATAGGGTATTGTGCTTAGGTTGGGTAATACCTTACTGAACTGTATGGAAAACAAGAATTTTACTGTACGTCTGTGCATGTAATAATGAAGAACTAATGGCCATTGCTTACTAGTCAGCCAGTTCACCATTTCAAAATGACCATTCTTATTGAAATTGGCTTCATACCTTGTTACTGCTATAACATTTTCAATCCCAAATTATCCAATTTCAGGCCTCCTGTACAGCTTTGCTGTTAATTATATATCGCCAGTGGCATCTGTCTGCAATCTAAACTGTAGAACTTATCCTCCCAATTGTCACAACTTTCCACCCCTCTCTCCCTGTGATAAAGACTTTGTACGAATGCAAGTTGTGCTGAAAGCTTCAAATGAATGCTGGTTAGGCAAAAGAGTAAAATGCTGGATAATGTTAAAGGAGATAAATAGTTGCTGGGATTATGGAAAATAAAGTATTGCTTTTCAGTTGAGTTAGGCTGTCGAGATGAGGAATTCAGAATACTGACAATGCAAAAGTTAAAGTTAAATAATTACCAAACATTTGAGCAAGACTGTTACAAATAAAACAAAAATCAATCTATAAATAACAAAAGAGAAGCTATTTCACTTCTCCAAACAACCCTGAAGTTGAACCGACAGGTCAAAGCTTAGAGGGCAAAACCATCTGACAGTTCTTGCTTCTGAGTCAATACAAGATGAATTGACAGAAAATAACTGGATGTGTTTCAGTATCTGGGAATAGGGCTGCCAATCGTTTTCTTTCCACAGAGATATATCCTGTGAGGCATCACTCACCATGGGAACTGGATTACATGAGTTCAGTTTTCACAGAAATCTTCTGCTGATTAGCCAAGAAATCCAATGACCTTAACCTGGCAGCCTTGTGATAGAAACTGTGAAAAATAAGTCATCCAAATCCAGGTTCAAATTAACATTGTTGTGATTGAATAATTTCAGAGGCATCAATAGTCTTGTAAGTCCCTGGAGGAGAGGGATTGTAGTGAGGGAGTAATTGGCTTCTTCGCAGTTCCTGATCCAAACGGTGAAAGTGGTGGTTAAGTTGTGTACTTCCCTGAAGCTTTACTGGCTTAAGAATGGAGTTATTTATATCAGAAGACCACAAGACAGCATTGAATTTCAGGGCCAGAATTAGTTGCTTTCCCTCAGAACTTTTGCTTTTAACAATCTATATATAGTAAAAAGGACACGTTGATTTGTCAAGATTAATTTTCACTTGAGCAAGTTTCACTACTATATGTCTGCTAATTAAAATCCAGGTTACTCCATATCATTGCCATTACAATCACTGAATATGTCATTTGGATTTATGTTACAATATTTTAAGGGGAGTAGGAGGCAACCGTGGCTGACAAGAGAAGTTAGGGGTAGAATATTAAAACTAAAAGAAAAGATGTATAACACAGCAAAGAGTAGCTGGAAGCCAGAGGATTGGGAAACTTTCATAGGACAACAGAAGGAAACAAAAAGGGCAATACGGGCTGAAAAGATGAAGTACGAGGGGAAGCTGGCCAGGAATATAAAGAAGGACCGTAAAAGCCTCTTGAGATATGTTAAGGGAAAGTCAAATGTGGGTCCCTTGGAGGCAGACATGGGTGAAATTATTATGGGCAACAAGGAAATGGCAGAAGAGTTGAACAGGTACTTCGGATCTGACTTCACTAAGGAAGACACAAACAATCTTCCAGATGTACTGGAGGACAGAGGATCTAAGGGGTAGGGGAACTGAAATAAATTGTCATTAGGCGAGAAATAGTATTGGGTAGGCTAATGGAACTGAAGGATGATACAACCCCTGGGCCTGATGGTCTGCACCCCAGGGTCCTCAGGGAGGTGGCTCTAGAAATAGTGGACGCATTGGTGATCATTTTCCAATGTTCAATAGATTCAGGATCAGTTCCTGTCGATTGGAGGATAGCTAATGTTATCCCACTTTTCAAGCAAGGAGCGAGAGAGAAAACGGGGAATTACAGACCAGTTAGCCTGACTTCGGTGGTGGGAAAGATGCTGGAGTCAATTATTAAAGAAGTAATAATGGGGCATTTGGATAACAGTAAGAGGATTAGTCCAAGTCAACATGGATTTATGAAAGGGAAATCATGCTTCTGGAATCTTTTGAGGATGTGACAATTAAAATGGATGAAGGGGTGCCAGTGGATGTAGTGTATCTAGACTTTCAGAAAGCCTTTGATAAGGTCCCGCACGGGAGACTGGTGACTAAAATTAAAGCAAATTGTATTAGGGGTAGGGTGTTGACATGGATAGAAAATTGGTTGGCAGACTGGAAGCAAAGAGTAGGAGTGATCAGGTCCTTTTCAGAATGCAGGCAGTGGCGAGTGGAGTGCCGCAAGGCTCGGTGTTGGGGCCGCAACAGTTTACCATGTATATTAATGATTTGGAAGAGGGAATTAGGTGCAACACTAGCAAGTTTGCAGATGACACAAAGCTGGGTGGCAGTGTGAACTGTGAAGAGGATGTTAGGAGGTTGCAGGGGGACCTGGACAGGTTGAGTGAGTGGGCAGATGCGTGGCAGATGCAGTATAATATAGAAAAATATGAGGTTATCCACTTTGGTGGCAAAAACAAGGGGGCAGATTATTATCTCACGGGGCTAAGGTTAGGTAAGGGGGAGGTACAGTGAGACCAGGGTGTCCTTGTACACAAGTCACTGAAAGTTGCTGTGCAGGTGCAGCAGGCAGTGAAGAAAGCTAATGGAATGATGGTCTTCATAACAAGAGGATTTCAGTACAGGAGTAAAGAGGTTCTTCTGCAGTTGTATAGGGCTCTGGTAAGACCACATCTGGAGTATTATGTACAGTTTTGTTCTCTTAATTTGAGGAAGGACATCCTTGTGATTGAGGAAATAGGCAACGTTTCAGGCCAAAACCCTTCTTCAGACTATCGATACCGACTGGCTATATGCCACCATACACAGCAATTCTCCTTCCGGGCACTGAGATCGACTCTGGCTGCAATGGGATGGCACCAGCAGGACCTCGCTTTGACTCTCCCGAAACTTCGGGCCTCACTCACCCAGACCTGCAATGGAGCCCAACTCTACTTCCTCCGCCGGAGTCTGAAGAAGGGTTTCGGCCCGAAACGTTGCCACTTTCCATCGCTCCATAGATACTGCTGCACCCGCTGAGTTTCTCCAGCACTTTTGTCTACCTTCGATTTTCCAGCGTCTGCAGTTCCTTCTTAAACATGCATATTGCTCCATTCCTTGCATAGCTCCGTGCCTATCTAAAAGCCTCTTACAACCTGCTACCATATCAACCTCCACGGCCACGTCAGGTGGTAAGCTCCAGGCAGCAACCACTCTCTGTGTAAAGAAACAATTGCCCCCTCTGTCCGTCAAAGCAATGCCTACTAGTTTGACATTTCCACCCTAGAGAAAATAGTTCTGCGATCTACTATGCCTCTGATAATTTTATACATCTGCAGTCTACCTCCAATGCTCTGGAGAATACATTTGAAGTTGCTCAACCTCTTGTTATGGCTAATACCCAGCAGCAGCGGTAAGCCATTGCTGCACCCTCTCCAAAGCCTTTACATCCTTCCTGTAACGGGATAACCAAAACTGCACACAATACTCCAAATGTGACCTAGCTAAAGTTTTATAAAGCTCCATCATGACTTCCTGACTCTTGTACTCAATGACCTGATTGATGAAGGCAGAAATACCATATGTTTTCTATACCAATCGATCTACTGGTGTGACCAGTTTCAGGGAGATATGATGCTCTTGGTCCACTATATCCTCCAGCTGCAATAGCAAGCTCATCCCATTGAAGTAAGCAGCATCTCATGTTATAGGTGGTCTTGGGCAGCTCTAAGACAGTGAGCTTTGTCCTGCTCTGGCTGCTAGCCAACTTTTTCACATGAAGGGTGGTTAGTGTATGGAACAAGGTGCCAGAGGAGGTAGTTGAGGCAGGGACTATCCCAACATTTAAGAAACAGTTAGACAACTACATGGATAGGTCAGGTTTAGAGGGATGTGGACCAAACGCAGGCATGATGGACTAGTTTGGATGGGACATGTTGGCCGGTGTGAGCAAGTGGGCCGAAGGGTTTGTTTCCACGCTGCTTCACTCTATGACTCTGACTCAGGCCCTCTTTAAACATCCCCCACTCACCTGATGTTGTGTGCGTGCTTTTAAGAGGCTTTTAGAGAAGCACAGAGCTATGCAAGGAATGGAGCAATATGGATTGCTGATGATGTTGGAATTTATGCTGCTGTCACCAATAACCCTTGGTGGTTCCTATCCCAGACAAAAATGACCAATGAAGAATCACTCACCAGCTGAAGGAAGTATCGTGGCAAGCATACGGAGAAAGACCCACTGATCAATTGAGCTGAAGTTGCAGTGGGTCTCAGACTACAAGTCCTGCTGGTAACAGTTGGAGGTTGGGCACAGAGCAAACATATACTCATGTTTAAGAAAGAACTGCAGATGCTGTAAAAATTGAAGGTAGACAAAAATGCTGGAGAAACTCAGCGGGTGAGGCAGCATTTATGGAGCGAAGGAAGAGGTGATGTCGTTCTTTTACATTGTATTGAGGCCATTGTACATGTTCTTTTACATTGCAATGTGGCCAAAGACAGAACCTGCCTTAGAACAAGCGGGATGAACTTAAATGTGTAAGAAGGAACTGCAGATGCTGGTTTAAACCAAAGAAAGACACAAAAATCCAGATAACTCAGCGAGACAGGCAGTATCTCTGGAGAGAAGGAATGGATGACATTTCGGATTGAGACCCTTCTTTAAACTGAAGAAGGGTCTCGACCCGAAACGTCACCCAATCCTTCTCTCTAGAGATGCTGCCTGTCCCGCTGAGTTACTCCAGCTTTTTGTGCCTATCTTTCAATGAGTTTAAACCAGACTGACCTACCTTAGATAACTGAAAGACTGCTGTGTGCTCTGTTTCACCGAGACATGGCTCTTCCCGGATACACCTTTCTTTTCCAACCAACCTGACGGCTTCACCTTTTTCCTAACCAAGTGACATCAAAGCAATGGCCAAGAAAGCACCTCCAATTCGTTAGAAGCCTGAGGATGTTCAGTATGGCCCCAACAACTCACTCCAACTTCTACAAATGCTCCGCTGAGTGCATTTTCTTGGATGCATCGTGGTATGAGGCCAGGGAGGCGTTGGTGAGGGAGGAGCGGCGTCCGAGCGGTAAGCTTAAAACCCGAACGCGTGGCTTTGTTTTTACAGAGGCCCTGGAGCCGTTGGTGAGGGAGGAGCGACTGAAATCCGTAATGTTCTAAATCCGTAACGTTCCATTCAATTAACTGGGCTTGAGGAAGCCGCTGATTGGTGGACTTGAGTACGCAGCTGATTGGCAGTCAGATTCCAGCAGTTTGTAGTGTACTGTACTTTGTATTTTGTACTGTATTTTTGTATTGTATATTGTATTTTGTGTTGTATCTAGGATAAGGGAAGTATGAGTGCCAGGGCAGCTTACTGTTCTGGATGTCAGATGTGGGAGGTCATGGAGTCGGGTAGCAATCCAGACGTCCACATCTGCGCCAGGTGCGTCAAGATGGGACTCCTAAAGGAGTGTGTTAGGAAGCTGGATGCAGCTCGATGACCTCCGTCTGGTCAGGGAGAGTGAGGAGGTCATAGAGAGGAGTTACAGGGAGGTAGTCTCTCCAAAACCACAGGAGGCAGACACGTGGGTCACGGTTAGGAGAGGCAAGGGGCAGAGGCGGGCGCTAGAGAGTACACCAGTGGCTGTACACCTTCAACGCTGCAGCACTCGTAAGGCAAGGCAGCGCCTTTACCACCTCAGGCATTTGAGGAAATTCAGAGTGTCTCCGAGGATCCTCCAGTGCTTCTACTCTGCGGCTGTGGAAAGCATCTTGTCCGGGAACATTACAATCTGGTTTGGGAACTGCTCTGCCCAGGACAAGAAGGCTCTGCAGAGAGTAATGTGTTCAGCCGAACGCACTATGGGAACTTCTCTCGCCCCTCTGCAGGAACTATCCATCAGAAGGTGCAACTCCAGAGCCAATAAGATAATGGGAGACCCCTTCCACCCCTGCAACGGACTGTTCCAGCTGCTACGGTCAGGCAAACGCCTCCATCGCCATGCTGTGAGAACAGAGAGGATGTGAAGGAGTCTCTTCCCAGAGGCCATTCGGACTGTACACTTCTATCTCACCAGGGACTAACTCTACTACAGTTACTGTACCACAATACCACCCACAATATTTTATTATGGAAAAGAACATGTGATTCTGTTTGTAGTTTGTTGTTTGGTTGTTTGTTTGTTGTTTGTGTGTTTTTTGCACAAAGTCCGCAGGCACGGCCACTTTTCATTTCACTGCACATCCCGTGTGTGTATGTGACAAATAAACTTGACTTGATTTGACTTGACTTGAAAATAAGTACTCCTGTTTGAGTGCTGTTGGGGGGGACAGCCTACCTGGGGGTAGCAACAGCGACCAGGCCTGCGGTACAGACACCGGGCCTGTTGCTCAGAAGGGTAAGGAAAAGAAGAGGAGGGCATTAGTTATAGGGGACTCTGTAGTTAGGGGGTCAGATAGGCGATTCTGTGGACGCAGTCCGGAGATCCGGATGGTAGTTTGCCTCCCTGGTGCCAGGGTCTGGGATGTGTCTGAAAGTGTCCAAGATATCCTGAAAATGGAGGGAGAGGAGCCTGAGGTCGTGGTACATATTGGTACCAATGACATAGTTAAAAAAAGAGAAGAGGTCCTGAAAGGAGAATTTAGGGAGTTAGGAAGCGAGTTCAGGAAAAAAACCGCAAAGATAACAATCTCAGGATTACTCCCTGTGCCACGCGACAGTGAGAGTAGGAATGGAGCAAGGTGGAGGATAAATGCCTGGCTGAAGGACATGCGTGCAACAAGGGTAAAACAGTCATAATGGGTGACTTCAATCTACATATAGATTGGGTGAATCAAATGGGCAGGGGTGCTGAGGAAGAGGATTTCTTGCAATGTATGCGGGATAGTTGTTTGAGATCTATCCCTTGTTAGCCAGTCATTGAATGGCATTGACCAACAAGAAATAATGGTCCAAGTCACATATGCCACTAGAGGTGCTGCAACTTAAAAACATGACAAGTAGATAGGCTAGATGCAGGAAGATTGTTCCCGATGTTGGGGAAGTCCAGGGTAAGGGGTCACAGCTTAAGGATAAGGGGGAAATCCTTTAGGACCAAGATGAGAAGGACTTTTTTTCACACAGAGAGTGTTGGGTCTCTGGAACTCTCTGCAATAGAGGGTAGTTGAGGTCTGTTCATTGGCTATATTTAAGAGGGAGTTAGATGTGGCCCTTGTGGCTAAGGGGATCAGAGGGTATGGAGAGAAGGCAGGTACGGGATACTGAGTTGGATGATCAGCCATGATCATATTGAATGGCGGTGCAGGTTCGAAGGGCCGAATGGCCTACTCCTGCACCTAATTTCTATGTTTCTATGTTTCTATGATGTGGATAGAGAACTGGCTGGCAGACAGGAAGCAAAGGGTAGGAGTAAACGGGTCCTTTTCAGAATGGCAGGCAGTGACTAGTGGGGTACCGCAAGGCTCAGTGCTGGGACCCCAGCTATTTACAATATATATTAATGATTTGGACGAGGGAGTTGAATGCAACATCTCCAAGTTTGCGGATGACACTAAGCTGGGGGGTAGTGTTAGGTATGAGGAGGATGCTAGAAGGCTGCAAGGTGACTTGGATAGTCTCGGTGAGTGGGCAAATGTATGGCAGATGCAGTATAATGTCAATAAATGTGAGGTTATCCACTTTGGTGGCAAAAACAGGAGGGTAGACTATTATCTGAATGGTGGCAAATTTGAAAAAGGGGAGATGCAACGAGACCTGGGTGTCATGGTACACCAGTCATTGAAAGTAGGCATGCAGGTGCAGCAGGCAGTGAAGAAAGCAAATGGTATCCAAGATATCCTGTGCAGTTGTACAGGGTTTTGGTGAGGCCACACCTGGAGTACTGCGTACAGTTTTGGTCTCCAAATCTGAGGAAAGACATCCTTGCCATAGAGGGGGTACAGAGAAGATTCACCAGACTGATTCCTGGGATGTCAGGACTTTCATATGAGGAAAGATTGGATAGACTCGGTTTGTACTCGATGGAATTTAGAAGATTGAGGGGGGATCTTATAGAAACCTACAAAATTCTTAAGGGGTTGGACAAGCTAGATGCTGGAAGATTGTTCCCGATGTTGGGGGAGTCCAGAACAAGGGGTCACAGTCTAAGGATAAGGGGGAATTCCTTTAGGACCGAAATGAGGAAAACATTCTTTACACAGAGAGTGGTGAGTCTCTGGAATTCTCTGCCACAGAAGGTAGTTGAGGCCAGTTCATTGGCTATATTTAAGAGGGCGTTAGATGTGGCACTTGTGGCTAAAGGGATCAGGGGGTATGGAGAGAAGGCAGGTACGGGATACTGAGTTGGATGATCAGCCATGATCACATTGAATGGCGGTGCAGGCTCGAAGGGCCGAATGGCCTACTCCTGCACCTATTTTCTATGTTTCTATGTTTCTATGTATGTTAGCATTCATAGCGAAAGGATTTGAGTATAGGAGCAGGGAGGTTCTACTGCAGTTGTATAGAGTTTTGGTGAGACCACACCTGGAGTATTGCGTACAGTTTTGGTCTCCATATCTGAGGAATAACATTCTTGCCATGGAGAGGTTTCACCAGAATGATTCCTGGGATTCCAGGACTTTCATATGAGGAAAGATTGGATAGACCTGGCTTGTACTCGCTAGATTTTAGAAGACTGAGGGGGGATCGTATAGAAACGTACAACATTCTTAAGGGGTTGGATAGGCTAGATGCAGGAAGATTGTTCCCGATGTTGGGGGAGTCCAGAACAAGGGGTCACAGTCTAAGGATAAGGGGGAATTCCTTTAGGACCGAGATGAGGAAAATATTTTTCACACAGAGAGTGATGAATCTCTGGAATTCTCAGCCACAGAAGGTAGTTGAGGCCAGTTCATTGGCTATATTTAAGAGGGAGTTACATATGACCCTTGTGGCTAAAGGGATCAGGGGGTATGGAGAGAAGGCAGGTACAGGATACTGAGTTGGATGATCAGCCATGATCATATTGAATGGCGGTGCAGGCTCGAAGGGCCGTATGGCCTACTCCTGCACCTATTTTCTATGTTTCTATGTTTCTATGATTTGGTAGCAGCTCCATCCAAGACAACAAGAAATTGCAGAGGGTTCTTGGCATAGGCAGTGAACTCCATCTATACCACGCTGCCTCGGCAAGGCCAGCAGCATAAACAAGGACCAGTCTCACCCCGTTCACTCCTGCTCCTCAGGCAAGAGATAAAGAAATTTGAAAACACATACCTGCAGGTTCAGGGGCAGTTTCTTCCCGGCTGTAATCAGGCAACTGAATTGTTCTCTTACCAGCTAGAGTGCAGTCCTGACTTCCCACCTGCCTCAATGTACTATTTTCAATCAGACTCTATGGGACTTTATCTTGCACAAAATACTTGCATGTTTGTTATGTTACTAAATATGCTCATGCCACTTAAAATGGAATAAGTAGATGCAACAACTGCAGAAGTAGAGGACAGAGGATATAGGTTTAAGGTAATGGGGAAAAGATTTAATAGGAATCTGAGGATTAGGTTTTTCACACAAAAGATGGCGGGTGTGTAGAACAAGCTGCCAGAGGAGGTAGTTGAGGCTGGGACTATCTCAACATTTAAGAAACAGACAGGTACATGGATAGGACAGGTGTGGAAGGATATGGACCAAACATGGGCAGGTGGAACTAGTGAAGCTGGGATATGTTGGCCAGTGTGGGCAAGTTGGGCCAAAGGGCCTGTTTCCACACTGTATCACTCTTTGACTCTAAGTATCTAGATCTGGAGGACATAGATACAGGTAAGAGGTATAGCGGGGAACTGAGGGGATTTTTCGTCCAAAGTGTGGTTGGAATCTGGCATGCACTACTAGAGTATTTAGTGGAGGCAACATTTAAGTATTTAGATTAACACTCAAATTGTCTGGGTTTAATGGTCTATTCGACCAAGTGCTGCTAAATTAGATTAATATAGATGGGTATTGATGGCGTGCTTCATGGTCAGCTGAAGAGAGCATTTCTGTGCAGGATGACTCCATCCACGAACTGCTCTCAGACGCTCCCGCCTCTTGGCATTTTCATCTTCATCAACAATTCACTGCATTTTATCAAGTGAGATTATTGCTCTCCAGAGATTAAACTGGAGGTGACAGTTCACTTCACAATTGAAAGTAAGATGAAATCAAGTAATTTCTGTCAGAAATAACTGGAGCCTGTTGTTTGGGAAAATAGACTACATGCCTTGAAGGACAAATCCATAACTACAGTAAAAGAAACATATCTCAATTCTGCTCTTTCTCTTCAATTCTAGATAAGCACCAAGGTTGCAAATAATTGCACAAGGTCCAGAGGGTAAATAGTGTACATGGAAGTAAAATTTCAAGCTGATTGCACTGTCTAGGAAGCACCGAGGAGTGGTTTCTATTGATATATATTCTAGACAATCTTTTTAAAAGACAGAAATGTAGTTATGCCTCACCTTGGAATGTTACATGAACCTTGACGTGGCATAGTAGAAAATATATCTGGGAAAGATCTATGTTGTTTTGAGTGAGGCTTTGCACAATAAATCAAATTTCATGCAACACATCATTGCCCATAAATTCTTATCAATATCATTACCATCAAGGTGGTTAAGAACTGTATTATCATCCTTCTGTTACTGAGAGGTGTTTGTGTTCTGGGATTCACTAGCGAACACCATCTTGGGTTCACTAACAGCACAAAGGGTGACAGAATCTAAAGGGGACGGCTTCTGGTGGTGGCGAGTGAGGGGGGGGGGGGCTTTCTGTGGGGCTAGTATGGGTGTTTTGGGCCAAAGGAACTGGTTTCCAGAGGGTTAGAATGGACTTTATGGGTCAAATGGATTCTTGGACTCACAGTTCACTCACTCACGGCTGGTGGGCTCACAAGGGGCAAGGGGGAGGGGGGTAGTGGGGTCGAGAGGGGTTCAGAGGAGGGGGGAGAGGAGGGTGGGAGGCGGAGGTGGGAGTGGAGGAGGAAGGGGGAGGGGGAGGGGTCAAGAGGAGGGGGAGGGTGGGGAAAGGCGAGGAGAGGCGAGGAGAGGCGAGGAGAGGTGAGGAGAGCCAAGGAGAGGAGGGGAGGGCGGGAGGAGGGGGAGAGGAGGATGGGGTGCATAGGGGAGGGGGAAGAGGAGGGAGAGGAGGGGTGAGGGGGTTAGAGGGAGGGGAGGGTGGGGAAAGGCGGGGAGAGGAGGGGGAGGGGGAGAGGAGGGGAGGGCACGAGAGGAAGGAGAGGAGGAGAGAGTAGGGAGAGGTGGGAGAGGAGGGTGAGAAGGAGAGGAGGGCAGGGATGCGTGGAGAGGAGGGGGAGATGATGGGGAGAGGAGGCAGAGAGGAGGCGGAGAGTAGTGGGGGAGAGGGGAAAGGGGAGAGAGGAGTGCGAGAGAGGAGTGGGAAAGACGTGGGGAGTGTGTATGGGAGAGGGTGGGAGAGAGGAGGGGGAGATGCGTGGAGAGGAGGGGTTGGGAGAGGGGAGAGGGAGAGGGAGGGGGGAGAGGTAATGAGGGGAGTGTGGGAGGGTGGGAGGGGGAGGGTGGAAAGGTTAAGGGGGAGTAGGGGGGAGGAGGGGGGAGTGGGGAGGGGAAGGGAGAGGGGGAGGGGGAAGGGGGGGAGAGGGGGAGGGAAGAGATGGGGGAGGGGGGAGGGAGGAGGGGGAGAGGGGGGAGAGGGGGGTAGGAGGGGGGAGTGGGTAGCAGTGGGTGGGAGCAGTTAGCAGCTGGGGGGAGTTGGTAGCAGTTGGGAGGAGCGGTTAACAGCAGAGGGGAGCGGGGGTGGGGGAAGAGAGGGTGTGGGGAGGAGGGGGGCTCGCACTCTGCTCACCCCGCACCTTCAGCTTTCGGGCCTCACACAGTAGATCCCGGTCCCACTCCGGCTTCACTCAGAGGCTTCCGGTTCAACACACCAGCAGTCCGCGAGCTGCTCAACTCACGGCGCCCCTTCAGCTTTAGTCTCCTCGCCACGTTGCTGACAGCGGGTTCCGGAAGGGACGTTTTTCCCGATTTTTAAACCTTCATAACTTTTGTACTATTTGATCGATGGGAACAAAACGTATTTGACGCAGCAGAGGAGAATGGTGAGTACGGTGGCGAAATATCGTAGCGTTATGGTGGATCATTCTTGCGTAAATTCAATTACAACGCAGATTGGAAGCGGTCAAGATGAAAGTTTTAGTAATAGTATAGACAGATAGAATATAGAAGATAGATGGAGCATAGATAGACAGATGACAGACAGGCAGACAGACAGACAGACAGACAGACAGACAGACAGACAGACAGACAGACAGACAGACAGACAGACAGACAGACAGACAGACAGACAGACAGACAGACAGACAGACAGACAGACAAACAGATAGACAGATAGACAGATAGACAGATAGACAGATAGATAGATAGATAGATAGATAGATAGATAGAGAGAGAGAGATGTGAAGGGGAACTTTTTTACGCAGTGGAGTGGGTGCCTGGACCCCCCTGCCAGGGGTGCTGGTGGTCAGACAGGGTTATTTAAGAGGCTTGTAGATAGGTGCATGGACATTCAGGGAATGAAGAGATTAGTTTGCATTTTCTTTTTTCACAGATTTTGTGGGCCGTCGGGCTTGTTCCTGCACAGTGCTGTTCCAGCTTCTATAACTTTAAAGACTGTGATCTGGATGGAAATATAATAATTCAGTTCTAAGTTGATTTATCATGTTGTTCATAAGCATGACTAATTGTTAAACTGAGTTTGAAGAGAGAGTGCATTGATTGAATATTAATTAATCACTCTGCATGTGGAAAGCATTCAGGCACTATAGTTGAAACTATACTCAAAACATTATATAATGTTCTTATATGTACTTGCTTGTGAAATGAGAGAACCCACCCTCTTTTTTTCATGTAAACAAAACAGATTTAATTATTCATGATTTTAGAAAGTAGCTCGGGGTATTTTCACGTCCAGATTGTGTGTGAACTAGGATGGCTGTCCCACCAGATACACTGACCCAATAGAAATGTCTTATTGGAAATGCTGCAGGTTCTCTGAAGCTAACTTAGAGACAGTACCAATGGAGACAAGGACGACTTCATGGCTCTCAAAACAGCAGAGAGAGGCATTGCTCCAGGAGCCTCACTTGCAAGCCAGAAATACAATGCTTCAATGATCTTGCAGCATTGGTTTAGTTTAGTTTAGAGATGCAGCGCGGAAGCAGGCCCTTCGGCCCACCGAGTCTGCACCGACCGACACGACCCTACACACACGTGACTAGGGACAATTTACCAAGCCAAGTAGCCTGCAAACCTGTACGTCTGAGCTATTCACCAGGATCTTTCACCTGTCTCTATCTCTGGCAACGGTCCCCAAGTGCCTGAAGTCAGCTACCATAGTGCCGGTGCCGATACCAATGAAGTGCTTTGAAAGGCTGGTCCTCTCCCACATCAAATCCAGCATCCCTGCCTCACTGGACTCATATCAATTTGCATACAGGGCAAATAGATCCACAGAGGATGCCATCTCTGTGGCTCTTCACACTGTCCTGACCCACCTGGCAAGACACGGCACCTACGTGAGGATGCTCTTCATTGACTATAGCTCTGCCTTCAATATGGTCATCCCCACCAAGCTCACCACCAAACTCCACCAGCTAGGCCTCAGCTCGTCGATATGCGACTGGATCCTGAATTTGCTGATGGCGCAACCGCAGGCAGTGAGACTGGGCCCGCACCTGTCCTCCACTATCACCCTGAGCACCGGCACACCACAGGGCTGTGTACTGAGCCCCATGCTCTACTCCCTCTTCACCCACGACTGTGTCTCTGCATTTGACAACAACACCATTGTCAAGTTTGCAGACGACACAACGGTGATCGGGCTGATCTCCAAAGGTGATGAAACACACTACAGGTCGGAGGTGCAGAACCTGGTGGACTAGTGCTCAGATAACACCTCTAAGACCAATGAGCTGATCATCAACTTCAGGAGAACACAGAATGGGGAATACGCTCCAATCTTTATCAATGGGGACAGTGTGGAGAGAGTGTCCAGATTCAGGTTTCTGGGCACACACATTTTGGAGGACCTCACATAGTCCACCAACACCGCTGCGCTGGTCAAGAAGACACAGCAATGACTGTTCTTCTTGAGAACACTGAAAAAGACTGGTCTGCCCCAACAGCTGCTGACGACCTTCTACCGCAGCACCACAGAGAGCATACTAACGTATCTCAGCTGCATGGAGACGGAGAGGAGAGCTCTTCTGCGAGTCGTCCACAAAACGCAGAAGATAATTGGGACACAGCTACCAGCCTTGGAGGGCATCTACTATACACGGTGCCTCAGGAAGGCCATCAGCATTCATTAAGACTCCTCACACCCTTGCAATAGTCTGTTCGAACTACTACCATCCGGCAGACGTTACAAGGCCTTCTACACCCGCACCTTCAGACTTAGGAACAGCTTCATCCCCAGAGCTATAGCTGCTCTGAACCGCTACTGCTGAGTGCCCCCCCCCCCCCCCAGAACTGTCTCCCTCGGAAGGTCACATCGACCCGGCACAGACCTATTCACACTTTATACTGCTTTAACTGTTTTTTAATCTTGTTTCTCTGGGTGTCTAAAATTTTAGCTAATTAAGTTATTACATCGGATGGAAGCTGCATTCCAAATCTCGTTGTACCTCTGCAATGACAATAAAGATATATTATTATTATTATTATTATTATTTGGAGTGTGGGAAGAAACCGAAGATCTTGCAGGTCACGGGGAGAAAGTTCAAACTCCGTACAGACAGCACCCGTAGTCAGGATCGAACCCGGTCAGGATCGAACCCGGGTCTCTGGCGCTGTAAGGCAGCAACTCTACCGCTGCGCCACCATGCCGCCAACATTTCTTATATCTCTGTGCTGCTTCAAGAATAGGCATTAGTAATCTTTCCCTCTCCCCAGCCCTACCATCGTATTAGCATTGGCATTGGTTTACATTGGACCGAGATATAGGGAAAAACCTTTTGTGTGTGCTACCAGTAAAATCATACTGTACTTGAGTATATTCAAGCCATACACAAGAACAATAGGTCATGCAGGAGAAAAATGCCAGAGTGCAAAATATAATATAGGTGCAGATAATAAATAAGTTGCAATGAAGTAGCTTGGCAAATTGGGTCCTCACCCTACCTTCTGAGAGGACCTACAGTAGTTGGATAACAGCAGGAAGGAAGCTGTTCCTGAATCTGGCAATATGTGCTTTCAAGATTTTGTATCTTTTACTTATTGGGAGATAGGAGAAGAATATAAATGGCCCTTGATTATATCGCCTGGTTTCCCGAGACAACGTGATGTATGGATGGAGTTGATGTGGGGATGATGGCCTATGTGATTGACTGGTCTACATGTAGAACTGACTGCAATTCTTGCGGCCTTGGGCAGATCTCTGCCAGACCAAGCTGTGATGCATCCCAATAGGATGCTGTCTATTGTGTGTCTGCAGAAGATGGTAAGAGTCACTGGAGACTTTATAAACTTCATTTGTCTTCTGAGGATGTAGAAGGATTGGTGTGCTTCCTTGACCATAACTTTAATGTGGTTGGTCCAGATCAAATATTTACATCAAGGAACTGGAATCCTTTGACTATCTCCACTTTGACACCGTTGATCCTGACTGGGGTGCGAACACAGCCTTCTTTCCTGCAGTCAGTAACCAGCTCCTTCATCCGGTAAATATTAAGGGAGAGGTTGGTGCCTTGACATCATGTTACTAAGCCCTTTATCGCCTTCCTATATTCTCTCATCTTTGCTTGAGATTCAGCTCACTACAGAGGTGTCACCTGCAAACATATGATTGGAGTTATCTACCATCTCCTACCATCCAGAAATGCTAGTCCCCACCTATGACTGGTGGGTGTATGGAGCAAGCTGCTGGAGGAGGCTGTTGAGGCTGGGACTATCCCAACATTTAAGAAACAGTTAGACCAGTACATGGATAGGACAGGTTTGGAGGCATATGGACCAAATGCTGGCAGGTGGGACTAGCATGGCTGGACATGTTGGCCGGTGTGGGCAAGTTGGGCCGAAGGACCTGTTTCCACACTGTATCACTCTATGACTCCTCAAGCCTGGCCATTCACAGAACTCCTGCCTCATTTTCTAACCTACATACATACCATCACAGCATTCTGCCCTGGCTCCATCTTCTGGTCGTTCACGCAGCTGACTGACTTGACTATCCATTGCTTCATTGTCTGAGAGTCCTAGAGTGATATAGTGTGGAAGCAGGCCCTTCAGCCCAACCGGCACATACTGGCCAACATGCCCCACCTACACTAGTCCCATCTGCGTGCGTTTGGTCCATATGCCTCCAAATTTGTCCAATTCATATACTTGTCTAACTGTTTCTTAAATGTTGGGATAGTTCCTGCCTCAACTAATTCCTCCGGAAATTTATTCCGTACACCCACCACCCTTTTTGTATAAAAGCTACCCCTCAGATTGCTAGTAAATCTTTTCCCCTTCACCATAAACTATATCCTCTGGGTAAGAGACTGTGTGCCTAATGGCTCAACGGTTGTCCAGAACGTGGCCAATCCTTACATCTGCAGCCTTCATTGCAGTTGGACATGCAATGCTCCTTTCTCTGCAGGGCCTATCAGCACACACAACAGGGAACATAGGACAATCTGGATCAGCTTATTGGAGCAGAAAGCCCATGCCAGAGCTGTTAGTATGGAATGCAATAAGCTGGTGGGATGCTGTGGAGAACGATGCTGTCCCTCACTTCATCTTTGTGAACATCAGTAAATTGCAGATTGATGACAGCCGACTGCTATTTAACTAGTTAAGGCTGATCTTTTCTAGAATCTGCTCATCAATCAACTCAGAGCAGAGATTTGACGGAGTAAGATGCTGAATGGTTGGTGGTAGAAGATGGTGGAGAACTCCATTTTTGTAAGTTTGTAGATGACACTGCTGTAGTGAGCTGAATCTTCACTCCTAGGGTGATGATCAATGAAAGTTTTAATCCCACTGACCTGTAGAACCTAAACGTTGTGGTGACAAGTGCAGTGGTGGCGTGCAGTGCAGCTGTAGGGCTAGAACATGTGATGACTCTGAACCAGGGGCTTGAAGCAGCACAATCTCATCCAGTGGCTTGGAGGTAAATGTGTGTGACAACATTTCAAATGAAACTAAACTGAATGATATGGTTTTTTTTTTTTCCACTTTAGTTTTTATTGCTTTTATGTATACACAAATAAAACACAAATATAACAACGAAACATACAACATTACAGTGAAACGTACAACAGTGCAGCGGGGGGTTCAGTTTACAATTAATGATGCAGTATACAGAACTATTTTCATATTTAAAAAAATTCTATAAAATTATACAGTGTGGATGTCTTTATTTCTATACCTAATCCATTTTTCCCATTTTCTATTAAACTCGTCTTCTTTCACTCTTAGAGAATATGTCATTTTCTCCATGACAAATATTTCCTGTACTATGTCTAACCATTGTCTATGTCTGGGTGTGTCCGCTCCAAGCCAGTTTCTTCCAGCTGTGAGTAGGATTTTAACCAAGTAATGGTCTTCCTTGAGCACCACTTTATTACCCAGGTATAAAATGGAACACTTCTTGCAGACTGTATATCCTAATACCTCCGTTAATTCTGAATTCACTCTGTCCCAAAATGGTTCTATTTTTGGGCAACTCCAGAAGATATGTGCATGATTTGCGTCTGTTTGACCACATTGCCTCCAGCAGGTTTGCTGCCTTAGAATTTGCTTGCTTTTTATGTTAGGCGTAATAAAGATACAAATCAAAATTTTCCAATTAAATTCTCTCCAATTTTGTGATTAGTGGACGTCTGTAGTGTTACACACATATGATGCCATTCTTCTTCTGAGATTGTGATGTTCAATTCCCTTTCCCACTTAAATTTTACATAAATGTAGTTTTAGCTTGACATTCCATTAAACTATGATAAAGTTTAGAAATAATCCTTAATGTTTTTTGATGAAACACATTAACTATCACTTCTATCACTGGAATATTTTCTTCTAGTGCCTTCCTTTTTACCTTTTTATTGTAATAATCTCTCAGTTGGCGGTATCTAAACAAGTCTTGGTTTTGAAGTGCAAATCTATCCTTCAAATCTTGAAAACTTCATAGGTCTCCATTTTCAATAACAGTACAAAATGCAGTCATTCCTTTCTTCATCCACTCTTTAAATGTTGAGTTATACATCCCTGGTTTAAATTCATTATCCAAAGCTATCCATCTTAAAACTTTTTGTCGTTTATTCAGTTCAAGTTGTCTGGTAAGAGTGAACCAGGTTCCTAAAGTAAATATTGTTATTGGATCGATTATACTCCTGATATGTCCATGATATGTTCAACAGCGAAGAAGAATGGACTGGAACTCAATGACAGGTTTACAGGATGGCGAATTGTGTTAAAAACGGAAGGTATTATTTATTACAAGTAATATGAGTTTTAAAGTCAGAGACCGGAAATATAAAGGAGACTAGACCAAGTGGGACCCGTTGGGTCCCTGTCACATGGGAGGTCTGGTCCCCCAAAGCAACCCAACGCAATCTTCCACCACTCACCCATAGCCCCCATGGGAGGCCTGGCCTCCCAACGTAACTCGTTCCACAACACAATATTCCACCACTCACCCATAGCCGACAACTGCGCAGGGGCTGCTCATTTTGCCTTATGCACCCTCCCTCATTTTCAAACTTAAAAAAAATGCAATTGCACTTACCAGCTAGCAGAACTCAGTGTACTGTGACTTAAAAAATGCATTTGCACTTGCTAGGGCTAGCAGGACTCGGTGTACTTGGATAGCAACAATGTGGCAAGCAGGGCTACAATCCCATTGTGACGTCACAGCTGTATGCACAGGGAATAAGCAGTTTTTTTCAGATTTTTGAACATTTTGATTAATAACTCGAGAAATAATGCATGCATTTTTCAGATAAGGTGATTTTTGACTTCACGGGATAAATCTCTACCGGAATATGTAAAAATGTTATTGTTAGCGCGTCGTTTTTTCGAGAAGATGTGGTCGCACAAGAACAAATACATACTCACACACACACACGCATCCACATGCAAGATCAGAGTTTTAATATTTACTGGATCAAGTGGGACCCGTTGGGTCCCGTCCCCCCAAAGCGCGGTTGTGGTGGGAGCGGGGCGGCCAGTGGCATCACACACACACAATAACCTCCCCCACAACACACATGCAACAACCAACCCCCCTCCACACACAATAACCATGTGCATTGATACTGTATTAATATTATTCATTCACTCCCTTTACCCATCCCCTACCCTATCCACTCACATAAAGCCCCCAACTGGCAGGCATGGCTAGAGATGGAGGGGGGTAGAGAGAGAGGGACACAGATGCATAGAAAAGGACACGTGGGGCACAGAGAGGGACACAGAGAGGCACATAGAGGGACACAGAAGTTCACAGAGGGACGCAGAGAGGAACACAGAGAGGAACACAGAGAGGGACACAGAGAGGGACACAGAGGCATAGAGTGGGGTGCAAAGAGGGACACAGAGGCACAGAGAGGGACACAGAGAGGGACACACAGGGGGACACACAGGGTGATACAGAGAGGGACAGAGAGGGACACAGAGTGGGACACAAAGAGGGACACACAGGGGGACACACAGGGGACACAGAGATGGACACAGGGAGGGACACAGAGATGGACACAGGGAGGGACACAGAGAGGGACACAGAGAGGGAGGTGGGGGGTGATAGGGAGTGTGAGGGAGCAGAGAGGGAGAGTGAGGGGGCAGAGAGGGAGGGTGGGACAGAAAGGGTGGGGTGGGGTGTGGGTGCATTATAACAGGGGAGGGCTGGTTCCCAAACGCAATAATCCCTCACTCCCAGCTGCAAAACGCACCCCTGTCCCCTACCCGTTACCCCCACAGGAGGCAGAAAGGGAGCACGAGGTGTCCAGAGAGGGGGGGGGGGGGGGGGGCACGTCTTCAGAGGGGAGAGTTTTATAGTTATAAGGATATGGATATGCAAACAGGTTTATTTTTGACAGGACTTGGTACGTATCTGGAATGTGTTTCCATGGGTGATGGTGGAAGCAGGTACAAAAGTGGGGTTTAAGAAGTTGTTAGATAAAGAAACATGGATCTTCAGGAAATGGAGGGATGTATCATGTGCAGGCAGAAGAGATTAATTTAATTTGGCATCTTGTTCAACTCAGACATCGGGAGCACCTCAAGACTGCGTGCTCAGCCCCCTGTTGTACCCACTCCATACTCATGACTGTGTAGCTGGTCACATTGCGAACTCCATCATCAAGTTCGCTGACGACACCACTGTTATGGGACATATCACTAATGGGGATGAGTTGGAGTACAGAAGTGAGATCGAGCAACTGTCCATATGATGCCAGCACAATAACCTGGCCCTCAACACCAGCAAAACCAAGGAACTGATTGTGGACTTTGGAAGGAGTAGGATGGGGACCTACAGTCTCATTTATATCAACGGGTCGATGGTTGAAAGGGTCAAGAGCTTCAAATTCCTGGGCGTGCACATCTCTGAAGATCTCTCCTGGTCTGAGAACACTGATGCAATTATCAAGAAAGCTCATCAGCGCCTCTACTTCCTGAGAAGATTACGGAGAGTTGGTTTGTCAAGGAGGACTCTCTCTAACTTCTACAGGTGCACAGCAGAGAGCTTGCTGGCCGGTTGCGTCATGGCTTGGTTCAGCAACTTGAGCGCCCTGGAGAGAAAAAGACTACAAAAAGCTCTGCCCAGTCCATCATCGGCTCTGACCTCCCTTCCATCAAGCGGATTTACTGCAGTCGCTGCCTCAAAAAGGCTGGCAGAATCATCAAAGACCCACACCATCCTGACCACGCACTCATCTCATTGCTACCTTCAGGTAAAAGGTACAGGAGCCTGAAGACTGCAATGACCAGGTTCATGAATAGCTACTTCCCCACAGCCATCAGGCTATTAAACCTGGCTCGGACAAAACTCTGAAGATTAATAACCCATTATCTGTTATTTGCACTTCATCAGTTTATTTATTCATGTGTGTATCTATATTACTAAAAGTCTGATCTTGACCACTTTTGGCCCACTGTGTTGCGATGTCTGAGAGAATGCCGCCACCTACGGCCATTATTTTTGGCCACCACACTCAGAGCCTCCCTCCAACTTACTGGACCAGATTATTTTTCCCACCGATGAAAAATGAGACAGTTATTAATGTTTTTAAAAGTTCCCCATTCTCTCTGTTCTCTCTGCTGCCCGCGCTGGTGGCAGGGGGTAGGGGCAGGGCGGAGGGATGATAAAACCCGGAAGTGACATGCCTCACTCAGTCTCTGCCAGACCCAGGAAGCAAGAGGGTCACAGCTCCCTGAGATGTGAATAACACTGAACAGACGTCTTCTCCATGGTGAGTCCCCTTGATGTGGCTGCTGCCAAATTGCTTACTTTTTTAATGTTTGTGTTCACAAAATGAATTTTGGTTGTCAGGTGGCTGCTTGATGCCCAATTGTTTGCCTCGCCTTTTTAAAAAAGAGTTTGTGTTCACAAAATTAAATTTGGTTGTCAGGTTGCTGCTTGCTGCCCAATTGTTTGCCTCGCCTTTTTTTTTTTAAGTTTGTGTTCACAAAATGAATTTTGGTTGTCAGGTGGCAGCTTGCTGCCCAATTGTTTGCCGCGCTGGTGGTTGCGGCCAAATTGTTTGCCTTGCCTTTTTTAAATGTTTGTGTTCACAAAATGAATTTTGCTTGTCAGGTGGCTGCGGCCAAATTGTTTTCCTTGCATTTTGAAAGAGTTAGCGTACACAAAATTATTTTTGGTTTCAGGTGGCTGCAGCCTAATTGTTTGCCTTGCCTTTTCGAAGAGTTTGTTTTCACAAAATGAATTTAGGTTGTCAGGTGGCTGCGGCCCAATTGTTTGCCTCGCTTTTTAAAGGGTTTGTGTTCACAAAATGAATTTTGTTGTCAGGTGGCTGCTTCCTGCCCAATTGTTTGCCTCTCGTTTTTAAAAAAGGTTTGTGTTCACAAAATGAATTTTGTTTGTCAGGTGGCTGCTTGCTGCCCAATTGTTTGCCTCGCCTTTTTTTAAAAAAGAGTTTGTGTTCACAAAATTGATTTTGATTGTCAGGTGGCTGCGGCCCAATTGTTTGCCGCGGGTTTTTAAAATGTTTGTGTTCAAAAAATGGATTTTGGTTGTCAGGTGGCAGCGGCCCATTTGTTTGCCTCGCCTTTTTTTAAAGTTTGGGCAAAAAAACTCAGGAAAATGCTCCCACACCAACGATAAAAATGTGGGTTTGAAATATGTCCAAAACGTTACACTTAGTAGATATGATATTCCTCCTAGCAGGCAAATCAGACCATTTCCAAAAGATTTGGTCTCCATTTATTGACTTAATACAAGCATAGGCTGCAACTCTGAAAATAAATGGTATCAGGACCTGGTGAGGGGTGTCTAAAGATACGAAGGAGGTACTTCACTTTTATCTTATCATAGCTTATTTTATTTTCTCATATTTTCTGTCTTCTATTTGTTTTCTTTCTTTTCCTTTGTTTTTCTTTTTTAGTCTCTCTTGCACTTCTACTGGCTCTTCCGGATCAGTCTCTCACGCACTTACTATCCTATTTAACTCTCCCTGTTCTTCTTCTTATTCTTCTTCTTCTTAAAGTATAAAATAAGAAGTGGTACATGAAACGTATTATGTTATTTTTGGCTTATATCATTGTAATGTACATTACGTCGAATAAAGAAAATGTATAAATAAATAAATAAATAAACAAAGTTTGTGTTCACAAAATGAATTTTGGTTGTCAGGTGGCTGCTTGCTGCCCAATTGTTTGCCTCGCCTTTTTAAAAAAAAGTTTGTGTTCACAAAATGAATTTTGGGCATCAGGTGGCTGCTTGCTGCCCAATTGTTTGCCTTGCCTTTTAAAAAAAAAATTATGTTCACAAAATGAATTTTGGTAGTCAGGTGGCTGCGGCCAAATTGTTTGCCTCACCTTTTTAAAAAGTTTGTGTTCACAAAATGGATTTTGGTAGTCAGGTGGCTGCGGCCAAACTGTTTGCCTCGCCTTTTTAAAAAGTTTGTGTTCACAAAATGGATTTTGGTAGTCAAGTGGCTGTGGCCCAATTGTTTGCCTCGCATTTTTGAGGAGTTTGTGTTCACAAAATTGATTTTTTTTTTGTCTGGTGGCTGCTGGCAAATTGTTTGCCTCGCCATTTTTTAAAGAGTTTGTGTTCACAAAATGGATTTTGGTTGTCAGTTAGCTGCAGCCCAATTGTTTGCCTCGCGTTTATTAAAAGTTTGTGCTCTCAAAATTGATTTTGATTGTCAGGTGGCTGCTGCCCAATTGTTTGACTTGCCTTTTTAAAGGTTTAGTGTTCACAAAATGATTTTTGGTTGTCAGGTGGCTGCGGCCCAATTGTTTGCCTTGGCTTGGCTTTTAAAATCATTGCAACAGTTGGCTTTCCGCCCAAGAATCCATTCGGCCCACAATGTCTATACTAGGCCTCTGGAAAACAGTACCTTCGTCCTGCAACACCCATTCTAGCGCAACAGAAAGCCCCTCCCCCACTGGCGAGCAATATTGGAACTGGTGGAGAGGTGGAATTTTACGTTGGTGACCAACCCTCCTGTGTGATTCTGGGACCCAATGAGTCCCACGTTGTCTAGTCTATTTATATAATGGTATATGGACATACTGATCTGTTTTTGTAGTCTATGCCTACAATGTTCTGTTGTGCTGAAGCAAAACAAGAATTTCATTGTCCTATCAGGGACACATGACAATAAACTCACTTGAACTTGAACTAGTCTGAAGGGCCTGTTCCAGTGCTGTTCTATTCAATGTTCTATATGCATTGACACATTGCAGAAAAAATGACACCATTTTACAATGTAACTGGCCATAGATAAGAGCGGGTGACTGTATGGTAAAAATGAGAAGCTGGTGCGACTTGGGTGGTGGAGGGATAGAGAGAGAAAATGAATGCCAGGGCTACCTGAGAAATCAATATTCATACCACTGGGCTGTAAACTGTCCAAGCGAAATATGAGATGCTGTTCCTTAAATTAGCATTGAGCCTTACACTGACAATGAAGGAGACAGAGGACACAAAGGTTTGTATATGAATGGGAAGGAGAATCAGTGTCCAACAACCAGGAGATCAGGTTGGTCCATGCAGGCTGAGCAAAGGTGTTCCACAAAACAATCAGCCAGTCTATGTTTGGTCTCACTAATGTATAAGAGTCCACATCTTGAGCAACAGATACAGTAGATGAGTTTGTGAGTTGTGAATCTGAGCAATTGGCAGTGGAGGCCAATTCGCTGGATGCTTTCAAAAGAAAGTTAGATAGTGTTCTTAAAGATAGCGGAGTCAAGGGATATGGAGAGAAGGCAGGAACGGGGTACCGATTGTGGATGATCAGCTGTGATCACAGTGAATGGCGGTGCTGGCTCGAAGGGCCAAATGGCCTACTCCTGCACCTATTGTCTATTGTCTATTGTCTATTGTTGGAGGAGGTGAAAGTGAATCTCTGCCTAACCTGAAAGGACTGTTGGGGTCCCTGGACAGAGTTAAGGGAGGAGGTATAGGGACAGATGTTGAATCTCCTGCGGTTGCAGAGGAAGGTACCTGGGGAGGAGGTGGTTTGGGTAGAAGAGATACTTGAGTCTAATCTGGCCACCAAGAAAGGATGTGGAGATTCTGGACGAGTGCAATGGAGATTTGCAGTGCAGGGTTGCTAGGGATGAAGTGGCCTATTTTTTTTAAATGGGGATGCATTTCTTGGGGTAGGCAGTTGGGAGGTTATCTGATCAGCGTCACAATTATGAGTTTGGAAAGTGAATGGAGGGAGAAGCTGTGTCCATTAGCAGAACATTCAATGACTCAAGAATAAAGATATATTGTAAAATACATTTTATTTTGCTATTCTGATCTGAAAGTCAAAGATAGCAAACAGTGCCAGAATTAAAGTTACCCTGGGTTATCAAAAAATAATTTGAAAGACACGGGGGAGTTATCCACAAGGCTAGGGGAAGGAATGGAGGAAATAGGGATTAGTTGGTCGATGCACTAACTCAAAGGATCAAATAGTCTCCTTCAGTGCTGCAACTACTCAATAGAATGTGTGATTTTATCTTTATCTTCCATTACCGGAATGTAAAGTAATTTATCACAGATTTCAATTCTTTGGATGCCTGGCTGAACAAAGTAATTGAATAAATGCATGCACTGAAAGTCATACATTTACCGATCATGACAGCAAATTTACACAACTCATGATTAAATTGGTAAATAATCTATTTTTATATTCCAATTTCTTAGGTACATCTTCATCTGCAAGTAGGAATTTCATTGTACTCTTTTGTGACAATGCCAATAAAACACTCGTGTCTCTTGATATGTTATAACATTCCTGATTTACAGTAGGGACGGAAATAGTAGTAGAAATCAAGATGTTTATGTGGGGACAGTTGGGAAACCATCTACCATCCAATAGAA